>JAUDYJ010000004.1:71318912-71918912 GCA_030761175.1 Masticophis lateralis | reverse complement strand
AATTAGGATGTCATTGTTATGAATGCTAATACTGCTTTTATTATAATTACAGTAGTGGAATCTCAAACATAAGTGTCCTCCCTCCATTTCCATGAAAGAATATTTTGCCTGAGATAATTACTCAAATTATATTTCTGCCGTAGATTCAGATTTCTTTTATCTGATTATTGTCTTGGCTTTTGACTCTTCCTCCTGTTCCTCAAGATTATTTCTACCATCCATTATGCATCTCCAGAAGGGTAATCTCTAAAATCTTGGTTAGATCAGATCATAATATGTTTTAATTTCTCATTTCATATTATCATATTTTAGTTGAAAATATTTAATTTAACCAGTTCAATGTAGCAGAAAAATGCTTGCTCCTTCCAGATCATATTAAAATATATGTGTCAGGGTTCTGACTAATGAACCCAAGCAAATCAGAACTCTGAGACTAGAATCCTCCACAAAGAACTTCTTTATTTTTTTAAAAGTTTTTTTATAAACAAACATACAATACACAATCAATCATTCAGTGTTTCATCTAGGTGTTTCTCTTGTTCTCTCTTCTTCTTCTTCTTCTTACTCCTCCGATCTTCATCATCTCTTGATTTTTTCCATTTCTTTATTATGACATTCTCCCCATACTTCATTTATTATAACATTTTCTTGTAAACTATTAATACATTTATCTATATCTCTTCTGTAACCGATTGTAAAATTGTCTCCATACCTTGTAATATTCCAAATCCTCTCTTTCTTTAATTATCAAAGTCAGTCTATTCATTTCTGCACAATCTAATATTTTTTTAATTACTTTGTCTTCTGAAGGGATTTTCTCTACTTTCCATCTTTGCACAAATACTATCCTTGCTGCAGTTATTACATGTATAATCAAATATACATTTTCTTTACTAATTTTCTCTGGAAGGATACCCAAAAGGAACAGCTCAGGTTTCAAATCCATATGTTGTTCAAGCATTTCTTCTAAGCATGTTTTAATTCTAATTCAATAATTTCTCACTTCTGGACATGTTCACCACATATAATAGTGCGATCCTAGTGTTTGATGGCATTTGCAACATTTAGCTGATTTATCTTTATACATTTTTGCCAATTTCTCAGGTGGCATATGCCACCTATATTGTCCAGCTTTATTGGGATCGTTTGGAATAGATATAAAATTCTGGGCAAAATGTTCATCTTAATGGTTGCAATTCTCCCAATTAGAGATCGTTGCAAATTTCCTCATTTTTCCAAATCTTGTCCTATCTGTTGTTTAACCTTAATATAGTTATCTTCTTTGAGAGAGCTACACCTTGCTGTTAATTGTATTCCCAGATATTTTACCTTATTCGTAACCTAGATACTTGAGATCAGTTCTTTTTTTTTTTTTTTGCTTTTTCAGCATATTTTTAGTCATTATCTTCATCTTTTCTTTATTAATTTTTAGGCCAGCCACCTCTCCAAACTCTCCAATTCTTTCTAGCAATTTATTTATTGTTGTTAAGGGTTCTTCCATTATAAAAACGAAATCATCTGCAAAAGCTTGTAATTTATATTCCTCTTGTCGAATTTTCATACCTTTTATCTCCTTTTCTTCTCTAATATTTCTACTTAGCATTTCCAATGTCAGTATAAACAACAGAGGGGACAATGGGCATCCTTGTCTAGTGCCTTTCTCTATTTCAATATATTAAGACAATTCTCCATTTATCATTACTTTAGCCTTTTGTTTTGAATATATAGCTTCATTTGCCTGAATAATTTTTTTCCTGAAGCCCATCTCCTTCATCTGTAACAACATAAATCACCAATTGACATTGTCAAAGGCTTTTGACCGGTCCTCGCACTTATGACCATCCTTACATTTATGCCCGTTGCAGCATTCTTAACAACCGTGTCACTCATTTCACCACTACTTCTCTTCACCACGGTGACAAGATAGGACGCAAAATGTAAAATGTGAGGATAGTTGTAAGTTCAAGGACTGGTCAAAAGTGCGAGGACCAGTCAAAAATAACTTTTTCAGCCTTCTGACTAGTCCATAAGCACAAAAGGACTACCCAGAGGGCTGAAAAAAGTGATTTCTGACAGGTCCTCGCACTTTTGACCAGTCTTCGCACTTACTACTGGTCATCATTTATGCCCATTGTAGCATTCTTAACAAGAATGTTTCTCTTCACCATGATGACAAGATAGGGCAAAAACATAAAATGTGAGGACAGTCATAAATTCGAGGACTGGTCAAAAGTGCGAGGACCAGTCAAAAATAACTTTTTCAGCCCTCTGAGTAGTCCATATGCATAAAAGGATACAGCAATAGAGAGGGACGAAGGAAGGGAAGGGAAATTAGGGTAGGAGTGAGGGTAAGAGAGGGAGGAAGAGAGGAGGAGAAGGAGAAAGGAAGAGGAAGTAGGGAGGAGAAGAAGCGGGGAGGAAAGAGAAAGTAAGAAAGAAAGAAAAGATAGAGGTGGTAGGTTTGAGGAGAAAGACTGCTGTACAATAAAAAAGATGAAAGGGAAGAAAGCCAACCCCAAACAAATATAAAGATATTAAGAATGAATTGTTAAACTTTAAAGAATAAAAGATAAACAAATATGAATAAATACCAATAATTAGAAACACAAACATACAAACATACAATGTATTTTCTTTGAACAGAGTATTTGGCTGGTTGATAAATTTAAACAGTGTTTAGTCATTTCAATTAAATTTACAATTTCTATATTTCCTTTTTGCCATATTTATTCCTTGTCTATTTTTTAAAAAAATATTACCCTTCTTCCTCATCTCCAATCTTAATCAAATTCTATTTTCCCCTACTATTCTTTATTATACCCCTTCCCATTGTTATCTATTTTTATATCCATCCTCACATTGGTTAATTATGTAATATTACAGTTGTTTAATACAAATTCAACATTTTAATATAAATCAGTTAGTTATATAACTATCTTTTTTGTATATTGATCAATATGAGCATGAATACTCCAATTATTTCCATGCATTCCAATTTCTTACAAATCAATTAATTATATTTACCAATAATAAACCAAATAATTTCCCCCATATATTCTTCCACAATTTAACCATTTCTGCTTTCAACATAATATACAATTAATAGTATCTCAATTATTACAATTCCCTAGTTAAATAGAGCTTTTTTTCTTTTGTGTTTTAAAATCTTGAACTCTCCTCTTTTGCCATTTGCCATAAATTTCCCATTGTTTGCACCTATCTTTTTTGATGAGGAAAAAGAAAAGAAATCTGCCTTTCCAACGTTGCAAACAAACAGCAAAGCCAACAACCTGCTTTACTTTCGCTTTCGTTTTCAGCTTGAATTGCACAAGGAGAAAAAAAAATCTGCTCCAGGACTCTTTGCAGTAGCAAAAGACCCCTGTGCAAAACAGCTGAGAGCAAATCAGCTGAGAGTCGGAGGCCGATCTAATCAACATAGGTAATTAACCTATGCTGAAGCTGAAAGGGTCTTTTTTTCTATTTTTGCAGGCACCAATCTACTCATTTTTTTTGTTTTGACACTGATCAGCTGTAGTGCGGCCCTTTGAAGCTCCGCAGCAAGAGCTTAAACAGTTTTTTTTCCCCTCTAGCCATCAGCTGGGACTCAGGAGGCAGCAATAGGTTGGGAGTGGGCGGGGTAAGGAACTGGCGAAAATCGGGACTTTTTTAAAATGCTGCGGGATGCAGGACAAATTGTTAAAAATTGGAACTATCCCGACAAAAGCGGGATGTCTGGTCACCTTACACAATTGCCTACCCCTGGCTAGGGTAGGCTGGCGCTGTGTGGGTGGGAGGCGGGGCGAGGGGCAGGCGAGCCAGCAATTTAACAAATGGTTCGGTGTGCTGCGAGGCCAATAAAATTACAAAAAAACATCGAACCCTTTGTTAAATTGCTGGCTCGCCCGCCCCTCGCCCACCACTCTATATTGGCAATAAATAGTGGTGCGGAGTGGTGTGGCAAGGGGTGGGGAGAGCCAGCAATTTAACAAAGGGTTCGGCCAAACCCCCTAGAACCAGCAGAATCTCACCACTGGATGAAACCCCATTCTAGGTTTTTGTCAATGAAATTTTGTAATTCCCCCAGCTCACGGGGGGATCATTGGGTAAATTTTTGGCTCAGGGAGCTTTACTCCAGGGAGTATCTCAATGGTACAGTCTGTAGCCCTGTGGGGGGGGGATAGCACATCCGAGGCCTTCTCACTAAAGACTTCACGGAAATCCCAATATTCCTTCAGAATTTTCTCCTCCCCTTCAATGTGGTCTATTGCCATCTCCATTTCTTCATGCTCCTCTCCATCCCAAATGGGGGGGTTCTTCCCTCTCTAGTGGTGAGTTCCTAGTGCAAATGCGCAAACCCCTCATTTTCCAATTGACTCGTGGGTTCCATTTACATAACCAGGGTAGGCCAAGTATAAGGGATCGTTCCATGCTTGCTGTCATCCGCATTGGTTCCCAACTCATCCTTGGTTTTCGGGTCTCCTCCATATTTTCCGGGCAGGGGGGTTATTTATGGTTTCTTGCATCTGCGGGGTGGGGCCTACAAGGCTGGGGGTCCTTGGGCTGCTGCATCCCTCACTTGGCCACCTGAAGCCTGAGATGTATCTTTGCCAGCTCCCTCTTCCTCTCCCCCACAAGCCCCTTCCTCTGGATTTACTTTGGAGTATTCTCCTCCCTTCCCTGCAGGGGTTGCTTAAAACTCACGGTTTTTTCGGCTTTCTTCAACATCGTGGATGAGTTGTAGTGCTTGCGCCATCATGAGGCTTTCCTTTTGCTCTTGCAGCCACACTGCCTCCCCCTTTCGAGGTCTGGAGCTGGTTACTCCATAGGGGGTCCTCCCCAGGTCCGGCAACCTTCCTACTCCCTTCGACCATCTGGTTTCGTTTGGCTCCTCTCTCAGCTGTAAATTCTCCATCCACACCGCGGCCTCTTCCCCCGGCTGGCATGAAGTCATCGCTGAGCCATATGCCCCCATCTGATCTAAATCACTTTCTTGATCAGTCATCCTGTGAATTTCAGCCCCCTTGATGTTTGTCCAGGATGGCTGAGAATGAGAATCCTGCTTAATGTCAGGTATGCTTCCTTCAGTATCCAGGAAAGAAAGATCCAGATTTCATTGTATAATAAAGCATGGTACTTTTACTAGATATAAAGTGAACGCAACCCTGGAAAGCAGGATTCTGAGGCAAAAAGCGCAAAAGTGACAGATAGAAAGCATCGCCTCCCATTGTCCACCATAAATCATCCAATCCAAAGGTCTCCCAGAGGTCAGGTGGGAGCACACGTCTGGCAGTGTCATCAATCAGGAATGCGGTGGCTGTTGACCTGATAGCAGCTTCACCAGTTCAGTAATAAGGCTTAAGAATCGGTTTCGTTTTCCTGGCCGGCGTCATACATAGCCCAGCTAGCTACCCCCCTCCCTCCATTACTATGACAGCCAAAGCAGAGAAAAGCGGAGGCTGACAGATACATTCCAATGATCCTGGAGTTTATTTTCCTAAAGATGATGTTGCTGATGCAACACAGCCTGATGATCAAGATTCACAGGCAAATGTTCCATCCACTAGTTCTTCTCAACATGATGTTCCATCTTTGCAAGCCACGGATGCTGACGCTCGCGATGATGATGAAGATGAGGACGAAAAGAATGGACGACTGTTCTGAGCGTTCCAAAAAGACCACAAAAGGAATCCCTCCACAGCGATATTCGTGGCAACTGACAAAAGCACCCTTGCCTTTGATTTGTAATGTTACACTTTCTCCTGATAAGTTTACACAAATCAAAAATCTTCCTGATTCAGAGCAAGAGAAGTAGTATGAGGCAATGCAGGCTGAAATGGACAGTCTAAAGAAACGTACGGTGTTTACGCCTGTAAAACCTCCAGCAAATAAAAAGATCATTGGCACTCGATGGGTCTACAGAATCAAAAAGAAGCCAAATGGTGAATCATTGTACAAGGCCAGACTTGTAGCTCAGGGTTTCACTCAACATTATCCTGAGGACTACACAAATACCTACTCACCGAAGTCCAGACTGAAAGTGTAAAAATTGCTTTAGCCACTGCAACTATCCTTGGTTTAGAAGTTTTCCAGTTTTCCAGGGTCGATGTTGACACTGCTTATCTACATGCTGACCTAGATGAAGAGATCTATGTGAGAAGTCCTCCAGGGTTCTGACAGCAAGAAGGGGATACCTGGTTTCTAAACAAAAGTTTTTATGGTCTGAAACAGTCTGGTTTAATGTGGTACTTATGTCTTACTGACAAACTAAATTCAATGGGCTTTATTAAGTCCGAAACTGATGAGTGCGTGTTCATAAAAGATCGAACAATACATATGAGATAGTTCTTGTTTATGTTGATGATATTGTTTATATTGGCCCAAATAAGCAGATGAATGAGATTTTTGCTAAAGCTTTGCAGAGATACTTCACATTGAAATCCTTAGGTCACATTAGCACTTATTTAGGTGTTCAGATTGACAAAACACAGAAGGGGTTTAGTCTTTCACAAGAAAATAAAATTGAACAAGTTTTGCATCATTGCAACATGAAGGATGCTAACACAAAAAGACACCCATGCGGACAGATTTTCACAACTTGACACATGAATCAAGTCCTGTTTTGTTTCTTGTTCACCTACTGAAGCTGAATATGCTTGTGTTTCAGATGCATGTAATTCTCTAATGTGGTTTGATGCTTTGGTCTCAGATATCTGAATACGTTCTATCCAACCAATCACAGTGATGGAAGACAATGAATCAGTGGTTTATATTTCTGAATCACATTTCACAGGTTCTAGGTCCAGACACATTGACATCTGTTATAGAAATATCAAACAATTAGTGAAACAAGGTTTTGTAAAATTGCAGTATGTATCTACACACGATCAGATTGCAGACATACTCAACAAACCGCTTCCAGCAGCTCAACATGAGTATCGGCGCAAAAAGATATGCCTTATTTGATGATGTACCTGATGTTTGCTCAACTGGCAAAGAAGGGTATTACAGTTCATTGTTGTCTCCAAACAAATGAATCTCCAAACACCCGTTCTTTGTGGAAATATTTGTCTTTACTGGGCATAACAAACTAATCCGTGACTGTGCAGTTAGCATTGAACTTTGGCCCCCCACAACCTCCCTTTCTGGACCCCAATTCTCTGCATCTCATTGGCCATTTTCCAAGCCATTCTTCACATGCCAGCTCCGTCACTTCACAGGAATGTCACCCCTCTCATCCCATCTCTGTAGAAACATTCTTCAGGGGAATTAAATAAGTGAAAGTTCAAGCCTCCCCTCTCCTTTCTTATGACAGCTTGAAAGCTGACATCTGGCCCCTCTCCCTTCATTCTCTCACACAGGGGTGGGGGTGGGGGCATGTCCTGGCCAGGCTGGTGTGCTTGCTGGGGAGGAGGGGAACCCATGGATGCACACTGGGACCATCTCTCCTTCTGGTGTGGGAGGGGGGAGGGCTGCCCTCCCATTTATGGTGATTCAGTTCAGCAGACTGGCCTTGCCTCCCCGTCTCCTTGGGTCTGCAGGATGGCCCCTCCTCCAGTCGGACGGCACAGTCAAATTCTTTCTTCAATTTCTCTATGGGGCTCTTGAGTAGCAGATTTGAAGCTTTTTGCTGTCTGGCTTGTTGCCTGTCCCATAACCAATCTGCCCTCCCTAATTCAGTGAGATGCCTCCCCTTACCTTTCATGTCCGGAAAGGGGAAATCAGCTTCTGCAGATTTTGGCAAAGTCCACCAAGGTACATTTTTCTTTTTCTTGGCTTGGGGCATGATTCTCTGATCTTTGTAATGCTGTGGCAGTGCTGGAGGAGGGAAGGGCTGGTTCGCAGCTGCTTGAAGTAAACTTTCAGGAGAGAGTTGGCTTTCTGCCATGTCTTCTGAAACTTGGTGCCAATCCATTCAAACATCTGGCAGGGAGCTGGAGGGCTGGAGGTTTGCCAATTTGGCTTGGAAAGTAGAGTGCTAACTGTCTGTCACACTTCGTTGTTATCTCCAAACAAATGAATCTCCAAACACCCGTTCTTTGTGGAAATATTTGACTTTATTGGGCATAACAAACTAATCTGTGACTCGGTGCAGTTAGCACTGAACTTTGGCCCCCCCAAGACCTCCCTTTCCAACCCCCCAATTCTCTGCATCTCATTGGCCATCGTACAAGCCATTCTTCACATGCCAGCTCCGTCACTTCACAGGAATGTCGCTCCTCCCATCCCATCTCCGTAGAAACAGTCTTCAGGGGAATTAAATAAGGGAAAGTTCAAGCCTCCCCTCTCCTTTCTTATGACTGCTTGAAAGCTGACAAAGGGATTGTCACTGTGTTTTTGTATTTACCAGCTGAGCTTCCTTTTTGGACTTTAAGACTTACGGTAGGTTGCCAGACTCTTATCAATAAGCTACTGCGCATGTCCACATTCTTTCTTTCTTCTAACTTTCTTTGTTCGCCTGCCAAGAGGTAGTCAGGACTGCTGCCAAAATGTAGTAATGAGCTAATGAGATGTTTTTATTTTTTAAAAAATAAAAATGAGTTTCTTAGAATGTATCTCAGTTTATTTTTCTTTTACAAAGTGTACTTCAAGGAGAAACCATGACCCACCTCTAATTTAGGTGCAATTACCCCAGGAAGGGAATGGGGCTGATTGCCACCCTGACAAGGTGAAACTGCAAGATCTCCATTCCAAGCTTCTGGAGCTGCAGAGCAGGAAGGGATGGCAAATGAGGAAAGAGACTGCTGTTCTCCAGGCCACCATTCTCTTCCTTGAGAGGTTGATTGGTCAGAGTTTGGTTGGAGTTTCTGGTCGCGGACGTCCCCTTTTTTCCCCTGGTCGCTGTTCTACCCTTCCCTTGTGAGGGATAGAAATGTAAGACCTCCGTGGAGTGCCACCATGAGAGACATTGCATGAGGGTGATAATTTTCCTGGGGGTTATTCCCGGAGGTTTCTTTTTGGATCATCCATCACTGTGGTCGCCTACCACCCATCGGCTGTTGTCGTGAGAGGACGACGGCCTCGTTCCCACCGTGAGAGAGCAGGGCGAACTATGGAAGACATGCTGGCCATTGTCGTGAGAGGATGATGGCTTTCATTCCAGCCATGAGAGGGCAGTGCAAATGCCTGACTTCCAGAGGCCCATGCTAAGGCCTTCTGTTGTGGATAAAGCCAAGCTGACTGAGGGGAGGCTAAGGACAGATTGATCTCATTCAGTAGCAGAGTTATGGATTTTGAAGGACCATCCTCTTGTATAGACATGTCTGCCCCCCTCGCTGGGTGGGGGGTTGGACTGTCCGATTGGTATGGGGCAGGGGAAATAGGAGTGGGGAAAGGTAGGACTCCAAAGAGAACAGAGGGTTATTCTATCATTACAGTGATTGGGAGGGGCAGGTATGGTGGGAGTAGAAGATCTGGCCCACCCGGGGGGCACATATCTACCTTCAGACGGTTGCCGATCCTGACCCTTATAACCCTTCTCGCAGTCTGGGTGATAAGGGTTCACAGGGTTTGGGACTTAGGCTGGTTTTGTTTAATGCCTGGTCTGTGGTAAATAAGGCCCCGCTCTTTTACGATCTTATTCAGGAGGAGAATGCGGACCTAGCCTGCATCTCGGAGACCTGTTTGGGCCAAGAAGGGGGGCACCTCACTCTCTGAACTGTGCCCACCAGGCTTCCGGGTGCTTCACCAGCCGAGGGCCCAGGCCAGGGGCGGTGGAGTGGCGGTTGTGGTTAAAGAGAGCCTCAGACCTCGAGTGGTCACTGCTCCTCATGGATGGATAGGAACAGGCTAAGACTCAACTCTTCCAAGACTAAATGGCTATGGATGCCGGTGTCTGTGTTCTAGAAGTTCCATCACTTTTGATCGGAGGGAGGAAATGCTTCCTCCTGTCGAGAGGGCCTGCAACTTGGGTGTCCTCCTGGATTCCCAGCTATCTTTGGAAGACCATTTTATGGCTGTGACCAGGGGGCTTTCACCCAGGTTCGCCTGGTGCACCCTTTCCTAGACTGAGATGCCCTCTGCACGGCCACATCTCACTTGGATTACATCTGGTTACATCTCACTTGGATTTCTGCAACTCCCTCTACATGGGGCTGCCCTTGAGATGCACCTGGAGGCTCCAGTTGGTCCAGAATGCTGCCACGCGGGTGATTATGGTAGCTCCCCATTACTCCCGTGTAACACATCTCCTACACGAGCTGCACTGGCTAGCAGTGGTCCTCCAGATCCAATTCAAAGTGCTGGTACTTATCTTTAAAGCCCTACATGGCTTAGGTCCGGGCTATTTGCAGGACCATCTCCTACCTGCCTCCCACCATCCTGTCCATTCATACAGGACTGCCTTCCTCAGGGTACCGTCAGCCAGACAATGTCGGATGGCAATGTCTTGGGGCAGAGCGTTCTCTGTAGGTGCCCCGTCCTCTGGAATGAGTTACCCACTGAGCTTTGGACAGTGTCTGATCTCCGATCCTTTCGTCAGAACTTAAAGACTTGGCTGTTTCAACAAATGGGTTGTCCGTGGGTTTTATTATTTTGATTGTTTGTTGTTTTAACTGGGTTTTTAATTATTTTACCTTTTAGTATTGTATGTTTTTAACTTGTGCTCGCTGCCCTGAGTCCTTAGGGAGAAAGGTGGCATATAAAATTTTTGGTAAGTAAATAAAATAAATATATTTGCTCAATATTTACAGGATAAAATCTCTCAGATTTGGTAGAGCCTGGACTCCAACTGGGCAGGGTCCATTGAGTTGATGGGGACTGATCTTGAGCATATTATCTGGGATGAGTTTGAGCTTGTGACTCCTGATGATGTGGACCGGATTGTGGGTAGATTGATCACCGCCATGTGTCTGCTGGACGTGTGTCCCTCCTGGTTTGTCTTGATCTCCCGAGAGGTCACACAAGGCTGGCTCCAGACAGTAATTAATGCCTCGTTGAGAGAGAGAATCTTCCCCTCTGCCTTGAAGGAGGTGGTGGTAAGACCCCTCCTCAAGAAGCCTGCGTTGGATCTGGCTCTCTTTAAGAACTATCATCCAGTTTCTAATCTTCGCTTTATGGTGAAGGCAGTTGAAAGCATGGTGGTACATCAACCCCCACAATTCCTGGAGGAGGCGGATTAACTGGACCCATTTCAGTCTGGCTTCAGGCCAGGTCACAGCACAGAAATGGCATTGTTTGCATTGATAGACGATCTCTGGCGTGCCCGGGATAGGGGTTATTCCTTTTCCAATCATGCAGAGAGAGAAGAGAGAGAGAAAGAAAGAAAAAGGCCAAAAGAAGTTTCACCAAAACCTACCGAAAACAAAGTACTTCAAAAAGCTCAAAAGAGTAAATAAAAAAGCAAAACAGAGAAAATAGAACTTGAGATGTGGAAAAAGTTAACAATCTATTCTCTCTCTCTTGCATACCTGCTTACGTATCACTCCAGTCCAGACTATCAAGGTCAGTTTACAAGTTATAGTGTAAGGATCGCCTCTCCTTCCAACTTAAGAAAGTAAGAACTCTTGAAACGTGGTTGTTCAAAGGGATTCTTTTATTAAGATGATCTGAATACTCTTAGGCAAGACAAGTAGGATTAAAGCAGTAGGGGCCCCTCCCTTTAAGTCAGAATGCAGATTTTAGCCAATACACAAGTGTGAAGATGCTTTCTTTCCCAGTTTCCCTGAGAACCCAAACAAACATGCACTCACACTGTTATCCTTTAAAGTGAAACAACCCACAGGGCTATCATAAAAATTCCTCCAGGTAAAGAGAATCCCAGGGCTCTTTGGCGCCAGGATATAGGTTGTAAAATATCTGTTGACACTGGCAATGCTAGTAAATCAAATCCAAGCCTCCCCCTTCCTCCAATTGAATGGCAGTATCACTTTTAGGAATCTGACATGCTACCCTCTTTAGAAAATGAAAGGGTCCACCTGTAAAAAACAAAAACAAATATATACAAGATTTCATGATAGTGTATTAACAAGGTTTGTTAGGATATTGGGAGTGAAATTTTCTCAGTAAGATTGGAGCCCTAACATGGAGTTTAGCGACCCATTCGTGGGTTGATGTAAATATTTCCAAGTGACTAATGTGCTGATGGTAAATGTTTCCAAGCGACTAAGTATTGGATTTTCCCTCTGTGGATCCTAGAATCAAGGATTTCCTTGATTTCAAAGTGTTATTCATCTTCAATCATGATGGGAACAGGTGGTATAGATGCAGGTGATCTGAGGGATGAGATTACTTCTCGCTGTCAAGCCCCGCATGGGTCTTGCCATTGTTGAGGGGCTGAGTGGCTGTAAACTTCTGTGATGTGCTCTCAGCTGTTTGGAGGGTCCTTGCCACTCAAGCACGAAAGAATTAACGCTTTCCTCGGAGCTCGATGGAGCATAAAGATGGTGAATGGCGCCTCCTTGTGACGTAACAGAAGCGTGCCCTATCGTCAAGCAAGCTAATGGGAAGGGGTGTGTGGTGTTAACTGTTTGATTGCCAACTGGTAAATTGCTTGCTAATGGGAAGGGGTGTGTGGTGTTAACTGATTGATTGCCAAATGGTAAATTGCTTGTTACTAAATGTATAAAGACTGCTACACAGCGGCTGCGTGTAGCGCTAACTTTATACATGGATGCCCGCTTGTGCCTTACTCTGTGCCTTTAATCAGGTTGCTGTGCTTAACCTGATTAAAGACGCTACAAATTGCTTCATTTCGTTCTGGTTGTTGTTTGCTTCCAGAGCAGTTGGGTGGACAGGCTGAGACTCACTTGAGTAAACTGATATGGAATACTGGGTGGACTTGCCTGAGTGCCTTTGGAAGGAGTAGTTCAACTGTTAATGGATTGATAACTCTACTGATGGGGAAAGGAACTTTGGCCCTAGTTTCTTTGATGGCTGTAATGTTTTCAGGAATTTTGTAGATAAGTATACTCTGTCTCCAACATGAAAAGGTTTTGGTTCCATCCTTTTCTTGTCAGCTTGAATTTTAAAAGCCTCTCTAGCTTCCTTTAAAGCTAATCTAACCACTGACCATGTGTTTTGCAAATTATCATCCACTCCTTAAGTGAGGGGATGGTGGGTTCTTCTGTGGATAGTTCAGGCATGGGACTGAAATCCTGGCCTGTCACTACTCTAAAAGAGGTAAAACCAGTGCTTGAATGTACAGCATTATTTAATGCAACTTCAGCAAAAGGCAAAAGTTCGGTCCAGTTATCCTGTTGAAAACATCTGAAACATCTTAAATATTGTTCTAATACCAAGTTCAAAACTTCAGAATTTCCATTAGTACTTGGATGATGGGAAGAGCTCAATCCCTGGCCGGTACCAAGTAAGTCCAAAAATGCCCTCCAAAAGTTGGAGGTGAATTGAACCCTTCTGTTAGATATGATCCTATGTGGAGCACCATGAAGTTGATAAATGTGTATTAGGGATAATTTGACTAAACTTTTAGCAGTTGGGATCTTTTGGCAGGGTACAAAATGTGTCTGTTTTGAAAACAGGTCTATCACAACCCAAATAACAGTATTCCCCTCACTGTTTGGCAATTCTATGATGAAATCCATAACAATCTCTCTCCAAGGCATGGAAGGTTCAGCTACCTTCTGTAATAGATGTGGGGTTTTCCCCTGACGTCTTTTTGCTGCTGCACAAATGGGGCAGCTAGCTACATCCTTTTTTAGTGATGGCCACCAAAATTGTCTTTTAATCAGGTGCAAAGTTTTCACAAACCCAAAATGTCCAGCTAATTTGGAGTCATGGCACCTTACCATTAAGCATAGTCTTTGGCTGGCAGAAACATACAACTTCCCTCCCACCCAAGCCAAGTCGTCTTTCATCAGACAGCTGGATTTGTTGTTCAAAAACCATTCATCAATGGCCAATGCTTGTTTAAAAGTTTGGGTGGTGTCATTATTTGTCAATGTTTCTTGTTTTGCCTGGGATCTGGTGACTACTTTAGCGGCTAGTTGATTGTTTTGTACTATGGGTTTGATTATGTCTGACTTTGCACTATTGTATTGCGGTTTACTGGATAGCGCATCCGCCAGAAAGTTTTTTTCCCCTGGGAGGTATTTTAGAGTAAAATCAAACTGTTTAAGTACTGAGCCCATCGTACTTGTTTTAGGGGGAGTTTCCTTGGGGTCTTTAGGGCTTCTAGATTTTTATGATCAGTCCAGACTTCAAAAGGGGTCTTACTGTCTTCTAGGAAGTGCCGCCAGGTTAACAATGCCCAACAAACTACATAAGCCTCTTTCTCCCAAATGGTCCACCTTTGCTCAGTGTCATTCAACTTTTTGGATGTGTAAGCGCAGGGTTGTAGTTGGTCTTGCTCATTTTTCTGAAGTAATACTGCTCCTATTGCCATATCACTGGATCTGCTTGTATGACAAATGGTTTCTTCATGTCTGGATGTTTTAGAATTGGTTCTGCCGAGAACAGCCATTTAAGTTTTTCAAATGCCTCCTGGCATTCCATAGTCCAGTTCAATGGCTGCTTTGGTCTAGGGTTGTCGTCCCCCTTCATTTTTAAGAGCTTGGTGATGGGTAGGGCAATCTGAATGAAAGCAGGGATAAACTGGTGGTAAAAATTGGCAAAACCCAGGAAGCTTTGTAACTGTTTATGTGTGTTTGGAGGGTCCCAATCAAGTACAGCCTGCACTTTTAGAGGATCCATCTCAACTCCCTGGTGTGAAATGCGGTACCCCAAATAGTCAATCTTCTCTTGGTGGAATTCACATTTGGACAGTTTAGCATAAAGTTTGGCAGAGCGGAGTCTGTTTAAAACCACTCTGACTAGTTTTACATGTTCTGCTTTGGTCTCGGTATAGATTAAAATGTCGTCCAAATAGACCAGAACCCCCTTATATAAATGCTGATGCAGCACTTCATTTATTAACTGCATAAACACTGCAGGGACTCCTTGCAACACAAAAGAGAACATCTTGAATTGGTAGCAGCCGAGGGAATGTTAAATACCATTTTCCACTCATCCCCCTCCTTGATTCTAACATGGTAGTAAGCCTCCCTTAAGTCCAGCTTTGAAAAAAAAATCCCTTTAGCGAGGTGTGCTAGCATATCTTTCATAAGGGGGAGGGGATACATGTTCTGCACACTGATCATATTCAGATTTCTAAAATCAACACAGAGACGTTTTGAGCCATCTTTATTCTCTCTAAATAGCACTGGAGCTGTGATTTTTGGTTGGGCTGGCTCGACGAAGCCCCTTGCTAGGTTTTTCTCAATAAATGTTCTCAGCTCTTCCAACTCCCTCAGTGACATGTTGTACCATATTGTTTAATTTGATTTTATTCTGTTCTTAAATTTTGTATGTATGTGTTTTTTACTTTGTGGCTGTTCACCGCCCTGAGTCTTTTGGGAGAAGGGTGGTATATAAATCCAATAAAACAAACAAACAAACAAACAAATGTGCAACAGCCATAACAGTTGTTAAACAGCCTATGATACAAGAATCACCTACCACATGTGCTGGTATGTAAGCATAAGCATATAGACCACAAAAAAGAAACCATCCTCTAGTATAATACCTGGCCAATAGCTTATATTTCCTCTATTTCAGAGCAGTGAAATACTTTCTCAGTAGGCACAGGAACATATATTACCTTTTCTTGCCGCTTCTCTGGATGCTTATACACTACACAATCATATGCTGGTAATATTGTTTTCAATTCAATCACTAATTTCTTCTGATTAGTCCATTTAGTTGGTTTTTGTGGACTCCCAAATAAAGTTATGATAAATTAAAATTATTTGGCTCTATTGTGATGCGTGCCTCTTCAAATAAAAACTTTCCTGGCACAGGCACCCCCACAAAACAAGTAGCCATTATATCAGAGACAGTTGTCTAACCTCTGATACAAAAGGAAGAACTGTTTAAGGCCACTTTCATTAAATCCAGAAATATATTACCATCTTTATTCTTTGGTTCCATTATACTTCTGGTATATCGGAAAGGTACTTTCAAATAGCCAATGGTACACCGTCCCTTCCATACAAAAGGTAATCTGGGTAATGCCATATTACCACACAAAAACATCAACTTAGAGGGAGCTTTCATTTCTAAATATGGAAAATGTAAACCTTCCTCTAAAATCCGAAACATCTTATATGAAGGTGTATAATTACCATATTGCTCATTACATTGCTTATATAAAAACTCCATTCTATTTGCAAGATCTATAAATTGAGGAGTTATTTCATATGTATGGTTAGACTTAGCATATCTTTCTAATGGTATACCTTCTCCAAAAGATGACCTAATACATATTTCAGCCTCCTCAGTGACATCTATTAGGGTTAGTGGTGCTTCTATAAGAGAGTAACAGTGCTCAAGTTCAGTATGGAAACATAGTTGCTGCCATATTATAGGATAACTAGGCAACACATCCAAAATTCCCATTCCTATCCGCACCTGTAGGATAACAAACAATACCACCACTATAAATTCCATAGTTTCTAGTAGACTAGGCCCTCCCCCAATATTGTTTAGAAAGATAAAAGGTTATTATCTTACCTCCAAATCGTCAATCAATCGAGGGGAACTTACATCCACTGGATACCAAAGCATAAACTTACACCAATCAATAATATATTTTCTTAATACAATCAAAAACACAATAAAAATTATTATCACTCCTAGCCAAATATAAATCTCTTTTTCCATCTGTCGATTCTCAATTGTCTAAGGTTTGTCGACAAAAAGTCAATTTAGGAGGGTTCACAGGTTCTGTAGCAACTGTCCATCCATAAGGTGGAGCCACCGGTCCCTTGACTCTAGAATAATGCACCCAGCCATGCTCCTTAGTCCTCACAGCTGATTCTGTAGTTAGCAGAACTTGGAACAGTTCTTCCACACAGGCTGCAACTTCTTTTCTGTAATAGCTTTAATCAGGACCGAGTCTCCGCTTTTATATTCATATACTTGGAAATCAAGAGGTAGGGTTTGCGCCAATAGTCCTTTAGACCTTAAAAAGAAAAACACTGGGACAATCCTTGTATATATTTTCTCAGAAAAACATCCTTTAGTTCAATCCTAGGCATCCCAACCTTCCCCGTATATGGCAATCCAAACATCATTTCATACAGAGACACTCCCAAATTCTTCCTAGGACTAGTTCATATTCTTAACAGAGCTAAAGGCAAACATTTCGTCCAAGGTAGTTGAAGCTCTAACATTAATTTCTTCAATGTTGATTTAATTGTCTGATTAGCACGTTCACAACACCTCATAGAACTTGGCGTGAACGCTAAATGCAGTTGCCAATCAATTCCTAATTGTTCTATAACCTGTCGTACTACCTGGGCAGTAAAATGAGTGCCTCTATCACTATCAATAGACTCAATTAAACCATATTGTGGTATCAATTGTTCCAATATGATTTTAACAGTCATTTGAGCATTCGCTCTCGCACAAGGAAAAGCTTCAACCCATCCAGTCAGATGATCCACTATAACTAATAAATATTTAAGGGTCCCAACTGCTGGCATCTCCTTATAATCCAGTTGAATATGTTGGAACGGCCAAACAGCTAAGTCTCTACCTCCCCTTGGTTGTTTCTGCATAATTTTCTTATTAATTCTCACACAATGTATACATTTCCATACTATTTGCATAGCTATGGTATACATTCCCCTACACACATAGGTATGTTTAACAAAATCAATCAGTGCTTGCGTTCCCCTATGGGTTCCTTCATACACTCGTTCAATCACATTCCGCATCACAGCTTTATTGAGTATTTGCACCCCATCTTTAGTCATCCATTTTCCATTCACCTTACACACCCCTTCATCCATCATTTGTTGTTCTTCTTCAGCAGTAAATACTGGATTTACATCAAAATTCAATGCAGGAACTAAAATCATAATTGCGTCTTCCCCCAAAGCCTTAGCTGCTTTATCCACCATCCTATTTCCCACTATTAATTTCGAAGTCCCTTTCTTATGTGCTTCAACATGTATAACAGCAAGTTTAGTAGGACCCTCAGCCACCTTCAAAACTGCTGTGATAAGATCAACTTGTTTCAACTCCTTTCCTTTATTTGAAATCAATCCCCTTTCAATCCAAATTTTCCCAAAAGTATGTAAAATACGATAGGAATACTTTGAATCAGTATAAATATTACCTACTTCATTAGTTAATATATGCAATGCTTGTAATAAAGCAAAAACCTCACATGTCTGTGCTGACCATTCAGACGGCAACTTTCCAGCTTCCAAAATCTCAGTAGTATCTCCATTCACTACTGCATAACTATTCAATGTTCTTCCATTCTCAACCCTAGAAGAACCATCAATAAATAGGTTAATACCACCCTCTAGTGGACTATCCTCCAAATCCTCTCGGACCTTCATTTGGAGATCAATAACTTCAACACAATCATGTTCTCTAGAGTCCCACTCTTTCCTTTCCCCTGACAGAAATTCTGCTGGATTTAAATTCCTATCAGTAGAAAGAACCAAATTCTCCTGAGATAATAAAATCACCTCATATTTCAAAAGCCTTGCATTCGTTAACCATCAGTGTGCCTTCTGCATCAAAATAGTCCTCACTTGGTGTGGACTACTCACAACCAATGCACCTCCAAATGTTAACTTTCTACTTTCTTCCACTAATAAAGCAGTAGCTGCTCTAGCTCGCACACACAAGGGCCAACCTCTCACCACTGGATCCATTAATTTAGATTAAAAAGCTATAGGTTTCTTCCTGCCAGCCCAAGCCTGAGCTAACACTCCTTAGCAATTCCATCTTCCACTGCTACAAACAAATGAAAAGGTTTCTTCAAATCTGGCAAGCTCAGTACTGGAGCCTGACTTAAGGCTTTCTTCAAACCTTCCAATCTAGCCTCATCACCATCTTTCCACACAACCGTCCATGGTTCTGTTTCTACTAATTTATCATACAAAAACCTAACCTTATCTGTATAATCATTTATCCACAATCTACAATACCCCAATAAACCAAGCAACTTCCTAACTTCCTTCTTTGTTTTCGGCAAAGGCTGAGTTAATATTCCTTCTATCCTCCCAGGATTAATCCTCTTACTTCCTTGGCTTATCGAATGTCCCAAATACTTGATTTCCAATTCAACATGGATGAAACCGTCTATCTAGACCCATGCCAGTCCGGCTTCAGGCCTGGGTACAGCACGGAAATGGCATTGGTCGTATTGGTTGATGATCTCTGGAGGGCTCGGGACAGGGGCTGTTCCTCTGTCCTGGTCCTATTAGATCTCTCAGCGGCTTTTGATACTATCAACCATGGTATCATGCTGCACCGGCTGGAGGGATTGGGGGTGGGAGGCACCATGTTGCAGTGGTTCTCCTCCTATCTCTCTGACCAGTCACAGTCTGTGTTTGCAGGGGGGCAGAGGTCGACTTTGAGGCACCTTGTTTGTGGAGTGCCACAAGGATTGGTCCTCTCGCCACTCCTGTTCAACATTGATGTGAATCCGCTGGGTGAGATCATCCGTGGATATGGGGTGCGGTGCCATCTGTATGCTGATGACACTCAGCTGTACATCTTCACCCCAAACCACCCCAATGATGCCCTTGAAGTGATGTCCCAGTGTCTGGAGGCCGTGCGGGTCTGGATGGGGAGGAACAGGCTTCGACTCAACCCTTCCAAGACCATGTGGCTGTGGATGCCGGCATCCCGATATAGCCAGCTGGCACCATCACTGGCTATCGGAGCCCCCACAGAGGGGGCTCGCAACTTGGGCATCCTCCTGGACACATGGCTGTCTTTAGAAGAGCACATGATGGCCGTGGCCAGGGGGACTTTTTTTCAGATTCACCTGATACGCCAGTTGCGCCCCTTTCTGGGTCGGGATTCCTTATGCACAGTTACTCATGCTCTTGTCACTTCTCACCTGGACTACTGTAATGCTCTCTACATGGGGCTCCCCTTGAGGAGCACCCAGAGGCTCCAACTGATTATGGGAGTGACATGGCTCTCCCATATAACACCTTTCCTGTGCGAGCTGCACTGGCTCCCGGTGGTCTTCCAGGTGCGCTTCAAGGTGTTGGTTCTCATCTTTAAAGTGCTCCATGGCTTAGGCCCAGGGTATTTATGAGACCGCCTTCTGCCACCGATAACCTCCCACTGGCCAATACACTCTCACAGAGAGGGCCTCTACAGGGTGCCGTCGGTCAAGCAATGTCGGCTGGCGGCCCCCAGAGGTGAGCCTTCTCTGTAGGAACACCCACCCTCTGGAATGAGCTACCTCCCGGGATACGATTGATCCCGGATCTCCACGCTTTTCGTAAGGCCCTGAAGACGTTTTTATTTCAACAAGCTGGCCTGGCCTGAATTGGTTTTAGGGGTTAGTTTTTAATTTGTATAGCTTGGGGTTTTAAATTGAGAGGCCGATTAATTTAATTTATTTTTAGGTATCTTAACTTTTTTATTGTATGTTGTTTTAATTTTTGGCTGTTCACTGCCCTGAGTCCCTTCGGGGAGAAGGGCGGTATATAAATTCAATAAAACTAAACTAAACTAAAACTAAACATATTATAACTTCTTTTTAGACACCTGCAAGTCATTCTTCCCTAAAAAATTCAACAAAGCATTCGTTCCTTCCTTAACCTCATTCTTCTTTTCTCCGGATAGCAACAAATCATCCACATATTGTAACACTTGAGTACCAATAGGAACACAAAATTTCTCCAACACCTGCTCCAGCATTTGCCCAAACAAATTTGGACTCTCAGAGAATCCCTGTGGCAAAACACACCATCTAAACTGCTTGCTCCTATTCGTATCAGGGTTAGCCCATTCAAAAGCAAAAATATCCCTCGACTCCTCTGCCGAGGGACATGTCCAAAAAGCATCCTTCAAATCTATTACACTAAAATACTTATGACTATGTGGTATATGACTTAACAACGTATAGGGATTACACACAACTGAATGTCGACTGGCAACTAGCCGGTTCACGGCCCTCAGGTTGTTAACTATGCAAACCGAACCATCAGGTTTCCTCACAGATAAAATAGGTGTATTATACTGAGACATAGTCGGCTCAATCAACCCATCAGCTAACAATTTCCCTATAACTGGCTTCAACTCTCTCTTCATGTCTATAGGTATGTTATACTGTTTAATCTTTACAGGAACAGCCCCTTCCTTTAAAGTCACTGTCAACGGAGGAATATCTAAAATACCCCTATTCCCTTCCATTTCCCAAACTATTGGGTCAATTTTCCTTTCCTGTTCTTCAGTTAATATATTCACAGTAAAATCAGCACTAGAAAACTTAAGATCACATCCCAAAAGAGACAATGCATCTCTCCCAAGCAGATTAATACCTGCTTCTGGAACAAATATCACATCCAGATGTATAATACATTTCCACAACTCAATTTCATATTCTTCAACAATGGCACATCGAAAGGTATACCCTTGACATTCCTTATCTTAATAGTTGCACCTGCTGGATTCACTCCTCTAGGTAATTTACAAATTGAGGTTCTAGTCGCACCAGTATCTATTAGAAACACATGATCCTCCCCTTCTGGTCCCACTAATAAATTTATCAAGGGCTCTTGGTGGGACCCTTCTATCAAAAGCTCCTGACCCCATTAATCATTCTCTTCTCCCATAAGGGTGTAGAGGCGCTGTTCCACTCTCTGAGATCTCCTCTTCTCAGGACAGGTTCTAGCAAAATGCCCCTCCTTTCCACACACTTTCCAATCCACCAACACTAGGCTTTTTCCACTGGAGTAATCCTCTCCCAATTCCAGAACACTGCTGCTGCATTGTAACTGGGGTCTGCTTCACAAAGCCTCTTTCTCAGCCACCTAACTCCTTTCTCTCTCCTGGCTTATTTGCAGCTTTCAACACAGGCACCATCATTTGCCTTTTTTGTCTAGTCATCTCTATTCACATAGACTTTTTGAGCTTCTTTCAACAGAGCAATAATATCAGTAGTAGCCCGATCTTCAAGTTTTTGTATCTTTTTCTTAATGTCTGGCCATGATTTCGTCACAAATTGCATTTTCATTAAGGACTCATAAGCCGGTGTTTCCGGAGAAAGACCAGAATACTTATTTAAATTGTCCTTAATACATTCCAGAAACACAGACAGTGTTTCATCACGCAACTGTTCTACCTCAAAGGCTTTTGTCAGATTTTTCCCCTGAGGCACAGCTGTCTTAACCCCCTGAAGAATTATATGCTTCAGGTCTTCCATGTGCTCCCAGTCAGCTACATTATTATTATTCCAACCAGGATCTGCTAATGGAAACTTAACAACAGCAATGGGCTGAGCAGCCCCCACTTGGGTTTTATCCCAAAAAGCCATAACTGCCTTCTGAATTTGTGACCTCTCCTCTGGGGAGAACAAATAACCCAATATATGCTGCAACTCTGCAAAAGTATACAGATTGGGTCCCAAAAATAAGTCCAATGATTCAGACAACTTAATTGGATCCGCCTGTAAAGACAGCATGTTGCTTTTATAATTTCTCAAGTCAGTTGATGTTAAAGGCACATTCACAAACGTAGTAATCGGCTTCTCCACAGCTGTGGTCCCATTTGGCATTTCTCTTAAAGGGAGCATTTTCTTGGTTTGTGAACATGTAACACATGGAGAAATGAATGGGTTCTGTCTCTCAGTTACTGGCAATTCATCCAATTCTCTCTTTAATTGCTGATATTGACACTCTGCCGAAATCTCTTCCTCATTACTTCCAGCTGCCACATCAATGCCACCCACAGCTCCTGCCCCATTTGGATTATAAAGAGGAGGGGATGGTGAGCATGTAGCATAAGCAAAGGGATTCCAGCCCTTCTCTTCATCCTCTTTTCCATACAATATCCTAGAACTTCTCGGAGGAAAAAGATCAAACCACTGAACATGAAACCAAGGTTCAACATATATCAATGGAGCTTTTAACTTCTTTTTCACCAAAACTTTCTTCAAAGCATTAATCCAATACGGGTCTGACTCCCCAAACTTACTCCATCTATAATTAGGCTGTATCAACACAAATGTCGGCCAAAACCTTGTACAGTAATTAATCATAGTCACCTTATCTAACATCTTTGTATATGCTTTCAACCAGTCCTTTACCACTGTTTCAACAATTCCCCTAATGGGGATATGGGGGGGATGGAGGGTATTTCAGTCTCAGCAGCATTTTTCCCTAGTAAAAGCCCCATTCTGTATTATACCAATTATACACACAGATCACACAAGTCATACACACAGAAACATACACAGCTAAGAACCTCAAACTTACACAAAGCCAAATCACCAAAAAGAAAAACATATACTCACTCCTAAACAGCGCACTGTAGTCTTCAGAAGCTTCCCCCTGTCCAAGTGTTCACATCTCTGTCCCAGGGTATATAGAAAAGCAATTCTGGCTGGAAAGGGAATAACCCCTTTCTATTAAAACAGTGGTTTGTGTGCTTTTCAGAGGATTTCCTTACCAGACGGAAAGTTTTCAAGTCCCTGTTGGCGCCAATTGTGAGAATCAGGAAGCCATCATTACCATTTTCAAAACCTTTATTGAAAAAGGAAGCACAGAGACATGAATGCATGAACAGATTTATTAACTTTGCAAATGGTCAATCCCCTCTTTAACGGAGGAAAGACAAAAAGAAGGTAGCTTACATAGATTATATACAGTCTTCAAAATATATCAGAATACATCAGAATACATGTAAGTAACGTCCCTTGGGAATCAGTTTCAGATCTTATATAACATATGTAGCACATGTTCCACCCTGGAAAGTCCCCAATTTCCCAACAGAAATACCCCTCAAAAACATCAAGTGCATACTTCCCTTTTCCTAGAACAGACAAACTTAAAAACAATCTCATTTCAGTACTTTTCCCAGAACATTGATTTCCGTCAAAACAACTGCATAATACATATTTCCCACAAGATAATCAGTTCAGAAAATCTTTATTATGTTCTTTTTGTCCAGTTATATAATCAGGTTATACAAGGTAAAATAAGGCACTTAAAATGGCGTAACTCAGGTTATACTTTTATAGGAATAATTCTTATATTTCTCACAATTCACAATTTCCCGTTACATATTTTACAAATAAAAATTCAAAACATAAAAAAACAAGTTTTAACATAAATTCTAACATCTTCATATAAACAGATCCATTATATCAATACAATTTTAATTTCAAATTAACTTTCACTCATTTTTATATCTATATATCAATCCTGATTATATCTTGTTCTTCTTCACCTTGTATCTTTTACCATCAGCATCAAAATAATTTTTAACAATATTCTAACCTCTTATTCTAATTATTATTATTGAAAAAGTTTTACAATACAAGTTTATCATTTCCCCCCCCCCATTTTCCCCCCGCCCACCCACCCCCCTTCCCTTCCCATCCCTCCCCTCCCTTCCCTCCCTTGGCTTCCCTTACAAAAAAAAAATACTGTTCTTATATGTCTATCAACATTAAACAAAAATATAGGTGAAATCCAGGTAACATATCATGTATTTTTAACATTAATTACTAATTAATCCCCCTTATTCCATTCCCTAAACATTAACTAATCCCTATATAACATATACATTATAATATTCCAGTATCATAACAATTCTTTATATAAAGTAAAATTATTCTATCAAATATATGCTATTAGTCAAACATACATATAAACTTATCAAATATTTTTAACATTAAAATTTTTCTGCATAACAATATAGTAGATATATATAAAATTATTCTCTCAAGTATATACTATAATATCACTCAAGCATATATATAAACATATCAAATATTTTTTAACATTAAAATTTTTCTACATCTCAATATAATAAGTATAGTAAAACTAATTATCAGTCAAATACTAATTGATACTTCTTAGTTTGATATTTGTTCTGCACATAATCCACCCATTTCTTCCACTCCCTAACAAAGGCTTCTTGGGTCCTATCTTTTAAATATGCAGAAATCTTTGCCATTTCTGCAAAATTAGCCATCTTCAATGTCCATTCTTCTATAGTAGGTACACTATCTTTTTTCCAATATTGTCCAATCAGTAACCTAGCTGCAGTAATCATGTATAAAATCAATCTCGTTTCACTCGGTGAACAATCCTTAACTATACCCAACAAAAACAATTGCGGAGAAAATTGAAGCTTCTTTTTCAAAACATTCTGCATAACCCACCAGAGTTTAATCCAAAATGCTTTCACTTTTCTACAAGTCTACCAAATATGAAAGTATGTAGCATTCAAACAATCACACCTCCAACATTTAGGTTGAACATTTGGATACATACATGACAACTTCTTGGGATCTAAATGCCACCTATAAAACATTTTATAAAAATTTTCCCGCAAATTCTGTGCTTGAGTAAATTTAACATTTTGGACCCAAATCTTTTCCCATGTTTCCAACATAACTGGTTCTGCAAAGTTTTGTGCCCACTTTATCATGCAATCTTTAACCAATTTGCTCTCTGAGTCTCTTTCTAACAATAAATTATAAACCTTTTAATATGCATCGGCCCTTTCCGCTTTATCTATATCACCAAATCTTCTTCATGCAGCATTAAACCAATTTTTTGATCTTCTCTCCATCTCGATTGAAGTTGAGTATACTGCAACCAAGTTAAATTAGTCCCTTCTTCCAACAGAGTTTTCAAAGGTTTCAAACTCCAGCTGCCCCCATCATTGAAAAGCATCTTTTTGTATAAAATCCCCCCGAGTGACTTAATATTCCGCATAGTTTGCCCAAGATCCAACCACAAAAGTATTTTGTAATCCAATTTAAGATGGTGCTTCTTCCAAACTCTCATCAAAGCATTTCTCAATATATGACTTTTAAATACATTGTCCAACTTATTTTCATAAAATAAGTATGCATGCCAACCAAAATCCAAATCATGGCCTTCTACGTTCAAAATTTCAGTCTTTGTCGTTCCAAACCAACCACTCACTTGTGTCAACACTGCTGCTTTATAATATAAACGTAGATTTGGAACTTTAAGGCCACCTTTTTCACGAACATCTTGCATTATTTTCAGTTTAACTCTTGGCTTTTTCTCATTCCAGATAAATTTATTCAGTCCTGATTGCCATTCGGCCAAGATTTTATCACTTTTAAGCACTGGAATCATTTGAAACAGAAACAGAAATGTAGTTAGAACGTTCATCTTAACTGCTGCTATTCTGCCAAGTAAAGATAGTTGCAGTTTTTTCCAAATTTCCAAATCTTTTTGAATCTTACGCCACAAAACTTCATAGTTATTTTGAAAAAGTTTTATATTAGAAGCTGCAACCTGGACTCCTAGATATTTCACCTTTGAAACTATTTCAAAACCTGCCAACCTTTCCAGTTCACTCTTTTGTGGTTCCAACATATTTTTAGCTATCATCTTAGTCTTTTTCTGGTTTAGTCTGAATCCTGAAACCAAACCATATTCTTCTATAATGTTTTTCATCTGGATGATTGATTCCAAAGATCGTGTTAGGGTAACAACCAGATCGTCTGCAAATGACCTTGTTCTGTAGTCCTTTTGCCTTATAACTATTCCACTCAAATTATTCGAATCCTGTATTGAATTCAACAAGACTTCTAAGGTTAAGATAAACAACAGTGGGGATAACGGACAACCTTGTCTTGTTCCTTTTTGTATATTAAAATTAGTCGTTAAAGTTCCATTGATAACAATTTGTGCTGTCTGTTCCTGATAAATTGCTGAAATCGCCTGTATAAACTGATCCCCAAAGTTCATTTTAAACAAAGTCTTTTTTAGAAAATCCCAATTAACTCGATCAAAGGCCTTTTCCGCGTCCAGAAACACCAGCACTGCAGAGATCTGTTTACTTTTCTCAAGATATTCCAATAAGTCTATGAGTTGCCTTACATTGTCTTTCATGTATCTGCCCTCTATAAATCCCGCTTGGTCATGATGAATCACCTCTTGAATAACTGGCATCAGTCTGTTGGCTAATACTTTCACAAAAATTTTGTAATCCGTATTCAAGAGAGATATTGGTCTGAAATTTTCTGGTTTTGTAGAACCTTCTTCTTTTGGTATCAGTGAGATAAAGGCCGTCTTCCATGAGGGGGGTATATTTCCCCCTTGTTGTATGCTACAAAATAAGTCTTTAAGGTGTTCAATCATTTCTGTTTGTAAAGTTTTATAATATACCGCTGTCAAACCATCCGTCCCTGGAGCTTTTGCTGTTTTCAATTGTTTTATTGCAAATGAAATCTCTTCAGATGTTATTGCATAATTCATTCTTTCCTTTTGTTCTCTTGAAAATTTTGTAACTCTCCTCTTCTCAAAATATTCATCTATAAACTCAGTCTTTATATCATCTTTATGATATAAATTAGAATAGTAATCTAAAAAAGCTTGTTTTATTAAATTTTGTTGAGAAACTTCTTTCCCTTTATATTCAATGGTATCGATTATCTGAGAACTTTGTTGTTTTCTCAGAGTATAAGCCAACCATCTGCCTGGTTTATTAGTGTTACAAAAAGTATTATGTTTCGCAAATTGTATGTTAGTTGCCGTTTGTTCAGCCATAAGCATTTGAAATTGATCTTTCAAGAGTTTTATGGTTTCCTGTAATTTCTCATCAGTCGGATTCTTGATGTGTAAATGTTCTTTTTTCTTTATTTCTAACTCCAGTTCTGTTCTTTTCTTCTGTTGAGAACTTATGTTTGGAATTCATATAAATCAGTATACCTCTCATGTATGCCTTGCTTGCGTCCCAAACAATTTCAATAGGTGTACCCTTATTCAGATTCATTTGAAAAAATTTCTTCACATGTTTTTTGAGTTCAAATATGTTCTTTTCATATCTAAACAGAGTCTCATTCAGTCTCCAAGACCTTCTCTCTTTCTTCCCAAGTTCAATTTCCATCCATATCAGGCTATGATCTGTTAAAGTCCTGGGAAATATCTTAGTCTTTATCATTTTACTAAGTAAATCAGATGTAACCAACATAAAATCAATCCTAGAAAAAGATTTATGTCAATCAGAAAAAAATGTAAAGTCCAATTCCTTCGGATGTTGAACTCTCCAAACATCTTTCAATTCTAAATCTTCTTTCATCGCGAAGAAAGTCTGTGGCAGTTTAATCCCTGTTTTGGCCAATGTCTTTTTATCTATGGTTGTGTCAATCACGCCATTCCAATCTCCCATAATCAAAATTGATTTATAATTCCATTGCAATATTTTAGCATATAATAGGTTATAAAAACTTTCCTGTTGTTGATTTGGGGAGTAAATTTCAATCAAAAGCAATGAGTCATTCTGTATATTTATCTCAATTGCAATATATCTTCCATCATCATCTGATTCTATAACTTTAGCTGGTAATCTTTTAGAAATATACAACACTAATCCATTCTTTTTCCCAGAACTGGAAGATATAAAATGTGATCCTAATTTAGAATTTATCAAATATTTTTGGTCCTGAGTTCTAATATGAGTTTCTTGCAAACAAACAACATCATTTTTGAACTGTTTCAAATAATGAAATATTTTCCTTCTTTTCTGTGGAGAATTCAGTCCATTCACATTCCATGATAGAAATTTAACTGTCATCTGAAGTTTCACGAAGCGAATCGAGCAATTGCCAAAGATTCTGTTGCACAGCAGTAGTCTTTGGTCTCGCTCCTCCCACAGCTTCTGATTTCTGTGATTTCCCATTAGCCCCCTTCTCTTCTTGTGGTGCAGTGGACCTCTGCTGTTTTTGCTTCTCTAACCTTTGCTTCTCTGCTGCACGAGTTATACGTTGATCTTTTGGTTCTTGCACCAACAGTTCAAGGTCCAAATCCACCTCTCTTGTGCTTCTGGGGTGCTTTATTTTAGGCTCTGGGAAGTCCCTAAAAAAATCATCTGAAAAACCACCTACTGCTCCTTGAGACTCTTCTATTGCTCTTTGAGTTTGTATTGCTTCTAATTCCGCTTGCCTGGACAATTCCTCAGTCCCTCTTTCAAGATCTTTATCTTTAATAACTTCTTCTATAGTTAACAACGTGGATGAACGTGGAGATGTTGCAGCTCTTTTAAGAATATTGTAGTAAAAATGTTCTGCCTTTTCCACAGTGTTTAAACAGTATCTTACATCTTCATATCTCAAAATTATGCCAACTGGGGCATCCCAACTGAATGGAATCTGACATCTTTTCAATTCATTCACCAAATATCCATAATCCTTTCTGTCCCTTAACATCTTAGGTGGTAGCTCTTTATAAACACCAATTTGGTTGCCATCAACTTGAATATTGGCCAGAAAAGATTTTTGCAAAACATCATTCCTCAACCTTCTATCAGTGAAGTAAACCACAACATCTCTAGGTAAATTCCTTTGTCTAGCCACACGAGAATTCACCCTGTAGATCTTGTCAATCCTGCTAAAAATTAGCTTGGGATCAATCTTTAACAACCCAGCTAATGCCTCTACACAAACTGCTCTCAAATCTTCTTTGTTATTTTCCCTTATTCCCCTCAATCTTATTGCAAACTCCATTGCCTGAAATTGGATCATTGTAACTTCATCTTCAAGTCTTTGAGCTCTAACATCAGCTTTAAAAAATTTCTCTTCTGCCACTTTCTTGTTAGATTCAACTTCCACATTTAATTCATCCACTTTTTTCTCCACCGCCACCACTGCATCTGAGAGACCAGCAACTGCCTTGGTTATATTTTGATTCAGCTTATCATATTTTTCTTGTACCAGCTCTTTCATTTCAATTTGATTTTTTTCCATTTTTTCAACAACACTTCCTAATGTCTTGGCTATAAAAGCTTTCAAGTCCTCATTTCCAGTTTCTTGAATTTGACTCTGAATCTGCATTTGTGGCTTAGCTAACTTTTCCTTTGTCTGATGACTGGGGGATTCCCCCCCCCGATTTAGCTTGTTTTGAAGCCATGCCTCTACACAATCTTAGCCTCTCCAAAAAAGAAAGTCTCCCTCCTTTTCCACTTGTTCCAGCTTTTCTCCCCAGTTTTACAAGGAAAGGAGTTAAATCAATTTTGTTTCTTTATGAAAATCCTGTTAAAATGTTTCTTTTAAATGCTTTGAGGCAGGCTTAGCTCACACTTTCACTTTTCACTTTGCCTCCTTCCATTTAAGCCAGTCGCCATTTTCTCAAGCACTTTCTCCCATTAAAACTCTTTTATTAAAAGTTATTAAAATAACTTTTTAAGTAAGTTATTAAAATACTTGCTTTTTCTCTTTTTTTGAAAAGATCCAGATTTCACCAAGTTTTTCTTCTTTAGACTTCTGATATTTGGTGGAGTTGTTCTCATCGTCTGGCTCTGCTATTACAAACAGAGGTCCCTCGCTGCGCGGAGCTTCAGTGGGCTGGAAAGGGAGCCTTCGCCCTGAGACTTCCCCAGGACAAAAAAAAGATCCTGGGGGGAACTCAGGGGGCTCTACCTGGTCCCACTGGCTCTATCCGCTCTTCCGTCCTGAAGAGCGGATTTTCCGAGCTGCCTGACAGCTGTGAGGCGGCTCCAACGTGCATCGAAGCCGGCCGTCATAAAAAGACCGTCCGGCAACGACGGAGACGCCACTGGAAGCCCCTCTTATTCTAATTATTTACCTTATAATTTTATCACCACAAATCTTAATTTCAAGTTCAAGACAACTCCATTTTTATTACACTTTATAAAACAAAGTTGTATCGAATTCTTAATCTCTTGACCCTTTTCCTCAAATCTTAATATCTTAAACTTTATCAATTTATCTTTAATTTTATCCCATGTATCATCTATTACACTTTTCATGTTACACAGGTTTATCACAAAAACATATTTTATTTAATCTAATTTCCAGCATATTTTCTTCCATACCTCCCTGTATTATTTAGCTGTTTTCCAACATATTCTGTTTGGCTGATTCCCAGCATAGTCTCCTCCAGAGCACCAACTATTTTTGGCTAATTTCAGTCTCCTCCAAGCCTACCAAGCCTACCACCAAGCCTACCACCATTATTGGCTGATTTCCAGCATATTATGTTTGGCTGATTTCCAGCGTAATCTCCTCCTAAACTCCCTTCATTGTGTGGCTGATTTCCAGCATAATCTCCTCCAACTCTCCTCCTATTTGTTTGGCTGATTTCCAGCATTTTATTGGCTTATTTCCAGGATATTATGTTTGGCTGATTTCCAGCATAGTCTCCTCCAACTCTCCTATAATTGTTTGACTGATTTCCTGCATTTTAACTAGTTTCCAACATATTTCCTCCGAGTCTCAAACTCTTATCTAGTTGGTATCCATCCCTCTTATTTTAACTTCCCCTTAGCATATAATTATCTATTTTATGTCAGTTTCCCAGCATGTTCTTTCAAATTAATTCTCAATATATTTTGTAATAATCATCATTTCCAGCATATATTAAATTAAATCACAATTTATTATAGAATCTGTGTATCTTATAGTTTGTTCAATAAAACCTTAGTCCAGCATAATCATCATCTAGCATTTGTTTGCAAATTAAAATTAAAACATATTACATCAAACAGTAAATTTTCTTAAAGTTGTCTCACATTAATATATACTCTTCTTTATTGTTTTTAGCCACCTATATATCATCCTCTATGTTAATTGCCATCTCTTATTTTCTATTTTTATTACTCCAGAAACCTTCCTGTTTTTATCCAAAAATCATATATACCTTTAGGCTTTTAAACTTTACATTTCAATTTAATTACACTTAATTTTATCTACTTTATTTTCTCCTTTTCTTTCTTTTCCTATCTATCCATAAATGTTCCATTTCAAAGTTCATCTGTTCAAATTAAAGAATTCTGTATGTCCCTTTAATACTTTTATAATGCCTGTTCCATGTGTGATGCATTAACTTCCTGTCTTTTGTTCCTGTGCCACACCTATTTTTTTTTTTTGCTAAGCTTGTTAATTGCCATTGTCAAATATCCAAAATATTCCTTCTTTCTTCTTGAAATCATCTGGTACAGAATAGGAATCTCCAAAGTCCATAGATCTAATGTTAATTTCAAAATAAGCCAAGGTAAAAAGCCATTAAAAATGTTTCTTTTCCAAATGGAAAGATAAATCTCAATCTACTCTCCTGCTTAGTCACCACAGACTCCATGGCAATTATGTAGCCATCCATCTGTCTTTCTTCATTAGCTTTGTTAACTTTCAAAGGTGTAAACTCCCAAAGAGACATTTCTCCAATCCACTCCAAATAAAAGCAAAGTCAATTTTCTAAGTTATTAAAAGCCAATTTTTCCAAGCCAAATTTACTAAAGCAAAGTCTATTTTGGGCCTTCATTTCCATTTTTTCCCCTTTCAATCTTCAAGCCCCACATATCTGTAGCCACTGTTTAAAGTTTGGGGTCTTATTTTTTTAAAAAAATCCAAATAAATGTACTGTTTTGCCTGGGTTGGTGTCACTCACCTGGGTTCAAGATACTCGCTCTTTGTTCTTCTTCCCTCCTGCACGATCTTGTATCCCGGTCTGTTGCGGCTTTGTGGGAGCCTCCATGGCTGCCTACCCCCACCCCCGACTTCGAGGATTCCCTCTGGCCTCCGAGGAACTTGCCTGTTCCTCTTGGCACACTGAGGCACTCATCTTCACCTCCCCATCCCTGCAAGATGAGGTCGGTCCGAAGACCGGTTGGATGGTGGTTTGACAATTGGGGTTTTTGCGGGCTCATAAGAGCCCGCTATTTCCCTGACTGTGGCGCCGTGGCTCCAGACCAGAAGTCCGATATCTATCTTTTTGATTGGTTGTTTGCTTGGTTGTTTGGTAGTGGAGTATTTTCTTGGCATGGTAGATTTGTGGCTCTGATCAATAAAACGAACTAATCAATGTAATAGATGCTCTATTCACAGTAATTAATTGATAAAAGATCAATAAACAATGTCACTCTAATCAATTAAACAGTATCACTAACTAATCAGTGTAATACACAGTACTTACTCAGTAATAGATCAGTAAATAATGTCAATCTAATCAATTAATGAATTGTTAATAATTAACTAGACAATTGATTAATCAGCTAGACAATCAATTAATTAAACAGTGCTAATCAATTAATTAATTAATAAATCAATAATATTAAAACTTCTATTATTTAATCATTGATCAATGAAGTAAAGTACTAAAGTAGAATGAAATGGTTTTGAAGCATAAAAAGGTTTTTGTAGTAATTGACTTTTACTTCCTCCTGTAGCTACTGTTGTATGTCTATAAAAAGCTTCTGATGTCCTTTGTGGAGTGATTTTTGATGCTGTCCTTTGTGGTGTGTTGGAGTCTTCTGGTGGGAGGATTTTTAAAATGGTGGTAGATTCAAATCCAATTCAGTTTAAAATGGTGGAGGAAATTTCAGTGGGAGTTTAAATTTATATGGGAGTTTAAGAGAGCTGGTGCTTCAGGGAATCAAAATCCTCACGGATTTTAGAGCTAAGGGGAATCACATTCCTCACTGAGCAGGCTCTTCAGGGAATTATATCCACAGTATTTTGCTGGTTTACTAATTTAGTCATTGTGTTGAAGAATGAAATAAGATTGGTTTGGCATGATCTGTTTTTAACAAACCCGTGCTGGCTGCTAGTTATTACTTTACTCATCTCTAGGTGTTGGCAGATCTGGTTTTTTATTATCTTTTCCAGTATCTTCCCTGGTTTTGATGTTAGGCTGATTGGTCTGCAGTTTCTTGGGTCTGTTTTTTTTTCTTTCCTTTTTTAAAGATGGGAACCACATCAGCTCTTTCCATTTTTGTCCCTCTTTCCATTTTTTCTACTTGTCCTTTTTGTCTTTAAATTTGTCAGAAAGATCTTTGTGCAGCCATGCTGGTTTCTTCTTGGATTTCTTGTTTTTCTTTCTCAGTGGTATTATACTGGATTGGGTTTTTATGATCATATTTTTCAGAGTTTCCCAAGATTCTGTAGGATTTTGTTTTCTCCTTTAGGATATTCATCCAAGGAACCTTTCCCAAGTTCTCTCTGAGTTTATTAGAATCAGCTATTTTGAAATCTAAGACTCTGGTATCATTGTGTTCTATTGCTTGTGTTTGGGTTATGTTGAATTCTAGTATGACATGGTCACTCTCAGTCAAGGTTCCTGCAGTTTCAACTCCCTCTATCACTTTTTCTCTGTTTGTAAGTATTAAGTCCAGTATGCCTGTCTCTCTAGTTCCCTCCTCTACCTTTTGGACAACAAAGTTATCAGCTAGGTTGGTTAGGAACCTATTTGATTTTTCACTTGGTGCAGAATTAGTTTTCCAATTGATACCAGAGTAATTGAAGTCCCCCATTACTATTGTAGTATATTTCCTACATATGTTTGTTAGTTGGTTGGCAAAAAGGATATCTATTTTTTCTGCTTGATTGGTATACACCTATGGCCATGTCATTCTTTTTTTCTTTTATGTTGAGCCATATGCATTCTAGGAGGCTTTCATCTTGGTTTCATGCAATTCTATAGCAATATACTGGTCCTTTATATACAGTGGATCTGAGAAGTTTCTATTGTTTTATTGGCTTAGCTCAGCACTCAGCTTTAACAGTGCTTGACCATAAAGGACAAATTTCTTCTGTTTGTATTTGAATGCACTGTCCCCCCATTTAGACTATTATGAGAGTCTGCTTTATAGACTATTACCCTACTAATTTTATGCTTCTCTGAATATATAGTTATCTAGTTGAAATGTATATATTAAAAGGGAAATATGCATATTTTAAAATACCATATGCAACAATGTATTATATTAACAATAATGTTTGGCAAAAATATGTAACTCAAGGGAAATGTACCCAAAATGGAGACTCTTGTACCACTTTAAAAAAATATTGGACTAGTGGGAAAACAGGACAGCTCTTGCTTAAGAGTATTGAAATGAGAAATAAATAGAACCTGAAATTGATGGACAAAGCCCTTTCTTACCATATGCAAATACCTTGCTTATGATAGAAAGAAATGAGGCATTGCCAACTGTAACTTCCACAGATTCCTTATTTCTGCATCTAATAAAGATAATGAGGCTTTTCTTCCCTTTGGTCATTAATCAATGGTAGTATTCTTACAGCAAAATGGAATCGGGGTTTTTCTTTCTTGAGTATTGGAAGGAGGCACGCCTGACACAATGTTTGCTTTACATTTGAAAGGAAAGAGAGAAAGCATGGAGTGAGAGATGATAATAGGTTGACAAGGCATTAAGGAAGGAGGCGTAGCATGATAAGTAAAATTAATACATACCTTATGACTTGATCACCACTGACCAACTTAGAAATTATTTTCCTTTAATTGCTTTAATTTGAATTATATGCCGCCCTTCTCTGAAGACTCAGGGCGGCTTACAATATGTTAAGCAATAGCCTTCATACTTTTGTGTATTTATACAAAGTCAGCTTATTGCTCCTACAAACTGGGTCCTTGGACCCAGTTATTGGACTAATATAATTAAGCAGTCCAGAAATATTTCACAAGAAGACTCCTCCACAACAAAATACCAAAATGACTTTTTTGTGATGCTTGTTAAATGAATGCACTGGTTGTAAAGTGGCCGCTGTAGTTGTTAAGCAAACACTATGCTTATTAATTGAGCCAATGGTTCACTTTGGGCATGACTTTGCCAAAAAACAGAAGTGCCAGTTTTCAGCAAAGCTATTGTAAAAGCAGATTCATGACCATAGGATACTACAAACAGCCATAAATTCAGCTATATTGCTAAGCACCCAAAGTCTGCTCACATAACCATGTGTTTGTGTCTATGGAGATTCTCAGTCATCCAGCTCATGATTGTCTCAAAGGTGCTTTTTTCAAGAGGCAACTGGACTTTCTGGTATCAGAAAGCCCAGTTGCCTCTTGATAAAAGCATCTTTGGTACATGTGTTCGTGTGTGTGTGTGTGTGTGACCAACAGAACATTGAATCTGGCTTGTAAGTAGCCCCAAGGTAGGTGTAAGGATCGCTTCTCCTTCCAGCTTAAGATAGTATGAACTCTTGAAACGTGGTTGCTCAAAAGGATTATTTTATTAAGCAGAAGTGAAAGCCATCCAGCTAAAGCACGATCTGAATACTCTTAGGCAAGACAAGTAGGATTAAAGCAGTGGAGACCCCCCCCCCTTTAAGTCAGAATGCAGATTTTAGCCAATACACAAGTATGAAGATGCTTTCTTTCCCAGTTTCTCTGAGAACCCAAACAAACCTGCATTCCCACCATTATACTTTAAAGTAAGGCAACACACATGGCTATCATATAAATTCCTCCAGGTAAAGGGAATCTCAGGCCTCTTTGGCAGCAGGATATAGATTGCAAAATATCTGTTGACACAGGCCATGCTAGTAAATCGAATCCAAGTCTCCCCCTTCTTCCAACTGAATGGCAGTATCGCTTTTAGGGATCTGACATGCTACCCTTCTTAGAAAACAAAAGGATCCACCTGTAAAAAAAAACAAATATATTTGTTTTCAAGATTTCATGATAGTATATTAACAAGGTTTGTTAGGGTATTGGGAGTGAATTTTTTTCAGTAAGCTTGGAACCCTAATAGGTTGTTTAGCGACCCATTCATTGTGTGCTGATGGTAAATGTTTCCAAGCAACTGAGTATTGGATTTTCCGTCTGTGGATCCTAGAGTCAAGGATTTCCTTGATTTCAAAGTCTTGTTCACCTTCAATCATGATGGGAACAGGAGGTGTAGATGCAGGTGGTCTGAGGGATGAGATTACTTCTCGCTTTAGTAAACTAATATGGAATACTGGGTGGACTTGCCTGAGTGTCTTTGGAAGGAGTAATTCAACTGTTAATGGATTGATGATTCTAGTGATGGGGAAAGGTCCAATGAACTTTGGCCCTAGTTATTTTGATGGTTGTAATGATTTCAGGAATTTTGTAGATAAGTATACTCTGTCTCCAATATGAAAAAGTTTGGGTTCCATCCTTTTCTTGTCAGCTTGAATTTTAAAAGCTTCTCTAGCTTCCTTTAAAGCTAGTCTAACCACTGGCCATGTGTTTTGCAAATTATCCATCCATTCCGTAAGTGAGGGGATGGTGGGTTCTTCTGTGGGTAGTTCAGGCATGGGACTGAAATCCTGGCTTGTCGCTACTCTAAAAGGAGTAAAACCAGTGCTTGAAGTGGGGATTTCTTCAATGCTCACCCCGCTCCATACTGGTTTCTGGCCATATCAATCTCAGCTTCTTTGGTGGTGACATACCATTCATGTAGGTCATTTGGTGCCCCTTGGGCCACATAGGCATTGTATAGATCATCACTCAGCCCATCCTTGAAACAGCTCACCAAAGTATCTTGTGGCCAGTGCACATGACACGTGAGGTCCCAGAATTCTTCAGTATACTCCGCTACTGGCCATCACCCCTGCTTCACCGCCTTAGTGCAGTCACGTGCTTTGCAATCTGCCAGTGGGTCCTCAAATCGACATCACAGAGCCATCATGAAACCGTTGAAATCCCGCAGTTCTGGTGCGTTGACGTTATGTTTGGTCACCATCCATATGGCCACAGCACCCTCTAGGGCTAAGGTCACAACTAGCACTCGGGATCCTTAGGTTTGGAAATCACGCCCATATTCTTGCATGTAGGTTAACATATGTGCCACAAAGAATCCTAATTGTTGCGGATTCCCATCAAACTTCACCCCAAGGGGGAGTTTTTCTTTCCAGTTGGGGAACTCGGGGTTGGTTGGGAATGGGTGCCAGTGCTGCCTGGAGGAGAGGGTTTGCTGGGTCTTCTCCTGCTGATGCTGTGCCATCTGCTTGATAGGCAGGCTCCAGAAAGGGGTGCCTCCGCTGGCATCATCTACGACTGCAGCCATTTCAATGCTCCTCAGTTGTTGTCCTGGCTCCCTTCGGATGTTGAGATTTTCCAAAGTTTTCATCACCAATTGGTTTATATGCCTCTTCAGATAGTCCTCCCTCAGGGATGCTTTGTTCAGCCCCCCCTAGTCAGCAAGGGCTTCTAGTTCCAGCTTCCATCCTGGTTTTCAGTTGCCACGGTTGAGGGTGACTTCTCTGGTTCTCTCATCCCAGCCATCTTTCTTCCTGATGCCAATTGACCAGCAGGGCTTTTCAGGATTCTCCAGGGTTACCTCATCCTCTCCAATGGGGTGCATGAGACAGGCATCTGACTGGGTGGTGGTTATTGTCTCTTACCAGCAATCGGTTTCTCCCAGCTTTCTGCTTTGTTCAGACATAGTTTGCAAGGTCCCCTCAGTACAGTGAAGATTGCTTCTCTGGGTTGACCGTTTTGCAGATCGTGCTTTCTGTAAGGATCACCTCTCCTTCCAACTTAAGAAAGTACGAACTCTTGAAATGGTTGTTCAAAAGGATTCTTTTATTAAGCAGAAGTGAAAGCCATCCAGCTAAAGCATGATCTGAATACCCTTAGGCAAGACCAGTAAGATTAAAGCAGTAGAGACCCCTCCCTTTAAGTCGGAATGCAGATTTTAGCCAATACACAAGTGTGAAGATGCTTTCTTTCCCAGTTTCTCTGAGAACCCGAACAAACCTGCATTCCCACCATTATACTTTAAAGCAAGGCAACACACATGGCTATCATATAAATTCCTCTAGGTAAAGGGAATCTCAAGTCTCTTTGGCACCAGGATATAGGTTGTAAAATATCTGTTGACACAGGCCATGCTAGTAAATCGAATCCAAGTCTCCCCCTTCCTCCAATTGAACGGCAGTATCACTTTTAGGGATCTGACAGTAGGTCCTTTGTGACTTCAAGCCATTGCTAAATGACTGGTGTTATAAAACGAGGACTACCCATACAATAGTATGCAATTTTCATGAAATTCTGCCTGTTTCCTGAAGATGCAATTTTGCTTTTTAAGATACTTTATTTATTTATTTATTTATTTATTCATTCATTCATTCATTCATTCATTCATAACTAGTCACATTATTTATTTATTCATCACTAGTCACAAAAACCTTTATTTTAACTATAAAGCACAAGTAGGTGGTCCTAGTTATGATGAAATACTAACTTTTTGAACAGATTATGTACTACACTGAAGTCCTGATCTGGATCATTCATTTTAATATATTTGCATTTTATAGTGTCAAAGCATGATTCAGTTGTGTTAGGGAATCTCCTCTGTAATGTAAATTGTGCGTGTAGATACCATAATATGAATTCACTGCATGTGACATATAGAATTAATACTCCTTTTAATCATCTCATTATATTCTTAATCAATTTCTGCTTTCCTTACACTTTCTTTGATATTTTTTTCCTTTGGTGGTTGGTTTTGTGCAGGAGTTGTTGTAGCCATTAGCTGTATCTTTCAAATAATGTGTTTCCTTTCATAACTAAACTAATGTTCATTCTAAATAAAAACCACAAGATGGCTCACTCTGCAGTTACTGGTTTTGGAATGTACATACATTTTTGCAAGAGGTAGGCTTCAAGAAATCTTAATAACTTTGGGAATTCTGATAAGAATTGATATGATTAATATTTCTATTTAAAAGTAAATTGATAATTTAAATTTAATTAAATTTAATAATAATAATAATAATAATTGATTTTTAATTGATTTTTCAGTATGAGGATTTATAGTTTTGAAATTTGGCATTGGACAGCCTAGAAAACAAATCAAACCAGAGTTCAAAACTGAACCAGAGTTCAAAACTCAAGAAATAAAGGACCAGGCTCAAATTATTCTAATTTGGACAGATTATGTGAAGACAGTTCTCTGGAGAAGATGGTAATGCTGCGAAAACTGGAAGGAAAGAGAAGAATTGATGACCAGCAGCAAGGTGCATAGTTACAAAGCACTAAGTGCACCATTGAAAGAGATGAAGGACAAATTTTGGGACAGATCATCATGGAAAAATATATCTGTAGCCACTAGGAGTCAAGAATTGATGGCATATAATCATTATATTTTAAATGTGTATGTATGAGTATATATTATGCCAGAATAAAAGTTGAAGAGATTTTGTAATTTTTAATTTGCTGTACTTGTAGTAATTTTTATTTAATAAAATTGAAATTTGGAATTTTATAGAATGAACCAAGGAAACTTTATTTTTATAATGTATATGTCACTCATTTCTTAATTATTTCTGATATTTTATAAAAATGCAATAAAATAGTAATCACAAGAAAAAAATACATAAATACCTTAACAATAAAAATGAATGACAAAAATATCTGGGTAATTGAATATTTCTTTCTTTCTTTCTTTCTTTCTTTCTTTCTTTCTTTCTTTCTTTCTTTCTTTCTTTAATTGTATAATTAATTGTAATTAATTAATTCAATCTGGATGCTGTCTTTCTTCAAACTGATTCTGGGCAGTTTACAACCATAACAAAAAAAAAACAAATTACAGAGAATTAACCAAAATATTGAAAACACATCTTTAGAAGCACCTCATTTTGAGCCTAGGATGCCATCATGGTAATTTTTCACTAGGATTTAAGAATCATCAGTTGTCTTCTGGGTTGACATATTCTAGGCCAGCTGCCATTTCAGAACTTCAAAAGTCATTCTTGGACCACAAGTTTCAGTACTCCAGCCTTCACATTACCAGCACATGCTGCACCAGAACTCTTTTATATGGGTTGGGTTGTATGTGGTTTAATAATTATAATAGTCAAGATGAATACAAGTTATTGTCTTCCAGCACTGTTCAGCACCAATTCTATATCTTACAAAAATCTGCAATGCCATCCAGAACACTTCGGTCTCCAGTCCAGTCATTCAGAATCAATATAAACCCCTTGTTTATCCTTCTTTGTTTTCAGCTTGTTATCTCAAGGATTCCAAATATATCTAACTGCTGGCTCATGGAAAAGGTGATCATTACCAAAGTAATACCATCTGACAACTCCAAACCTTCAGATAATTCTTCCCTACTAGATTTGAAATTGTACTTTGATGCCTGCTGTTTGGTTTGGCTAAAAGAATGGGTGAACCTTCAAAGTAAGAGGTTACCAGATTTAGTAAGTCATAAATTAAGATTTGGCTGGTGTGGGGGTACTAATACATATGAACTCTAGACACAAACTGAATCATCAAAGAAAAAGATTAGAAATGGAAGGAGAGATAAAGAAAAAAGAACAACTACTTATAAAAATTCCTACAGATAAAAAATTACAAGAAATTATAAAACTTCTGAAAGACCAATTTCAAATGCTTATAGCAGAACAAACAGCAACTAACTTACAATTTGCAAAACATAATACATTTTGTAATGCCAATAAACCGGGCAGGTGGTTGGTTTATGCATTGAGGAAACAGCAGAGTTCTCGAGTTATTGGCAGAAATGAATATGGAGGGAAGGAAGTTTTTCAACAAAGTGTAATTAAAGTATTTTTTTTAGACTACTATACAAAACTATATGCCAAAGATAACATACAGAATGAATTTATAGATAAATACTTAGAAGAAGGGAGAGTTATGAAAATTGCTAAGGAGAAAAAGGAAAGAATGAATCAACTAATAACAGTCGAGGAGATTATTATTGCAATTAAACAATTGAAAATAGCTAAAGCTCCAGGGACGGATGGTCTATCAGCGGTGTACTATAAGACCTTATAAGCAGAAATGATTGATCACCTTAGAGATTTATTTTGTAGCATACAAAAGGGGGGTAAAATACCCCCTTCATGGAAAGCAGCCTTTGTATCATTGATACCAAAAGAGGAAACAAGCTGTACAAAACCGGAAAACTTCAGACCAATATCCCTCCTGAATACGTATTACAAAATTTTTGCAAAAGTATTAGCCAACAGATTAATGCCAGTTATGCAAGAAGTGATTCATCATGATCAAGCAGGATTTATAGAAGGCAGATATATGAAGTATAATGTGAGGCAAATTATAGATTTACTGGAATATCTTGAGAAGAATAAACAGATCCCTGCAGTGCTGGTGTTTTTGGATGTGGAGAAGGCCTTTGATTGAGTTAACTGGAACTATCTATTAAAGACATTAATAAAGATGGGTTTTGGGAGCAAGTTTGTCCAAGCTGTTACAGCAATTTATCAAAATCAAACAGCACAGATCATCATTAATGGAAGTTTAACTACAAACTTTAGTATAGAAAAAGGGACAAGACAAGGTTGCCCACTATCCCCACTGTTGTTTATTTTAACTTTAGAAGTCTTGTTGAACAAAATACGAGATTCGAGTATTCTGAATGGAATAGTTATAAGGCAAGAGGATTACAGAATAAGAGCATTTGCAGATGATCTGGTTGTTACCCTAACATGGCCTATGGAATTGGTAATGCAGATGAAAGACATTATAGAAGAATATGGCATGGTATCAGGATTCAGATTGAATCAGAAAAAAACCAAGATGATAGTTAAAAATGTGATAGAAGCTCAAAAGAAGGAACTTGAAAGAAAGGCAGGCTTTGAAATAGTAGCAAAGGTGAAATATCTAGGAGTTCAAGTTGCAGCATCAAATACAAAACTTTTTAAAAATAATTATGAGGTGTTGTAGCAAAAGGTACAAAGAGATATGGAAACTTGGAAAAAACTGCAACTATCTTTACTTGGTAGAATAGCAGCAGTTAAGATGAACATTCTACCTAGATTTTTATTTTTGTTTCAAATGATTCCAGTGCTTAAAAATGATAAAAATCTGATTGAATGGCAAAAAGGAGTGAATAAGTTTGTTTGGAATGAGAAAAAGCTAAGAGTTAAACTGAAAATTATGCAAGATGTTCATGAAAGAGGTGGCCTTAAACTTCCAAACCTACGATTGTATTATGAAGCAGCAGTTTTGACACAAGCGAGTGATTGGTTTGGAATGACAGAGACTGGAATATTGAATATAGAAGGCCACGACTTAGAGTATGGCTGGCATGCATATCTATTTTATGAAAGTAAAATTGATAAAGTATTCAAGAGCCATATACTTAGAAACTCTCTAATGACAGTATGGAAGAAGCATCATCTTAAATTGGATTACAAAATACCATTGTGGTTGAATCTTGGTCACATTACACGGAATATAAATATAAAGTCACTCGGGGGGATTTTATATAAAGAGGTACTTTTCAATGATGGGGTAGATTACAATTAAAGACATTAAATACACTGTTGGAAGAAGGGATACATTTAACTTGGTTACAGTATAATCAACTTCAATTGAGATGGAGGAAAGATCAAAAAACTGGTTTAATGGTGCATGAAGAAGATTTGGTAAGCCAGATAAAAGATAAAGGCCAAATGCATATCAAGAGGGTTTATAACGTTTTGTTAGAAAGAGATTCTGAAAATGAGTTGGTTAAAGATTGCATGATAAAGTGGGCACAGAGTTTTGCAGAACCAGTTATGATGGAAACATGGGAAAAATATGGGTTCAGAATGTTAAATTTACGCAGTCACAGAATTTGAGGGAAAATTTTTATAAAATGTTTTATAGGTGGCATTTAGATCCCAAGAAATTATCTTGTATGTATCCTAATGTTCAGGCAAAATGTTGGAGATGTGAATGTTTAGATGCTACATACTCTCATATATGGTGGACCTGCAAGAAAGTGAAGGCTTTTTGGATTAAAATATGGTGGGTTATGCAAAATGTTTTGAAGAAAAAACTCCAATTTTCTCCTCAATTGTTTTTACTGGGCATAGTTAAGGATTCCTCAGTGACTGAGACAAAAATGATATTATATATGATTACAGCAGCTAGATTACTGATTGGCCAATATTGGAAAAAAGACTGTATGCCTACTATAGAAGAATAGACTTTGAAGGTGGCCAGTTTTGCAGAAATGGCAAAGATATCAGCGTATTTAAAAGACCAGACTCAAGAAACTTTTGTCTGGGAATGGAAGAAATGGATAGACTATGTGCAGAATAAATATCAAACAAGGAAGTACCAGATAGCTTTTAGTTGAATGTTAAGATGTAGAAACTTATAGTGTAGTCAGGGGTTAGAGTTGTGGGAGGGTAACATATGATATGGTATGATTTGGATTCCACCTAGGGAAGTCATGGGGGGGAGGAAGTGGGGGGGTTAGGGGAGGGTAGGGTAGGTAGGGGTTATGGGATGGGGGGAGGGGGGAGGGGGGAAAATTTGTATTTGTAAAACTTTTTCAATTAAAAAAAAGATTTGGTTGGTGTCAGCCTTTGCTTTTTTTTTACTTGCTTGCTCAGCTGCCATTGTAACGGGGGGAGGGGGAGCTATTGGAATGTCTGGGAGGGGAGAAGTGAGTTGGTGGAGAAGAGCAGAGAAAGTTTTCTTCAGCATTTTCTTTGAAGCTGATAACAACTCAAGGTTGACCATCGCGGCAGAGCAGGAGGATGGCACCATCGGATGTTGCACCCCACATGACCCCTGGGGGGAATGTGAATTGGATAATTTTTGCTGGACAGTTGGGGGAAGGATTTTTGGGATACTTTTTATATGTATTTTTCACGCCTTTTGCTTCAGACCTTGCTTTTCTTTGGTTGCATTCAGTTCATACTCAGTAAAAGTACCTTCCTCTATGAAAATGGAGTCGGGGTTTTCCTTTCTTGGGTATTGAAAGGAGGCGTACCTGACATTAAGCAAGGTCTCACTTTCACAGCCATTCCAGAAAAGTACTGTGGGGGCTGAGCAAACAATGTTTGATCAAGACAATGACCAGGAACAGATGGGAGCAGCCAGCTCAGCAACTTCATCTGCACAGCCTGCCTGGGAGGCATAAGACTGGATGGCTAATTTACAACTGGAGCCACAGAGAGTTCTAAATGGTCCATGGGTGTGGGGAGGTTACTGGAGCTCGAGAAGACCCCCAAGAAGCAACAACTACCAGATGCTGAGGTGGAGAGGCTGGCAGCAAGAGCAGAAAGAAAATCTTCTGGTCGCATAGGCTCTGCAATTACTGAGACAGGCTGAAGAGAGCCGCAAAAGCTGTGAAAGGTATGAATTCCTTCCTGGGAGGGAGGATTAACAGCCCTGGGGTAGAACGGAGGCTGCTGCTTATGTGGAAGAGAGAGGCCAAGCTGGGGAAGAAACAGCTCAGGCCTCCGAAGCTCGAGTGGCTGCTGCAGCCCAGGCCTCCCCAGTGGGACAGGCACCGGCACCCAGTTGAAGCAAGCCCAAAATTCCCTTGCTATCAGAAAGATACGGGGAGACCCGAAAAAGTTGGGATTTTTTCTAACTCAAGTGTGGAACCACATGCAGGACTGGGGGAAGGGTTTCCTCTCAGATCCTGCATCCATGAAATGTGTTACCAAGGACCCAGAGAGTGAGCAGCTGAGTGGATGAAAATTCTCCACAATGAAAATTCCCCCTTGCTGCGGAATTATGATCAATTCATGGCAGCTCTCAGAACATGTTTTGAGGACCTATTAGCTGAACGAAGGGTGAGAATTAGAATGAAGGTCATTCACCAAGGGTGGAGATTGGTGCAGAGTACACCCAGGAGTTCCGCAAGTTGGCACCCTACATGAGAGGGTGGTCAGATGTGGCCCTACTGGAGAACTATAAAGATGGGCTAAATGAGGATGTCTACAAGGATTGCTGTTCCTGAGGGGCCCCTAATGATCTGCAGAGCTGGTACATGTTGGCAGTGGACGTGGAGATCGACTTGGCCCAAGGTTGTCTCCATGGTGGGTAGGTACACCTGGGATCAACCACCCACCTCATTTCACAAGGGGGCGCCAAAGGCTGCAATGGGAACAGCAGGATTAAAACCAAAATCCTATGTGTGTTTCAAATGTGGAAAGGAGGAGCACTGAGCCGCTGAGTGCTACACCAAGCCTGGACCCAAGGCGCCCTCTACCAGAGGAAAGAGAGCCAATAAAACATGTTAGCCCATCTGGGAAAAGGGAAGATTTTTACAAAACTGGACTTGTGGGTGGTGTACAGTATTATAGAGTTCAGATTAAAGAAGGTGATGAATGGAAAATGGCTTTCAACTGCCCACTAAGATGTTTCTAGTTTTGGGTGCTCCCTTTTGGATTGCAAGGAGCCCCTGCCATGTTCATGCAACTGATTAATGAAGTGCTGCATGAACACCTGTACAAGGGGGTGCTGGTCTACCTTGGTGACATTCTTATTTACATCGAGACCATGGAAGACAACATAAAATTGGTGGGGGCCATCCTGAAAAAACTTAGAGCTGCTGAACTGTATGCTAAATTATCAAAATGCAAATTCCACCAAACTAAAATTGACTATCTGGGGTACTGCATCCCACATGAGGGGATAGAAATGGATCCAGAAAAGGTCCAGGCTGTGTTGGAATGGGCTCCCCCACATACCCGCAAACAACTACAGAGGTTTTTGGGTTTTGCTAATTTCTATCGACAGTTCATCCCCTCGTTCACAAAAATTGCATTACCAATTACCAATCTTCTGAAAACAAAAGGAGAAGAGAGGCCAAAATCTTCCTAGACTCTTGAGTAGACTATGGACTGTCAGGCGGCTTTTGAGAAACTGAAACAATTGTTTGCTGTCGAAACGGTCCTTAAACATCTTGACATGGAAGCCCCCTTTGTTGTTCAGGCTGACACCAGCGACATAGCCATCAGGGCAGTGTTACTCCAAAAAAATGCAGAGGGGAAGCTGCAACCCTGTGCCTATACTTCTCGGAAATTATCGGAGACTGAGAGGAGGTGGGCCATATGGGAGAAAGAGGCTTTTGCTGTTCATTGGGCACTGTTAACATGGAGACATTTCCTTGAAGGGGCAAAGCACCAGTTTGAGCTATGGACTGACCACAAAAACTTAGAAGCTTTGAAAATGCCACAAAAGCTGTCTCCCAAGCAAGTCCGCTGGGCTCAGCACTTTAAATGATTTAATTTTTCCTGCATTACCTTCCTGGAGGGAAAAACTTTATGGCAGATGCCCTTTCAAGACTGCCTCAATACAATAATGTTAGAGAGGAAGTGATTCATCTGATTATTCCCTCAAAATAGCTGGTGGCACAAGTGGTTACTAGAGCCCAGGCAAAGGCAGATCCAACTTTGTCTAGCGAATTGAGCAAACAGCTAAGGGAATCTCTAAAAACCAAGTGGTTTTTGGCCCACTCAAATGAGTGTACACTTTGAGAAGGGCTCGCCTGGGTGGGAGCTAAACTGTATGTTCTTGACAGTCTGAGAGGGACAGTATTAAAATACGCCCATGATGCTAAAGTCACTGGGCATTTTGGCTTTGTGAAGATATTTAGTCAAACAGCCATTTTGGTGGCCAGCCCTTGAAGAAGGACATAGAAACACATGTGGTGAGTTGTCCTGTATGTGCTTCAGCAAAGAGACCTCCTGAGAAGCCACCTGGACTGCTTCAGAGTGTTGCCAGACCAGGAGCCCCATGGAAGGAAATCCCCATAGATTTTATTGTGGAACTGCCTAAAAGTGGGGGAAATACAGTGGTTTGGGTGGTTATTGATTTGTTCTCAAAACAAGTACATTTTATCCCATGTCCCAAGATCCCTTCTGCTAAAATGCTTGCAAAGTTGTTTGTCCAACATGTATATAGATTACATGGGGCGCAAGAGTGAATAATCTTGGACAGAGGGGTCCAGTTCACCTCCCACTTTTGGAAAGAGTTCCTAGGGCTGTTAGGCTTTGCCCAAGGGTTAAGCTCCGCCCACCACCCTCAGACCAATGGGGCTTGTAATTCCATGTTAAAACAATACCTTAGATGTTAAATAAACTATCAACAAGATAACTGGGCAGATTTGCTGCCATTTGCAGAGGTTGTCTATAATAACTCTATACATAGCAGTACTGGGTTTGCTCCCTTTAAAATAGCCTTGGGCCAAGATTTTGTACCCATACCAGAGTTACCTCTGGAAAACCCTCTGACACCCTCTTTGGTTGAATGGATTGAACAGTTTAGTTTAGTTTAGTTTAGTTTAGTTTAGTTTAGTTTAGTTTAGTTTAGTTTAGTTTAGTTTAGTTTAGTTTATTAGATTTATATACCGCCCTTCTCCTGAAGGACTTGGGGCAGTGTACAGCCATAATAAAACAATACACCATGTAACATTTAAAACCCAATTAAAACTGAATTAAACAAATTTGGCTCTCTCTGTTAAGGATATTGTTGTGTTAACCAACCAGCAAAGCATAGACTCAGAAAAAAGGGTACTGAGAGTAATGAATAAGATACATACAAACTGGTTTATCAAGGTTTGTACTTTACTTTGTAGTGAGAAACAATTGCCTAGTCTTTAGTCAATCCAAGTCTTTAGCCGTTCAAATCAGTCCAGAGTCACAGAAATCTTCTTACCATACAATACAGCAGTAGGTAATAAACAGTAAGTTCATGCTAATAACAAATCACGATGGTAGCAGATCCATCCACGATGAGAGCACCTCCATACACGATGACAACAGTTCCAACATGGCAACAATAACTATAGTTCAGCTTCCTTCTTATATACAGTTTAAACTAGTAATTATCTAATTAGGATAGGTGGAGCCAGCAGCACAATGACTCAAGAGTACACTTAGGATAATTAGTCAGCAGTCAGTCAGCAGTTATTACAATAACTCAGCAGTACAATTACTCAGCATTACATTTTAAAGACATAGAATACATTTTCATGTGTTCATATATTGCCTGGACAACTCGTTAGGCTTATACCATATCCTAACATTCTCCCCTTTGGACAGGCCAGTATATACCTGTTTATATTCTTAAGCCATATCTTTCGCAACACATCTTATGTTTAATTGCACCCTGCGCTTTGGTGAAGTTATTGGCAATATTGTTTTCAGACATACAATATTCCAACTGAACCATGTTGCTTTGAATACTCTGACAAACATTTAAATAACGAATATCAGTATAGTTAGACCTTGTCTTAACCGCTAAATTGGTCACCATTTTTATAGCAGCTTGGTTATCTTCATAAATTACGATAGGATACTCTACCTTTAATCCAACATCAATCATTAATTGTTTATAATAGATTAAATCAGTACATACTAGTGACAAACATGAGAATTCTGCCACCATAGTGGATAGACTGATATGTTTCTGTCGTATTGATTTCCATCCGATTAAAGAATTACCTAACATTATTGCAATACCTGATGTAGACTTCCTGGTGGTCAAATCAGTAGCGAAACTGGCATCAGCATATGCGCTCAGTATAAGATCACAGTTAGGCTCTAAATATAATGCATAATGCATTGTCATCTTTAAATATCTCAATATCCGCTTTGCGGCCTACCAATGCCGATCTGTTGGCTCTGCATTATATCTTGCTAATTGGTTTATGCTATAAGAAATATCAGGTCTCGACCAATTGCTAATATAGGATAGACTACCTATTAGAGATTGATAGATCTCCTTACTAAATCCAGGACTTTGGATTTCTCCCTGTTGAAAATCCTGTGCCATAGGCATTTTAGCTGGCTTACATAACTCCATGCCATAGAGGTTCAACATCTGACTTATCTTGCTAGACTGAGACAGTTTATATCCTCTGTTTGAATAATATCAAGGCCCAAATAATGTCTAATATGACCTAAATTCCTAATCTTAAATTTATCCTGTAACTGTCTGACAATATCCATTGCTTCTTTATCAGTTTTGGTTATAATTGCTATATTGTCAGTAAATAATAGTAAAAATGATACTAAACCATTATTCTCTCTTTTAAAGAGACATTCGTCTGCTACACCTCCCTGAAAACCAATTTTATTAAGCTTTTTTTTAAAAATTTGATTTATATGCCCGCCCTTTTCTGGAGACTCAGGGTGGCTTACAATGCGTTAAGCAATAGCCATCATACTTTTGTATATTTATACAAAGTCAGCTTATTGCCCCCACAAACTGGGTCCTCAATTTACCCACCTTAGAAAGGATGGAAGGCTGAGTCGACCTTGGGCCTGGTGAGAATTGAACTCGCAGTAATAGCAGGCAGCTGGATATTAAATGCTGCCTTAGTAGGCGGCATTAGCCTCCTATGCCACTCAGGCTGTTTCAAACCCTGATTGTCTTAAACCATAAAGGCTTTTATTTAATTTCCAACAGTCAGTTTGATCTTTTGTTTTAACTCCTAACTGCTTTCTCGTATAAATGGTATGTCTTAATGGAGCATGCAAATATGCCATCTCCACATCTATATGATTAATGATATAGTTATTCTTTGCTGCCCACACTAGCATAGTTCTTTTTAAAATTTATAAACTTTATTAACAAATAATAAAATCACGCAGACTACATATAATAAACACAACAAAAAACAAAAAGAGAAAAAAAATTACATTAAAACATTATATATATTCATTCCTTTGAAGCATTGGTTCGTAGTGATATATCTATTTACACAGTATTACATAATTCCCATAGATCTTAACACACTGATTTATTTTAACCTCTTTAACCTCGTCTATCTACATCTTACTAAGACAACTTTTTGTACTAGATATCTCTGTAGGTTAAGGACATCATAAATATGTGGTGAATTACAGTTCTACTACTCCTCTAACTATTTTCTACTTGTGTTTTTTCTCTAATAAACCTGAGCCAGTGGTACCATTTGTCCCAAAATTTATAGAAGTCAGTATCCTCTTTTTCCTTTTGTCAATCTGTCCATTTATGCACATTGAATTATTTTATCTTTTATCTTGTCCTCCGATGGGATTTTTTCAGATTTCCAATTACTAGCATAGGTTATCCATGCCGCTGTTAGGATATGTATTAACAAATACTTTATTTCTTTGGGGTAAGATTTGGTAAAGATTCCTAATAAAAAAGTTTCAGGTCTTTTATCAATTTGTAAGCTGGTAATTTGTTCTATCCATTTCTTGATGTTGGACCAGAATTTCTTAGCCGCCGGACACGTCCACCACAAGTGGTAAAATGTGCCTTGTGGATTCTTACACTTCCAACACGCCGAACTAATTTTCGGATTTATTTTGGCCAGCCTGGATGGTGACATATGCCACCTGTAGAACATCTTTAGCTGATTTTCCTTATATGCCGCAGCCAAGGTTATTTTTGTGTTCGTTTTCCAGAATTCTTCCCATTTTTCCAATTCTATTGAGTATTTAAAATTCTGCATCCATTTAATCATTGTATGTTTGACTATTTCCTCTTCCATCTTGTATCTTAACAAAAATTTATAAGTTTTACTAATTAATTTCTCTCCTGAGTCTAGCAAAATGGTGTCTAATTCCTGCTTTTCTTTACATATCTGATATTTTTTAATATATTCTTTGTGTTTGGATTGTATCTGTGTAAAAGTCCACCAGTCAATTTCCTTGTTTAGCTCTGCTTCCAATTGCTGTTTAGATTTGAGTTTTCCTTGGTGATCAATTAGCTCTTTATATCTGATTATATGTTTAGGGTCTAATAAGTTTGGATGTTTTAAGGCTTCTAAGGGTGAGAACCATAATGGAATCTTAGTGTATTGTTGTTTTTTGATTTTCAGCCATATTAGTAATAAAGCATGCCTAAGTGTATGCCTTTTAAAATACGTATGAGACTTATATTTTTCTTCCCATAAGAAGGAATGCCAACCCGCTTGCAGATCATGGCCTTCAATGGATAGTATCCTATTATTATTTAATTCCATCCATTCCTTGATCCATACTATTCCTGCTGCTTGGTAATAAAGTTCCCAATCCGGGAGTGCTGTTCCTCCTCTTTCCTTGGCATCTTGCAGCAATTTGAGTTTTATTCTGGATCTTTTTCCCTGCCAAATAAATTTGGATGTAGTCTTGTTTAAGTCCACAAAAAAAAATTTCCCTAAATTAATTGGAGCCACCTGAAATAAATACAACAATTTTGGTAATATATTCATTTTTATAATAGAGATTCTACCCATAACTGAAATTTGCAATCTTTTCCAATTGTCCAAATTTTTTTTAAACTGTGTAATTAGTTTATCGTAATTATTTTCTTTTATGGAGGAAGTTCTTGATGATAGCCAAATGCCTAAGTATTTAACTTTGTTAGTCACTTGAATTTGGACATTATTTTCCAGTTCAATCTGCTGAGTTTTTGTCAATTTTTTAACTAGTAACTTAGACTTATTTCTATTTATCTTTAACCCTGCCACCTCTCCGTAATCTTCTATCTTTTCAAAAAGTTTTGGTAATGATTCTAAGGGCTCTTCTACTATAAGAACTAAGTCGTCGGCAAAGTCCTGGGTTTTATACTCTTCTTGTCTCACTTTTAGTCTTTTTATCTCTTGATCCTCCCTAATTTTTTTTAACAGAGTCTCCAACGATAGAATATACAATAAAGGGGATAGTGGACACCCTTGTCTAACCCCTTTTGTTATAGTCCGGCTAGAGTTGTCTTAAGAAATAAGATGCCTCTCACATTTTGATAATAAAGAAAAAAAACTTTTATTTGTTAGAACAACGTCTTCACGGACTCATATGCAGTCAGGAAATGACCTCTGCTCCATAATCCCTCCCTTTCCTGGCTTGCTTCCTTATCCTATTGGTCATTATCTAAATCATTCTACGGCAGTCTCTCTTACTAATCCCACAGGAATTTAACCCCCTATTTACTATGTCAGCACTGGAGGCTGACATCCGGCCCCTCTCCCTTCATTCTTCAGCAAAACTTGCACAAGATAAAACAACAGGTCTAATACCATTAACCCATCTGGGACTGTGTCCCACTCCCTCCCGGCCTGTCCGGGTGATCTGCATGGAATTTAGCTATAAGGCGGTCAGCTTGAATGTTCGTGCTCTTCACCCATGATGCTTCTGACGATGGGTAACCCTTCCACTTAATTAAGTATTGGAGGCAGCCTCTGTGCCACGTCGAATCGAGAATTCGCTGTACTTCATAATGAGTTTGGCCCCCAATGATCAAGGGCCCTGGGGGATCCCGTGGCACCAGCCTTAAAGTTGACCCCACCACAGGCTTCAGAAGACTACTGTGAAAAACGGGGTGTATCTTTCCTAGTAACCGGGGCAACTGCAATTGTACAGTGACTGGGTTGATTATTTTTACTATAGAAAATGGTCCTATAAATTTCAGGCCCAATTTCCTAGTCGGGAGTTTGAGTCTCAAGTACTTGGTGGAGAGGTAGACCTTCTCTCCTACTCTGAACGGTCTTTGAGGGGCTCGGTGCTTATCTGCTTGCTTCTTATAAGCCTGTGCCGCCTTGTCTAATGCCTTTTTGACGTTCTCCCAGGATTCTCTTAGCATCGCCATCCAATCGTTCAAGCTGACTGAAGAAGGGGGTTCCCTGGGATATTCTGGCATGGGGACAAAATCCATACCGCTCACTACCTTGAATGGGATTAGTCCTGTACTATTGTGGACAGCATTGTTGTACGCGACCTCCGCAAAAGATAGGAGGTCCGCCCAGTTCGACTGTTGGTAGTCTACATAGCACCTCAAGTACTGCTCTATCATGGCATTCAGTCTCTCCGCCCCGCCATTGGTGCTCGGGTGAAATGCTGAGCTGAGACCTTGGGATGATCCTATGGATCGTAAGAATTCCCTCCAAAATTTCGCTGTGTACTGGACACCTCGGTCGGAGATGATTCTTCTGGGTACTCCATGCAAGCGGTAGATGTGTTTCACAAACAGCTTGGCCAATTGGCGGGCTGAGGGTAGCCCACTACAGGGTATGAAATGTGCCTGTTTGGAGAATAAGTCTATTACGGTCCAGATCACTGTGTTTCCGCCACTCTTCGGCAGCTCTACTATAAAGTCCATTGCAATCTCCTCCCATGGTCTTGTCGGTTCAGCTACTGGCTACAGTAACCCAGGAGGTTTTCCTGGTCAGTTTTTCATCGTGGCACAGATGGTGCAGCTCTTCACATAGCTGTCCACGTCTTTCCTCATGTGAGGCCACCAAAATTGTCTTCGTACTAAGTGCAGAGTCTTTAGAAAACCGAAATGGCCTGCTGGTCTAACGTTGTGGCTCCTTTTGAGGACTAGGGTGCGTAGAGTTTCTGGGATGTAAAGTTTCGTCCCTTTCCATGCTACGTCGTTCCTCCTTGTCAAAAGATGCTGATTGTCTCGGAACCAGGGGTCCGCCAATGTCTCTGTTTTGAGCCGTGTCATCAGGTCACCTGCTGGTTGGCCCTGCTGGTCACGATGCTGGCGTCTGGTGCTTACTTGACCCACTCCTTGAGGCGAGGGGATGATGGCATTCACCATCTGCTCCTGTTCACTGTTGTACTGGGGCATTTGGGAGAGGGCATCGGCCAGAAAATTCTTCCCCCCTGGGATGTGTTTCAGCTCGAAGTTGAACCGATTGAAGTATTGGGCCCATCGGACTTGTCTGGGTGATAATTTCCACGGGGTCCTAAGGGCCTCCAGGTTTTTATGGTCAGTCCAAACCTCGAACGGTGTCTGGTTTCCTTCTAGCAGATGTCGCCAGGTCAACAGCGCCCACCTCACTGCAAACGCTTCCTTTTCCCATGCTGCCCAGCGTCTCTCTGTGTCGGTGAATTTGCGGGAAGTGTAAGCACAGGGCTGAAGGTTCCCTTGGCTGTTCTTTTGGAGTAGAACCGCTCCTACTGCCACGTCGCTGGCATCTGTTTGGATGACGAAAGACTGATTGGGGTCAGGATGTTTCAAGACTGGTTCTTTTGCAAACATTTCTTTTAGTGTTTCGAAGGCTTGTAGGCAGGCCGGGCTCCACTGTAGAGGCTGTCCTGGGCGAGGTTTTGTTGCTGGACTCCCTGTTTTTAAGAGGTCAGTTAGAGGTTTGGCAATTTTTGCAAAAGAGGGGATAAATTGTCTGTAGAAGTTCGCGAACCCCAAGAAGCTTTGCAGTTGTCTGCGGGTGCATGGGGGTCGCCAGTCAAGGACCGATTGTACTTTGGCTGGGTCCATTTCTATCCCCTCATTGGACACTCGGTAGCCTAAGTAGTCTAGCCGTGACTGGTGGAACTCGCATTTCGACAATTTGACATAGAGGTTTGCTTTCAGCAGTTTTTCGAGCACCTGGCGGACGAGGGGTATGTGTTTGTCTATGGTTTTTGTGTAAATGAGAATGTCGTCCAGGTAGACGAGGACCCCCTTATAAAGGTGATCATGTAAAACTTCACTTATCAGTTGCATGAACACCGCCGGTGCTCCCTGTAGTCCGAAAGGCATCACTTTAAATTGAAAACTTCCCAGGGGGCAGTTAAATGCTGTCTTCCACTCGTCTCCTTCCTTGATGCGTATGCAGTAGTAGGCTTCACGAAGGTCTAGTTTGGTAAAAACCTTCCCTTTGGCCAAGTGAGCTAGTATGTCTTTCATGAGGGTGAGGGGGTATAAGTTGTGCATGGAGACACAGTTTATCCCGTGAAAATCGACCACCAGATGCATGGAGCCGTCTTTCTTCTTCCTGAAGAAAACTGGTGCCGCTACCCGTGGTTTGGCTGGTTCGATAAAACTCCTTTGTAGGTTCTTGTCTATGTACTTTTGCAGTTCTTGCATTTCACGGGGTGTCATGGCGTACAATTTAGGTTTTGGTAGTTTCGAACCAGGGATGATTTCGATAGCGCAATCGGCGTCGCGGTGGGGTGGTAGCATGTCACACTCAGTCTCGCTAAATACTTCTGCCAAGTCTTGGTACTCTTTTGGGATCTGGTCCTGGCCGTGGGAGGTGCTGGAGGTGGCCGCCAGTTGCTCTGTTGTCCCTTTACAGGGTGGGTTGGGCACCTGTGTTGGAGGCATCTTTTGTCCCTCTAGAGGGAGGGGTTGGACCCCCTGGGTGGGAGGAGGGGCCGTTTTCTCTGGTTGTGGTGGCAGGGGGTGGGGTCCCCTTGCTATCCTCAGTCTGCGGGTCCCTTCTTGCCACCAGATGGTGGGGCCCCACTTGTCCAGCCAGGAGAATCCCAGTATGACTGGGTTGGTCATCTTGGGGGCTATTATGAACCGAATCATTTCCCAGTGATCCGCTAGCTCCAGCTTCACCAGCTCGGTCAAATGTGTGGCATCCGCCCCCCCTAGTAGGGATCCATCAACTTGCTGAAAATGGATTAGGTGGCTGAGCCTTTTAGCCCAGATCCCCAGTTTTAGGACTGTGGGTAGGTTAATCAGGCACCTCGTGCAACCCGAATCTACTAGGGCTTGGAAACTCCCTTGGGTACCTGTTTTTGGGGCTGTTAGGCATATGGGGAAAAGAAAAGGGTGGATGGGTGCGCTCACCATTGGGTCGTTTTCACCATCGTCATCGCCCTCATACAGTTCGGGGGGTCGATTCACATCGTCGGAGCTCCCCCTATTTTCAGTCAGATGGGCACAAACTTCTGCAGTCGGGGAAAGTCTTAATGGTGCCTTGGTGGTGTGCCTAGGTCCTTGTTCCAGTCGTGCCTTGGCTGGGGGCTCTGTTTTTGGCCCCAGGGTTCCACACGCTGCTGCCAAATGCCCAACTCCCCCACATCTGTAGCGCCTCAGCGTACTCCGTGGGGTGGATGGCCTCTGGGTGGCCCGTGATGCTGTAGTTTCTGGTCTGGTAGACGGTTCCTGGTCCAGCTGGGTTTTCTCCTCTGCCTGTGGTTGTTTTAGCATATTGTTGGCACATAGCCCTCTCTCAACTTGCGTCGCTATCCGGAACCAGTCAGACAGTTGGTTCGGAATATCTCGATAAGCAGTCACTTGGGCGATTTGCTTATCTAAGCTTGTTCTAAAGAAGTATACTAGCAGTCGTTCAGGCAAAGGAGGTAAAGTCCCAACAACTTTCCTGAACTCACGGATATGTTCTTGGATAGGCTTCCCCCTCTGCATTAGGTGCCTGAGCTCATCTTCTACATAGGGATCGGCCCCTGTTTCTTCGAAGCGGGCTCGCAGCAGTTGTAAGAAACCATCTGCATCTTGCAGTTGGGGGGCCCTGTATTTGTACTGGGCCACTGACCAGCTCCTTCCTTCTCCCTCCAGATCTGCTGTGATGGCACTGACCAGGGCCCTGGGGAAAGGGTAAAGGTGTGCGTAGCGCTCGATGTAAATCTCAGCTGCATCGAGAAATTGAGCTAGCAGGTCCGGATCCCCATCAAATTTCCCTCTGAATTGGGGTGGTTCCACCCTCAGTGGCCTCTCCTCCCATTGCGGGGGTCTGTGAGCCTGCCCACGGTGCCCTTGGGCTTCTTCATCATCTCCCATTTGGGTGCAGGGGAGTGATGCCGTGGCTGGGCTGGGTCACTTGCTGAGCAGGGAGGGAAGCCCTGAGTGCATTTTGGAGCTTTCTTCTCTCATTTTTTTTTCCTTCTGTGTGTGTGGGGGGGGGGCTATGCTGCTGTTTGGAGAGCCATAGAACCTTCCCCCCTTACCTGGCACTTGATGGGAGTCCAGCAAAAGGCATCATAATTTTTTCCTTTTCTGAGGCAAAACTCCGGTGGAGATTGTTTCTTCCATGGCCTCTGATAAGGTTTGTTTACTTTCGGTCTGCCAACGTCGGCAGTAGCTTAGGAATGCATAAATATTTTTAGAAGAAAAGTTTTTGAAGAGAGCATTTTTTTTTGTTTTGTTTAAAAGATTTTTCCTGACTGTCTGTCCGGCTGGAGTTGTCTTAGAAATAAAATGCCTCTCACATTTTGATAATAAAAAAAAAACTTTTATTTGTTAGAACAACGTCTTCACGGACTCAATATGCAGTCAGGAAATGACCTCTGCTCCAAATTCCCTCCCTTTCCTGGCTTGCTTTCTTATCCTATTGGTCATTATCTAAATCATTCTACGGCGGTCTCTCTTACTAATCCCACAGGAATTTAACCCCCTCTTTACTATGTCAGCACTGAGAAGCTGACATTCACAAGAGCCCATGAGTCAAATGAAAATGTCAGAAAGACGATTATTGTTAGATTATACTATTATGTAAAAGTAAAAAGTTGAGGTTTGATGTTAATGCCTTATTCTACTGCACCAAACAGAGTTGGAAATCAATGCCTCTTTTCCCCCCTTGCTTTCCTCCACTTTTCTCTTTTCTTTTCCCTTCCCTATCTTCCCTAGTATTTACTTTTGTATTTTCTTTCTATGTTATACAAGTGGGCAACGCTGATTGCCAAGCACTGCAAACATTTTACTGAGGGTGAATTTATTAAAAACTGCCTGATGAAAATGGTGGAGAAAATTTGTCCTAAGAAGAAGCAAGAGTTTGCCAATGTTTGCTTGGCTCGTAACATTGTAGTACAGAGAATTGAAGATGTTTCATCTGATATTAAGAGACAGTTAGAGGCAAAAGGAGTGGAATTTGACTTTTTTTGTTAGCCTGTGACAAAAGCACGGATGCATCTGACACTGCTCAGTTATTGATTTTTTTGAGAGGAGTGGACAATGACATGAATGTGAGTGAAGAGCTACTTGACCTCCAGAGCCTTAAGGACCAAACAAGAGGAACAGATTTATTTGTTTCAGTTTGTTTCACCGTAGATGACATGAAACTACTGTGGAATAAAGTCACTGGGATTATTACAGATGGTGCACTTGCCATGGCTGGCGTGCAAAGTGGATTATCAACCCTAGTCTGTAACAAGTGGAAGATTAGATACTTATGGCATTGTTGAATAATCTTTTCCAAAAGCTAAAAATATCAAACACATCTGCAGTCACTAAAACTGTAAAGAAGACAATTCCAATGACAGCCTCCCCATCAGGTCAGAAGTTAATAACAGACACGTCAAGCAGCGAAAATCCAGGATCTGCATTAACTCTACAAAACATGCAAGTTACTGTGGAATAAAGTCACTGGGATTATTACGGATGGCGCACCTGCCATGGCTGGCATGCGAAGTGGATTACCAACCCTAGTCTGTAACGAAGTCAGTGAAGAAGGAGATTAAGCTATAAAACTCCACAGTTTTATTCACAAACAAGTTCTCTGTGCCAAACATCTGAAATATGTTCATGTTATTAAACTGGTGATTAAGGCTATTAATTATATTTGCTCCAAAGCTCTGTGCCACCACCAGTTTCAACAGTTTCTACTTGACATCCAAGCTCAATACGGAGATGTTGTGTAACGAGGTAAGATGGCTCAGTTGGGGGTCTGCACTGCAGCGCTTCTACTCTCTTAGGGAGGAAATCAGACAATTCTTGGCAAAAAAGGGACAACCGATGCCAGAGCTATCTGATCCTGTTTGGCTGGCTGATTTTGGATTTTTAATTGACATAACACGATATCTGAACATGTTGAACATGAGCCTTCAGGGGCAAAATGCAGTGGGAAGCCAACTATATTCACATATCAAAGCCTTTGGGACCAAGCTGCTACTTTTCCAAAGGCACCTGTCACAAACCCAGTCCAATACCACACATTTCCCATTGTTGCAGGAAATAATGACTAATTTTCCCTAGAACAATATGAGTGCACAAATAAGGAGTTATGAAGCAGAAATCTCATCTCTGGCTGAGGAGTTTCAACAGCTCTTTCAGGATTTTGCAGATATTGAAAAGGAGATTACGCTTTTTTCCTCCCCTTTCTCTGTGGGCCCTGATTACTCTCCAGACCACCTGCAGTTGGAGCTCATTGAGCTGCAGTGTGATGCCAAGTGTCGCAGTCAGCACCAACAGCTCCCTCTTGTCAACTTTTACTGCCAGCTGGATAAAGGCAGGTTCCAAGAAATTTGAACATTTGCTAAGAAAATACTGAGCTTGTTTGGTTCGATGGTTATGAATATTAACAAGAACCATGTGAGAATGAGAGTAAGTGACTTTCACCTGCATGACATCTTGCACATCAAAACCACTGTTTTTGAGTCAGACCTGTCTTATATAATGCAGTTGAGATCTCAGTATCACCCTTCACATTAGTGCAGTTAAGTTATTTGTTTAGTCTTTCATAAAATAGTTCATTTGCATTTAATGTTAATGGTTCAATGAATGTCTGCCTGAATGGTTGGCCCCCACACATTTTCAGTTCACCAAACCTGGCCCTCTTTGCAAAAGGTTTGGCCACCCCCGTTCTAGCAAAAGTGATTGCCCAGGATCCTGACTTCCTTTCTTAATGGATTAATCCTGTTCCTGGGGCTTTGTCTTTCCTATCCTGGGGGTTAATTCTGCCAGGAAAGAGGAAAAGAGAAGTTCTAGGTGAGTTATTTTTAGCCTGATTCCCCTTATCTTAATGGCTCTACTTACTGTATTTTTCAGAGTATAAGACACACCTTATTTTGGGGGGAGGAAAATAAGAAAAGAAAATTCTGCTTGAGAAGCTCTCCATTTGAGAGGCTGTGCTTGCAGCCTCCAAAAGCTCCATTTGAGAGGTCGCGCAGAGGCCAGCAGGTAGGGGCTGGCAGGTGGGTGGGGCTACATTAAGTGTATAAGAGACACCCTCTTTTAGGGGGAAAAAGTACAACTTATATCTGAAAAATTCAGGTAAGTGTTCCTTTCAGCTAGTGCTTTTGCCTGGGGTTTTCTTAAAGGGAGAGGGATTGGCCTGAGTCTCTTGGCACTGTTTTTGAGGTTTCAGGTGCTATGAGGTTTCTGGCACTATTTCGGGGGATGGGGACATCCCTAATGGTGGCTATTTTGGAGTTGGTTGGGTGAATCCATGAGCCGTCGATCATGTAACCCAGGAATTCCACCCTGGGCACAGCAATGTGGCACTTTTCGTGCTTAACTTTAAGACCTGCTGCCCTGAATTTGATTAGGACAGTCCTTAGTGCAGGGTTAGTGCAGGGTTGGTTTATTGGTAGAGGACACCAGGGCATCGTCAAAATAGGGCACCACCCCAGGGATGCCCTGCAAAATCCGTTCCATGAGACTTTGGAACAGTCCAGGTGCCACGCTGACACCGAATTGCAAGCGGCGGCATTTAAATGTACCCCTGTTGGTGACAACTGTCATCAACCAGCAACTACTGGTACACTTGCACAAGATCAAATTTTGCAAATGTAGTCCCAGTTCCCAATGGGTGCAGTAAGTGCTGAACAATGGGAACAGGATAGGCGCTCTGCTGTCCATGATGTAGTCCATGCAGATACGGACCAAGCCATCAGCTTTGACTGGCGTGACTTTTAGAGTTTCCCAATGGGCATGATCCACTGACTCAAGGATTCTCTGGGCAATTAACATCTAGTTTCTTATCGATTTTAGGCCTAATTGCAAGGGGTTTCCTGCTTGGTTTAATCCTAATTGGAGCCACCTTGGGATCTAGGCTGAAGGAAATAGGCATTCCCTTGTACTTGTCTCAGCCATTGCTGAAGATGTCTTCGAACTCCTTGACGAGGTCGTCGGCGCCATCATCCGAAATGGTGTTGATTCTCATTACTCTCATGCCCAGGGCTTGAAACCAGTCCAAGCCAAGCAGGCATGACAATGCTCCTTCGATCAGGGTGATCTGTAAGGTGCATGTGAAACCCCTAAATTGCACCCGGAACTTTCTGCTGCCCATTACAGGGATATGGTTCCCCTGATAGTCTTTTACTTGTATTCATTGGGGCCTCAAGTCTTTTTTTTCAAGTCCGGAATTGTCTTTTTTTTCTTACTTTTTTAAAAATATACTTTATTAAGTTTTTATACATACAAAAATTTACATTTCTATTTACATCAGATATGCAGTGTTTATATATATATATATATACACATACATACATACATACATACATACATACATACATACATACATACATATATATATATATATATATATATATATATATATATATATATATACACACATAATATTACCTGGTGATACTTTTGCTGTTTGTTATTGTTTATTTAATGCACTTTTTACTCCTGTTTTGATTTTATCGTTCATCCATTTGTACCACCTTTCCCACACAGTATAATAATCAGAGTTTTCATCATTATTTATTTTATGAGTTAATTTACTCATCTCTGCACACTCTAGTACCTTTCTAAATATAAGTTCTTCTGGTGACAGGACTTTCTCTTTCCAGTATTGAGCATAGGCCAACCTAGCAGCTGTGGTTATGTGTATTATTAAGTGGGTCTTTTTCTTTCCAAATCTCTTCTTCACTATTCCCAGGAGAAATAATTCTGGTGTCAGTTCTACATCTTCTCTAATTATTTCTTGTAACCATCTCCCAATTCTGATCCAATATTTTTTCACTTCAGGGCATGTCCACCACTTGTGAAAGAAGGTGCCCTGACCATAGCCACATTTCCAGCAGTTTGGGTGCATATTGGGGAACAACTTTGCTAGTCTAGCAGGAGCTAGATACCACCTGTGGAGCATTTTGTACTGATTCTCTTTATGTGTCGCAGCTCTAGTCGATTTATAATTTTTATTCCATGCCTCTTCCCATTCGCTAAAATTTAAGCTACGTCCAATGTTTTTTTCCCATGCTCTCAATTGATTTTTAGCTATGGCCACGGCTCTGTCTTCATCTAGTAGGTAGTTATAGAGTTTAGCTAGAACTTTTTTTTCCTTTCCCATCAAAATTTTATCCACTCCATTATATCCTAATTCTAAATCATATTCTTCCTTATCTTTCTGATATCTTGATTTTGTCTGTAGATAGGTCCACCAGTCTAAATTTATGCCTTGGTCTCTCAGGTCTTCATTTGATTTGAGATTTCCTCCTCCATCTAAAATATCTTTATATCTGCATATTTTCTTCATTCCCCATCTGTTTGGGTGGATCAGAGCCTCCATCGTGGAGAGCCCTTTTGAGATTTTGTTATAATATCTCTGTCTAATTCCAATCCATGTTTGTATTAATGAGTCCCTAATTTTATGTCTACGGAAATGTGTTCTCTTTTTCGTTTCTGTATCCCATAAGTATGAGTGCCACCCTTTCTGTAAGTCGTGACCTTCTAACGCTAAAATTCTTTTATTTCCCAGAGTGGCCCACTCCCTTATCCATACTAACTTGGCTGCCCTGTAATATGTTTCCCAATCAGGGAGGCCAAATCCTCCCATGTTCCTTTTTCCCTGTAGCACTTTAAGTGAAATCCTCAACTTTTTCCCCTCCCATACAAATTCCCTAATGCTTTTATTTAATTCTGGAAAAAAAATTATCTAAGTTTACTGGTATATTTTGGTATAAGAATAAAATTTTTGGGAGGATACTCATCTTTTTTTTTTATTAAAAAAGTTTTACAAATACAATTTTCCCCCCATTTCCCCCCCTCCCCCTAAACCTTCCCTCCCGTACCCCCTCTCTCCCTTAACCCCTCCCTCCCCTCCCCAACCCTCCCCTACCCCCCAGCCCCTCCTCCCTGGCTTACGCGGGTGAATTCCAAATCATGCCATCATTTACTATAACATACATTACCCTCCTATAACCCTAACCCCTAACTAGACAACAAATTTCTACATCTCAACATACAACTAAAAACTATCTGGTACTTCCTTGTTTGATATTTGTTCTGCACATAATCTATCCATTTCTTCCATTCTAACATATACGTTTCTTGGGTCTGGTCCCTCAAATATGCTGATATCTTTGCCATTTCTGCAAAACTGGCTACCTTCAAAGTCCATTCTTCTATAGTAGGCATAAAGTCTTTTTTCCAGTATTGGCCAAACAGTAGTCTCGCTGCTGTAATCATGTATAATATCATTTCTGTCTCAGTCACTGAGGAATCCTTAACTATCCCCAATAAAAACAGTTGGGGAGAAAATTTCAATTTTTTCTTCAAAACATTTTGCATAACCCACCATATTTTAATCCAAAAAGCCTTCACTTTCTTGCAGGTCCACCATATATGATAATATGTAGCATCTCAGCATTCACATCTCCAACATTTTGCCTGCAGGATAGGATACATACAAGATAATTTCTTGGGATCTAGATGCCACCTGTAAAATATTTTGTAAAAATTTTCCCTCAAGTTCTGTGACTGCGTAAATTTAACATTCTGAACCCAAATTTTTTCCCATGTTTCCATCATAACTGGTTCTGCAAAATTCTGTGCCCATTTTATCATACAGTCTTTAACCAACTCATTTTCAGAATCTCTTTCTAACAAGGCGCTGTACACCCTTTTAATATGCATTTGGCTTTTATCTTTTATCTGTCTTACCAAATCTTCTTCATGCAACATTAAACCAGTTTTTTGATCTTCCCTCCATCGCAATTGAAGTTGATTATACTGTAACCAAGTTAAAGTTATCCCTTCTTCCAACAGTGTATTTAATGTTTTTAGTTGTAAACTACCCCCATCAATAAAAAGTACCTCTTTATATAAAATCCTCCCGAGTGACTTTATGTTTATATTCTGTGTAATATAACCAAGATTCAACCACAATGGTATTTTGTAATCCAATTTAAGCTGGTGCTTCTTCCATACTCTCATTAAGGAGTTTCTAAGTCTATGACTCTTAAATACTTTATCAACTTTACTTTCATAAAATAGATATGCATGCCACCCATGCTCTAAGTCATGGCCTTCTATATTCAATATTCCGGTCTCTGTCATTTCAAACCAATCACTCGCTTGAGTCAAAGCTGCTGCTTCATACTACAGTAGTAGGTTTGGAACTTTAAGGCCACCTCTTTCATGAACATCTTGCATAATTTTTAGCTTAACTCTTGCTTTTTTCTCATTCCAAACAAACTTATTCACCCCTTTTTGCCATTCAGTCAGATTTTTATCACTTGTAAGCACCAGAATCATTTGAAACAAAAATAAAAATCTAGGTAGAACGTTCATCTTAACTGCTGCTATTCTACCAAATAAAGATAGTTGCAGTTTTTTCCAAGCTTCCATTTCTCTTTGTACCTTTTGCCACAACACCTCATAATTATTTTTGAAAAGTTTTGTGTTTGAAGCTGCAACATAAACTCCTATATATTTCACCTTTGTTATTATTTCAAAGCCTGTCTTCCTTTCAAGTTCCTTTTTCTGAGCATCTGGCACATTTTTGACTATCATCTTGGGGTTTTTTTGATTCAGTTTAAATCCTGACACCATACCATATTCTTCTATAATGTCTTTCATCTGTATTACCGACTCCATAGGCCATGTTAGGGTAACAACCAGATCGTCTGCAAATGCCCTTATTCTGTAATCCTCTTGCCTTATAACTATTCCATTCAAAGTACTCGAATCTCGTATTTTATTCAGCAAAACTTCTAAAGTTAGAATAAACAACAATGGGGATAATGGACAACCTTGTCTTGTCCCTTTCTCTATACTAAAATTTGTAGTTAAACTTCCGTTGATAACAATCTCTGCAGTTTGATCTTGATAAATTGCTGTGACAGCTTGCACAAACTCATCCCCAAAACCCATCTTTATTAGTGTCTTTAGTAGAAAATTCCAATTAACTCGATCAAAGGCCTTCTCCGCATCCAAAAACACAAGCACTGCAGGGATCTGTTTACTCTTCTCAAGATATTCCAATAAAACTATAACTTGCCTCACATTATACTTCATATATCTGCCTTCTATAAATCCTGCTTGATCATGATGAATCACTTGTTGCATAACTGGCATTAATCTGTTGGCTAGAACTTTTGCAAAAATTTTATAATCCGTATTCAAGAGGGAAATTGGTCTGAAATTTTCCAGTTTTGTGCAACTTGTTTCCTGTTTTGGTATCAATGATACAAAAGCTGCTTTCCATGAAGGGGGTATTTTGCCCCCTTTTTGTATGCTACAAAATAAGTTTCTCAAAGAGTCAAGCATTTCTGCTTGTAAAGTCTTGTAATACACCGCTGTCAGACCATCCGTTCCTGGAGCTTTAGCCGTTTTTAATTGTTTAATTGCAATAATAATCCCCTCAACTGTTATTAATTGATTCATTCTTTCCTTTTGCTCCTTAGAAATTTTCATAACTCTCCCTTCTTCTAAGTATTTATCTATAAGTTCATTCTGTATAATGTCTTTGGCATATAGTTTTGTATAATAATCTAAAAAGGCTTCTTTAATTGCACTTTGTTGAAAGACTTCCTTCCCTCCATACTCAATTCTACCAATAACTCGAGAATTCTGCTACTTCCTCAATGCATAAGCCAGCCATCTTCCTGGTTTGTTAGCATTACAAAATGTATTGTTTTGCAAATTGTAAGTTAGTTGCTGTTTGCTCCGCTATAAGCATTTGAAATTGACCTTTCAGAAGTTTTATAATTTCTTGTAATTTTTTATCTGCCGGATTTTTTATAAGTAATTGTTCTTTTTTCTTTGTTTCTCCTTCCATTTCTAGTCTTTTTCTTTGCTGATTCAGTTTATGTCTAGAGTTCATATGTATTAGTACCCCCCGCATATAGGCTAAACTAGTATCCCAAACAATTTCAATAGGGGTACCCTTATTCAAATTAATTTCAAAGAATTCTTTCATTTGTTTTTTAAGTTCATTTACATTCTTTTCATATCTAAACAGATTTTTGTTTACTCTCTATGATCTTCTCTCATTTTTTCCCATTTCTAATTCTATCCACACCGGGCTGTGATCAGTTAAAGTTCTCGGAAATATCTTAGTTTTCTTTGTCCTAAAGAGTAGATCAGATGTAATTAAGATAAAGTCAATCCTAGAAAAGGATCGATGTCTATCTGAGAAGAAGGTAAAATCCAATTCTTTTGGGTTTTGCTCTCTCCATATATCTTTCAGTTCCAAGTCTTCTTTCATATCAAAAAATATTTGTGGTAATTTGGCATGTATTGACGACTTTGCCAGACTCTTCTTATCTTTTGTAGTATCTATTACACCATTCCAATCCCCCATGAGCAAAATAGATCTATAATCCCATTGCAATATTTTAGAATATAATAATTTATAAAAAATTTCTTGTTGGTTGGGTGCATAAATTCCAATCGCCAATATTGGTCCATTTTGTGTATTTAATTCAATCGCTAAATATCTTCCACAATCATCTGCCTCTATTAGTTTGGCTGATAGTCTTTTATTCACATAAATCACTATCCCATTCTTTTTCTCTAAGTCCGATGCTACAAATTGTGCACCTAGTTTGGAATTTATCAGGTATTTTTGGTCTAGCAATCTAATATGAGTTTCTTGCAAACAGATAACATCGTTGTTAAATTGCTTCAAATAATGAAATATTTTTCTTCTCTTTTGTGGTGAATTTAATCCATTCACGTTCCAGGCTAAAAATTTAATTGTCATTTGTGGCCTTTTGAAGTTTTAAGAGCAATTGCTGAATTTCCTGTTCCAATGTAGTAGTCTTCGGCCTGGCTCCTCCCATTGCTTCAGATTTCTGTAATTTACTATTAACTCCATTCTTATCTTGTGGTGGCAAGGACCTCTGCTGCTGTTGTTTCTCTTGAAGTTGCTTATAAGCTGCTCTGGTGATACATTGGTCTCTTGGTTCTTGTAGTTTCAGCTCCACGTCCAATGCTACTTGCCTTGTGTTCTTAGGTGACCCACTTGCAATTTCCAGGGGGAAATCTATCAATGGTTCATCCAATAACCCCCTCTTGTTGCTCCTTGAATTCCAGCTGCCACCTCTGCATATGTTTGCTTCCACTGTTCCTCAGACTCTTGTTCAAATTCCTTCTCTTTATCACTCTCCTCCACACATGGAGATGAAGATACACATGGAGATGCAGACCCGATTTTTAGAACACTAAAGTAGAATTCTTTAGCTTTTAAAACAGTGTTTAATCGATATCTTTCTCCTTGGTACCTCAATATTATACCAACTAGAGCATCCCATCTGAATTGAATTTGCTGTTTCTTCAGCTCGTTCACCAGGAATCCAAAATCCTTTCTATCTCTTAACATCTTTGGCGGCAGCTCTTTATATATCCCAATCTCCTTTCCATCCACTTGAACAGTAGAAACAAAAAACTTTTGCAAGATATCATTTCTTATTCTTCTGTCTGTAAAATAAATCACCACATCTCTGGGCAGCTGTCTTTGCCTTGCCACCCAAGAGTTCACTCTGTAGACCTTGTCAATCCTGCCTAGAATCTTTTCAGAGCTAGTCTTTAACATCACTGCTAGGGCTTCTGCACAGATTGCTCTTAGATCCTCTCTGTTATTTTCTTTTATTCCTCTCAGTCTTACAGCAAACTCCATAAATCTAAATTGCATCATAGTCAGTTCATTTTCAATTATTTGGGTTTTATTATCCACATCAGCAATTTTATTATCAGCTTCCATCATTTTAGATTCCAATTCTGAACTAATTTCTCCCACTTTTTTATCAATCTGAATAACCACTTTTGACAAACCAGTCACTGCTGTCAGTATATCATTTTTCATTTTGTCATACTTTTCTTGGACCATCTCTTTAATCTCCTGTTGTGATTTTTCAAATTTTTTATTCATATCTTCCATGGCTTTAGTCTGGTTATTCAGAGCTCCTGCAATAAATTCCTTCAAATCCTTAAATCCAGTCTCCTGCTCTTGACTCTGAATCTGCAAGTTTGATGGCCTTTTTATTGGTGCATAGGGGAGTCCCGCCCTGCACCTTTAGGAGGATGTTCATCTTGATCGCGGCTATCTTGCCTATAAATGACAATTTAATTTTCTTCCATCTGTCCAAATCTTGTTTTATTTTTTGAATTAGGAGAGTGTAATTATCTTCTTTTAGGGATGAGCATCTTATGGTTATCCAAATTCCAAGATATTTTATTTTTTTGACAACCTGTAATCCCAACGTTCCTTCTATCTCTTTCTTTTGTGTCTCGGTTATATTCTTAGTTAATATTTTGGTTTTGATTTTATTCAATTTGAAACCTGCCACCTCTCTGTATTTGTCCAATTCCTCTAATACTTTTGGTCCAGATTCTAATGGCTCTTCTAATATTAGGGCCACATCATCCTCAAATGCTTGTGTTTCGTAAACCTCTTTCCTGACTTTTAAACCTTTAATCTCCTCATTTTTCCTAATTTTCTGTAACAGGACTTCTAGAGCCAAAATAAATAGTAGCGGAGAGAGGGGGCATCCCTGACTTACCCCCTTCCTGATCTGAAATGTTCTTGTCTTATCTCCATTTACCAAAATGCTTGCCCTTTGATTATCATACGTAGTTTTAATCATTTTTTCATAATTTGTTCTAAATCCCATTATTTGAATTTGTTTAATCATGAAATTCCAATTTAAATTATCGAATGCCTTTTGGGCATCGAAAAAAACTAAGGCCATCTGCTTTTCCGGGTGTTCTTCATAATATTCTAATGTGTCTAATATAATTCTCAAATTGTCCCTAATTTGCCTCCCCGGGAGGAATCCATTTTGGTCTTTGTATATCCAAGCATTTAGTATTTTTTTTGGTTCTTTCCGCCATTATGGTCATAAATAATTTATAGTCGGTATTCAGAAGGGAAATTGGCCTATAGTTCTGAATTTGTTTTAGGTCGGCACCTTCTTTTGGCAAGAGTGTAACATGCATTTCCCTCCACGAGTCCGGGATTTTTGATCCCATCAAGGCCTCATTAAAAATTTCAACTAACTTTGGTTGTAATGTTTCTTCTAGTTTTTTATATATTTCCCCTGGGAATCCATCCGGGCCTGGTGATTTGTTATTTTTGAGTTTAGAGAGGGCTGTTTTAAGTTCTTCAATTGTTATTTTCCTGTTGAGCATTTCCCTCTCTTCCTCAGTTATTTGTGGAAGCTCGGCATTTGCCAGGTATTGCTCTACTTTTTCTTATGGGGCCTCCTCTGCTTTGTATAGGGTTTCATAATATTCCCTCACTCTTGCTAATTTGTCTTCTTCTTTATTTATTTCGTCTAATATTTGAATTGTCCCTTTTTCATTTTCCTTTTTTAATTTGTAGGCCAACCACCTTCCTGTTTTATTGGCATTTTCAAAATAATATTGTTTTGTTCTTTTTATTTTTTGTGCTAACTCCTCTTGATCTAAAATATTTAATTTATGCCTCCACATCAGCCAATTTTCTTTTGTTACTTTATCTCCGGGATTTTCTTGGAGTTTTCTTTCTGCTTCTCCTAAATGGTTTAAGAGATCTTCCAAGGATTTTCTTTTTTCTTTATTTTTATATGCACTGTACGATATCACAACCCCTCTTAGATATGCCTTCATTGCATCCCATACTATTTCAGGAGATGTTCCTTGGTTTTCATTTTCTTTATAGAAGGACTTTACTTCTTCTTTCAATTTTTCTACACACTCTTTGTCACTCAATAATTTTACATTAAATCTCCATCTCTGTTGTTTCCTTCTCCTTGTGCTCTTCCACTTTATTTCCAGGGGGTTATGATCCGCCCAGGTATTTGGACTGATCTCTACTGCTGCTATTTCTAATCCAAGCTTCCTAGTAACCCATGCTATATCTATTCTTGACCATGACTTTTGTGGGTTGGAGTAAAACGTGTACTGTCTTTCATCTGGGTGTAGGGTTCGCCATATATCAATTAGGTTCAATTCATCAACTAAGTCAAAAAACGGTCTTGGTAAATTTGCCCTTTTATTTTTATTATTTTTATTACTTTTATAATCTTTATCCGGGTCCACAATTCCATTAAAATCGCCTATTATGCAAATTTTGTTGTATTCCATTTTTCCTAATTGTTCGTGGAGTCTTTTAAAGTATTCTCCCTGTTTTTTGTTAGGAACATAGATGCCCACTAGTAACATTTTGGAATTGCCTCTCATAATTTCAATCATAAGGGTTCTTCCCTTTGTATCATTATATTTTAATTCTGCTTTAATTCCTTTTTTAACATAAATTACTACCCCCTCTTTTTTTTCTGCTAATTAAGTAAATGTTTTACCAATTTTTTTGTACTCTAGATATTTACCCTCGTCCTTTTTTATGTGGACCTCCTGTAAACAAATGTCACTTCCAATCAGTATCTTAGGCAAATATCACTTAATTCATTATCTTAATGATAAAAATTAATTTATAGCTTATAATTGATTAATTAATTTGACAGTTAATAATTAATTAGTTAATAAAAATTGATTCTACTTGGAAAGAATTAAATCAAGTCTTCCTACCATACAATGATTAACTAACCTATCTTAATAGCTTAAATCACAATACTCCTCAAAAAAGAAAGAAAAAAATACAGTACAAAATACAGTTATAATTTATATCTAAAATTTCTAAATCCAACTTAATTCTTAAAGTTAATTTTAAATTCAAAATCTATGTATAGCTGTATATAGATAAGTTAATATAAGTAAATATTGTAATACGAGTAAATATAGTACAGTATATAATTAATTAATATAATATGGATCTAACTGGCTGTATAAAAATGTATACTATGTACAAGAAAAAATCAGAAATTAGTTAGTATAAAAGTTGTCAATACTTGTTAATAATAATATTAATATGAGAATATGTAAAACATCAAAATATTAAAGAGAGGATTATCACTAAAGGAGAAAGAGAGATAAAAAAAAGAGAAGAAAAAATATATATTAAATTTACAATAAACATCTGGAAGTCTTCCCCTTGGTTTCCTTTTGGAATGTGATATAAAGTTTTATAATATAATGTTTTTTAATGCTCCGTCTCTAGTCTTCTCCAAACCTTTCTTTGTCCCAGATTGATTAATTAAGGTCCAAACACTGTGGTAGATCTTGCTGCTAGATTGTCTCTATACCAGTCTTTTCAATTGCTGCTCTGTCAGATCTCTGCAATGGCTGCACTTCCTGTTCTCCAATTCAGTCAGTAAAAGTCAAATCTCCAACTTACTTCACCCTCTGCTAATTTGCTGCTATAGGCAAAGAAAACAAAAGTTTTTCCTGGATTCTTCCTCTTCTTCTTACACACTGTGCCTGTCAAACCTCTTTTTACGCAGACGGACTCGCGTCCTCAGTCTTTTGTTCTCCTTGCCGGCTTGTTGGGCTCTCTAGTCTTTCTATATGTTCTCTGATTTCCGTTGCCGCTTTTTCCCTCTCCGAGCCCTTTTCACCTGATTCTGCCGACCCTTTCAATTGATGTCCGATTTCAACTAGGCAGGGGAAGCATGTTCCAATTTCAACACTGCAGCCTCCAATCTTCCTTGCTTCCCATCTTGATTGTCAGCTACTGCAGCTTCAGGTCTGCCATCAGATGGCTGACACACCATGCTGGATTGACAGAGCCACCTGGTCTTGTGAGAAGTGTTAGTGCTTCGCTTTCTCACTCACCCGGCTCTCTCTATTGTCTGTGGGACTCTCCAAATCCCGCGCCCCTGAAAAGAACCCCCAACACTGTGACAAATGGCATTGAGGAGTAGCGGTCACTCACACAATGCCATATTGCTGCAGATTGCCAACTGGAAGTCCGGAATTGTCTTTTTCATAGTATCTCAGGAAACAATAGTCAGAGACGACCCTGTATCTATTTCCACCTCACACTCTGTCCCCTCGATCAGGACGGTAACGTGGATCTTTTTTGCTGTCAATCCGGTTTGTCTTATGTTGGTCTGGTACGCCTCTCTGTCAGTCACAGGAGATCTTTCCTTCCACTTGGGCTTCCATGGTTGTGGTCTCCTCTACTGTTTCGGTATTGGCAGGTTGTGGTTTAGCCATGAATGCAGACGGCATGCTTGCACGGCTAGAGCCAGATGCCCTTTACGGTTGCACCTCTTGCACACAGTGTCTTTGAATCTGCATTCAAAGAAAGGAAAATCCCCTTCCCCATTTTCCTGTCTTTCATGAAAGTGGCTCCATTCCAGCTGCTCTCCCATCCCGCTCCCTCCTGGGGACTACCTTAAAGGGACAGACTGCAGCAGCTCCATTCTGAATGGAGGGAGAAAAGTTAGGATTTTCTCTGCTACATTTAATGTTAAATTCTACGGCAGAGAGAATTCTAACTTTTCTCCTCCATTCAGAATGTAGCTGCTGCTCCCTTTATGGGTCCCTCCTGGCTTCCTCCCTCCTGGGGACAACCTTAAAAGGACAGGCTGCAGCAGCTCCATTCTGAATGGAAGGAGAAAAGTTAGTATTCTCTCTGCTGCATTTAACATTGAGTTCTGTGGAATATTGAGCGACCAGAAGAGGTGAGCAGTGACCGGCTGGGGGCAGGTGGGGCCAACGAGGGGTGATTACTACTAGTTTGGTGAACTGATGTTAATAATTCCTAGCGGTTTGCTCAAACTGATCTGAACAGTAGGATTTCACCCCTGCTTTGATCCCATTTTGGTAGCTCTTACTGTTAGAAAATTCTCCATTGATGTTTATCTTCTTTATAATTAGATCCATTGTCCTGTTTTCTGGAAGAACTTGTAGAGGACATAGAGAGTGGCCTTGAAAGACAGTGGGAAAATCCATTACCAAAGAAATGATGAGACAAATGTTGCTTAAACTCCAGTCCAAAAATCTAACTTGACAACATGTCTCAGACAAACTCATCTGATACCCATTCAGACTTGAATAATTCGGTTACTGTAGCTGTTCTAAAAAAGGTAATTTTAGACCAATGTGACATTAGTCTGGTCTATCCTATGTGGCTGATACAACTCCGATAATTCTATTTTGCCCTGGTAGTCTTCAGATACTTTAAAACAGGTATCATGTCTCCTCTTCTCATAGTCTTCTCTTCTCCAGGAAAATATACCCAGTAATTCCTCACAAGATTTCCTTCCAGATTCCTCATAAACTTAGTGCTTTCCTCTGAAAAGACTGTTCATTTTGTCAATATCATTCCTAAATTGTGGTGACTAAAACTGGATGTGGAATTTTAGTGAAATCTTACTAAAGCATAATAAGGGAAGAAAAATTATTTATATTAATTGTGGTACTACATTTCCACACTATAGTGGAAATGCAGCCTGGATTGCATCTTTTCTTTTCTTTTTTCTTTTCTCTTCTCCTCATCTTTTCTATTTATTTATTTATTTATTTATTTATTTATTTATTTATTTATTTATTTGCAATTGTATCACACCTTTGTCTTATGTTCAACTTTGTTAGAATACTCATGACTGGGAACACATGGAAACAAGGTGAGCCAATGAATAGGCATAGCAACTAAGTCAGCCAATTGGGAGCTGAGACGGACTGGACCCAGGTCGTGTCTTAGTCTGCAGCTTCTGAGTCTGTGCAGAAGGAAACTGAAACTAGTGTGTGTGAACTTGTCTGATGATCTGATCTGAAATAAAATCGTGAATCTGCTGTTGGTATTGTAAATTTACTTCATGTACTATTGTGAATATAAAGAAGTTAATGAATCCTGCTACATCAGTTTATCTGTATGTGCTTCTGGATTTGATTTTTGCAAGAAACTCTGACAAACTTGTGATTCATGAAAACACCCATATGCTTTTTACATTCTCCACCCATGCCCTTGTTTTTCCTACCCAAATATATTTGTATTGCTTATACTGACATTCTTTCTGGGTTATGCCTATTGTTCCAGTGTGTGAAGAGCCACCTGAATCTCAATACTATTCTCCAAAGATTCAATCTCACAGAATCCTAGAGTTCCATAAGAATTTGATGGGACTTTGTGAGAGACTAAGGGGAAAAAGGTATACTCAAACATAGTCAGTGTTCCATTGCTATAGCTTTGCCTCTTGTTTAGAGACTCCAGAATAAAAACAAACAAAAACTAACAGGTTTTGTGTCCTCAGAAAGTTTGAATATCCCTAGTCTAAAAGTTTGGCTATGGTTTTATGGAGACTAGAAATTTGAAAATTATATTTTTCACATTTCATCAAAACCATCATGTTCAATTGTGCAGCATCTAGAATACAGTCCTGCAATATATTACTCAATGCTTCTTACCAAATTGACACTAAACAGTTACAGGTAAGTGCACTGATTGGTTTCAGTTGTTCAGCTAGTTCTAAATCACTTTAATGATAGCATAGCCAGCTCACATTTTGCCATTTCTTTTCTAGAATCCTGTGAAATACTGTGAGAATACTTTGCAGAGGTCAGAATAGATTATTCTTCGGATTTCCAGGGCTCAACTAAGATGGTAATTCTATCAAAAGAAGAAAAGAAAAGAAAACCCTCTTGGTTTAGCGTGACTAATTCTTGATAAATCCATATTTGCAATGCATTCTATATCTTCTAAAATGACTATTTAATAATTTCTTCCAGAATTTGCTGTTTGATTTTTAATCTGACTGGTCTGTAGTTACATGAATCTTTACTTTTTGGAAATGTGGGAAGAATGCTTGCTGAACTCCAGTTCTAACAAATTATATTTATAGTTCTTGATTTCTAAAAGATCACTGGAAGGGATTCCCTTTTATCTTTAACCTCAGACTTCAAATAAGGTACAGCCAACTTTTGCAAAGTTTATTTTCCTTGTCATATTTAAAGATAATAGTACTAGTTAATAATACATTTTTTTTCTTCAATGTTTCTTTACTGGCTCTGACCTCTACTTTTAATTCATTGGTTTAGCTGACTCCTTTGCAGTGTAAAAGTATTCCTATGCCAATAAAATGAAGACAGTCACTCTTCAAGTGACAATTATTCTGTTAGAATAACAAATAAAGCAAGGAGAAGTTCATGCCATTACATAAAAGAAGCAAGCTAAGCCATATAGTCAAGGGCTGATATGTGATAATGCCATCTATGGCAGAATTGTTAAACCTATTAGAACTCCCTTTTTTTAATGTATTTCGGCTTCCATCTCAGTTCTATTCCTTGTTTATAATTCTCAATGAATTTTTGATTTTGTCTTCCATCATTAACTGTTGTTGGATCTACAATATAATTTTTCTGTGCATGTCCAACATGGCACTTTGCTGCTAGATCCATGACTTTTGGGGTGATATTCTGGCCTAGGGAAGCTTCTGACCATCTATGGCCCCCTGCCTGGGTAGAGGAGTGTCCAGGGAGCGTTTTGAGGGCTTTTTCAGTCCTCCAGGTCATCCCGGCTCTGAAAGGGATGGCATTTGGTGGAGTCGGTTTTCGAACCTACCAGTGGCTGGTGGGACAACGGGATGATGGCGGCCGGTGATGGCAGTGCTGAGGTGCTCCCATGGGGTTTTCCATTCCCCTGGATGCCTCGGGAAGATCTGTGGAGGCTAGGGGAGGCTGTGGAAGATGTCGAGAGGGCTGGTGGCGGTGGCGGTGGCGGCGGCGGCGGAGATGGCTGCCTTGTCGGCCGTCATGAAAATGGCGGCTGGGTCTAGGGTGGCTACCTAAAGGCCAGTAGTCCCTGAAGGAGATGGTGTGGGACACTTGGCAGCACTTTCGACTTGGATTTTCCTGGGCGGCTGAAGGGGTTTGGACCATGGGGGAAGGGCTTGCCCCTAGGTGTACCCAGAGACCTCCATGGTGAGCTGGAGGGGGCAAAATTGGGGAGCATTACCATTAATTGGAAGTGGATAGGGGGATTGGAAAATGACTATGGACACTTTGCTGCCTGCATTGCCCCCCCTCCTTCCTTCCTTTTCTGACCAAGTTTAGGCCTTTGGCCTTATTACGGTCATAGCTACCCCACCTATCCTGGTCTGCTGAGTTACTCCCACTTCCCCCAGTTTCATCAAGCCCTCTCTGAAATCCCACCACTGCAAGACTCTCCCCACACTAAATCCTTCCCATGAGTCGGATTGGGCTCCCTGACTTCTTCTACCCGTATGGGGAACTAGATCTGGGTACACAAGTCTGGAGAGAACCGGTGTATGATTGTTCTCACTACCAGTTTTCCATCAATCCATTTGGATTATTTAAATTGGATTGGCCTCATGAGAGGATGTCTGAGCCAAGAAATTGCTGACAGTCGAATAACGTGTATCTCCTCCCCATTGCTGTGAGAGGGCAATGTCAGATTGTACCTGGATTGGAACTTTTCCCTTGTGGACTATAATATCACAGTGGTCTCTCGACCATGGACTATTTTCACCCTAATGAATGGATGTATTCAGTGCTTGAGCTCCTCGCCCTGCGAGACTCCCCCCTCGCGCAGGTTTGGCCCTCCACTCTATCTTTTTTTTTTTTTTTTATTGAAAAAGTTTTACAATAAAGAATTTTTCCCCCTTTTTTCACCCCTACCCCTCCCCCACCCTCTCATGCCCCCCAACCTCCCCCCAACCCCACCCCCTCCCTCTCCCACCCACCCCTGACTTCCGCTACACATTCTTAAGAAAGAAAAACAACAAGAATTTATAACAACAAAGAAAACAAATACTATTATATATTCAGTTCTAAGTTAAGAGGAAGAGGAAAGAAAGAAAGAAATTTAAAAAAATAAAAAATAAAAAAAATAAAAAAATAAAATAAAATAAAATAAAGTAGTACAAAGAAAGACCCATAAACATAAATATTTGTCTAAGCTTAACAGTATTGTAATAAAAAAAAACACCAGAAAACATAACCATTATAATATTTAACACAATTTAAAAACAGAGAAAAATAAAAATGAAAGAAACATTACTAACATTACTAATCATATACCATACTCAATCACTCCAAAATTATATAACTTACTTGTTCATATTAAATAATGCCACATATTTTAATCCAAACTACTCCCCCTAATTCAAAAGCCCAGAAATCCCCCCTTCAAAGAGAAAAAAAAAATAAAGTATACAATATAATATAATTATGCATATATTGTTATAATTTTCCATAACTCGAATTACAATCTTCTCTTCTTCCTGATTGAAGTTAGGTCTTCTTTCTTCACCTGTATCCAATTCCAATACTCTTCATCTTCTATCTGCCCCCATCAGTAAAACAAAACATTCCACATGAACCCCCCGTGTGACTTTATATAGATAACATCCAACCAAGAAGATAATCACTCCTCTAGGTAGAATCATTCAAACAAACGTGTTCTATTTCAACGAGAAAAAACCCAATGCAGCTCCTTAGAAACAAAAAAATCAAGAAAAAAGAAAAAAAATCCTATAGACTGCATTCCCAAATGTTCTTATAAAAACTATTTCAAATCCTGCCACCCTTTGTCATTCACTCTTGGTTGTAAGACATTTTCATTTCCATTCTTTGCTCTTGGATGATAAATTCCAAAAAAAACCTATGATAGGGTAATCACAAAACGCTACTACTATATAGATAGCATCCAACCACGAAGATATTCATTCCTCTAGGTAGAAACATTCAAACTAGCGTATTCTATTACAACAAAAAGAAACCCAATGCAGCTCCGCCAAACCTTAATGACAGAAAGAATCAAAAAAAGAAGAAAATCCTAGCAACTGCATGCCCAAATGTTCTCATAAAGTTGTTTCAAAACCTGCCACCCTTTCACTCCTTCTGGTTGTTAGATATTCTCCTTTCCATTCTTTCCTCCTGGATGATAAGTTCCAAAAAAAAAACTATGGTAGGATAATCACAGAACGCTGCTACCATTGCAGCCCTCTGTTAAGCTTGCTCAAGATGTTAAATCCAATTCAAAAATAAGAAAAAGAAACTCCAAATCAGGATGAAGACTTTATAATCCTTAAATCCTTAAATAATCCTAAATTATTTTGATTCTTTTAGGGTTCTCATGCAGACTGTACCTTAAATCCAAATCCATATAAACTTTAGGAAGTTTATAACCAATTTTCACAATTATCCAAGCTTTCTGATAACAGCTGCATCTGATGAAGGACTCTACGACACTCGTTAGTTACCTCTCGAATTTCCTCGTTAAAATCTGGTTCCTGCTGCTCGATATCACCATCCTTTTCTTGCGGAGCGTTGGACCTCTGCTGCTAATCATCTTGAATTATAGTATTTTTAAAATCTTGCTCCAGCAGTACAAGGTCCGGTGCTCCTAGTCTAGGTTCACTGGTGTGGTCCATAATAAGATCCTCAAAGAAACCAGATTGCACTCCTTGTGCTTTTAACATTCTTTGATTCATTCTTTGTGTCTCATCCTTCTGTTTACCTTTTACAAACTCTCTTTCTTGTTTCTTATTCTTGAGGTCTTCCGAAGCTCCCTTAAAAATGTTTTTATAAAAATGTTCCGCTTTCTCAATAGTATTCAAACAATATCTCACGCCATAATATCTAAAAATTATGCCAACTGGTAAATCCCATCTAAATGGGATATTACTTTCCTTCAATTCTTTAGTTAAGAAAGCAAATTCTTTCCTTTTCTTTAGAACCTTCGGTGGTAACTCTTTAAAGATATTAATTTGTTCACCTTCTACTTGCGCTCTGGCAGAATAGGACCTTTGTAAGATGTCATCTCTCAACCTTTTATCAGTAAAGTAAACAACAACATCTCTGGATAAATTCCTTTGTTTAGCTACTCGTGAGTTGACTCTGTAAACTTTCTCTATACAACCAAGAATTATCTCATCCTCAAGCTCTAGTAGTTCAGCAAAAACCTTTGCAATAGTTGCTTTTAAATCTCTCTGGTTTTCTTTAATACCTCTTACTCTGATTGCTGAGGCCATAGTTTTAATTTGAAGCATGATAATATCATTCTGTATAGTCTGATTACAAATCTCAGCTTTCACAAACCTTTCTTGTATTTCTTGAATCTGGGAGCCAAATTTACTGCTAATTTCAGTTACTTTCTCCTCCATTTCAATCACCACATTTGAAAGATCTGAAATTACTTTAACAATAGTTTGACTTAATTGGTCATGCTTTCCAGCAGTCAAATCCACAAGATTCTTCTGTGAGTTTTTAATTTTGTCAACTACACTCGATAAAGAAGTTGTTATAAGTTCTTTTAAGTCCCCTTCTGCCAATCCAGACAATTGCACCATCTCAGTTTTGCTCTTCAGCTGGCTCAAGGGGGAGCCCCCCCTTCCTTTAGTCATCTTTATTTTACTTTAAATGGCTTTACTATGCTTTACTTCACTTTGCCATACTTTACTTTAATCCTTGTTCTAAAGAAAAATATCCAGAAAAAAGGAAAAAAAAAATTTTTTTTTCTTCTTACTTTAAGTGACTCTCCCATAGCAAAGTATTCATTTCAAAGCCTCCATTTTCAATCACTCTGGCATTTTTTTCAATTAAGATCAGTCGCCATCTTAAAAAAACTTTTTTAGAAACTTTCACTTCTCTTCCTCTCCTTCCCCCCTCCTCTCATTCCTCTTCAATAAAAAATTAGTAAAAAAAAAAAAAAATCCATACTTGCTTCATCTTTGCTTCTTTCTTTTTCGGCTTGCTCCATAGACGCTGTGGTGTTGCTTCCAGCGTCTGGCTCCGCTAGTTAACTAACTAGCGGAGGACAGTCTCGTCGCGGAGCCTCTCTGGAGGTATAGAGGGGGCCATCCTTCTGAGCCCTCCCCAGGACAAACGAGACGATCCTGGGGCGACTCAGGGGGCCCAGCCTCACCCCCAGAAGCTCTGCCAGCTCCTCCACTCTATCGAGGGCCTATCTCGATGACGGATTTTGGAGTCCTGAGAGATGGCATGCTGCAAAAAGGGGGCTGTGGGGCTTTTTAGGGAAGTTTTTAACAAAATTTTAAAGGAGGAGGGTGGGCTGCATGGGTCTGGGGGAGAACCCATGGGGGAGGGTGCCTAGTCCAGTGAGGAGCACGGCAGGGGGGATGCAGGTCCTAGGGTCAAGGAGGGGGTTAGAGCTTGTGTTGTGAATGGCTATGACATCAATACTGTAAATGGGAGGGGCAGATATGGCACGAGTAGGACGCCACATCATGTTGTGGGAGTGCATTCTCACTGTCTTCAAGTGGTGGTGCGCTCCGGCCCCCAATGCTCCTTTCGTTCCCCAGGTTGCACAGACCCTCAGGCCCTGGGCCTTCGGTTGATGCTGTGCAACGCCAGGTCCATGGCAAATAAAGCTCCCCTCATCTGTGAGCTTATTCAGGAGAGGGGTGCAGACCTAGCAGGTATTACAGAGACCTGGTTGGGCCAGGAGGGGGGACTCCCTCTTGTTGAAATGTGCCCACCCAGTTTCTGTGCATTTCATCAGCCCAGGTCACATGGGAGGGGAGGGGTGGTGGTGGTTGTTATTAATCAGGGTCTTGGCCCGAGGGAGGCCACTGTTCCTCAGACAGCCGGATGTGAGTCCCTTCTTGTGAAGTGGGGTCATGGGGTGCAGATGGGCTTGCTAGTCACATACCTGGCTCCCTGCCATGTGGCAGCAGCCCTGTCCAAGCTGCTTGATGTTATAGCCATGGTGGTGGTTGATACCCCCAGGCTTATGGTCATGGGGGATTTTAACTTGCCATCTGTCGGTGAGGCATCTGAGGTGGCCTGAGAGTTCATGGCTTCCATGATGGCCATAGACCTGATCTAGTTAATTCATGGCCCTACTCACACGGGGGAAAACACACTGGACCTGGTTTTTGTCTCTGGCCAGTGGTTGAGTGATCTTGAGATAGGGGATATAGCGATCGAGCCCTCGTCATGGTCGGATCATTCCCTCCTTCGCTTAGACTTTCAAACCACCCCACCCCCCTGCAAGGAGGTGGAATCGATGAGGTGGTTCCACCCCAGGCACCTGATGGATCCAGATAGGTTCCAGATAGAGCTTGGGCCATTTCCTGAGGCTCTGGCACACGGCTCGGCTGAACGCTTAGTGGCTGCCTGGGATAGGGCAGCCGTTGGAGCTTTGGACAGAGTCGTGCCTTTGCGGCCTCTGATCTGGCGCCAGTCTCACCTGGCTCCTTGGTTCACTGAGGAGCTGAGGGAGATGAAGCACCAAAAAAGATGCCTAGAGAGCAGTTGGAGGGCTAGTCGTTCTGAATCCGACCGAACACTGGAAAGGTCTTATATTAAGACCGACCTGGTGGTGATAAAAGTAAAAAAAAGTAATTATTTTTCCGCTCTTATTGCATCATCAGATAATCACCCAGCTGCCCTGTTTAGGGTGACCCACTCCCTGCTCCACCAGGAAGCATGGGAGGGCCCCTTGGAGGGTAGGGCTGAGGATGTCGTACAATATCTGTATGACAAAATCGCTCAGATTCAGGAACACCTAGATTCTGACTGGGTAGATCCAGAAGGGATGACAGAGGCAGTCTTGAGAATATTATCTGGGAAGAGTTTGATCCTGTGACTCCTGAAGGCATGGACAGGATACTGGGCAGACTGGGTGCAGCCACATGTTTATTGGACCCGTGTCCCTTCTGGTTGGTGCTGGCCTCTCAGGAGGTTACATCAGGCAGGCTCCAGGGGATTATAAATGCTTCTCTGAGTGAGGGTGTTTTCTCCGCCGCCTTGAAAGAGGTGGTGGTGAGGTCTCTCCTCAAGAAGCCTTCCCTGGACCTGGCAGTGTTGGCTAATTATCGTCCAATCTCCAACTTTCACTTTGTTGTGAAGATTGTTGAGAGTGTGGTTGCGCGACAGCTGCCTCAGTACCTGGATGAATTGGCTTATCTAGATCCATTCCAGTCGGGCTTGAGGCCTAGGTACAGCATGGAAACAGCATTGGTCACATTGGTTGATGATCTCTGGAGGACTCGGGACAGGGGTTGCTCCTCTATCCTGGACCTGTTAGACCTCTCAGCGGCTTTTGATACCATCAACCATGGTATCATGCTGCACCGGTTGGAAGGGGTGGGGGTGGGAAGCACCATGCTGCGGTGGTTCTCCTCCTTTCTCTCTGACCGGTCTAAGTCTGTGTTGACAGGAGGGCAGAGGTTGACCCTAAGGCCCCTTGTATGTTGGGTGCCACAAGGATCGGTCCTCTAGCCCCTTCTTTTTTCAAAAGAGAAGAGCTTTTTGATGAAATGATCATAAAATAAATATAGCATTTCTGATTTACATAGCATGAAATATCACTGGCAATTCCAACACTCAGAAGAGGTTACTGAGCATACAGGGCACATACGTAGAAGCGGTTCCTGTTATTTTTTAGGACTGGCTGGAAACATTTGAATTCATGCACACAGGCAGCGTAGATGCATAATTATCTTCTATCTATAACAGGGGTCTTCAAACTATGGCCCGCAGGATAGATATGACCCATTGACACAATGTATCAGGCCCATGCAGTGGTGGGATTAAGCCCCATCCCTCGCCTTCCAGGAACTCCTTGCGTGGCTGGCCCCATCATCCTCATCATCCCTCCTCCAGCTGTTGGTCTTATATATATCTTGCAGAAACTAGCCGCACTTCTGTGTAGTTCTGCTCATTGCTGCTCGCAAAGGTAAGGCTGAAGGGCATAGACTGGAAGATGAGTGGGGGAGGGCAAGCTGACAGAGGGGTGATACTGGTGGCAGGGTGATACTGGTGGCAGGTGGACTGACATGCACAGGGAGGTAGGGGAATGTGTGGGAGACCACGGCATTGGAGCCCTTCCCAGTTGTTTCCTGAAGCTGGCCTGGCCTGCGAGGGGAGCATGCGGGAGACTGTGGCATCAGAGCCTTTCCTGGGTGTTTCCCGAAGGTGGCCTAGCCTGTGAGAGAAGCATGGGAAATCACTGGCCAGACTAGCTTGGAAGTGGTGCATTGCCCAGTCACAGGCTAGATGTGCGGTCTGAGGTTGGAGGGAAGGGCAGGCAGCCTTTGCGAGACTGCTGCGCTGGGGTGCTGTGTGCTCAGACCTCCTGCCCATCTCTACTTCTGTGAGGCATAAAGCTGCAAAAGTCTTTGCCAGTGCCTTTCAAGCCTACCTCTTGGCTTCTGCAGACCCTCTGGGTGTCTGCTGCATGCTTGCCCTCCTCTCTGCCTCAGGCCCCACATCCAGCCTGTGACCAGGAGATGCATCACCTTGTGCAGTGCTGTTCTCTGAGGGCTGCCTACTCACCCACCTGCCAGCTGGACAGGCCTGGAAGTGGTGTGTCACCTTGTGCCTGTCCTTAGCCTCCTCCCACCCAGCTGCCAGCTTTCTGACCTGAGCAGAAGGTGTTGGTTGGAGCAAGGGGAACTGCAGTGCTGGGCTCCTGCAGCTGTGAGTGCCAAGGCATAGCTGGAATTGGAAGAAAAGGTTGTGGCAGAAAGAACCAGAGCAACACTCAGAATCTTGCATGAGAAGGCATGAGCGAGGCGGGGGCTGCTCTCGCCAGTAACTGTTGTGGTCTGTGAGCAGCCTGTAGAGCTGGCAGTGGAGTTGGACAGTGATGAGGCTGAGGAAGAACATGGGCCAGTCTTGGAGGCTGGGAAAGGCTCAGAGGCAGAGATGGGGCCATCGGGGAGTGATGTGTGGACTTTGGAGCCTCCAGAGGTTGACAATAGAGAGGCAGAGGAACACGAGGAGCCTGTTCCTAGTGCATGTATGAGAAGAGCTGCCAGAAGGCAGGAGCAGAGAAGATGACTCAGGAGTAGGGCCAAGAGATGATTGGCCCCTCCCATAAGGCTTAAAGACCAGCTATGGCTCTTGGTCTCTTTGCCGGAAAACAACCATTGAGAGATGTGCTTCATGTTTGGATGTATTTTTTTCTTGTCAGGGTCTTCTGTTCCTGAACTGTTGCCAAGAAAAGGCTTTGGCAGTTTGCCTAATTATCCCAAGGTCAGAGATAAACTGAAGGTATTTTGAGAACTTTGCTTTCATTTAATTTGGAATAAGCTGAAAATGAGTTAATTCTCAGCTGTTTTAATAAAATCTGTTTTTTTAATTGTTTTGCATTTAATATTAACTACATGGGCCTGGGTCATAACAGTAACTGAGTCCACCATGCCAATTTGCACCTTACTCCAATTGGTGCAGTGGGCTCAGTTACTGGCAAGAGCAGTCACCACCTCGCTCATGCCTTCTCATGCAAGCTGCCAGGTGTTGCTCTGGTTCTTTCCACCACAGCCATGCAGCCTTTTCTTTCAATTCTAGATATACCTTGGCACTTGCAACTGCAGGAACACAGCACTGTGGTTCCCCTTGCTCCAACCAGCAGCCTCTGCTCTCATCAAGAAGCCGGTGGCCGGGCAGGAGGAGGCTAATGATGGTGCAAGGTGACATGTTGCTTCTGGGCCAGTTTGGGTAGGGACGAGAGAGCTGCATGGGGGATGTCTCACCCGAAAGAACTATGCCAGAGCCTTGCAGCTTTTATCTGTTGGCTGGCCTCTGGATAAGGCTGCTCCTCCTCTCCCCTTCTGTTGTGGTCCGCCAGCAGTCGGCTCTGTGTCAGAGACAGAGATGGGGCCAGGGCCATCAGGGAGTGATGCACAGACTTTGGAGCCTCCAGAGGCCTACAGTAGAGAGGCAGAGGAACAGGAGGGACCTGTTCCTAGTGCATGTATGAGAAGAGCTGCCAGAAGGCAGGAGTAGATAAAGCAGAGAAGATGACTTGGGAGTCGGGCCAGAGATGATTGGCCCCTCCCATAAGGCTTAAAAGACCAGCAACGGCTCTTGGCCTCTTTGCCAGAAAACAACATTGAGAGAATTGGTTCTTGTTTCACTGTATTAATTTCTTGTCAGCATCTTCTGCTTCTGAACTTTTGCCAAGAAAAGCCTTTGGCAGTTTGCCTAATTATCCCAAGTTCAGGTGTTTTGAAGAATTTGGTTTAATTTAATTTGGACTATGCTGAGAATGAGTTAATTCTCAGCTGTTCTAATAAAGTCTGTTTGTTTTCAAACTGTTTGCATTTAATACTAACTACTTGGCCCTGGATCACAACACCTCCCTCTTTCCACAGTGTCCTGTTTTTCCAAACAGGACACTGTTTGGAAAAACAGTACGCGGATTGGGCAGCAATTCCCAGGGAGGTGCCCTGACCAAGGAGGCTCAGACTGTATCTTGTGGCTTGCCCACTTTATAAACCACTTCTGCCCCCCCCCTTTTTTTTGCAAAAAGTTTTTAATTTTTTAAACAAAAACAACATAAAAACATCATCCTTCCAAACAATTACAGACAATGTTTCGATTGGTTAATATCATTTCATGCTCTCAAAATTTTCAAACTCTCATTATATGACAAGTGTTCTTACCTCTAACAAAAAACAAGTATTTAAGCATTTTATCCAAATTTCACTTTATGTGTAATATTTCATCTCCATGCTTTATTATCTATCCATTGATAAAATAGCTCCCATATCAAATAATATTGTTTATCTTCCTGTTCTCTTATTTCAAATGTCAAACTGCTCATTTCAGCACAATCCAGCATTTTCTTAATAATTTCTTCATCAGTAATTATCTTCTCTCCTTTCCAATTTTTTGCAAATACAATTCTAGCCGCTGTTAAAATATTCACAATTAAATATTGCAATTCTTTATTAAATGTCTCTGGTAAGATCCCTACTAAAAAAATCTCTGGTTTAAAGTCAATATGTCTCTTTGTCGTTTTTTCCAACCACATGTGTATCTTAGCCCAAAATCTCCTTGCTTCTACGCATTACCACATATGGTAATAAGATGCTGGGGTCTGATGACACTTCCAATACTTCTCTGATTTATTCTTGAACATTCTGGCTATCCTCATCAGGGCTAAATGCCACCTGTGAAACATCTTATACAAATTCTCCTTATATGTTGTAGATATTGTCATTTTATAATTATGTGACCACAATTTTTGCCATTTCTCTAAATCAATACCATAACCAAAAATTTTCCCCCATGCTATCATTGATTCTTTAACTTGTTCTTCTTCCAGTTTTACCTCTAACAAATATCCATATAACCTTTTAATTACATGGTCATCAAAACCCATTAATATCTTATCTAAACTAGTCAAAACACTATAAAAACCTTCTTGTTTGAAATCTTCTCGATATCTGGAAAATATTTGCATGTATGAAAACCAATCCATCTTAAATCCCTGATCTTCTAAGTCTTGTTTTAATTTAAGTTCACCCTTTTCATCCAATAATTCACTATAATCTAATAATTTGTTCCCCTTTGAATATCACTGGATATGAAAAAGCTTCAATTGTAGATACCCAGACCGGAATCTTCAAATAATGATATTTTTTTAATCCTCTCCCAATTCAAAAACAAATTTTATGTCTTCTAAAATACCCCTGTATTTTAGTTCCTTTGTATAGTAAAAAGGCATGCCACCCCATCAACAAATCATGTCCCTCCAAATTCAATAATCTAGTGTTTTTCAATGTTACCCATTCTTTAATCCACATTAAACTAGCTGCTTGGTAATATAATTCAAAATTTTTAGAGCGGCAATCAGCCCTGTTCCCATCCTGGGGTAATTGCCCTCAATTAGAGGTGGATCCTGGCTTTTTTCTTCAGTATACTTTGCAAGAAAATGAACCGAAATACATTCTAATGAAAAACTCATATTTATTTGTAAAGAAATAAAAACAGCTCACTATCTAAAGTAGTTACATTTTGGAAACTTTCCCAGCTACCTCTCTTGGCAGGAAAACAAAGAAAAAGTTTTAGAGAAGAAGAAAGGAATGTAGACATGCGCAGTAGCTACTGATAAGGCTCTGGCAAGTCTGAAAGTCCAAAAATAAGAGCTTAGCTGGTAAATACAAAAACACACTGACAATCCCCTTCTTTGCCAGTTGAGCGAACATCAGGTACATCATCAAATAAGGCACATCTTCTTACACAGATACTCGTGTTGAGCTGCTGGAAGCGGTTAGTTGAGCATGTCTGCAATCTGATCATGTGTAGATACATACTGCAATTTTACAAAATCTTATTTCACTAATGGTTTGATATTTCTATAACGGATGTCAATGTGTCTGGACCTAGAATCTATGAAATATGATTCAGAAATATAAACCACCGATTTATTGTCTTCCATCACTGTGATCGGTTGGATCGGACGTGTCCAGATATCTGTGACCAAAGCATCAAACCACATTAGAGAATTACATGCATCTGAAACACAAGCATATTCAGCTTCAGTAGATGAACAAGAAACAAAATTCTGTTTACACACTTGCCAGTAAACAGGACATCCATTTAAGAAAATCATATAACCTGAAGTACTTTTACGTGATTTCTTATCACTTGCCCAATCAAAATCTGCATAACAACATAATTCTGCATAATCAGTATGTGTTGGTTCTAATAATAATTTCATATGTTTAGTGTTTTTTAGGTATTTCAATAAGTTCTTAACACATGACCAATGAAACTGTTTTGCCTTACCTATGTGTCGAGACAAGAGATCAACATTAAGTGCAATATTGGGTCTAGTCCAAGCACTAATGTACAACAGTGATCCAATAACTGAACGATAAAGTGTTTGGTCCTCAAACTCAGGACTTGATTCATGTGTCAAGTTGTGAAAATCTGTTTGCATGGGTGTCTTTGTTGTGTTAGCATCCTTCTTTATCTTTATCTTTATCTTTATCTTTATCTTTATCTTTATCTTTATCATCTTTATCATCTTTATCATCTTTATCTTTATTTGATTTGTATACTGCCCTACTCCCGAAGGACTCAGGGCAGTGAACAGCCAAACAGTAAAAATACATAAATACAAAATTTAAAAAACAGTAAATTTGAATTAAATAATTTGGCCCAGACAGATTAAAACACCCCAATCATTTAAAAACCAATTAAAATTTACATAGTTAAAAAAGAGGGGAAAAGATTAGGCCAGACCCGCCTGGTGGAATAAAAAGGTCTTGAGAGCGTGGCGGAAGGTGCACAGATCTGGGATCTTCCATATCTCCGGGGGGAGCTCATTCCAGATAGTAGGTGCCCCCACAAAGAAGGCTCTCCCCCTAGGGACCGCCAGTCGACATCGTTTGGCTGACGCCAGCCAGAGGAGCCCCTCTCAATGAGAGCGTACCGGCCAGTGGGAGACTATTTTTTTTTTATTGAAAAAGTTTTACATTACAGTTTATTTTTTAAAACCCCTTCCCCGTCCCACCCCCCAACCACCACCACCACCCTATCCCCCCTAACCCTCCCCAATCCCCCCCTTGACTTCCGCTATTAAACAAACATATATAACATTCAATATTTAACAATTTTTTTTTAGGTGAGATCCAGCTAAAAAAAAGCTATAACCTTATTTTGTAACCAATTTTAACCTTAAGTAATAAAAAAAATTTCTTTTAAACCAATATATGACAACATAAATCATATATAAAACACTCTTAACAAACTACTAAAAAAAATCTAGTAAAATAGTTTTGAGCATCGTAAGATTTAAATTGAAACATCATATAAATAATATAAATATATGACATTAACTATAATTCCCAATATTCCATATATCAAATTCAAAGTCAAACAGTACATAGTACATTTCTCTTTAAAATTAAATCTAAATATTAAAAATATAAATTCAATTGCATAAAATATAATAAAAATTATCAAATTCAAATACATTTCTCTTTTAAATTAATTCTAAATATGAAAAATATAAATTCAGTTAAGTGCTAATTGAAACTTCTTACTTTGATATTTATTCTTCATGTATTCTACCCATTTCTTCCACTCCTTAGCAAAAACTTCATGGGTCCTTTCTTTTAGGTATGCAGAAATTTTAGCCATCTCTACAAAATTAGACATCTTTAGTATCCATTCCTCTATAGTAGGTACGTTATCCTTCTTCCAATATTGACCAATCAGTAATCTAGCTGCAGTAATCATGTGTAAAATTAATCTAGTGTCAGTTGCTGAACAACCCTTAACTATTCCCAACAAAAAAAACTGAGGAGAAAACTCAAGCTTCTTCTTCAAAATGTTCTGCATTACCCACCAAAGTTTAATCCAAAATGCTTTCAATTTTCTGCACGTCCACCAAATATGGAAATATGTTGCATCCAAACAATCACACCTCCAACATTGAGGTTGAACATTTGGATACATACATGATAACTTCTTAGGATCTAAATGCCATCTATAAAACATCTTATAAAAATTTTCCCTCAAGTTCTGTGCTTGTGTAAATTTAACATTCTGGACCCAAATCTTTTCCCATGTTTCCAACATTACAGGTTCTTCAAAATTTTGCGCCCATTTGATCATGCAATCTTTAACTAATTCCCCCTCTGAATCTCTTTCTAACAGTAAATTATACACTCGTTTAATATGCGTCGGCCCTTTACATTTTATCTGAGTCACCAAATCTTCTTCATGTAACATTAATCCAATTTTCTGATCTTCTCTCCATCTTGCTTGAAGTTGAAAATACTGCAACCAGGTTAAGTTCACTCCTTCTTCCAACAGGGTGTTGAAAGATTTCAAACTCCATCTGCCCCCATCATTAAGAAATATCTCTTTGTACAACAACCCCCCGAGTGACTTTATATTTGGCATAATCTGCCCAAGATCCAACCACAAAGGTAATTTGTAATCCAGTTGAAGCTGGTGCTTCTTCCAAACTCTCATCAAAGCATATCTTAAAATATGACTGTTAAATACACTATCTCTCTTATCTTCATAAAGTAAATATGCGTGCCATCCAAATTGCAAATCATGGCCTTCTATATTCAAAATTTCTGTTTTTGTTGTTCCAATCCAATCTCCAACTTGTGTCAGCACTGCAGCCTCATAATATAAACGTAGATTTGGAACTTTAAGGCCACCTCTTTCACGAGCATCTTGCATAATTTTAAGTTTAACTCTTGGTTTTTTCCCATTCCATATAAATTTATTTAAACCTGCTTGCCATTCCATCAGAAACTTATCACTTTTAAGCACCAGAATCATTTAAAACAAAAACAGAAATCTAGGTAGAACGTTCATCTTAACAGCTGCTATTCTACCAAGCAAGGATAGTTGCAGCTTCTTCCATATTTCAAGATCCTTTTGAATCTTATGCCAGAGTTCCTCATAATTATTTTGAAAAAGTTTTATATTTGATGCTGCAACTTGAACCCCTAGATATTTCACCTTTGTAGCTATTTCAAAGCCTGCCATCCTTTCAAGTTCATTCCTTTGTGGTTCAAACATATTTTTGACTATCATCTTAGTCTTTTTCTGGTTCAGGCTAAAACCTGAAACCAGACCATATTCCTCTATAATATTTTTCATCTGGATGATTGATTCCAAAGGTCGTGTTAGGGTAACAACCAGATCATCTGCGAATGCCTTTGTTCTGTAGTCTTTTTGCCTTACAACTATTCCATTCAAATTGTCCGAGTCCCGTAGAGCATTCAACAGCACTTCCAAAGTCAAAATAAACAATAATGGGGATAATGGACAGCCTTGTCTTGTTCCTTTCTGTATGTTAAAATTGGTAGTTAAACTGCCGTTAATAATAATTTGTGCCGTCTGTTCTTGATAAATTGCCGAAATCGCTTGTATAAACTGGTCCCCAAAGTCCATTTTGTGCAAGGTCTTTTTTAGAAAATCCCAGTTGACTCGATCAAAGGCCTTCTCCGCATCCAAAAACACCAGCACCGCAGAAGTCTGTTTATTTTTCTCAAGATATTCCAATAAATCTATGAGTTGCCTGACATTGTCCTTCATATGTCTACCTTCTATAAAACCTGCTTGGTCTTCATGAATCACATCTTGAATAACTGGCATCAATCTGTTGGCTAATACTTTAGGATAAATTTTATAATCCGTATTCAGGAGAGATATTGGTCTAAAATTTTCTGGTTTTACAGATTCTTCTTCTTTAGGTATCAGTGAAATAAAAGCCGTCTTCCACGAGGGGGGTATTTTACCCCCCTGCTGAATATTACAAAACAAATCCTTAAGATGCTCAACCAATTCCGCTTGTAAAGTCTTATAATATACTGCTGTCAAACCATCTGTCCCAGGAGCTTTAGATAATTTCAGTTGTTTTATTGCAAATAAGATCTCTTCAGATGTTATAGGTCGATTCAGTCTATCACTTTGTGTACTTGAAATTTTTGTAACTCTCATCTTCTGCAGATAATCATCGATAAAGTCCTTTTTAATATTATCAGCTTGGTACAATTTAGAATAATAAGCTAAAAAGGCTTGATGTATTAAGTTCTGTTGATACACTTGTTTCCCTTTATACTCAATAGTATTTATTATACGAGAACTTTGTTGTTTCCTCAAGGTATAAGCCAACCATCTGCCAGGTTTATTAGCACTGCAAAAAGTATTATGTTTAGCATATTGCAGATTAGTTGCTATCTGATCCGCCATCAGTATTTGAAATTGATCTTTCAGGAGTTTTATCGTTAAGTGTACCTTCTCATCAGTCGGATTTTTAATAAGCAATTGCTCTTTCTCCTTTATCTCTGTCTCCAATTCTATTCTTGACTTCTGACGTATTAATCTGTATTTAGAATTCATATAAATCAGTACACCCCTCATATAAGCCTTACTTGCATCCCATACAGTCTCGATAGGTGTACCCTTATTCAAGTTAATATCAAAAAATTCTTTAACATGTTTCTTAAGGTCCATAATGTTCTTTTCATATCTAAATAAATTTTCATTCATTCGCCAAGATCTCCTCTCTCTTTTCCCCAAGTCCATCTCCATCCACACCGAACTATGATCCGTTAAAGTTCTAGGAAATATTTTTGTCTTAGTCACTGTAGTAAGTAAATCAGAAGTAACCAGCATAAAGTCAATTCTCGAAAAGGATTTATGTCTATCGGAAAAAAAGGTAAAGTCCAATTCTTTGGGATGATGAATTCTCCATACATCCTTCAAATCCAATTCTTCTTTCAATGAAAAAAAAGTCTGTGGTAGCTTATTCCCTTTCTTGGCCGACGTCTTTTTATCAAGCTTTGTATCAATCACCCCATTCCAATCACCCATAACCAAAAAGGACTTATAGTTCCACTGCAATATTTTATTGTTCAGCACTTTGTAAAAAATTTCCTGCTGCTGGTTCGGGGCATAAATCCCAATTAGAAGTATCAAAACATTCTGTATATTTATTTCAACTGCAATGTATCTCCCCTCATCATCCGCTTCTATCAGTTTAGCTGATATTCTTTTGGAAATATAAAAAACAAGTCCATTCCTTTTCGCAGAGCTAGAAGATATAAAGTGTGATCCAACTTTTGAAGTTAAAAATTTTTGGTCCTGGGTTCTAATATGGGTTTCTTGCAAACAAACAACATCATTTTTATATTGCTTCAAATAATGAAATATTTTTCTTCTTTTCTGTGGTGAGTTCAAACCGTTCACATTCCATGATAAAAATCTGAGTGTCATTCTGAAAATGAGTGAAGCCCTTTGAGCATTTGACGAAGACTCTCTCCAACAGCCGATGTCTTCGGTCTCGCCCCTCCCACAGCTTCAGAGTATAATTTTTCCCCCTTTGTACCATTCTCTTCCTGTGGTATCCTTGACCTCTGTTGTTTCTCTAATCTTTGCTGTTCTGCTGCACGAGTTATACGTTGATCTTTTGGTTCTTGCATCAACAAATCAAGATCAGGCTCCACCTCTCTTGTAGTTCTAGATTGCTTTGGTTTAGCCTCAAGAAGTTCTGTTAGAAAATCCTCTGAGAGACCTCCTACAGCACCTAGAGTTTCCTCACTTACTACTTCTTGAGTTGCCTGTCCTTCTTTTGGGAGAATTACTTCTTGAATCCCCTCTTCAAGATTCTTCTCCTCTGAGATATCTTCGATAGGTAAAAGTGTAGATGAACGAGGAGATATTGAAATTTTTTTAAGAACATTGTTGTAAAACTGTTCTGCTTTTTCCACAGAATTAATGCGATATCTTACTTCCTCATGTCTCAAAATGATACCAACAGGAGCATCCCATCTAAATGGGATCTGACGCTTTTTCAACTCATTTACAAGAAAGCCAAAATCTTTCCGATCTCTTAACATTTTTGGTGGCAGCTCTTTGTAAACACCAATTTGGTTGCCTTCATGTTGAAGAGTGGTATGAAAAGAACCTTGCAAGATATCATTTCTCAGTTTTCTCTCAGTAAAATAAATCACCACATCTCTTGGCAAGTTCCTCTGTCTCGCTATACATGAGTTGACTCTGTACAGCTTGTCAATTCTGTTAGCAATCACATCTGGTTCAACTTTTAAGATCTTAGCCAATACTTCCACACAAGTTGCCCTCAAGTTCTCTCTATTATTCTCCCTTAAACCTCTCAGTCTTATGGCATACTCCATATTCCGAAATTGTAACATCGTGATCTCCTCTTCAAGCCTCTGGTTCTGCACCCCCACCTTAAACATCTGTTCCTTTGCTTCCTTCTTATTAGCTTCCACTTCAGAATTTAGGTCTTCCACTTTTTTCTCAACAGCCAGCAGGGCATCAGTAAGAACAGTAGCTACTTTAGTTACACTCTGATGTAATCTATCAGTTTTTTCCTCCACCAACTCCTTCATTTCCTCCACCATCTCCTTCATTTCCTTTTGATTTTTTCCCAACCTTTCATCCATTTTACTCATTTTTCCAGAAAGCTCTCCCAAAGATTTGTGTATGTTTAATATAAATGCTTTCAAATCCTCTCTCTCGCTGTCCTGTGGCTGTTTTGGAACTGGCACTAACTTTTCCTTTGTCTGATGTGTGGGGGAATCCCCCCCCCCCGTTTTCTTTGAAGCCATGCCTGAGCAGGATTTAAATCTTTGAAAAACAGAAAAAAATCTTCCTCCTTTTCCTGTCCTCCCCAGTGGGAGACTATTGGTGGTAGTAGGCAGTCCTGTAGGTAACCAGGTCCTAAGCCATGGAGCGCTCTAAAGGTGGTAACCAAAACCTTGAAGCACACCCGGAAGACCACCGGGAGCCAGTGCAGCTCGCGCAGGAGAGGTGTTACATGGGAACCCCATGTCGCTCCCATTACCACTCACACGGCCGCCCTCTGCACCAGTCGGAGCCTCTGGGAAACACCATTAGATCCAAACCTTTTGTGAACTCTGGCATTTTCCTAAGAACCCGGAAACTGGCATGCCCCAATCTTCTATGCCACTTATGGATACACCTGGAATGCAAAGGTTTACCAGTTAGTGAATTTTCAACATTAACAGTGTCAGCATTTCACGCTGCACTTACTCTAATGCTGACATAAGAAGGAGAAGCGGAGGCATCTGGAAAGGGATGGTTGACTCTTCACCTACTTATTTTCTCTGGAGAGAACATCACCTAGGAGATGGGATGGGAGGGGGGAAATTCCTTTGAGTGGGAGCAGTAGATTAGGGGCAGAGTGACTGGGAAGATGGCCAATGAGTGCAGAGGAGTGGGGACAGGAAAAGGAGGGTTTTGGCTGAGGAAGCCAGAGTTGGCTGTGATGAGTCGGAGTAGAATGTTCGTGCTTAATAAATAAGAGTTTTTTTCATCAAATATTTTGTTTGAAATGCAATTTATTTGAGACGACTTTGAAACCTGACAGACAGTTTTATGAGGAAACTTAGGCTTGCCCTGAGCAACCTGTTTCCCAATTTTCTTTTTGTTGGCTTTAGGAGCTTTTGGAGTAACAACAGGATCTCTCACTGGGACATCTCTCTCTGGGCCTATGCTCTCCTCTTTTGGAGTCTGTATACTTGCCTGTGTTTGCGGTTTAGACTTAGGTTTTAAGTAATAAACACCACCAATTAACATGGTTTCAGCAACAATACCTCCATCTTTAACTATGTAACTTGCTTTCTCAATGTGGTGACCCTGGAACTTTAACACTCTAGACTAAGCAAACTACTAGTTGCTGTTGGTATGTAATAAACATCAGGGATGAATGCATCAAGCTCTTCAACATAAACAGTTCCTTTTCTTTGACCTGACAAGGATGATTTGAAAAACAATAAAGCTCACGCAGTTCAGGTTCAGGCTTGTGCATCTCCGTAAAAAGTTCTTTTCTGTAAGTAACTGTTGTGGCTCCGTTGCCTGAGCCTGTGTAATCAGCAGATGCAGACTGTGAGAGTGAGGGAGAAGAGTTGGCAAGGCCTCCTTCTCCAGGACCCTCCTCTCTGGCAATGCCTCTGGAGGACACCGAAGGGCAAGTGATAGGCCCAGAGCCAAGCACGTCCCCGCAGCCACAGGTGGACAGCGATGAAGGAGATAAGTGCTGGCTGGACCCTCGTCAGCGTCTCAGAGACAAACGTGCACAGCAAAAGGGAAGGCGTGCCCGTGATTAGCTGACTCACTGGACCACACCCCACAGGCTATAAAAGGGGATGAGTTAGCCATTCAGACTCTGTGACGGACAAAACAAATTCCTTTGAGTTATTTTGCATCTCGGCTTCAGATTTATTCTTGGACATTTGTTATTTGTGTGTATTTCTTCTCTGTTGATAAAAGGTCTTGGCAAGCAGCTGCTGCTGGGGTTGCTGCCAAGCATCTTATCGGACTAATTGGTTGCCTGCCAGTTTATTTAACCCCTGGTTGTCTGTTTGTGTGTGTGTGTGGGAGACAGGGACAGAACATCTTGTCCGTCACCCCAAAAGTTAACCCATTGCTTAACCACAATGGACCAACAGCTGCAGCAGCTGTTACAACAGTTACAAACTGATAATCAACTCCTGCAGCAGCAGGTCGGCCAGCTAACTGCGCAGCTGGCTTTGGGAAATGCTCCTGCAGCTGTCCCCCCACCTCCTCCTCCTCCTCCTCCTCCTCCTCCTCGTTGGAAAAGCCCTATCTCCATACCAGATAAGTTCTCTGGGCAGCAGGAGATGTTCCCAGCTTTCATGGGACAATGCCAGCTGTTTATGGCTCTGAGGCCAGAGGATTTTCTGGATGACCGGGCTCGGGTGGCATTTGTTATCAACTTCCTCTCTGGTAATGCCGCCCGATGGGCCACGCCTCTGTTGCTGCAGGATAGCCCCTTGTTGGCAGGCTATCAGGGCTTTTGGCAACATCTGAGGGTGATGTACGAGGACCCCCTGAAGACTCAGATGGCAGCCAGGCTCATCAAAGACCTCCATCAAGGGACGCGCCCCCTGCAGGAATATGTGGCTGAATTTCAGCTTCTGGGCCAGGACTCTGACTGGAACGATGCAGCATTAAGGGACGCTTTCCAGGATGGCCTCTCTGATGACCTGCAGGATGAGCTGGTTCGCGTGGAGGCGCCCCAGACCCTCGACGCCTCGTAACGCAGTGTCTGTGAATCGATGCCCGCTTTCAACAGCGCAGGACCCGTCAGCCCATCCAGGAACCCCCGACTGTTTCTGCACCCCCATGTCCCACACCGACAGCATCCCGGATCACCCCACGTTTTGTGGCAACTGCGGAGGAGCCCATGGAGCTGGGAGCAGCCCGACCTTGCCTGACAACCCAGGAGCAGATGCAGAAGGGGGATTGTGCCTCTATTGCGGGGAGGCTGGACATTTTGCTGCCTCATGCCCCAAGAAGCACAGTGGGATGCTCACGCCTGTTCCTGAGTCTCGGTGGGAGCAGCCGGGAAATGAGGCAGGCCCGGCTTGGGGAAAACCTTAGGCTGGGCTCGTATCAACGCCCTGCCTGATTTAGCGGATGTGGGCTCTGGGACCCCTCGACACCTGATCGTGGACACCTGGATGTTGTTGGCCAACCGGTTGGAGGGGCTTCAGGCACATGCACTGGTGGACTCGGGGGCCACCAGGAACTTTATGGACCAGGCCTTTGTGGCCCATTTTGTGGTCCCCTTGGTTCCAGTGGACCCTCCGTTGAGGGTTGAGATGATCGATGGGCGGGAACTTATAGCAGGGCCAATTAAGTTCGTGACTCAGCCCTTGCACCTCGCCATTGGGGCCCATGAGAAGGCGATCCATTTTTATGTGATGGCAGACCTGCATTTCCCGCTGGTCCTGGGGATGGCCTGGCTTTGGGCCCATGATCTGCAGGTGGCCTGGTCAAGGAATGCCATCTCCTTCTCGTGCCCAATGTGCCCCTGCCCACAGGACACCTGTACTCTATGTCTGAGCCGAGTTGGCTGCCCTACAGGACTTCCTGGACAAAAACTTGGCCTGAGGGTTCACCCGGCCTTCATCCTCCCCTCTCGGCCCCAGTCCTCTTTGTGAAGAAGACGGGAGACCTACACCTTTGCTGTGACTACCGGCGGTTAAATGCCATCACCGTGCGGAATCGCTACCCCCTTGTCAGGATGGGGGGAGGTTTGCCCCCAAATCGTGAACCAGCACACAAGCAAACACACTAGGACTGAAATAAAACTAGCAGAGGAGTCTTGTATAAAAATATACTTTACTACAAAACTTTTAAAAAACACTGTATCTTTAAAAAAGCACATTAATAACAAAGTCTTATCTTGGTTAAACGAAGCCAGGCCGTCTCCCTAAATTCCTCTCTGCAATACCGAAACCAGTCCTTGGGAAAAACTAACAAGACATTAAATGGCTTCGGTGTTGATTCATCATCGAGGTAGTAGAAGGGAAGCAGCATGGGCTTCAAAGTAAAAGCCACCTCTAAAAGCAATCCAAACAGCAAATGTGGCTTGAAGCTCCTGGCAGGGAAACTGTCCAGTGTATCCCTCCGATCGTAGCAGCAAATGTTCAAATGTTGGCTTGCATGCTTCAACAAAAGGAAAAGGCAAGCCAAAGGTAGAAACTTCAAAAGGCTCCCGGCTATCTCAGCACACAGCTGCAAGATAGCTACATGGGAGTAACACAGCTTCTCGGCTTCTTCTCTGCTGCTATCTCTGCTGCAGGCGTCGGGGCTTCCCAGCAGAGTTCTCCTCCCTTCTTTCAGGTCTGCATCCAGGTGCCTCAGCACTAGGCCTGCATCTAGGCCTAAAACTGTGTCTAGGCCCAACTAGCAAGGAGAAAGGTCCGTACTTATATGGTAAGCTAACCTGCAATTAACTAGGGCGGGGAAGGCTTGCAGTTAATTGCAGACCGGAGATGGCTTGATTAAGTCCATACAGTTTGTAGCTGATCAAGTGGCCACAGCAATCCTGAAAACACTTCCTGTCACCCCTGCCACTCATCCTGGAGCTGATGGAGAGGTTGTGGGAGGCCTCGATTTTCACCAAGCTCGACCTCCAGAGAGTCTACAACCTGGTGTGGATGCGAGAGGGGGACGAGTGGAAGACAGCATTTGGCACCCAATACAGACAGTTTGAGTATACCGTCATGCCGTTCGGGTTGACCAACACCTCTGCGGTCTTCCAGCATCTGATGAATGACGTGTTCCGGGACATGTTGGATCGGTTCGTAGTCATTTACCTGGATGACATCTTGATCTATTCCTGGTCCCCGGAAAGCCACGTCCAGCATGTTCGCCAGGTTCTGTAGTGCCTGCGGGAGCACCAACTCTATGTGAAGTTGGAGAAATGTCTCTTCTTCCAGACTCCCATAGAGTTCCTTGGGCACATTATCTCCCCTGAAGGCATTGCCATGGACCCGCGTAAGGTGGAGGCCTTGCGTAGTTGGGAACCCCCTCGTTGGGTGAAGGACATCCAGCGTCTGTTGGGGTTCACCAACTACTACCGAACCTTCATCTTGGGCTTTGCCACCCTGACCTTGCCGCTGACCCAGCTCCTTTGGAAGAAGGTTCCATTTCAGTGGGGTCCCCCACAGCAGCAGGCCTTCAAGGTCCTGAAACAGGCCTTCGTCACGGAACCTATCCTGAGGCACCCCAATCCGCATTGTCCGTTTGTGGTTGAAACGGATGCGTCCAATGTGGCGATTGGGGCGGTGCTGTTACAGGCCCCGGCGGATGGTGGCACTCTTTTTCCCTGCGATTATTACTCCCGGAAACTCAATCCTTCTGAGTGCAACTACACCATCTGGGAGAAAGAGTTGCTGGCTATCAAGGCTGCGTTCGAGGCTTGGCGGCATCATCTCAAGGGGACCCGACACCAGGTGGAGGTGCAGATGGACCATCGGAACTTGGAGACCTCACAATGGCCAGGAAGTTGAACCAGTGGCAGATCTGGTGGTCGTTGTTTTTTGCCCGGTTCAACTTCCATGTGATATACATTCCAAGTGGCCACAACATGAGGACAGACATCTTGTCCCATAAGCTGGAGTACTTCTCTCCAAAGGACTCCCTACCTCCGCGGACGGTGCTGCCAGCGGAATCCTTGGCCGCGGCCCAGGAACTCATGGACTTGTGGGCTCAGGTGTGGGAAGCCCAGAGCCAGGACGACTGGTCGCAACAGCGGAAGGTGGAAGTTGGCCCCGCCTCCCCTTGGACTTTGGAGGAGGGCTTACTGAAGCACCGAGGCCGGTTGTACGTGCCCACGAGTCCGCTCCGAGCTCTCGTCATGAACCAGTGCCATGACAACCCCGCGGCAGGACATTTTGGGTTCTTTAAAACACTGAACCTGGTGACACAGACGTTTTGGTGGCCTCAGGTACGGCACAATGTGCACGCATATGTGACGTCCTGCGTGCCGTGCCGACAGGCCAAAGCCGCATCAGGCCTACCGCCTGGACTTCTCCAGCCGCTGCTGACACTGGAGAGACCCTGGGGAGCCATCTCTATGGACTTCCTGACAGACCTGCCACCATCCGCCATGTTCACCACCGTCCTCGTGGTGGTGGACATGTTTACAAAGATGGCGCACTTTATTCCATGCCATGGACTGCCATTGGCCCGCACCACAGCCTGATTGTTCCTGCAGCACGTTTTCTGCCTCCACGGCCTGCCGGACAGAGTCGTTTCAGACCGTGGGGTCCAATTCACTGCCCGCTTCTGGAAAAGCCTGATGGCCGCGTTGGAGGTGCAGGTGTGTCTGTCATCAGCACACCATCTGGAGACTGACGGGGGATGGAGAAGGTCATCGGCATCTTGGAGCAGTACCTCCACTGCTACATTAATCAGCAGCAGGACAACTGGGCCGAGTACCTTCCCCTGGCGGAGTTCGCCTTCAACAACTACCAACACACCTCCACCCAGATGACCCCATTCCCTGCCAATGTGGGATACCATCCATGGCTGTTCCCTCTGTCCCTCTTGGATTCCCCTGTTCCTGAGACCCAGGACTTCCTCTCGGAGCTGCAAGTGGTGCAGCAGCTGGTGCATCAGCAGCTGATCCAGGCAAAGGAGGACTATAAGTGGGTCGCCGACCGCTCTCGATAGGCCACACTACCGCTGGAGGTTGGGGATCAGGTGTGGCTGTCCACGAAACACCTCCACACGGACTGGCCGGTGAAGAAGCTTGACCACTGTTTCATCGGTCCCTTCCCCATTGAGGCAGTCATCAGCCCAGTGGCCCAGTGGCAGTGGTTGACACTGCCACGGTTTATGCGGCTCCATCCTGTTTTCCATTGGTCCCTTCTGGTCCCTGAGGCTCCGCCGTGCCACCTCTGATGCCCGACGACACCTGCTCCCCCGACCACGGTCGCCAAGGATGGCTCCACAACGTACAAAGTGGACAGCATCCGGGACTTCCGTTGGCTGAAGGGCCATTTCTAGTACCTGATTGCCTGGAAGGGGAACGGGCCCGAGGATTTCTCTTGGGAGGATGCTTCCTCCGTTCATGCCCCTGACCTGGTATGGGCCTTCCACGAACAGTTCCCGTCCTGACCGCATCCTGACCGTCAGCGGAGGGGGAAGGGCTCTGCGGTGGGGGATAGTGTTGTGGCTCCATTGCCTGAGCCTGTGTCATCAGCAGATGCAGACTCTGAGAGTGAGGGAGAGAAGTTGGCAAAGCCTCCTTCTCCAGGACCTTCTTCTCTGGCAATGCCTCTGGAGGACACCGAAGTGCAAGAGATAGGCCCAGAGCCAAGCACGTCCCCACAGCCACAGGTGGACAGCAACAAAGGAGATAAGTGCTGGCTGGACCCTCGTCAGCGTCGCAGAAACAAATGTGCACAGCAAAAGGGAAGGCATGCCCGTGATTAGCTGACTCACTGGACCACCCCCCACAGCCTATAAAAGGGGGTGAGTTAGCCATTCAGATTCAATGAGTTAATGATGATGCTGATCATTTGAATATCATCAATATTATAGCCTCTTTCTCTCAATTCTTTTCTCATTCCTTTCAGTTGGTTAAATGTCCTCCAATTTGTTCACCAGGTTTCAATCTTGAACATGGAATTCAGACATGAGCAAACTGTCAGTATTGGAACACTGAAACCGAAACTTTGACACAAACATGAAGACTCAATTGAAACAAGCCTGTAGTAATTTTCCAATTGGACCCAAATTTGTTGGGCTGTTGCATCAGGTGGAAAGGTAACCTGCAGTTCAGTATCCATGGACATCAGTAATGTTGTGCAGGCTTTAGTCTCTAAGTCTCTTATTGCAGGCATCCATGGTTGGGCAGGAGGGTTAAACACCATGCGGTGGGTGCCTTCTCTATGTAGCAAAAGTCCAACCTCACTGACCCAGGCCTTGTAATTCTGCCCTGACATCTTTAATTTTGACTCACTAGCCAGTGGAGCAACAGAGTATGCCTGTTGAGGAATATGCATTTGAGGTGCTGGCTGTGGAAGTAAAGGCACTTGTTGTGCTGGAGGTGGACCAGGAGCTGGTCCTGGTTGTATAGCTGGAGGCACATGTGCATGAGCTGTGGCATTTGAGCTGCAATATTAAGATGTCCTTCTTTAGATGCAGTCATTTGCCTTTGCTGCATTAGGCGTTGTTGTGCTCCATCTAAAAGGACACTAGCACCACCAGAGGGTGCTGAAAATTGAGCCTGTGGAGACATTTGTGGCATTACAGTCTGAATATCTGAGTGAATTAAGGACATCTCTGATAAAGTCTGGTGTTATGCCTGTAATTGCTCTCTCAAATTGCAATGCATTTCAGCTTTCTCTAGTAAATTACTTTCGCTAGAAGATGGTGCTGCAACTTTAGTTTTAGGCAGTTCAGATAATTTTTCTGCATTTGTGGCATGGTGTGTAATTTGAGGATAGAGAAGGTCATGTGACAATTGTGACGTGTACACAACTCTCTGTTCTGATTTGCCTGACACAAAGTCCACCAGGCGGTGTGTCTTTGGCTCCATAGAAGAAGGCAAAATGGTGTTTCCAGTAATTTTAAAAGCACAAGACTCTCTCTTATCTGGCTCAAGCCTAGATAAAGCCATTTTTGCCTGGGATAGCTCACATTCAAAAATTTCTATTTGATCACGATAGCTTTTTATAGCTAGCTCATTTGTGGTGATCTTGGAGCTCTGAGGAAAGTAATAAATTGTTTCTTTCTCTGCATGGGGGGAAAATGCTTTGCCATTTGTAGAAACTTTGGCCTTGCACCAAACGTTTCAAATTTAAAAGCTTCTGGGAGAACAGTTTGAGAGCATGCATAATTGGAAGGGGCGTCACTGACTTCGGTCGTAGTACATTCCTTCAAAAGCAGCTCTTCTGTTATTTTCCTCCTGAAGCCTCTGTAACAGCATTTCATTCATTTCTCCTACTACTCCTATGGTTCTTTCTTCCAGCTGGGTGGCTGAGGCAAGTGGGTCGAAAAAGATCAAATCATTTGCAGAGAGTACTCTGTTTCGTTTTCCTTTTTTTTTTCTTCTTTTTCGGCATCTTAGAAGTTAATTAATCAGCATTCTGCAGTCACTAAAGCAATCATCTATCTAATTAGCCTAGACAGTCATAATCAAAAGTAACAAGCAAAGAAAAAAGCCATAAATCAACCATCCTCTGCTACCATTGTCAGACTGGCAATCAGCCCCGTTCCCATTCTGGGGTAATTGCCCTCAATTAGAGGTGGATCCTGGCTTTTTTCTTCAGTATATTTTGCAAGAAAATGAACCGAAATACATTCTAATGAAAAACTCATATTTATTTGTAAAGAAATAAAAACAGCTCACTATCTAAAGTAGTTACATTTTTGGAAACTTTCTTTGTTCTCTCTTTCTTTGTTCTCTCTTGGCAGGAGAACAAAGAAAAAGTTTTAGAGAAGAAGAAAGGAATATAGACATGTGCAGTAGCTACTGATAAGTCTCTGGCAAGTTACCATAAATCTGAGAGTCCAAAAATAAGAGCTCAGCTGGTAAATACAAAAACGCAGTGACAAGGTAGACCAAAACCACCCTTCATTTTATCATCTTGTAACAGCTTAAATTTTATTCTTGCCTTCTTTCCCTGCCAAATGTATTTCCACACAATTTTATTCAAATTTACAAAAAAATTCCTTACCCAGCTTTATTGGAATTGCCTGAAAAAGATACAAAATTCTAGGTAAAATATTCATCTTAATAGTTGCAATCCTACCAATCAAAGATAATTGCAAATTTCCCCATTTCACCAAATTTTGTCCTGTCTGTTGCTTAAGTTTATTATAATTATTCTCTTTAAGTGAACTACACCTCATTGTCAATTGTATCCCCAAATATTTTACCTTATTTGGGACCTGCATCTTTGAAATCTCCATCAATTATTCTTTTTGTTTTTAAACATATTTTTAGTCATTATCTTCGTGTTTTCGTTATTAATTTTCAAACCAGCAATTTCCCCAAACTCTCCAATATTTTCTATCAATTTATTTATTGATGCTAGTGGTTCTTATATAGACCTGGTCTTATAATAAAAACCAGGTCATCTGCAAAAGCTTGTAATTTGTATTCCTCTTTTCGGATTTTCATACCTGGTGACTTGGGATGTCAGGGCCCTGGCCTCAGGCTGCTGCTGTTTAATGCCAGGTCTGTTGTTAACAAGATCCCCCTCATTCGAGACTTAATCCTGAAGGAGTGGTCTGATCTGGCATGCACAACTGAGATCTGGCTGGGCCAGGAGAGGTGTGTGCCCTTCTCAGATATGTGCCCAGATGGTTCCAGATATTGCATCAGCCACAACTCCAGGGAAGGGGTGGAGGAGTGGCAGCTATTGTCTGGAAGAGTCATTGCCCTCACAGGATCCCTGCCCCTGAGATTGTTAGGTATGAGTCTTTCCTCTTGAGGTTGGACTCAGGGGTTCAGTTGGGTTTGTTGCTGATGTACCTGCCTCCCAGCTGCGTTACAACAGCCCTGACTGTGCTGCTAGAGGCAGTAGCTGGGCTGGTGGTGGAGTTCCCCAGGCTTATTCAACTTGCATGCTCAAGAAAGCGGGTGTGTTCTGAAGCTTTGCGGAGGAGATGGGATGATATAGGGTAGATTTGGGAGTTCTGTGACCATCTGACCATCTACGGTCACTGCCCCAGTGAGTGGAACATTATGCCAGCTGGGAGAGAGCTTTCTCTGCTCTCAAAAACATACCGTTCCAGGAGACTGCTGTTCCATGGCACAGCTGGAGGGGCGGCATTGGGCGGCAGCGACCTGCCTGCCTGTTGTTTGCTACCTGGTTGCCCTGGCCAGTTTCTGAGCATCCTCAGCATAAACATCACTATGGGGAGCTATGGAGCCAGCAATTGAGATTGCGCTGGCATAGGTGACAGCCAGGGCAGCGCCGGCACCAGCGACATTGGCAGCAGCATGGGCATTGGCGACGGCATTGGCGGCGGCATGGGTGGGGCCTTCTCATCAGAGCTGAGACACTGTGAGTGAATGGCAATAACGGCTGGATGCTAGTGCTGGTGGTGGCATGGGTGACCCTGATGATCCCACAAGGATGCTGACAATGCTAGGGGTGGTGGCGGTGCAATGGCTGATCGAAGGGATGGCTGGCAGCCAGGCGGCAGCAACCAGCGATGACCACTATGCCGATGGGTGGTCTCCTCCCTAGACAATATAAGGCTCTGGTACCTGGGCCATGGCGGGACCTTTTGGGGTACCCAGAGGATCAGTTCCCATCACGAGACCTCCTTTCCTGATTAGAGGGAGACTAAGAAAGGGCAGGAAATTGACTGTGAGAAGACCTGGGGAGTTGGAGAGCTTTTGGGGATGGTGGTGGGGATCGAAAGATAGACAGAGGGATGCCTTCCTTGCTGCCTCATAGACCCCCATTCCCCCTCCCCTCCCCCCCTTTTGGCCTATATATCTTTACCCTCCATGGTACGTCCACCGATATGAGCAAACGTGGACTGACCATTCACCGGGCCTTCGTCTGGTGTAATTTACAACATTTCAACTAACATTGTTCGCTTACTGCTGAGAGAGAGAGGCAACTTTGGGGATACATTGAAGGAGCGGATTCACTACTACATTTCATCATCGGTGGGCTGTTCCATCTGTTTCATGGCCAGGTATGGCCAACCGCCATGAGTGGGTGGCTGTTAGAGACCTGCCCCCAGTTAGTTGATATGTTATGGCTCCTGCCCGCTGTTGGGGGAGAACAGTGGAGACTTTTTGAGACTATTCTGAATTTTTAGTCGCACCCAGGGACTGCTTCTCTCTTCTTTCTATACCAGCATGATGGACTCCCAAGCCACATATCACCACCATCTTCGAGCTTTGGTTTTTATGTATTGTGCAACTGACCTTCTAGCACTGCGAGACTCCCCCCTCTTGCAGGCCTGGCCCTCTATGTTATCAACGGCCTATCTTAAGGACGGGTTTTGGAACCCCGAGCGATGGCATGCAGCAAAGAGGGGGTTGAGGGTTTTTTTAACAAAGCTTTTAACAAATATTTTAAGGGGACCCAGGAGGGGGAGAGGGGGCTGTAGAGGTAGACCTGGGGGGGTCATACAACCACTGAACAAGGTAGTGGGTTGGATGGATGCAGTGGAGGGAATGGGGAAGGAAGGTTGATTCGAGTGTCGGGGGGGTTATATAGATGGCAGTGAAATTGCGATAGTGAGTGGGAGGGGCAGGTATGGTGGGTGCAGAGGCCATATCATGTCTTGGGAGTGCGCTCTCACCTTTTGCAAGCGATTGCACACTCTGGCCCCCAATGCATGACCTGTTCCCCAGGTTGCACAGAGTCTGAGGCCCTGGGTCCTTGGCTGATGTTGTGTAATGCCAGGTGGGTGGTTAACAAAGCCCCCCTCATTTGTGGCCTTATTTTAGAGGGGTGTGTGGACCTGGCAGGGATTACGGAACCTGGTTGGGCCATGAGGGGGTGTTCCCCTCATTGAAATGTGTCCACCAGGTTTCTGTGCATTCCATCGGCCAAGGGCTCAGGGGAAGGGTTGGGAAGTGGTGGCAATTATTAGGGAAAGTCTCTGTCCGAGGGAGGCCACTGTTCCTCAGATAGCTGGATGTGAGTCCCTATTTGTGAAGTGGGATTGTGGGGTGCAGATGGGCTTGCTGACTGTGTACCTGGCTCCCTGCCATGTAGCAGCAGCTCTGCCCAAGCTGCTCAATGTCATTGCCACGGTGGCGGTAGATACCCCCAGACTGATTCGTCATGGGGGATTTCAACCTGCCATTCATCAGTGAGGCGTCAAAGTTGGCCTGAGAGTTCATGGCTTCCATGACGGCCATGGACCTGACCCAATTAGTTCAAGGCCCCACTCACACAGAGGGACACATTCTGGACTTGATTTTCGTCTCTGGTCAGTGGCAGAATGATCTAGGGAGAGGGGAACTAGATATTAAGCCCTTGTTATGGACAGATCATTCTCTCCTTCACTTAGACTTTTGAGCCGCTACCCCCCACTGCAGGGAGACGGAACCAACCAGGTGGTTCCATCCCAGGTGCCTGATGGACCCTGACAGGTTCCTGACAGAGCTTGGGCCATTTTCTGAGACCCTGGCACATGACTCGGCTGAAGACCTGGTGGCAGCCTGGGATAGGGCGGCTGCTGGAGCTTTGTACTGCATCATGCCTTTGTGGCCTCTGACCCGATGCCAATCTCAATTGGCTCCTTGGTTCTCTGAGGAGCTGAGAGAGATGAAGCATCAGAAAAGATGCCTAGAGAGCATTTGGAGGACTAATCAATCTGAATCTGACTGAACACAGGTGAGGCCTTATATCAAGACCTACCTAGTGGTGATAAAAGTGCCAAAATCTAACTATTTTTCTGCTCTTATCACATTTGTTGAGAACCGCCCAGCTGCTCTGTTTAGGGTGACCCACTCCCATCTTCAAGAGGAAGCACAGGAAGACCCCTTGCAGGGTCAAGCTGAGGATTTTGTACAATTCTTGGATGATAAAGTCGCTCAGATTTGGGAAGGCTTGGACTCCGACTGGATGAGTCCAGGGGAGGAGATGGGGCAGGTCTTGAGAATATTCTTTGGGAAGAGTTTGACCTTGTGGCTCCCGAGGACGTGGACAGGATTCTGGGTAGGCTTACTGCTGCCACATGTTTATTGGACCCATGTCCCTCCTGGTTGGTACTGGCCTCTCGGGAGGTCACACGAGGCTGGCTCCAGGGGATTGTAAATGCTTCTTTGAGTGAGGGTGCCTTTCCTGCCACTGTGAAAGAGGCAGTGGTGAGACGCCTCCTCAAGAAGCCTTCCCTGGAATGTAATAATTTTAATTATTTTTAAATTTATATTGATGTCTGTATTTTGTGTTTTTAACTGGCTGTGCACCACCCTGAGTCCCTCAGGAGAGGGGCGGTATAGAAATAAAATTATTATTGTTGTTGTTGTTGTTGTTGCTATTATGGTACTGGAGGACTTCAATTTGCTGTCACTTAGCGAATCCTCAGATGCGACTCAGGAGTTCATGGCTTCCATGACAATCATGGACCTGACCCAAGTAGTCAAGGTCCATAGGGGGGGACACACACTTGACCTGGTGTTTCTCTCGGGACAGTGGAGATATGATCTGGAATTAAAGGTATAGATGCTTCTCCCTTGTTGTGGTCAGATCATTTCCTGCTGAGGTTGGACTTCAGGACGCTACTCCTCCATCACAGGGAGGCAGAATCGATTAAGTGGTTCCGCCCCAGGCACCTAATGGACCCTGAAGGGTTCCAGAAGAAACTTGGGGAGATACCTGACTCCCTTGTCCAGGTCTGCCTGAGTCCCTGGCGGCTGCCTGGAATAGGGCGGCATCTGGGGCATTGGACCGGATTGAGCCTTTGTGACCTCTCCATGGAAAGCCCCCTGGTTTACCAAGGAGCTCTGGGAGATGAAGCGCCAGAAGAGATGTCTAGAGTGATGCTGGAGGACCAGTAATTCTGAATCTGACTGAACACTCTTAAGAGCCTTTATTAGCACTTATTTAGTGGCGATACGGGTGGCAAAACATTCACATTTTTCTGCACTTATTGCATCCGCTGATTCACACCCAGCCACCCTATTTAGGGTGACTCGCTCCCTCCTTAATGTAGGGGGAGTGGAGGAGTCCTTGCAGGGTAGAGCTGAAGAGTTTGTGCAGTTTCTGTCAGATAAGGTCGCTAAGATTGGGATGGACCTGGACTCTGGGCAATTCTGACCGAGATGATGGGGGCAGGTCTTAGTCCTATTGTGTGGGATGAGTTTGAGCCTGTGACTCCTGAGGAAGTGGACAAGGCTGTAGGAGTGATGAGTTCCTCCACTTGTTTGTTGGACCCATGCCCCTCCTGGCTGGTTTCGGCCAGCAGAGAGGTGACATGAGGCTGGCTCCAAGCTTTAGTTAATGCATCCTTGAGGGAAGGGGCCTTCCTGCAACCATTAAAGGAAGCGGTTGTAAGGCCCCTCCTCAAGAAGCCTTCCCTGGATCCGGCAGAATTAAAAAACTTTCATCCAGTCTCCAACTTACCCTTTGTGGGAAAGTTTGTAGAGAAAGTTGTGGCACTTCAGCTCCTGCGATCATTGGAGGAAACCGATTACCTAGACCCTTTCTGGCTTCAGGCCTGGCTATAGCATGGAAACTGCTTTGGTCACACTGATGGATGATCTCTGGCGAGCCTGAGATGGGGGTCATTCCTCCATCTTGGTGCTACTTGACCTCTCAGTGGCTTTCAATACCATTGACCATGGTATCCTTCTGGGATGACTAAGGGAGCTGGGAGTGGGAGATACCGTGTTACGGTGGTTCTCCTCCTATCTCTCTGGTCACAGAGAGTGTTGGTAGGAGGACAGAGGTCAATCCCTAGGCCCCTCGTTTGTGGGGTGCCTCAGGGCTCGGTCCTCTCTCCCCCCCTATTTAACATCTACATGAAGCCGCTGGATGAGATCATTCAATGATACAGGGTGAGGTATCAGCAATACACTGATGATACCCAGCTGTATATCTCTACCCCGCGTCAATTCAGTGATGCAGTGAATGTGCTGAGCCAGTGCCTGGAGGCTGTGTGGGTCTAGATGGGAGTCAACAGGCTCAGACTTAACCCGGACAAGACCGAGTGGCTGTGGGTATTGCCTCCTAAAGACTATGTCAACTGTCCATCCTTGGTTTGGGGGGGGGAGAAATTGTCCCCTTCAGAATGGGCTCGCAATTTGGGTGTCCTCCTAGACTCACAGCTAAGATTAGAGCAACATCTGACATCTGTGGCTAAGGGGGCCTTTGCAGAGGTTCACCTGATGCACCAATTGTGACCCTACTTGGATCAGGAGGTACTCCTCACAGTCACTCATGCCCTTGTCACCTCATGGTTAGATTATTGCAACACGCTCTACATGGGGCTACCCTTGAAAAGTGTTCTGAGACTACAGTTGGTCCAGAACGCAGCCACGTGAGCTGTCATGGGTGCATCTAGATACACCCACATTACACCAATTCTCCACGAGCTGCACTGGCTCCCTATGGTCTCCAGTCACAATTCAAGGTGTTGGTTATTACCTTTAAAGCCCTACATGGCTCAGGGCCAGGTTATCTTCGAGACTGCCTTCTACCGCATAGCTCTCAGCGACTAGTAGGATCCCACAGAGTTGGTCTCCTCTGGGTCCCATCAGCTAAACAATGCAAGCTGGCAGGCCCATGGGGGAGGGTCTTCTCTGTGGCTGCCCCAGCTCTCTGGAACCAGTTACCTCCTGAGGTCCAGACCATCCCCACTCTATTGGCCTTCCGAAAAGCGGTGAAGAACTGGCTTTTCCAGCAGGCTTGGGGCTGCTGATCTCACTTGGCAATCTGATGAGATCTGGCCATGAATGGTGTGAATGGGTTTTAATGTTTTTAATATTTTTAATTTTTAAGTGTTTTTATGGTGATTTTTTGAGTGTATTGTGAGTCGCTCTGGGTCTTTGGAGCGAGGCGGCATATAAATTGAATAAATAAAATAAATAAATAAAATAAAATATTTTTTATCTCTTTTTCTTCTCTAATATTTCTATATAAAACTTCCAGCGTCAATATAAACAACAATGGGGACAATGGGCATCCTTGTCGAGTACCTTTTTCTATTTCAATAAAGTCAGTCAATTCTCAATTAATCATTACCTTTGCTGTCTTTTTGGAATATATGACTTCAATTGCCTGGATAAATTTCCTACCAAAGCCCATATCTTGCATTTGTAATATCATAAATCACCAGTTCAGATTGTCAAATGCTTTTTGGGCATCTAAAAATATCAAAGCCATCTGCTTTTCAGGATGCACTTCATAATATTCTAAAGTATTCAGAATTATTCTTATATTGTCTCTAATTTGTCTTTTTGGGAGGAATCCATTTTGATCTGAGTGTATAAAATTATTCAAATATCTCTTAAATCTTTCTGCCAATATTGAGGCAAAAATTTTACAGTCTGAGTTTAGCAGGGATATAGGCCTATAATTTTTGATTTGTTGTGGGTCAGTGTCTTCTTTGTGGATCAATGTAATATAAGCCTCAGTCCATGATTGGGGTATTATCTTTTTTGTCATTACTTCATTCATAACATCCAGTAATGGAAGGCTTAAAGGTTCTTGTAATGTCCTATAATATTCAACAGGCAAACCATCTGGCCCTGGTGCCTTTCCATTTTTCTGTTTTTTAATTGCTTCTGTTAATTTCATCATCGTTATATGCCCTTCCAACATCTCTTCAATATCCTTAGGAATGGAAAGGAATTTCCATTCTATAAATATTTTTTCACTTTCCCATCTTCTATCAACTCTCTTTTATAAAGTTGTCTATAATATTATTGTATTATTTTTCCCATCTCTTTGTTTCCAAATTTACTTTGTCCTTGATCGTCAATTAATTCTGTGGTTTTTCTTTTTTTTTAAATTGAAAATCAGAATGAAGGGCATTGAGCAGGGCCGGAGATCGGTGGCAGAGTACACTCAAGAGTTCCGCGAGCTGGCTCCTTTCATGAGAGGGTGGTCAGAGGTGGCCCTATTAAAAAACTATAAAGATGAATTGAATGAGGACATTTACAAAGATTGCAGTGCACAGGGGGTCCCCGAAGATTTGCAGAGCTGGTACATGGTAGCAGCAGACATGGAGATTGACCTGGCCCGAAGCCAGATCCGTGGTGGCCGCACCTGGGATCAGTCATCCTTCTCTTTCTGCAAGGGGATGTCAAAACCAGCAGTGGGGAAGACAGAGCCCAAACCCAAGCCAAAACCCTTTGCGTGTTTCAAATGTGGAAAGAAAAGACACCGAGCGGCTGAGTGTTTCTCCAAGCTAGCGCCAAAATCGATCGGCCTCAGAAGGAAAAAGGCTGACAAAGCACCCTCAAAAGCCCATGAGCCCATCTAGAAAGGAAAAGTTGTTGAGTTTGCTCCCCAGAAACAGGTTGAGTTGGGAACTCTGACCATCACAGATGACAGCGAGACTGACACCAAGTCCAATGATGATGACCTGGTGAGTCACAATGGGGGCCCCATGATCATCCCCATAGAATTAAGGGTGCCATCCACCAGGACTCACAGGCAGATGCCAGCCCTCCTAGACTCTGGATGCACTAGGTGCATAATCAGTCCAAAAGTGGTGGAAAAGATGGGCCTAATGCTAAAAACGTTGAGAAGGCCCATTGCTTTCTGTCAGTTAGACAGATCAGTGGCAGGACAGGACTCAGCCAGCTTTGTGACTGAACCCATTGAGATGCAGTTGGGGGATCATCTAGAGACTCTTAGCTTTATTGTGGCCCCTGGCATGGAGCGGCCCCTCATACTTGGACTATTAATAAATTATAATATTTACCAAGGATTGGGAATTAAGTGGACTTTGTGGATTTAGTGATTTGGCTGTTGAAAAGTGCAATTTGAAAACTAGAAAATGGCCTCAAAGCAAATGAAATTTGACGTTTCTAAAAGTGCTGGGGGCTCACCAGTTCAGCTAACTAAAATGCAGTCTTTGCTAGCCCCAGTGGATACACAAATACTGACACTTGAAGCCCTCCAGGAGGCTTTAAAGGCACAATCCTCTGCTTTAGAAGGAAAAATCACATCTATTTTTGAGGAAAAAATTAAAGAAGTGTCTGAGGAGATGGCTGAAATTGAGGAAATAATCCAAACCCGAAATAAAGAAATAAGAGAAGACATTGTTTTGGCGCTTCAGGGTCTGGCAGGTCATGATGAATCATTGGAGGAAAGGGTGTGAATTAGGAGAATAAAGTGGGTGAGGTTCAAACCAAGATGGAGAAGACAAATGCAGAAGTTACAATGATACAATATAGAGCGATGGAGTTTGCCCTGAGAGTATAGCATGATCTGTTTTTAACAAACCAGTGCTGACTGTTAATTATCACTTTACTCATTTCTAGGTGCTGGCAGGTCTGTTTTTTAATTATCTTTTCCAGTATCTTCCCGGGTATTGATGTTAGGCTGATTGGTCTGTAGTTTCCTGGGTCTGTTTTTTTCCCCTTTTCTGAAGATGGGAACCACATCGTTGTTAGAGGATTTTTAAAAGATGTGGTGCAATGGTTCTGAGATGACATCTGCCAGCTCCTTTATAACTCTGGGATGTATTCCATCAGGTCCTGGTGATTTGTATTCATCAAGATCAGACAGATGTTCTCTAACTTTTTTTTTTGCTTATTTTAACTTTTATTTCCAGTCAGTTTTTTACAGTTATGTTTCTGGTAGGTTGGGCTCTAGTTTCTTTTTTTTTAATAGTTTTTTTTAAGGTTTTTTTTCCTTTTTTATAGTTTCAATTCTTTAAGAAGGAGACAGCCTTTTTACACTACAGGAACAGAGAAACATCATTTGGCTGCCTGTTTCTTTCTATAGCTCTCTCTGACACAGACATTTCCATTCACTATCAAAGAAGCAGGATAGTGCTCTGATGGCTTCACTAATGTGAGAGCTTGATCTATTCCTCTAAGCAGAAGGATTAATAGAGAATTAGTATGAAAAATAATTTCTAAGACTGTCCTAGGGATTTCCATTGCCCCAAAGGCATAGAGAATGTATGGATGTCCAATGTAATTCTTTTCTACTTACCTATGAAGGTTAATGTTTCCTCCAAATCAATAGAGGCTATACCCACTGGTAGTATGTGAAATACTAAAGGTTGTGTAGGTATATATCAGGCCTTTGACATCTTCTTTTTTTTTTATTGAAAAAGTTTTACATACAAAATTTTCCATTTTTTCTCCCACCCCCACCCCACTCCCCCCTGCCTCCCCCCACCCCCACCCTATTTCCCCTCCATCCCCCCTTGACTTCCGCTACAAGTTAAAAAAAGAAAAGAAAAAAAACAAGCATATATCCTAAAATTAACTATAATAAAAAAACTAATAACAATAAGATTAACCTCGTTAATCGATATTAATATTCATTTATCAATCAATACCATACTTATATTTAAACCCAATTTAAAAAAATCATACCTTTCTCTAATCCATTAATGTTAGCATTACTAATCATATACCAAAATCAATCCTCCTAATAATAAAATATAATAAATCACATCCATATCCATATCCATATCAGTATCAAATAATTTTAACCCAGCTACACCCATCAACTAAGAAACAGATTATCAATCAGTACCATACTTATAATATTTAAACCCAATTAAAAAAAACATACCTTTCTCTAATCCATTGATATTAATATTACTAATTATATACCAAAATCAATCCCCTAATAATAAAATATAATAACTCACCTCCAAATCCATATCAACTAATTTTATCCCAACTAGGCCCATTAACTATTAACAAAAACATAAAACATTTCTCTATTCTAATAAAATATCATATATGATTATACATATATAATTATGATTATACAATTATATCCAAACATTTTCCATCTCAATAATCCATGTTTCAATCTTCTCTTGATCTTGATTGAAGTTTATCCAACATAGCACTAATAAGCTTCGTATTCCTGCTGCCTCCATCAGCAAAAAACATTTCTCCATATATTAATCCCCCCAAGTGACTTTATCCAATAGATTTTCTATCTCAATAACCAGATTTTCCTCTTTTCTTCATCTTTAGTCTTAATTAAAGTTGGACAACTATCTTCTGAGACAATATGTATAGACTGGTTCTTATTCTTATTCAAGCTGCCCCCATCAGCAACAAACATCTCTTCATATATAAATCCCCCCGAGTGACTTAGTATTTGTAAAATCCATCCACGAAGGTATCTTATAAACCTCTAGGTAGATCAATCAACCTGACTCCTGTTGTATCCGTTCAAAGAAAAAAAAACCAAATGCAGCTTATACAAGCTGCACTCCTAGATGGTCCTTTAAAACTCTTTAAAATCCTGCCAACCTTTCCACCTCTTTCCTTCGGGTTTCCAAGATGTTTTCATCTTCACGCTCCTCATCTAGATAATTAATTCCAGTAAAATTATAAAAGGGTAATCACAGATCCTCTGCTTATTTTGCAGTGATCTGTTTAACTTTCTCAAGATGTCAAATCCAAATCAGGATGAGTTTATAACAAATTTTAAGTCCAATATCATATGAAAATTAAATATAACAGTTATCTTCCAAACTATTTCAAATAATCCTTTATGCAATAGATTCCATCTATTCAGAATTAACCTCTAGGGTTCACCATGCGGTTCCATCGAAAGACACATTTTCAGCTGCAGTTCAGTTTCAGTGGTTTTCAGTTTCTTTCCTCCCTTGACTTGTAATTTCTGTTGCTTCTCCTCCTCATACTTTTCCACTTGTGGAATACTGGGCCTCTGCTGTAAAAATATTTGTTTTTCATCTTGCTTCAACAGTTCAATGCCCGGTACCACGTCTCTTGAATCTCTGGAATGCTTTGTTTTCAAATCTGGATATTCCATAATATAATCATCTAGAAAACCACCTAACTCTCCTTTTTCTTCTAACACACTTTGCTTATTTTGATTTTGTAATTCCATCTACACACATTGTTCCTCAACCTCTCTTTCAGACTCTTTATCTTGCTTGTCTTCTTCCATAGATGCCAACATAGCAGAAGATAAAAGTATGGGGGCTCCCTTAAGAATGTTATTATAAAAATGTTCTGCTTTTTCAACGGTATTTAAACAATATCTCACATCTTGATAACTCAAAATTACACCAACTGGTACGTCCCATCTAAATAGAATCTTTCTTCTGTGCAATTCCTTCACCAAAAATCCAAAAAATTTTCTGTATCTCAGAATCCTAGATGGTAATTCTTTATAGACCCTAATTTGTAGACCTTCTACCCTTAAAGTAGCTGAATAAGATTTTTGTAAAATATCATTTCTTAATCTTCTATCAGTGAAATAGACAACAACATCTCTGGGTAGGTTCTTCTGCTGGCAAAACGTGAATTAACCCTGTAGACTTTTTGAATACAGCCAAGAATTTGGTCAACTTCCAAATTTAAAAAAGCAGCTAATGCCTTAGCACAAAGTATTCTCAAATTTTCTCTGTTATTCTCTCTTATACCTCTTAATCTCAAAGCAGACTCCATAGCTTTAAATTGAAGCATCATCACATCATTCTGAGTTTCCTGATTTTTGGCATCAGCTTCATCTAATTTTTCCTGTAAGTCTTTCACCTTGGAGTCAAACTTTCTACTGATTTCAGCCATCTTCTTCTCTATTCTCACCACCGCACTTGTAAAAGCAGCAACTACTTTGAAAATAGTTTTTTAATTGAAAAAGTTTAACACTACAATTTTTATACCCCTTTCCCCCCACCAATCCCCCCACCCAACTACCACCCCCTCCCTATCCCTCCCCCCTTCCCCCCTGACTTCCTTTGTTAACCAATCATATATATCAATCAACATCATAAAAAAAATGGTGAGATCCAGCTAAGAAAATATAATGAATATAATGAATTTAACATTAAGTAATAAGAAAATTAATCTAAGCTTCTAACACCCTCTTCTACCCCCTTAATTCAAATATATAGTAACCATAAATCATTTATAAGAACTTACAGCAGTCTAACAAATATAACAAATATATAAAAACTAATTTTGAGCATCATAAATTTTTAGAATAATAATATAATATAAATGTTTAACATTAAATATAATTCCAAATATTCAGTCTTAGTAATATTATTTAAAAAAATATATAAAATCCAAATAATACATCATAAATTTTTTAAAATTAGATAAAGTAAAGCTGATCTATCTATTTTTAACATTTTAATTTATCTAAATATTATAATATAAATATATAACATAATAAAAATATAAATTCAAATATTTAATAAAATAATTAATAGATATAGTTATGAATCAAATACTAGTTGAAACTTCTTACTTTGATATTTATTCCACATGTACTCTACCCGTTTCTTCCACTCCCTAGCAAAGGCTTCATGGGTCCTGTCTTTTAGGTATGCAGAAATCTTAGCCATTTCTGCAAAATTAAACATCTTCAATATCCATTCCGCTATAGTAGGTACACTATCTTTTTTCCAGTATTGACCAATCAGTAGTCTAGCTGCAGGAATCATATATAAAATCAATCTCGTTTCAGTCAGTGAGCAAACCTTAACTATCCCCAACAAAAAAACCTGAGGAGAAAATTCAAGCTTCTTCTTCAAAACATTCTGCATAACCCACCAAAGTTTAATCCAAAATGCTTTCAGTTTTCTGCAAGTCCACCAAATATGAAAATATGTTGCATCCAAACAATCACACCTCCAACATTTAGGTTGAACATTTGGATACATACATGATAATTTCTTGGGATCTAAATGCCATCTATAAAACATCTTATAAAAATTTTCCCTCATATTCTGTGCTTGTGTAAATTTAACATTCTGGACCCAGATCTTTTCCCATGTTTCCAACATTATTGCTTCTGCAAAATTTTGTGCCCATTTTATCATACAATCTTTAACTAATTCACCCTCTGAATCTCTTTCTAACAATAAATTGTACACTCGCTTAATATGCATCGGCCCTTTATATTTTATCTGAGTCACCAAATCTTCTTCATGTAACATTAGTCCAATTTTCTGATCTTCTCTCCATCTCGCTTGAAGTTGAAGGTACTGCAACCAAGTTAAATTCTTCCCTTCTTCCAACAGAGTATTCAAAGGTTTCAAACTCCATCTGCCCCCATCATTAAAAAGCATCTCTTTGTATAAAATCCCCCCCGAGTGACTTTATATTTGGCATAATCTGCCCAAGATCCAACCACAAAGGTATTTTGTAATCCAATTTAAACTGGTGCTTCTTCCAAACTCTCATCAAAGCATGTCTCAAAATGTGACTTTTAAATAGCCTATCCAACTTATCTTCATAGAATAAATATGCATGCCAACCAAATTCCAAGTCATGGCCTTCAATATTCAAAATTTCTATTTTCGTTGTACCAAACCAATCACCCACTTGTGTCAGCACTGCTGCCTCATAATATAAATGTAAGTTTGGAACTTTGAGGCCACCTCTTTCACGAACATCTTGCATGATTTTAAGTTTAACTCTTGGTTTTTTCCCATTCCAGATAAATTTATTTAGACCTGCTTGCCATTCCATCAATATCTTATCACTTTTGAGCACCGGAATCATTTGAAATAGAAACAAAAATCTAGGTAGAATGTTGATCTTAATAGCTGCTATTCTGCCAAGTAAAGATAGTTGCAGTTTCTTCCAAGTTTCAAGGTCCTTTTGAATCTTGTGCCACAATTCCTCATAATTATTTTGAAAAAGTTTTATATTAGAAGCTGCAACCTGAACTCCTAGATATTTCACCTTTGTAGCTATTTCAAAGCCTGCCAACCTTTCCATTTCATTCCTTTGTGGTTCCAACATATTTTTAACTATCATCTTAGTCTTTTTCTGGTTCAGACTAAAACCTGAAACCAAACCGTATTCCTCTATAATGGTTTTCATCTGTATGATTGATTCCAAGGGTCGTGTTAGGGTAATAACCAGATCATCTGCGAATGCTTTTGTTCTGTAATCTTTTTGCCTTACAACTATTACATTCAAATTGTTAGAGTCCCGTAGAGAATTCAACAACACTTCTAGAGTTAGAATAAACAACAATGGGGATAATGGACAACCTTGTCTAGTTCCTTTCTGTATATAAAACTTAGTAGTTAAACTCCCATTAATAACAATTTGTGCAGTCTGTTCTTGATAAATTGCTGAAATCGCTTGTATAAACTGGTCCCCAAAATCCATTTTATGCAAGGTCTTTTTTAGAAAATCCCAGTTGACTCGATCAAAGGCCTTTTCAGCATCCAAAAACACCAGCACCGCAGGGATCTGTTTATTTTTTTCAAGATATTCCAATAAGTCTATAAGTTGCCTCATATATATCCTTCATATGTCTGTCTTCTATAAAACCTGCTTGATCATCGTGAATCACATCTTGGATAACTGGCATCAGTCTGTTGGCTAATACTTTTGCAAAAATTTTATAATCCGTGTTCAGGAGAGATATTGGTCTAAAATTTTCTGGTTTTGTAGAACCCTCTTCCTTTGGTATCAGTGAAATAAAAGCCGACTTCCATGAGGGAGGTATTTTGCCCCCTTGCTGTATGCTACAGAACAAGTCCTTAAGATGCTCAACCAATTCTGATTGTAAAGTTTTATAATATACTGCTGTCAAACCGTCCGTCCCAGGAGCTTTAGCTAGTTTCAGTTGTTTTATTGCAAATAGAATCTCTTCACATTATAAGTTGATTCAATCTATCATTTTGTGCACTTGAGATTTTTGTAACCCTCTTCTTATCAAGATATTCATCAATAAGATCCTTTTTAATATTATCAGCATGATATAATTTAGAATAATAATCTAAAAAAGCTTGATGTATTAAGTTCTGTTGAAAAACTTGTTTACCTTTATACTCAATAGTATTTATTATACGAGTACTTTGTTGCTTTCTCAACGTGTAGGCCAACCATCTACCAGGTTTATTAGCATTACAAAAAGTATTATGTTTGGCAAATTGCAAATTGGTTGCCGTCTGATCAGCCATCAGTATTTGAAATTGATCTTTCAAAAGTTTTATAGTTTGCTGTAGTTTCTCATCAGTTGGGTTTTTTATATGCAATTGTTCTTTTTCCTTTATTTCTGACTCCAATTCTATTCTTGTCTTTTGTCGTGTTGACCTATACTTGGAGTTCATATAAATCAGTACACCTCTCATATAAGCCTTACTTGCATCCCAGACAATTTCAATAGGTGTACCCTTATTCAAATTAATTTGAAAAAATTCGTTGACATGTTTTTTAAGGTCCACGATATTCTTCTCATATCTAAATAAATTCTCATTCATTCTCCAAGATCTTCTCTCCCTCTTGCCAAAATCCATCTCCATCCATACCGGACTATGATCCGTTAAAGTTCTAGGAAACATTTTAGTCTTAACCACTTTAGTAAGTAAATCGGAAGTAACCAGCATAAAATCAATCCTAGAAAAGGATTTATGTCTATCAGAAAAAAATGTAAAATCCAATTCCTTCGGATGGTGAATTCTCCATGCATCCTTCAATTCTAATTCTTCTTTCAATGCAAAGAATGTCTGTGGTAATTTATTCCCCCTCTTGGCCAGGGTCTTCTTGTCAAGAGTTGTATCAATCACTCCATTCCAATCTCCCATAATCAGGAAAGACTTATAATTCCACTGCAGTATTTTAGTATTCAATAATTTATAAAAAATTTCCTGCTGTTGGTTTGGGGCGTAAATTCCAATAAGAAGCATCGAAACATTCTGTATACTTATTTCAACTGCAATATATCTTCCTTCATCATCCGTTTCTACCAGTTTGGCTGGTATTATTTTAGAAATATACAAAACTATTCCGTTCCTTTTCACGGAGCTAGAAGATATAAAGTGTAGTCCAAGTTTTGAATTTGTTAAAAATTTTTGGTCCTGGGTTCTAATGTGAGTTTCTTGCAGACAGACAACATCATTTTTATACTGCTTCAAATAATGAAATATTTTCCTTCTTTTCTGTGGTGAGTTCAAACCGTTCACATTCCATGATAAAAATCTAACTGTCATTTGGAGATTCTTGAAGCGATTTGAGCATTTGCCTTAGACCCTGTTCCACAGCAGATGTCTTTGGTCTCGCTCCTCCCACTGCTTCAGATTTCTGAATCTTCCCATTTGCTCCCTTCTCTTCTTGTGGCATCATGGACCTCTGTTGCTTTTGTTTCTCTAGTCTTTGCTTCTCTGCTCCACGAGTTATACGTTGGTCTTTCAGTTCTTGCGACAACAAGTCAAGGTCCAGATCCACCTCTCTTGTAGCTCTAGGCTGCTTTGTTTTAGGCTCTGGGAAATCTGCAAAAACATCCTCTGGGAAACCACCTACTGCTCCTAAAATTTCTTCCCTTGCTGTTTCTCGAATTGCCTATCGTTCTTTTTGCTTAATCAATTCTTGAATCCCCTCTTCAAAGTCCTTGTCTTTAGAAATTTCTTCTACAGATAAAAGTGTGGATGAACGTGGGGGTGTTGAAATTTTTTTAAGAACATTATGATAGAAATATTCTGCTTTTTCCACCGAGTTAATACGGTATCTTACATCCTCATATCTCAAAATAATGCCAACAGGAGCATCCCATCTGAATGGAATCTGACGCTTTTTCAGTTCATTTACCAAAAAAACCATAGTCTTTCCGATCTCTTAACATCTTGGGTGGCAACTCTTTGAAAACATCAATTTGGCTACCATCATGTTGAACAGTGGTGTGGAAAGAACTTTGCAAAATATCATTTCTCAGCCTTCTATCAGTAAAATAAATCACAATGTCTCTAGGCAAGTTCCTTTATCTTGCCACATGAGAGTTAACCCTGTAAATCTTGTCAACTCTGTTAGCAATTGAGTCAGGTTCTGTTTTTAAAATCTTAGCCAATACTTCCACACAAGTTGCCCTCAGATTCTCTCTAGTATTCTCTCTTAAACCTCTCAGTCTTAAAGCGAACTCCATGGTCCGAAATTGTATCATCGTGATTTCATCTTCTAATCTCTGATTTTTCACCTCAACTTTAAAGATTTTTTCATTTGCATCCTTCTTATTAGATTCCACTTCAAGATTTAAATCATCCACTTTTTTCTCCACCACCAACAAAGCATCTGTAAAAGCAGCAGCTACATTGGCTACATTCTGATTTAACTTGTCACTTTTTTCCTTAACCCACTCCTTCATTTCCGTTTGGTTTTTCCCCATCTTTTCATCCATTTTACTTATTTTTCCAGAAAGCTCTCCTAATGACTTATGTATATTAACTATAAAAGCTTTCAATTCCTCATTCCCACTTTCTTGAGTCTGACTCTGAGCTGGTGCTAGTGGTTTGGCTGACTTTTCCTTTGTCTGGTGTGTGGGAGAATCTCCCCCCGCTTTTTTTGAAGCCATGCCAGAACAGGATTTTAACCTCTGAAAAAAACAAAATCTTCCTCCTTTTCCTGTCCTCCCCAGTTTTGCAGAAAAGGAATCAAATCACTTATATTTCCAATTTAAATTCTTGCAAGTATGTTGCTTTCAATTACTGGCAGGCAAACTGATAATTAGCACTTTCTCTTTTCACTTTCACTTCCTCCGCTTTAGCCAGCCGCCATTTTCCAGACACTTTCACTCAGAGACTTAAACTGATGATTTTAGAAAATTCTTTAAAAATACTTAACTTCTTAGAAAAAAGTCCAGATCTCACCAAATTCTTTAGTTGCAGAAGAACTGTGGAGGTGGAGTTGCTCTTGTTGTCTCGCACTGTCTGAGGACAGAGGTCCCTCGCCAATCGGAGCTTTGGTAGACTGGGAAGGGAGCCCTCGCTCAGAACGCCTTCCAGGGCAAAAAAAAGACCCTGGCAGCAATTCTGGGGGCTCAACCTGTCGCTACCGGCTCTGTCCTCCCTTCCGACCCAAAGGGAGGTTCAGTTCTTCATATTCTCCCTGTACCAGCTCTTCAAGGTTCTTCTGTGAGTTTTCTATCTTCTTAACAATACCTCCTAAAGACCTAATTATAAAGTCTTTTAAATCCTCATTTGCAGTTCCCTGCAAGTGCTTTGGAATCATTTCTACTTTTTCCTTTGTCTGACTTGTGAGGGAGCCCCCCCTTGCCTTTTGTTTAGGAGACATACTTCCAAAAAAGTTCTAACTTTTCTCAGAAAAAAAAACACACACACAAAAAAACAAACAAAAAAAAAAGGTCTTGTTTAAATCAATTTGTTTCCTTTTCCCTGCTGGGATATTTCTTTTAAAAATACTTCAGGACTGGCTAAACTCTTACTTTCATTTTCCACTTTCCATTTTCTCAAGCATTTTCCGAGTAAAGCCAGTCACCATTTTCAAAACACTTTCTCCAAACACTCTTCTTCTTCCTCCTCTCATTTCTAAGAATTAATAAAAAACAATACTTGCATTTTTCCTCCAGGTTTCACCAGCTTGCTTTTTTCTTTCCTTTTTTTTATAGCTTTCAATCAGTCTGTGGTGTTGCTCATGATGTCTGGCTCTGCTGCTAGAAGCAGCAGAGATCCCTCGCAGCGCGGAGCTTCCCTGGGGGTGAATAGGGAGCCGTCATCCTGAGCCCTCTCCAGGACACAAAAAAAGTCCTGGGGGCAATTCAGGAGGCTCTACCACACCCCCAGTAGCTCTCCCCGCTCTTCCGACTGAAGAGCGGGGTTTACGAGCCGCCTGCCAGATGTGGGGCGGCTCTTTCACATGCGGCGAGGCCGACAGTCATAAACGACTGCCAACTATGAAGGAGGCGCCACCGGAAGTCCCTTTGACATCTTCTTAATAGATGCATCTTCAGACCTCTTATGGTCTTATTGTAACTGTAAAGTCCCTCCTGTTCAAGAAAGCATGGATGGTTGAAACTTTAGCATTTCAAAAGGAAACTTTTATTGAAAGGAAGTGAATGCAAGACAATGCAAAGCAGGGTCTGAGTTTCCCCCAGGCAATTCCATTAGGATAAAGTGGTTAGAAACCCCACTCCTCAGTTTGATGTTGAATGAGCCAATCCATAAGTGTGAAGATGTTGTGGAAACTGTCATCCTGAGAAAAGAGATAAGGAGTCGTTTCCATGAGCTTCTTCTGTGAGGCTTCCAAATTGAGAGAAAACAGGTGGCCCTCCTCCCTTGTACGTTCCCCAAGGTAAATCAAAGCACAGGGCAGAATAGGTGACAGGGTAATAGTTATAAACTAGGGAATTACAGGATACATAGGAAAACAGGATGAGAGCAATAAGTGAGTAAAAGAATCCAGAGTCCCCTCCTCACTTGAATGGCCGTATCATGATAGGGATCTGACATGTTGCCCCCCTTCAAAAAAATGAGGGGATTACCTGTAAGAGAAAACAGAAAGATGAACATCATAGAGAGTTAGTTGGTTTGTTAGGATAATTCGAGTGAAACTTTTTCAGCAATGCAGGGTCCCTAACATGTTTCTTAGCTACCCACTCATTTTGTGAGGGAGGTAAATGCCTCCAGGACACTAGGTATTGAGTTGAACCCCGGTGGATGCAGGAGTGATATATTGTGATTTAATTTGTAGATAAGGCCATCAGTCAATGTGGATCCCTTGTTCCTCCAAGGCCTCATTTGTGTTAAGATTGCCACTGTCATCCAATGTATCTTGGTATTTATACATTTTTTCCATGCCTCCCATATTCGGATAAATCATTGCCTCCATTTTGGAGGTCCATTTGGAATTTTTGTGTAGTATTTATATCTAATCTCCTTCCAGGTCCGCATTAATACACTTCTAATTTTGTGTCGATGGAAGTATGTCTCTGCCCCTTTTCCTTTATCCCACAGATAGGCATGCCAGCCTTTCTGCAGGTCATATCCTTCCAATGTCAGGAGCCTTTTATTTCCTAATGTAGCCCAGTCTCTTAGCCACACTAGGTTGGCGGCTCTCTGATAGGTCTCCCACACTGGGAGGCCAAACCTGCCTCTGTTCTTTTTTTCCTACAATGTTCGGAGTGCAATCCTCAGCTTTTTCCCTCCCCAGATAAATTTCCTTATGGCCCTATTCAAATCTAAAAAAAAATTCTTATCTATATTGACTGGCATAGTTTGGAATAGATATACCAATTTAGGTAGGATGCTCATCTTTATGGTAGCTATCCTACCTAAAGTTGATATTTGCAGTTTCCTCCACTGTTCCAAATCTTGCGTAATTTTACTTAATAATGGTACATAATTGTCTTCCTTTAAGGTCGAGCACCTGGCCGTTATCCAAATTTCTAAGTACTTTATCTTTTTAACTATTTGCATGCCCAAGGTTTCTTCTATGATTCTCTGTTGCCCGCTTGTCATATTTTTGGTTAACATTTTAGTTTTGGTTTTATTCAATTTGAATCCGGAGAGTTTCCCATATTCATATAGTTCTTCCAGTACTTTTTTATGTACGCCTCCCTCCACGACTCTGGAACCTTGGATCCCCTCAGAACCTCATTGCATATTACCAACAGTTTTAATGTAAGGATTTCTTCTAGATCCATATTTTTGTACAGTTCTCCTGGAAGACCATCTGGGCCTGGAGATTTATTGTTCTTTAAGTTTAATATTACCTTCTTTAATACCTCCATTGTAATCTCTCTATTAAGCATTTCCCTTTCTTCCTCTTTTATCTGAGGGAGTTTCTCCTTTGCCAAATATTGTTTGATATTTTCCATTGGGATTTCCTCCTCCTTATATAAGGCCTCATAGTATTCCCGAGCAAATTCAAGTTTTTCCTCCTCTTTATTCAGTAGTTTACCATTCAGATTCTCCAATTGATAAATAATCCCCTTTTCCTTCTCCTTTTTTAATTTGTACAACAACCACCTTCCCAGTTTATTTGCATTCTCAAAATAATAATATTTAGATTGTTTAATCTTACATGCCAATTCTTCCTGTTCTAATAGTTTTAATTTATGCCTTATTGTCATCCAATTTTCTTTTATTGCCTCATCACTTGGATCCCGCTGTAATCTCTTTTCTGCTTCACCTAATTGCTCAACCAAATCCTTCTGCTTCTTCCTTTTCTCTTTATTCTTGTATATGTTGTGTGATATTACTAGCCCACTTAAGTATGCCTTCATTGTATCCCAAACAACCACTCGAGGTGTCTCTTGACTTTCATTTGCCGCAAAAATAGTTTTAACTCTTCCTCAAGTTTTTTGGTATACTCTTTGTCCCTCAGAGTTTGAGTATTTAGCCTCCATCTCCTCTGTTGTTTCCTATGTAAGCTTTTCCACCTTATCTCTAGTGGGCTATGGTCAGCTCATATATTTGGGGTTATTTCCACTGAGTCTATTTCCATCCCCAATCCTCTACTGACCTACATCATGTCAATCCTAGACCAAGAATTTTGGGGGTTCAAGTAAAAGGTGTATTGCTGTTTATTCAGGTGTAGGACCCGCCATATGTCTACTAAGTGATATTCATCCATTAAATCAAAAAAGGCTTTTGGCAGTTTTTCCCTCTTTTTTTTTTTTCTTTCCCGCTCTTATAATCCTTGTCTGGGTTAACTACCCCATTGAAATCCCTGACTATACAAACATTTCTGTAGTCCAAATTGCTTATTTTTTCGCCCAATTTCTTATAAAATTCTCCCAAATTCCTATTTGGGGCATAAATAGCTACTACTAATATTGGGATATTCCCCCTCATAATCTCAATTGCCAATATTCTTCTTTTAGTATTGGTATATTTAAGATCCTTTTTTTTTTTTTTTTTACATACAGTGCTACTCCTCTTTTTTTCTTTTTGGCTAAGGAAACAAAGGTCTTCCCAAATTGTCAACTTCTAAGTATTTCCCTTCTTCTTTTTTAATATGAACCTCCTGGAGGCAGATTATTTCAGCATTTTGTTTTATTAATTTTGAAACTATCTGTTTTCTCTTCCTACCATCATTCAGACCATTAACATTAACAGATAGTAATTTCCAACCATTCATCTCACTGTTAGGCTTGCTTAGTTCTTGTTTGCTCATACGGCTCTTTGCGGTCTTTGTTTCTTTCCCTTTGTCTCTTGGATTTTCTTCTCTTCTGTCTCCTTTCCTTCTAGTGTTCCTTCTTTGGATTTTCTTTGTTGTACGCTTTCTTCCTCTTGAGAGACTACTTCCAATTCCTCCTTACTACTCTGGTCCTCTTCTGCACCCCTCAGCTGGTCCAAAAATTCTTGTGCAGAGATTAGGCTGTCTATTTTAATTTTTCTCCCTTGCCGGTGATCAGCATTTCCTCCGGTAGAATCCACCTGAAGAGAATATTTCTCTTATTTAACTGCATCACCAGGAACCTGTAATACCTTCTCGGATCCCTTACTCTCTTGGGGACCTGCTTCAGAATTATTACTTCTTTTCCTTTATAGGTCATTGGTTCATCTCTTACCATGTTATAGAGGATGTCTTTCACTTTTTTTCGTGCAAATCTAATGTGCACTTCCTTAGGCAGTTTGTTTCTCCTAGCATAGTTAGTTTGCACTCTATAGACCTCATCTAACTCTCTTATGATGTCATCCTTGTCCTGCTGCAATGCCTCTGCTATTAGGTCTGCCATTACTTGGCCCAGATCTTCATCTCTGTCTTTTACCATGTTTTGAAAACATAAATAGAAGGCTGTCTTATCCATTTCGAGCTGGATAACTCCCTGTTTTGAGCCATCAGCTTCTGGTCAATGGAATCAAGGTTTCTTTCATTCTGTTCCATTCTGGTCTCAACCTTTTTTATTTTTTGTTCATTCTTGTATATGGATTCTTGAATTTCGCTCATTTTTTGGTCGATGGCATAGATGTCTGTCTTCAGTTCTCCATGATTGTTTGACATCTTTTCCTGCATTTTAAGCATGGTTTCCTGAATTGTTGATAAAGTCACTTGCATTGCCTGCATGGTTGGTAACATTGCTGATTTCTGTTTTTGTTAGTCCTTCGGTAGATTTTTGTAATGCTAGAGAGGACATCATTATTATTGGGTTGGAAGTAGTTTTCTTCCCTGTCTTAAGTACAGTCAATGAGACACTAGTCATTTCTTTCAGAACTCTTTTCTGTTCCCTCACAATCTTCTCGATGTTCCTCCAAATTATCATCCACTAAGAAAAATAGAAATTTCTTCCTGTTTCTTCCCTTCCTCCTATCTATTCCTTATCTAATTACACGGGATATCTAATTAATTCATTTTTCTATTTTTTATATTATTCAGATCTAAATCACTTGGCTTGTCAATTTACCTTGTTCTATAATAACATTCACAATTCATTCAATTAATATTAATCAAGACTCTACAAAATAGAAGATAACTATACTTAAATATACTTAGCCAAGCCAATAGGTTAATGTTAATTCATTGATATTCTATCCTTAATTATTCTATATTCTCCCCACAGTTGTAACACAGCAAATCTATTAAAATATTAAATACTATACAAGCAATGTGTTACTTTAAATAAATATAATCAATATATGTTGTGATTGAATAATTCAATAAATATATGTATATATGTATATAAATCTAAATCTATAAACTGTGTAAAAAGGGGTATACAAATTTACTCAAAGGGAGGCATGAAATGTTCTGTAAAGTGTCATATATATATATATATATATATATATATATATATATATATATATATATATATATATATATATATATATATATATATATATATATACGAAACAATTAATAAATAAGAGTTAGGGAACCTTGGTATTATGTAGGTTGTTGCAGCAGTCAAGAATTTCCCCCCTATATGTTAATTTATATTTGTTTCTTGTGGGCAGGCCTCAAACAGTCCTAGAGTCTTTTTTTTTTTTTTCCTGCTAGGATTCATTGATCGGGATCACAGTTCAATATGTTGCCTGTCTCTGTTTCCCGCTGTCACGCTTCTGCTGTCAAGCTGTTATACTCAGATGGTGGCTGCACTTCCGGTTTCTCTTTCATCCAGAAACACCCATAGTTTTTTCCAATTTATGATTCAATCCAGTCTGTTAATGTTCACAATCACTGCCACAAGCCCCTTTCCTTGCTGTCAAAAACCAGCCCTTTGATCTTCTATCTGCGCCATCCCCCCGCTTAAATGATCTCAGCTTCTTCCTTGCAGGTTTGCTGGCCACCCATTCATATTCAAACTGCTCCACTGCTTTCAATCATCGCCTTTTCACTCACTGTGAGCTTTTCCTCCTGGCACAGCCTGCTACATTTCTTTGAGCTTGATCTCCACGGTCACCAGGGATTGGAGTTTAGATCTTCTTTCCACGTCAGCCGCCCCGATCTTTCACTTCCCCATTGTTTGCTGGCTATCGTAACTTCGGGTCTGCCAATAAACGGCAGACGTGTCTGTGCTGGTTAGACAGAGGTTTCTGTTCAAGTGGAGAGCCCTTGCACCTCGCTTTTCCACTTTTTGGATTCCTTCTATAGTCCAAGAAGCTCACCAGGCTTTCTCATCCCTTAAGGTCCCCAAAGCACAGTGAAAAAAGGTGCTGAAGATCGGTGATCGCTCTTACAGCACCATGTTGCCATGAATCACCAACCGGAAGCCGGCTCCATGTTTTCTATGGGAAATAGGTAACTCTCTATCTCCCTCTCTCTCTGTATCTTTCTCTCTGTCATCTCTTTCTTTTTCTCTATCTCTGTCTCCCTCCCTCCCTCCCTCTTATCTTTCTCTCATCTGTCTTTCTTTTTCTATCTCCCTCCCTAACACCCTCTCATCCCTCTGTCATTTTTCTCTCTCTCTGTTTGACTTTCTTTCTTTCTTTCTTTCTTTCTTTCTTTCTTTCTTTCTTTCTTTCTTTCTCTCTCTCTCTCTCTCTCTCTCTCTCTCTCTCTCTCTCTCTCTCTCTCTCTCTCTCTTTCTTTCTCTCCCCCCTCTCTGTGTGTGTCTCTCTCTATGTCTCTGACTGTGTGTGTCTTACTCTCTCTCGTTCTCTGCCTTCTCACTCTCAGAAAGCCCTGCAGCCCTGTATGCTCTCTTTGGGCTTTTCACCAGCTGGTTTTTTTCTTCCTTTTGGAAAGCCAGGCTGGCAGAGCAATGAGCGCAACCTGCAGTGGAAGCTTCCCTCCTCCTCCCCCTCTTGCGCCCCCCTGACCAGCTGTGGCAGGACTGGGAAGGTGTGCATGAGAGGAGGAGGGGGAAGGGGAGAGAAGTCTCCGCCGCAGATTGGAGGCTTCCCTTCTCCCCTTTACAGTCGGCTTTCAATCTTCCTTTCTGTTTCTTCTGATCCTCTCTCGGCATTTACTTTCACTTAGTCACGGCTTGTCTCTTTGAATCACCGCTAGTTTCCAATGGAGCTCTCTGTAATTTGCCAAATACTTCATTTTATTCACTTTGACAGTTCCAATTGTTATGCATCTGGGAGTCTCTCGCCAGTGGAAATGGGCACAGTCTGCTGCATTCTGGATTTCAAGCAGGAGTTTTTGAACAACACTAAGCTGCATGGTGCCCCTCCTTCCTGCATTTGAAGCAGGCAGATGATCTTGGTGCCAGAGGGGTTTGTGCTTCCCCTGGGGTAGGATCTCTTCCAGGCTCTTCCCCCTCAGTACTGGTTTCTGGCCATGTCAATCTCCACTTCTTTGGCAAGTCGTGCAGGTGGTCTAAGGCCCCTCAAGCCAGGCAGACATGGTACAAGTCGACATTCAGGCCATCTTTGAACCAGCTCACTAGGATGTCTTCCAGCCAGTCCACTCTTCAGGCAAGGTCTTGTAACTCTTCAGTGTATTCAGCTATCGGCTGGCGCCCCTGTTTCTTGGGTGATTGCAAGCTTTGTGATTTGCCAAGGGGTCTTAAAATTGGCAGAGAAGAACCATCATGAATCAGTTGAAGTTCTGCAGTTCAGGGGCATCTGCATTGTGGAGGGTCACCATCCAACTGGCAGCTGCCCCTTCCAGGGCCAAGGTGACAACTTGCACACAAGCGCCCTGGGTCTGGAAATTCCTCCCATACTCCTGCATGTACATGTGCCAGGAAAAACCCCAGTTGCTGTGGGTTGCCATTGTACTTCACTCCCTTTGGAGGGCAAAGAATTCTCACACTATAAAATTTCACACTAGAGGTCACTTTAAATAAGGAATATCTGAAAGCAATATCCAAATGCAATTTATATTGCCTCAAGAGTGAAAATTGTATATATTTTACATTGTGATTAGTCTGTAGGAAACTATGTTTTAAAAAAAGATAATAAAAATATCCATTTTTCACATGGAAAGCAGCAGCACAGATTTTTATTTATCTATCCATTCTAAACATTTATTCATTTTTGTCTGTGCCTTTCATTATGACCAATCTTAAATTTCTATTCTTTGTTAAGCTGAAATGTCTGCTAGCTTTTTCTCTTCCTCCAGCATTTAACATATACATATATATTTGAGATTAGGTAAAGAAAACAGAGAAATTTAATGGTAAGAAAGCTGGCTGTGGTTTAAATCAGCTGAACTTGCTTTAGTTTTTCTCATTATACTTTTTCTCTTTATTAAACTACCTCTAAAAGAAATAATGAGACTGAGTTGTAAAGCTGAGGCTCTAAACTAAATGCCAACTCAGGATGACTTCCTAAAATTAAAAGACATTTTTTGAGAGGGGAATGAGGCAGTGAACATTCAGTTGTCATCTTGGATTTTTCTATCGCTCAAAAGAAACTAAGGCAATGAATAGATAGTTAATCACTGTGGTTAAGTTGCTTGCTAGCCAAATATTATAAACTCATTCCAATCATTGTATCAGTCTGGAGCATAGTGGGAAAAGCAAGATAATATTGTTCCCAACAACATCAATGAGCAACTGAAATTAAAAAGAGCTTGTTAATTTAGCGAAAATGTAATAGGAAATTGCAAAGAATGAATTGGAGTACTGTGTAAAGTAAATGCTTTTACTAAGGATATGGTTAAATAAAATGTGTGCTTTTGAGGCTGTTTACATTTCTCATCCATAGACTCTATTTATATTTCAAATTAAAATGATGTGTAACAAACCAGATTTACAGACTATTAAATGTAATAGCTAATTTTCTATGAAAACTTGCTTCTCTTCATTATTATAAACTATTTTCTCTATTAGCGAAGACCAAATACACGTTCAACATATATTTTCAATATCACTAAAATAGCTTGTTGAAGATTAGCAATAGCATTGGGTTTAAAGTTTATTTTGATTTTTTTTTCAACCATTCTCCAATCTTGGTTGAAAAAAAGTCCTAATCTTTTCCTAAAGAAAAATATTTCAGTGACATTCTCATTAGAGAATGTCATATAGAATCTCATATAGAATTTTTCCACTTAATTTACTGACAGATTAATTGAATGTATCTCAAAATTATTAAAATAATTTTCCTATCTTCCCTTGCTTCAGATGAATGCCTGGGGATCTCCTCCCATTGGACGTTTTTCAAATTAGGAAGCTGGAGAATCCAGGTAGGCTGCAAACTGATGGAGAGAAATCAAATACATAACTGCAATTTCTGAAGACTTAAAGTACAGTGAGAATCAGGTTTAAAAGATACTAGCTGAAAACATGTTAGGTATTATTTGTGATGTAAATCCTGAATTCAAGGAATGTCATGGATAAAGTTTATTAGGGATGCTACCTTCCTATTAGTCCAATTCTCTTGAGAAGTCTATAGCACTAGGAAAAAATGAATGAAAGAAAACAGAAACAATGTGGAGGGGCTTTATCACAATAGTGCTTAGAAGACATAACTTGGAGACATACTGTATCTTAGAGAAGGTCTAAAAATCAAAATTGACCTGATGGTATAATCAGTCATTCTAATTCTGTGATTTATCTCACCTTATGAAGTCTCTATATATTGGGAAACAGATTTCTAGAAGCATCAATCTCTTTACATGGTAAAATATTGTTCCTTGCCTTAATTATTTCAGCACAAAATACTTGGGGAATTTCACTGGTTTACAAATACTTCAGGATACTTAGTTTCAGCATGAAATGAGGATGAGTATATGCCTAATCTTTCTGTTAGCTCCAGTAAACAGAACAATTGATGTGATCTCTGAAGCAGCAGATTAACCCTTCTTCATTGTGTATCTTGTTTTAATCTATGCTTCCATCAAAATGGAATGAATGACTGGAACAATCTCCTCTGCAGCAATGGCAAAGGGAGGCACAAAAGACTCTCACAATTTCATATTCATTATCTGAATGGCTGCATCTGCTCAAAAGAGACTAGGCAATGAATACAGAGTTAATCACTGTGGTTATGTTGCTTACTAGCCAAATATTATAAGCTGATTTCACAGCTGGTATGCATCAACATCATTTTCCTGAAAACATAAAAGCTGTTCTTTTCTACACCTGGGTAGGATCTGCTTTCATCCAGGCAAAGACTTCTTCATTGTGAAATGTGTGAATAGGAAATGTTAATAAGAAGAGTCACAAACAGCTGGTAGGTAGTCCTGAAAATAGCTGTGGCCAACATAGCAAAAAATTCTGGCAGTGCTTTAATGGAAAAAGTAGACAGAAATATGAAAATATAGTGCTATTCCAGTGATTATACAGAGAAATGAATTATATGAGGTATGAGCTAACAGCCTATTAAACTCATTGTGTTTGATCTCCTAACCCCATTTGACTTTCTCAGAAGCTGGAAAGGTTTCCACATTTCATATACCCATAGGTATATGGGTATACATGCTAGCAAGTGGGCAATTTAAGTTGTTTTTTTTTAAAAAAAGACAACTGTGGTTTAGGAACAACTGTTAGAAATCTGTTTAAAGTGATCCTGATAACAGTAATACTTGTGATGCCCACAAGAACTAGGTAACAGCTACCAATGAATAGACATTTAGCTACCAATGAGATATGGCTAAGAAGAAGTTAGGGTCTATGTATGTACATTAATATACCATATAAATTTATTAAACTTTCGGCTGCCAAGGACATTTTTTGAGTTTACAATGCTCCAATTCCCACATGAAGTATTTAGCTTGATTTATATGCTGCATATGTTTCAGAAACCTATGACTATACATATATTACTTTCTCCAGCTTTTCCCCCCATAAGTTTGTGGGATAAGTCAGATAGTAAGACAGGATAGAACTTTGAAATCTGAACTGCAGAAATATCACTTACCAGATAGCAGTAAAAAATTATTATTATTATTATTCAGCCAATTATATCTGGTACTCCCAGATTTGTAAACGTAGTGTCGTTTTGTCATAATTACTACAGACAAAGAAGCATCCAGTACCAATCCATGTTTGTAGAGTGAAGTAATTTGGTCTCTAGGAAAGAATTCTATCAAAATAATATCAGCTTCAGAATATTTTTTTTTCAAACTGGATTTAATCTTCCTATGTATAAATGCTATTTATATTTTTAAAGCATACATTAAACACAAATTCATATTTAATATGAATAGCTTGTCTCTGAACTTCTTCTCAGTTTTGTGATTCAATTTTAACCTCAAGCTTAGTAGAAAGCAGCCATGTAAAGAATTTACGCTTTCTGTTTAAATACATAATGTAAGTGAAGATTATCTTTTTATATTGTCTGAGATTTATGTCCTATATTTCATTTGCTAGACTGAAATTTTCTCCAGTAGGTAAGGAACAAATGCATTCTGTTTTCTGCAAGTTTTTATTTTCCAGTTATTTTAGGCTGTTATTTTTAGAGATTATCTATTTTAATTAACAAGAAGTTGCTATTTTTTCCTTATAAACAGCTTATATTTAAATGCTGTAATCAGATTTTTAGATATAGTGTTCACTGTTTAAGTTACAGGTCTTCTGGCATTGTGAATTGTTTTTAATTTTTCTTAATAAATGATTTATTTTCTGTCATCACTAGTACAGTATATTTATTATACATGTTTGAAATCATACAAAATTTGGAAATTTGTAGGTCAGATTTTGACCTGAATTCTGAATCTGAAATATTCCTCCCTCACAAAGATATATTTTAGAAAGGTCATCAATAAAAAGGCCCAGAAAACAGAATAGAAAGATCTTTTGCCTGTATCTTGTTTGTAATTGTTAGCCAGGATTTTGATTAATTGCATTTTCATAGCAGTCTGTCCATGTCTTTTAAAAACCATGTTTAAAAAAAGAAGTGTGTTTAAATATGTCAGATATTGCCTGCATGTGATGCACTAGAGACTAGAAGGGGTTAAGTCTTTACAGACATCACATGTGACTATATTAGCCAATGAACTCTTTTATTGGACTCTTACCCAGAAACCACTTGGATATCTTCCCCTCTCTCTCTCATCTATCTATCAGCAAGACAACAAGTGAAGTTCTCTCTCCTCTCAACATCTGAGTCATACAGTTAGGGTCAAAGAAAAATACAACAGGACACCCTGTTCATTATTGTATGCATGTATATATTTTGTAAATATTAAAACAACCTTTTTTGAACCTGAAGCTTTATTGACCAAATAACTTCTCATAGAACCAAATGAGCACGGCCATCAATATATATCTAACAAATGGTAGCAGACGATGAAAAATTATTGCTCAAGTCTATGAATTTTTTTTGTAAATTTTAAAATTATAGAACAATTTTTCCTAACATGGAATCCTTTAACCTGAATGAATTATCTTTACAAGAGATTGATGTATTAACCATATCCTTAACAAAACAGCACCAATCATTATCCAAAAAACTAAAAAAACTTTCTATTGAAGCTATGCAGCAAGTACAAACCTCTTCACGAAAAGACCCATTTTTTTTCTCCTCTTCACCCGAACACTGAAAGAACAGGACCACGCTTACAACAACCTTGCTTCGATCTCAATTCTCCACCTCATAACTATCATCAAGGACTTCAACCTTCTGAATTCCTTCTATGTTCCAACCCTGTAACTTCAGACCAACTTTTATTTTCTCAAGCTTCTCCAAACCAGCATTTATATCAAGCGTTACATGTGACAGGCCTGCTAAATGCAGGCAGAACTCCTCAAAGTACTCTTGAAATGTTAAACAACCTTTCAACCTCACCAGACCTGGTAAGCGACAATTTTTTACTTCAACCCATAGATTCCCAGACTGACTTTTTAAACACCCATTATATTAAAAATACTCCCTCCCCACCCATTGACTTTATTGCTTCCAATATGGCTTCCACCTTCCCCAAAAGCATGGCTTCTAAAATGGCTGACAAAATGGACACCCACACACTCCATCATGCAGCCCACAAAATGGCTGACAATTTATATGATCACACTTTAAACAAAATGACATGTACCACTTCAGACCACAAGGTCTCATCCAACTCCCTTATCCCCATACATCTTACTACCCACCCAACAACTGGAGATATTCAGACTGATTCCCTACCTTCTTCATCCAGAGCACCGAGTTCGAATCCCCCCCATTTTTTTTGAATTTGCAGAACTTTTCTATTTTTCCCACAGCTGCAGACCTCCCCATCTATACCGCTGCAGCTACAGCAGCTGCAAATATTTCTACTGATACCAATATTGTTTCCAATGTAAAAAGATCCTTTTCAGTCTTTGCAGCCGCCACCTCGCTCCCCCCCTTATCGCCAAAGATGCTGCCACCACCGCTGCCGCCTCCAACACTACAGATGCCCCGTCCAAACAACAAATTCACACAATTTTTGCAGCCTTTGCATCAAAAGCCAACCTACCTTCTACAGCAGCCAACGCCATCGCAGCAGCTCTTCTGAATCAAACTACAACCACCACCTCCATTATTCCTCCTATCGTTGATTCACCTACATCTTCTCTCATACTGAATGACTCCAATCAACAACCCGATGTTCAATTACCTATCTCTGCTGACAGTAACTCATTTCAGCCTTCTATTACTGTAAACTGTAATGATTTAAATATTGAAACTAATAATTCTTTGTCTTTATCTACTAATATAAATTTATCTTTAGAAATTGAAACTGTTTTGCAACATTTTAAACAACATGGCTCATTACCTTTATCACCAAACTTCAAAAAATTACAAACCTCAGGTTATAATTTCCCTACTTGGGAACAAGAAATTCATTTACATCTTTTAAGAGAAGGCACATTTCTTATAATTGAATCTCTCCCTAACAAACCTTGGTCATCTGACTTAACTTTTCTTCACAATAGTGTTCATGCCACTGTTATGTCAACTTTAGAAAGTGATATTGTTCATTCTATACCTACAGGTTTTACTGCACAAGAACTATGGCAATACTTAGAAAACCATTACAATAAACCCTCGCCTGCAACTATAGCTACTTTTGCCGGTGACTTTTATAGCACCATATATAAACCTGTATATATACATCCTGTACCTGAAACTGCCATGATTGGTATCATTTTCAATTCTATTAAACACATCCCTGGTTGGTCAGAATTCATTAATAGTCTCCACTCCTTACCCCCCCCCCCACATGTACACTGTCACTGAAATCAAATCCAAATTAATAGATGAAGATAGAAGACTCTATCATACTGATAGATACCCTACTTCTTTTGACCATCCTCTCTACCCTAAACATGATTCCCATCCTTCACATTCTTCACACAAACCCTTCTACCAAAACTGGCAGAAACACCCCTCTCAATATCAAAATAATTTTAATTCTTGTAACTATAGAGGACTGTCAGCCTCCAGTGCTGACATAGTAAAGAGGGGGTTAAATTCCTGTGGGATTAGTAAGAGAGACTGCCGTAGAATGATTTAGATAATGACCAATAGGATAAGGAAGCAAGCCAGGAAAGGGAGGGATTATGGAGCAGAGGTCATTTCCTGACTGCATATGAGTCCGTGAAGACGTTGTTCTAACAAATAAAAGTTTTTTTCTTTATTATCAAAATGTGAGAGGCATCTTATTTCTTAAGACAACTCTAGCCGGACAGACAGTCAGGAATATGTTTTTTAAAACAAAAAGAAATGCTCTCTTCAAAAACTTTTCTTCTAAAAATATTTATGCATTCTTAAGCTACTGCCGACGTTGGCAGACCTTCAGATGTCTCCGTAGGTAAACAAACCTTATCAGTGGCCATGGAAGAAACAATCTCCACCGGAGGTTTGCCTCAGAGAAGGAAAAAATTATGATGCCTTTTGCTGGACTCCCATCAAGTGGCAAGTAAGGGGGGAAGGTTCTATGGCTCTCCAAACGGAAGCATAGCCCCCCCCCCCCCACACACACACACAAGGGGAAAAAAAAGATGAGAGAAGAAAGCTCCAAAATTCACTCAGGGCTTCCCTCCCTGCTCAGCAAGCGACCCAGCCCAGCTACGGCATCACTCCTCTGCACCCAAATGGGAGATGATGAAGAAGCCCAAGGACACCATGGGCAGGCTCACAGACCCCCGCAATGGGAGGAGAGGCCACTGAGGGTGGAACCACCCCGATTCAGAGGGAAATTTGATGGGATCCGGACCTGCTAGCTCAATTTCTCGATGCAGCTGAGATTTACATCGAGCGCTATGCACACCTTTCCCCTTTCCCCAGGGCCCTGGTCAGTGCCATCACAGAAGGTCTGGAGGAAGAAGCAAGGAGCCGGTCAGCGGCCCAGTACAAATACAGGGCCCCCCAACTGCAAGATGCAGATGGTTTCTTACAACTGCTGTGAGCCTGCTTCGAAGAAACAGGGGACAATCCCTATGTAGAAGATGAGCTCAGGCATCTAATGCAGAGGGGGAAGCCTATCCAAGAACATATCGGTGAGTTCAGGAAAGTTGTTGGGACTTTACCTCCTTTGCCTGAACGACTGCTAGTATACTTCTTTAGAACAAGCTTAGATAAGCAAATCGCCCAAGTGACTGCTTATCGAGATATTCCGAACCGACTGTCTGACTGGTTCCGGATAGCGACGCAAGTTGAGAGAGGGCTACATGCCAACAACATGCTAAAACAACCACAGGCAAAGGAGAAAACCCAGCTGGACCAGGAACCGTCTATCAGACCAGAAACTACAGCATCACGGGCCACCCAGAGGCCATCCACCCCATGGAGTCCACTGGGGTGCTACAGGTGTGGGGGAGTTGGGCATTTGGCAGCAGCGTGTGGAACCCCGGGGCCAAAAACAGAGCCCCCGGCCAAGGCACGACTGGAACGAGGACCCAGGCACACCACCAAGGCACCATTAAGACTTTCCCCGACTGCAGAAGTTTTTGCCCATCTGACTGAAAATAGGGGGAGCTCCGACGATGCGAATTGACCCCCCGAACTGTATGAGGGTGATGACGATGGTGAAAGCGACCCAATGGTGAGCGCACCCATCCACCCTTTTCTTTTCCCCATATGCCTAACAGCCCCAAAAACAGGTACCCAAGGGACTTTCCAAGCCCTAGTAGATTCGGGTTGCACGAGGTGCCTGATTAACCTACCCACAGTCCTAAAATTGGGGATCCGGGCTAAAAGGCTCAGCCACCCAATCCGTTTTCAGCAAGTTGATGGATCCCTACTGGGGGGGCAGATGCCACATATTTGACCGAGCCGGTGAAGCTGGAGCTAGCGGATCACTGGGAAATGATTCGGTTCATAATAGCCCCCAAGATGACCAACCCAGTCATACTGGGACTCTCCTGGCTGGACAAGTGGGGCCCCACCATCTGGTGGCAAGAAGGGACCCGCAGACTGAGGATAGCAAGGGGACCCCACCCCCTGCCACCACAACCAGAGAAAACGACCCCTCCTCCCACCCAGGGGGTCCAACCCCTCCCTCTAGAGAGACAAAAGATGCCTCCAACACAGGTGCCCAACCCGCCCTGTAAAGGGACAACAGAGCAACTGGCGGCCACCTCCAGCACCTCCCACGGTCAGGACCAGATCCCAAAAGAGTACCAAGACTTGGCAGAAATATTTAGCGAGACCGAGTGTGACATGCTACCACCCCACCGCGACGCCGATTGCGCTATCGAAATCATCCCTGGTTCGAAACTACCAAAACCTAAATTGTACGCCATGACACCCCGTGAAATGCAAGAACTGCAAAAGTACATAGACAAGAACCTACAAAGGGGTTTTATCGAACCAGCCAAACCACGGGTAGTGGCACCAGTTTTCTTCAGGGAGAAGAAAGACGGCTCCATGCGTCTGGTGGTCGATTTTCGCGGGATAAACTGTGTCTCCGTGCACAATTTATACCCCCTCCCCCTCATGAAAGACATGCTAGCTCACTTGGCCAAAGGGAAGGTTTTTACCAAACTAGACCTTCGTGAAGCCTACTACCGCATACGCATCAAGGAAGGAGACGAGTGGAAGACAGCATTTAACTGCCCCCTAGGAAGTTTTCAATTTAAAGTGATGCCTTTCAGACTACAGGGAGCACTGGCGGTGTTCATGCAACTGATAAATGAAGTTTTACATGATCACCTTTATAAGGGGGTCCTCGTCTACTTGGACGACATTCTCATTTACACAGAAACCATAGACGAACATACCCCTCATCCGCCAGGTGCTCGAAAAACTGCTGAAAGCGAACCTCTATGTCAAACTGTCAAAATGCGAGTTCCACCAGTCACGGCTAGACTACTTAGGCTACCGAGTGTCCAATGAGGGGATAGAAATGGACCCAGCCAAAGTACAATCGGTCCTTGACTGGTGACCCCCACGCACCCGCAGACAACTGCAAAGCTTCTTGGGGTTCGCGAACTTCTACAGACAATTTATCCCCTCTTTTGCAAAAATTGCCAAACCTCTAACCGACCTCTTAAAAACAGGGAGTCCAGCAACAAAACCTCGCCCAGGACAGCCTCTACAGTGGAGCCCGGCCTGCCTACAAGCCTTCAAAACACTAAAAGAAATGTTTGCAAAAGAACCAGTCTTGAAACATCCTGACCCCAACCAGTCTTTCGTCATCCAAACAGATGCCAGCGACGTGGCAGTGGGAGCGGTTCTACTCCAAAAGAACAGCCAAGGGAACCTTCAGCCCTGTGCTTACACTTCCCGCAAATTCACCGACACAGAGAGACGCTGGGCAGCATGGGAAAAGGAAGCGTTTGCAGTGAGGTGAGTGCTGTTGACCTGGCAACATCTGCTAGAAGGAAACCAGACGCCGTTCGAGGTTTGGACTGACCATAAAAACCTGGAGGCCCTTAGGACCCCACGGAAATTATCACCCAGACAAGTCCGATGCGCCCAATATTTCAATCGGTTCAACTTCGAGCTGAAACACATCCCAGGGGGGAAGAATTTTCTGGCCAATGCCCTCTCCCAAATGCCCCAGTACAACAGTGAACGGGAGCAGGTGGTGAATGCCATCATCCCCTCGCCTCAAGGAGTGGGTCAAGTAACCACCAGACGCCAGCATCGTGACCAGCAGGGCCAACCAGCGGGTGACCTGACGACACGGCTCAAAACAGAGACATTGGCGGACCCCTGGTTCCGAGACCATCAGCATCTTTTGACAAGGAGGAACGATGTAGCATGGAAAAGGATGAAACTTTACATCCCAGAAACTCTACGCACCCTAGTCCTCAAAAGGAGCCACGACGTTAGACCAGCAGGCCATTTCGGTTTTCTAAAGACTCTGCACTTAGTACGAAGACAATTTTGGTGGCCTCACATGAGGAAAGACGTGGACAGCTATGTGAAGAGCTGCACCATCTGTGCCATGATGAAAAACCGACCAGGAAAACCTCCTAGGTTACTGCAGCCAGTAGCTGAACCGACAAGACCATGGGAGGAGATTGCAATGGACTTTATAGTAGAGCTGCCGAAGAGTGGCAGAAACACAGTGATCTGGATCGTAATAGACTTATTCTCCCGTCACATTTCATACCCTGTAGTGGGCTACCCTCAGCCTGCCAATTGGCCAAGCTGTTTGTGAAACACATCTACCGCTTGCATGGAGTACCCAGAAGAATCATCTCCGACCGAGGTGTCCAGTTCACAGCGAAATTTTGGAGGGAATTCCTACGATCCATAGGATCATCCCAAGGTCTCAGCTCATCATTTCACCCGAGCACCAATGGCGGGGCGGAGAGACTGAATGCCATGATAGAGCAGTACTTGAGGTGCTATGTAGACTACCAACAGTCGAACTGGGCAGACCTCCTATCTTTTGCGGAGGTTGCGTACAACAATGCTGTCCACAGTAGTACAGGACTAACCCCATTCAAGGTAGTGAGCGGTATGGATTTTGTCCCCATGCCAGAATATCCCAGGGAACCCCCTTCTTCAGTCAGTTTGAACGATTGGATGGCGATGCTAAGAGAATCCTGGGAGAACGTCAAAAAGGCATTAGACAAGGCGGCACAGGCTTATAAGAAGCAAGCAGATAAGCACCGAGCCCCTCAAAGACCGTTCCGAGTAGGAGAGAAGGTCTACCTCTCCACCAAGTACTTGAGACTCAAACTCCCAACTAGGAAATTGGGCCCGAAATTTATAGGACCATTTCCTATAGTAAAAATAATCAACCCGGTCACAGTACAATTGCAGTTGCCTCGGTTACTAGGAAAGATACACCCCGTTTTTCACAGTAGTCTTCTGAAGCCTGTGGTGGGGTCAACTTTAAGTCCGGTGCCACGTGATCCCCCAGGGCCCTTGATCATTGGGGGCCAAACTCATTATGAAGTACAGCGAATTCTCGATTCGAGGTGGCACAGAGGCCACCTCCAATACTTAATTAAGTGGAAGTGTTACCCATCGTCAGAAGCATCATGGGTGAAGAGTACGAACATTCAAGCTGACCGCCTTATAGCTAAATTCCATGCAGATCACCCGGACAGGCCAGGAGGGGATGGGACACAGTCCCAGACAAGGTAATGGTATTAGACCTGTTGTTTTATCTTGTGCAAGTTTTGCTGAAGAATGAAGGGAGAGGGGCCAGATGTCAGCCTCCAGTGCTGACATAGTAAAGAGGGGGTTAAATTCCTGTGGGATTAGTAAGAGAGACTGCCGTAGAATGATTTAGATAATGACCAATAGGATAAGGAAGCAAGCCAGGAAAGGGAGGGATTATGGAGCAGAGGTCATTTCCTGACTGCATATGAGTCCGTGAAGACGTTGTTCTAACAAATAAAAGTTTTTTTCTTTATTATCAAAATGTGAGAGGCATCTTATTTCTTAAGACAACTCTAGCCGGACAGAGGACATTATCATACCTACAACTCCCATCCTCTACATGGTGACAACATCACTCATACTCATGAAACAAGGGGATACACCCCTTTAGACAAGACTAACAAAAGAAATCATACTATCAAAGATCATACTGAACCTAAAAGATCCATGGCCACTGAATTTTACATTAGAAAGGGTCCCACTCACAAAGATTATAAAGACAGAAGGGGACAACATACTAAACAATCTATATATTCTATCTTCGAATCCCAAACATTCGGCATCTTTCCCAACACCCAACAATACCTGCGTGACATCACATATCTATGGGTCATCGATTCTGGAAGCATACACCATACCACCAATGACAAATTCATATTACATGATATTCACCCAACCAATATTTCTATTACAGCAGCAAATGGTACTTCCAATACAGTTGAATATGAAGGATCTATCTTTATACCTGGTATAGGGGAAATTAGTCAAGTGCTCTATACACCTACCTTTGGCCACAATATTTTGAATACTTCAAAATTATGTAAAATCGGTTTTAAAGTATCCCTTGATGATCAACACGGTTTCATAAAATCCAAACATGATAACACTACTATTGCTAATATTTCTGTCATTAATGATTTAGCTTTTCTTATTCCAGATTCCTTTACGTCATCCTCACCCATGACTCAACTACCTCAATCCTCATTGAGACCTGACCCTGACAATCATCCCGACCATACCCTTAAACCCACCATGAAGGTACCCCACCTCATCATACCAATACACATTACACTTCCGAATCACGTAACGACCAACACACCACACCACACTTCTCTCCAACTTCACCCACATCACAAAACTTATGAACCTCAAAAACAAAAATTCATACTCCTATAGGTGAATCTTTACACGATAATTGTGCCCATTTATTACACAGATGTTTACAACATGCCAATATTGTTGCTGTAGACAATACTCAAAATTTTTCACAAGGCTTATCCACTAAGGATTGCCCTATCCAACTTGGCTGTGAGATTTGTAAAGCTGCAAAATCAAAGGCAGCCCCAATTCCCCACACCAACACCAGACGATCAAAACACATATACGAATTAGTACACGTTGACATTGTAGGCCCTTTTCCACTTTCTTTGGGCAAACGCAAATATTTTTTGAACTTAGTCGATGATTTCAGTTGTTTCGGACATATCTATACCCTTACTGAAAAATCTCAAGCATTCCAAAAAATTAAAAATTTTTACACTCTCATACAAAACCAACACAACATCAAATTAAAGAAAATTAACAGATTGTGGAGCCGAATTCACATGTGTACAATTTCAAAACTGGATTGACTCCAAAGGCATTATACACTAGAAAACATCTCCTTTTACCCCCCAGCAGAATGGGATTTGTGAAAGAAAAAATGGAATATTACAGACCATGATGTGCAGCGTCATGTTAGATGCTGATGTACCCCTTAGCTATTGGGCAGAAGCCCTTGCATATGTCAATTACACTTTTAACCACACATGGAATAAGGTTATTAACCAAACACCCTATTTTCTTGTATATGGCACTCAACCACACCTCACCCATCTTCGCATTTTTGGTTGCTATGCATACATCAATATCCCCAAACCACTCAGATGGAAGGGGAATGAGGTGTCCAAAAAATTGCGTTTCGTAGGATATGCACCAGGTTCGAAAGCATATTAATTCATAAAAAACAACAACACAGTAATAATTTCCCATTCAGCCACCTTCATAGAAAACCACAACTGGACCAAAATACACTCAAATGACTCATACATATTAACCCAAGAAACAAATACATCAGATACACCACAGAGAATTCAACATGTACAAACAACATCACCAAAAGCTACATCAGAAACAAACAACACAGATACACAACTACCAATCAGAAAATCCAAACGAATTACACAAGGCATCCCACCTAAAATATTTGATGTGACCAATGTAACACAGACAAACCAAATACCCATCACTCCAAAAAATTTTAAACACATGCTCCAATTACTGGAATCAGAACAATTAAAACGGTGGGACGCTATGTCCAAAGAAATGGACTGTTTAATAAATTTAAAAGTATTCACAAAAACAACACCTCCACAACACAAACACCCGATTGGCACTTGATGGGTTTACAAAATTAAAACACTCCCTGACAACACATATCTATACAAAGCACGCCTAGTAGCCCAAGGTTTTGCCCAACGCTTTCCCAAAGATTACAATGAAACTTACTCCCCCACAGTAAATCCAGAAAGTGTAAACTTCAGTGGCTGACTTCAGCCATTGTCTCAAATCAAGAAGTCTACCAATTTGATGTCCATACCGCATACTTCCATGCACCATTAGAGGAGGAAATTTATGTCAATGGGGCACCAGGATTCCAAGTTGAATTCGGCAAAACATGGAGGCTACACAAAGGGCTATACGGCTTAAAACAATCGGGCAAACTATGGTTTGACTGCCTTACCAAAATTTTAAAATCAGTGGGGTATAATCAAATTCGATCAGACCAGTGCATAATGACAAAACCTTATGAAGGGGGAAAAGAAATTATTTTAATTTATGTTAATGATTTGATTTATATCAGACCCAACATACAATCCAGCGAACAATTTGCAAACAAATTAAGAGAACATGTTAATTTAAAGACCTTAGGTCATATAGACCAATATCTGGGGGTACAAATTTTTAAAACTGATAGAGGTTTTTGCTTCTCACAAAAGGATAAGATTGAAGACCTGTTACAAAGCTGTGGCATGGAAAACTGCAACCCCACAGATACACCCATGCGCATTGACTATAATATAATTGTTTATCTAGACGGTAACAAGCATCACGATAAAACTCAATACCAATCCATCATAGGATCACTCCTTTATGTCAGCAGATGGAGTAGACCCGATATATCATTAAGTACAAATCTCTTATCTAGACAAGTAGATGAACCTAAAGAACAACATTGGGTCGCTATGAAAAGGTTACTCAGATATTTGCATAACACAAAGGATATGGTCTTATTATTAGAACCTGATGAAGGAGTCACCCCAGAACTTACCTGTTATTCAGATGCGATTGGGCAGGGGATGAAAAATCAAGAAAAAGCACATCAGGCTTTATATACTTCCTAAATGGTTGCCCCATAGACTGGCACGTTTGTCACCAAAACTTCATTGCTAATTCCACGGCCGAAGCTGGATATACCAGTGCTTCTGACGCTTACACACTTCTCACATGGATATACGAATTAGTTTCAGATATTTGGGCACAACCTTCACTACCTATCACTCTCCACGAGGACAATGAGTCCATCATAGCCTCTTCGGTCAGGGATGATGTCAGCTTCAGATCTCGCCATATTGATATACGTTATAAAAATGTGAGAGACCTAGTTAAAAAGGGTTTTGTTGAATTTGTTCATTGCAATACCAAGGACCAAATTGCCAATTTCTTAACTAAACCTGTACCTTGTGAAACACATTGGAACCACTGCAAATCAGTTGGACTGTACTTATAATTTACTTTTCTTATACTTGTGTTTGTTATTATTTTTGAACACTGTTCCATCACACTTGGCAATAGAAGGGGTCTTTCAGATATTGCCTGCATGTCATGCACTAGAGACTAGAAGGGGTTAAGTCTTTACAGACATCACATGTGACTATATTAGCCAATGAACTCTCTTATTGAACTTTTACCCAGAAACCACTTGGATATCTTCCCCTCTCTCTCTCATCTATCTATCAGCAAGACAACAAGTGAAGTTCTCTCTTCTCTCAACATCTGAGTCATACAGTTAGGGTCAAAGAAAAATGCAACAGGACACCCTGTTCATTATTGTATGCATGTATATATTTTGTAAATATTAAAACAACCTTTTTTGAACCTGAAGCTGTATTGACCAAATAACTTCTCATAGAACTGAATGAGCACGACCATCAATATATATCTGACAAAATATATGTGTGTTTTATTTTAAAAAGTGCAATATATTTTTCCATACATCTACTTCTGTAGATGTTTAGCTGGGAAAAACTTGCTTTAAAATCAGTAGAACTTTCATCTGACTAGATATGAGGACCATGTGAAAAGCTGCTAAATATTTGAAACTCATGGAGTGGAGTGAAATTTGAGCAAGGAGCGATTGTCTAATTATATATTTATTTGTCAGCCCAACTCACCTGTTGTTGGGGGGGAAATAGAAGGAAGGAGAATTAGTTTTGTTTTCTGCCCTAAGTTATTTATAAAAATAAATTCAGAAGGATAAAAAAATAAAAGAGATAACCTGAGAGGCCTATGATAGAGTAGAGTAGAGTAGAGTAGAGTAGAGTAGAGTAGAGTAGAGTAGAGTAGAGTAGAATAGAATAGAATAGAATAGAATAGAATAGAATAGAATAGAATAGAATAGAATAGAATAGAATAGAATAGAATAGAATAGAATAGAATTCTTTATTGGCCAAGTGTGATTGGACACACAAGGAATTTGGTGTATATGCTCTCAGTGTATGTAAGGAGAATAAAATACATTAATTGAGAATAAAAAGATACAACAGTTAGTAATAGTCAAGGTTACTATCAAATTGTACTAGGAAACAAAAACAATATAAATTGAAAAATACAAGCAACATGGTTATAGTAATAAGTTGGAAGAGAGCAATGAGAGCAATGAATGAGACCAATCACTCTTGTATCATAACTGTTAGGGAATGGCTATTGCCTGACTGGTTGGGTTGGCAATATATATAAACCATCAATGCCTGTTTGCAGTCAAAATGTAATGTATAGCTTTAAGACTGTAGCTCTGTAGCCAATGTCCGTAAGAGGAAGCTTAAATCATGGCTTGTTTTTTCATAATACAATATTATTGCTACCTCTTCTCCTCTCTGCCTGTTCTCTCTGCATGATCATTGCTTAATCATTGCTACTTGTTGTTTTCTACTGTTTTACTGATTGTTTTACTGCTGTACTTTTCCTGTTTGCAACTCCAAAAAGAACTGTTTTATTGCATATGACTACAACAACTGGTAAGAAGACTTTGTTCTTGGAATATCCCTGGATTGACAATGTAACTATCTTTATCTGTGTATGACCTGGATTGTTTACTGGATTTTGCTTTGCTTTTTCCTAAAAGTAAAAGAATATCACAACTCAGTGTGTTTGTGTATTGACAGTGCTTATTCACAATCACCCACAGACATTTCTCATGTGCACAACCTTGCTACTGAAGGGTTACTCTGTGCATATTCCTTAACAATAACAATAGGGAACGTAGATACAAATGGCAAAGATTTTTAATTCAGTAAGTGCAGTAAAATATCATTTTATCTTAAAGATCAACGGCTAGTTTTTGTAATGCCTCTTTTGTAGTCTCTTTTCCTAAAATCTACGAAGTGAGATGAGATTTTTTTGGGCATTCAAAAAACTTACATTTGGAATAAACAAAGCTAGAGAATTTAAATCAAGCATTTTGTTAGCAGCTTATTTAGTCTGTATCAAATACATTTTTATGGCAGAATCACCATAAATCACATCACTATGTATGTATTATTTCTATAATATAATGTGTTGGATGTCACATATCTTATAACTATCAGTTTTCTTTCAGATTTTCCAGAAAGGGGAAAATTATTACTATGTTTCCAAATATATTTCCAAGTGATAAAAGTATCATTTTCCAAACATTTTGTGGCCATTTGATAATGAAAATTTGGTCTTCTTTAGTCCAATGGAAAAAGTCTTAAATTTATATTGCCCAGAATTAGATACATATTGTTCTGTTGGCTAGCCACCATAATCAGAGGATAGGCAGTCTAGGAGGACTGAGGAAGATAAAGGATATAACAACCAAAGATAAGCATAAGAAAAAGTATGTATCCATCTCAGATATGTGACATATAAGAACAGGAATTGCATTCTTGGAAATACTTCCAGAATCTATCAATTAAGGACTATACAAGTATTACAGGTGCCCAATGACACACGGCAGGAATTAACTAGTCAACATGAACTGTGGTTGTCATGTCCTCGCTATGAAATGCAGAGAATTTAGTAGAGTAGTAAAGTATATTAAATAAGTTTTTTAAAATAGTATGTTGGAGATTACAGGGCTCTTTACATTATAAAGGTCTGGGTGCTTGTTTGTTTTTTTTACTTTGTCTTTCCACAATAGAAAACAAAATAGCTTGACTTCCGGTTGGCACAGCAGGACGTTGCGGACGGTCTCTGCAGACCGCCAGCCCCGTGATTTCGTGAAGCCATTTTGACAGTGAAAAATGACTGTCTGACGGTTTCAAAATCTCTCCTTCAGGAAAAGAAGGAGAGGAGAGCAGTTGGGTGGGGGTAGAGCTGTCCAAAAAGCCCTTTGGAGCAATTCCAGGGGCTTGAAGGGTGAGCTCCCCGTTCAGCCCAACGAAGCTCTGGAACCGGGACGACTCTGCTTATGCAGAGCCAGACGTCGTGACCACCTCTGCAATCAATAAGAAGTTTAAAGGAATCCAAGAGCAGATGGAGCAAAAGCAGGAGTGCAGGCAAGAAAGTATCTATGCTTAACTCCGAGCTACACTGTTTCTAACTAAAGTCAATTGAGAGGAAGTTAGTGTTTAATGGCATATTTGCTGTAATTATGAAAGTGAAAGTGAACAATGGAAAGTGTTTGCTGAGACTTTTTGTGTTCTGAAACTGACTTGAAGTTGCTGGAAATAGAGAACTTGGGGGAGGAAAGATCATTTTGCCTTAAAAATCAAACAATTTAAACTGTTGGAAGCTGCTTTTATGACTTTCTGCCAGCAAAGGGGGGGGGGGGGAGGAAAAAAAGATCCTTTTTTTAAGATGGCTTCCAAGCAAACTAAATCAGCAATTCCAAAAGTAGGAGGGGGCTCCCCAGCAGTCTCTGTTGTGACACAGAAGGCTCAACTTCCAGCTGACTCACAAAATCAGGAGACTCCTATTAGAGATCTTAAAGAATTTATAAAAGAAGCTATGAATAACCAAACAACAATTATAGAAGGGAAACTTGAGAAATTGGAGGAAGAAATAAAGGAAGTTAAGGATATTGTTGCAAAAAAGCATGATGAGATAAGAGATGATATTCTATTAGAAGTTTCAGGATTGTCTAAACATCTTATTCAGCTGGATGAAAGAGTGGAAAAAATTAATGAAGCTAATTTAAATCTGGAAGCCAAAATGGGAGATATCATGACCAAAACAGAGAAGTTGGAAAATGAGGTGACCATGATGCAATATAGATCTATGGAATTTGCTTTGAGACTGAGAGGATTGAAAGAGAATGGCTGGGAAAATCTAAGAGATAGATATGCAGAAGCTATAGCAGCAGTAATTGGAGCAAGAAAAGAGGATATGACAAATCAAATTGATAAAATTTACAGAGTTAATTCATGGGTGGCAAGACAAAAGCAATTGCCAAGAGATGTGGTGATTTATTTTATTGATAGAAGAATTAAAAATGATATCCTACAAGCCTCCTATAAAAACAAGGTTCAAGAAATTCAGATTTTGAAAGAGATTCCTCCTAAAATGTTAAGAGATAGAAAGGACTTTGGTTTCCTGGTAGAGGAGTTGAGAAGGCAACAGCTATTGTACAGATGGGATGCCCCAATAGGCCTAATAGTGACTTATGGTGGAGAAAGATACCGCTTGAAAACAGTTTGGAAAGCAAAAGATTTTTATGTCAATGTTTTAAAGGCTGGACACCCATCTTCACCTGGGGAGGGGGGGCAAAAAAGAAAAAGAGATATCACAACAAGAGGAAAATGGAAAACAGATACAAACTTATGCTGAAGTGGCAGCTGGAGAAAAGGTGCAAGAAGATCTTCCTTTTCCACTAAAGAAGATAGAGGGACCAGTGCCTGATACAGTCAACAAGATAGAGGAACCAAGAGGACTTCTGGTTGGCACTGCCGTCATCGCTAGACTGCCTTTTTATGACTGCCAGCCCTGCCTCTCATAAAGAGCCGCCTCCACAGCTGAGAGGTGGCTTGGAAAACTCCCATTTAGGGATAAACATGAGGAGAGCCGGTGAGAGCAGGTAGAGCTCCCTGCAAAGCCCCCAGTTTCTGGGGAGGAAGCAGGGTGAGGCTCCCTATCCAGCTCGCCAAGGCTCTGGACTCCGGGGACAACTCTGCACCCAGCAGAGCCAGACGACGCAACCAACTACAGCAGTGAAATCTAAGTGAATCTTCAAAAATAAGCAGGGTGAAATCTGGATTTAAAACTAAAAACCACAAGTATCTGTATTAGCCCTGTTGAATTTAAGAATGGAGAAAGAGTGAAAGTATATTAAAATGGAGTCTGGCTTCAGCGGAGGAAAAAAAGTTGAAAACGAAAATGGATATGCCTGTGTGTTTCAACACATTACAAAGCATTTAAAGTAATAGTGCTGGTTAGAAGAAAAGGGGAAAGTTTTCTTAAAGTGACTCTGATCTGTTCCTTCTCCCTCAGAGACTTGATTAAAGCTGGGGAAGTTCTTGAAAGGATTCGGTGGTGGAAAGGGGGGGAAGACTTCCTTTCTAGAAAGAATAAGACTGCATAGCAGTATGGCTTCAAAGCAGACAAAGCCAGCTTCTAAAGCTGCAGGGTGGGGCTCCCCTACTCACCAACCACAAGAGCAGCCATTAAGTTTGCAGACTCAGAGCCAAGAACAGGAGACTGGATATAAAGATTTGAAGGAATTTATTGCTGTGGCTCTGATGAATCAAACTGAAGTTATGGACCAGAAATTTGAAAAATCTCAACAGGAAATTAAGGAGGTGGTTCAAGAAAAATATGATAAGATGAAGCGAGACATATTGACAGTTGTGACTGGCCTGTCAGAAGTGGTTGTTCAGATTGATAAAAAAGTGGGAGAACTCAGTTCAGAATTTGAATCTAAAATGAGGGAAGCTGATAATAAAATTTCCAGTGTGGACAATAAAACTCAAAGAATTGAAAATGAAGTGACCATGATGCAATTTAGATTCATGGAGTTTGCTGTAAGACTGAGAGGAATAAAAGAAAACAACAGAGAGGATTTGAGAACGGTTTGTGCTGATGCCCTGGCTGTGATGTTAAAGGTCAACCCTGAAGATGTTTTGTGCAAGATTGACAAGGTCTACAGCGTGAATTCTCGGGTGGCAAGGAAAAGGCAATTGCCTAGAGATGTGGTGATCTACTTTACAGACAGAAGAATAAGAAATGATATTCTGCAAAAGTCTTTTGTTTCTACTGTTCAAGTAGATGGAAAGGAGATTGGGATCTATAAAGAGTTGCCACCTAAGATGCTAAGAGACAGGAAGGATTTTGGATTTTTGGTGACTGAGTTGAAGAAACAACAAATTCCATTTAGATGGGATGCTCCAGTCGGCATAAAATTGAGGTATCAAGGAGAGAGTTATCGATTAAATACTGTTGAAAAAGCAGAAGAATTTTATTTCAGTGTTCTTAAAACTGGTGCAGCATCTCCACGTACATACTCAGTGTTAGGTATAGAGGAGGGTGATAAAGAGAAGGAATTTGAACAAGAGTCTGAAGAACAGCAGAAACAGGTGGAGCTGGAGGCAATGGAAACTCAAGGAGCAACAGGGGGCTTTTTGGATGAACCATTGCTGGATTTTTATTCAGAGGCTAGAAGTGGGCCACCCAGAAATACAAGAGAAGTGGCATTGGACCTCGAATCATTGTTGCATGAACCTAAAGATCAGCGTATAACTCGAGCAGCTTACAAGCAAATTCTAGAGAAACAACAGCAGCAGAGGTCTATGCCACCACAAGATAAAAAGGGAGCCAATACTAAACCACAAAAATCCGAAGCTATGGGAGGAGCCAGGCCAAAGACTTCCACTCTGGAACAGAAACTTCAGCAAATGCTCTTAACGCTTCATGAGACTACAAATGACAATTAAATTTTTATCTTGGAACGTGAATGGACTGAATCACCACAGAAAAGAAGGAAAATATTTCATTATCTGAGACAATTTAATAATGATGTTATTTGTTTGCAAGAAACTCATATTAGAATACAGGATCAAAAATATCTGACAAATTCTAAATTAGGTGCACAATTTATAGCTTCAAATTCAGAGAAAAAGAATGGTGTTGTGATTTACATAAATAAAAGATTGTCAGCTAAAATTATAGAAGCAGATGATTGCGGAAGATATATAGCAATCGAATTACATACACAAAATGGTCTAATTTTGGTGATTGGAATTTATGCTCCCAACCAACAACAAGAAAACTTTTATAAATTATTATATTCCAAAATATTGCAATGGGATTATAGATCTATTTTACTTATGGGAGATTGGAATGGAGTAATAGATCTCAAAAAAGATAAAAAGAGCTTGGCAAAGTTACGGGTTAAATTACCACAGATTTTTTTCGATATGAAAGAAGATTTGGAACTGAAAGATATATGGAGAGTGCAGAACCCAAAAGAACTGGACTTTACTTTTTTTTTTCAGATCGACACAGATCCTTCTCCAGGATTGATTTTATTTTAGTTACAGCTGATCTACTTTTAAAAACAAAGAAAACAAAGATATTTCCAAGGACTCTAACTGACCATAGCCCGGTATGGATAGAAATAGAAATGGGAAAGAAGGAGAGAAGATCGTGGAGAGTAAATGAAAATTTGTTTAGATATGAAAAGAATGTAAATGAACTTAAAAAACAAATGAAAGAATTTTTTGAAATGAACTTGAATAAGGGTACCTCTGTTGAAATTGTTTGGGATGCGAGTAAGGCGTATATGCGGGCGGTACTGATTCATATGAACTCTAAACATAAATTAAATCAACAAAGGAAAAGATTAGAAATGGAAGGAGAGATAAAGAAAAAAGAACAATTACTTATAAAAAATCCGACAGATAAAAAATTATAAGAAATTATAAAACTTTTGAAAGATCAATTTCAAATGCTTATAGCGGAACAAGTAGTAACTAATCTACAATTTGCAAAACATAATACATTTTGTAATGCTAATAAACCGGGCAGGTGGTTGGCTTACACATTGAGGAAGCAGCAGAGCTCTCAAGTTATTGGTAGAATTGAGTATGGAGGGAAGGAAGTTTTCCAACAAAGTCTAATTAAAGAAGCCTTTTTAGATTATTATACCAAATTATATGCCAAAGATGATATACAGAATGAATTTATAGATAAATATTTAGAAGAAAGGAGAGTCACGAAAATCTCTAGGGAGCAAAAGGAAAGAATGAATCAATTAATAACAGTCGAGGAGATTATTGTTGCAATTAAACAATTGAAAACAGCTAAAGCTCCAGGGATGTATGGTTTAAGAGCAGTGTATTATAAAACTTTACAAGCAGAAATGATTGAACATCTTAAAGTCTTATTTTGTAGCATACAAAAAGGGGGTAAAATACCCCCTTCATGGAAAACAGCCTTTATTTCATTGATACCGAAAGAGGAAGCAGGTTCTACAAAACTGGAAAATTTCAGACCAATATCTCTCCTGAATACGGATTATGAAATTTTTGCAAAGGTATTAGCCAACAGATTAATGCCAGTTATGCAAGAGGTGATTCATCATGATCAAGCAGGATTTATTGAAGGCAGATATATGAAGGATAATGTGAGGCAAATTATAGACTTATTGAGACATCTTGAGAAGAGTAAACAGATCCTTGCAGTGCTGGTGTTCTTGGATGCGGAGAAGGTTTTTGATCGAGTCAATTGGAATTTTCTATTAAAGACTTTAACAAAGATGGATTTTGGGGACCAGTTTTTCAGGCGGTTTCAGCAATTTACCAAGAACAAACAGCACAAATTATCATTAATGGAAGTCTAACTACAAACTTTAGTATAGAAAAAGGAATAAGACAAGATTGTCCGTTATCCCCACTGTTGTTTATTTTAACTTTAGAAGTCTTGTTGAACAAAATACGGGATTCGAGTACTCTGAATGGAATAGCTATATGGCAAGAGGATTACAGAACAAGGGCATTTGCAGATGATCTGGTTGTTACCCTAACATGGCCAATGGAATCAATAATCCAGATGAAAGATATTATAGAAGAATATGGTATGGTATCAGGATTTAGATTGAATCAGAAAAAAACCAAGATGATAGTCAAAAATATGTCTGAAGATCAAAAGAAGGAACTCGAAAGGAAGGCAGGCTTTGAAATAGTAGCAAAGGTGAAATATCTAGGAGTTCAAGTTGCAGCTTCAAATATAAAACTTTTTCAAAATAATTATGAGGTGTTGTGGCGAAAGGTTCAAAAAGATATGGAAACTTGGAAAAAACTGCAGCTATCTTTACTTGAAAGAATAGCAGCAGTTAAGATGAATGTTCTACCTAGATTTCTATTTTTGTTTCAAATGATTCCGGTGCTTAAAAGTGATAAACATCTGATGGAATGGCAAAAAGGTGTGAATAAGTTTATTTGGAATGAGAAAAAACTGAAAATTATGCAAGATGTTCGTGAAAGGGGTGGCCTTAAACTTCCAAACCTACGATTGTATTAAGAAGAAGCAGCGTTGACACAAGCAAGTGATTGGTTTGGAATGACAAGGACTGAAATATTGAATATAGAAGGCCACAACTTGGAATTTGGTTGGCATGCATATTTATTCTACGAAAATAAAGTTGATAACATGTTCAAGAGTCACATACTCAGAAATTCTTTGATGAGAGTATGGAAGAAGCACCAGTTTAAATTGGATTACAAAATACCTTTGTGGTTGGATCTTGGTCATATTACATGGAATATAAAGTCACTCAGGGGGATTTTATATAAAGAGGTACTCTTTAATGATGGGGGTAGATGGCAATTAAAGACACTAAATACACTGTTGGAAGAAGGGATTAATTTAACTTGGTTACAGTATAATCAACTTCAATTGAGATGGAGGGAAGATCAAAAAACTGGTTTAATGTTGTATGAAGAGAAATTGGTAAGACAGATAAAAGAGAAAGGCCCAATGCATATCAAGAGGGTTTATAACATTTTGCTAGAAAGAGATTCAGAAAATGAACTGGTGAAAGATTGTATGATAAAATGGGCGCAAAACTTTGCAGAACCAGTTATGATGGAAACATGGGGGAAAATATGGGTTCAGAACGTTAAATTTACACAGTCACAGAACCTGAGGGAAAATTTTTATAAAATGTTTTATAGGTGGCATTTAGATCCTAAGAAATTGTCGTGCATGTATCCTAATGTTCAACCAAAATGTTGTAGATGTGATTGCTTAGATGCTACATATTATCATATTATGGTGAACTTGCAAGAAAGTGAAGGCTTTTTGGTGGGTTATGCAAAATGTTTTGAAGAAAAAACTCCAATTTTCTCCTCAATTGTTTTTACTGGGCATAGTTAAGGATTCTTCATTGACTGAAACAAAATTGATATTATATATGGTTACAGCAGCTAGATTACTGATTGGTCAATATTGGAAAAAAGATATCCTACTATTGAAGAATGGACTTTAAAGGTGGCCAGTTTTGCAGAAATAGCGAAGATATCAGCATTCTTAAAAGACCGGACTCAAGAAACTTATGTGTGGGAATGGAAGAAATGGATAGATTATGTGCAGAATAAATATCAAACTAGGACATATCTGATAGCTTTTAGCTGAATGTTATGTAGAAATTTATAGTATATACAGGGGGCAGAATAGTTGGAGGGTATTGTATGATATGGTATATTTTGGATTTCACCTTGGGAAGTCATGGGGAGGGGAGGGTTAGGGAGGGTTAGGGAGGGGAAGGGGGAAAGTGGAAAAAATTGTGTCTGTAAAACTTTTTCAATAAAAAAAAAGGATAGAGGAACCAAGAGAACAGCGTGTGACGCGATCAATGTTTAAACAAACACAACCACAACAAAAACAACCAAAAGTGCAACAAGCCCAAGATTTAACTCAAGAATCTCAAAAAACAGAAGCAGTGGGAGGAGCCAGGCTGAAGAGTAAGATGGAAGAAGACATTCAGCGAATGCTCATGACGCTTCGATGCACCAAAGATGGCTACTAAGTTTCTATCCTGGAATGTCAATGGCTTAAACTCACCACAGAAGAGAAAGAAAATATTTCATTACCTGAAACAGTTTAAGAATGATGTTATTTGTCTACAAGAAACACACATTAAACTATCGGATCAAAAATATTTAATAAATTCAAGATTAGGGACTCATTTTGTGGCATCAGCTCCAGAGAAGAAGAATGGAATAGTTATCTACGTAAAGAAAGGATTAACAGCAAATTTAATTGAGGCAGATGCTCATGGAAGATATATAGCAATAGAACTATTAACCCCAAATGGAAAAATGCTTTTAATTGGAATATATGCACTGAACCAACAACAAGATAATTTTTATAAACTTTTACATTCTAAAATAATACACTGGGTCTATAAATCATTTATATTAATGGGTGACTGGAATGGAGTAATAGATCCTTTGAAAGATAAGAAGTGTACATCCAAAGCTTTTACACGTGCAAAATTACCTAAATCTTTTTTTGATATAATGGAAGATTTAGAACTGCGGGATATCTGGAGAGAACGGAATGTTGACGAGATTTTACTTTTTTTTCTGACAGACATCAATCTTTTTCCAGGATTGACTTTATACTAATTACAAATGATTTTCTTTCTAGGGTAATGAAGACGAAGATATGCCCAAGGACTTTAGCTGATCATAATCCGGTTTGGTTGGAATTGGAACAGGAGAGGGGGGAAAGGAGGTCTTGGAGATTGAATGAAAATTTATTTAAATACGAAGAAAATGTGAATGAACTTAAAAAACAAATGTTGTTGGCTTCCGGTGGCATCCTCGTCGTCGCTGGGCAGCTTGTCTTTATGGCCGCCGGCTTCGCCGTTTGTAGAGCCGCTTTGCGATCGGCAAAGCGGCTTGGAAATCTTCCCTTCAGATCGGAAGGAAGATAGAGTTGGTAGCGTCAGGTTGAGCCCCCAGAACTGCTGCCAGGGTTGCTTCTTTGCCCTGGTAAGTGTTCTGAGCAAGGGCTCCCTTCCCAGATTACCGGAGCTCCGAGCAGCGAGGGACCTCTGTCTTGGATGGAGCGAGACGACGAGAGCAACTCAACCTATTATAATCTACAGTCTTTCTGCAACTAAAGGATTTGGTGAGATCTGGACTTTTTTTCAAGAACTTAAGTATTTTTAAGGGATTTTTTAAAGTTTAAGTTTCAGTCTCTGAGTAGGTGGTCTCTCAGAGGATTTTTTTCGCAGATCTCTTAGAGCCTAAACCAAATCAGCCTAGAGCTACAAGAGAGGTAGAGCCGGACCTTGATTTGTTGTCGCAAGAACTGAAAGATCAACGTATAACTCGGGCAGCGGAGAAGCAAAGACTAGAGAAACAAAATCAACAGAGGTCCAAGATGCCACAAGAAGAGAATGGAGCAAATGGGAAGAAACAGAAATCTGAAGCAGTGGGAGGAGCGAGACCAAAGACTCTGCTGTGGAACAGGGTCTAAGGCAAATGCTCAAATCACTTCATCAATCCCCAAATGACAGTTAGACTTTTATCATGGAATGTGAACGGTCTGAATTCATCACAGAAAAGAAGGAAAATATTTCATTATTTGAAGCAATATAAAAATGATGTTGTTTGTCTGCAAGAAACTCATATCAGAACCCAGGACCAAAAATTTTTGACAAATTCAAAACTTGGATTACATTTTATATCTTCTAGTTCTGTAAAAAGGAATGGACTAGTTTTGTATATTTCTAATAGAATACCAGCTAAATTGGTAGAAACGGATGATGAAGGAAGATATATTGCAGTTGAAATAAATATACAGAATGTTTCGATGCTTCTTATTGGGATTTATGCCCCAAATCAACAGCAGGAAATCTTTTATAAATTATTGAATACTAAAATACTGCAGTGGAATTATAAGTCTCTTTTGATTATGGGAGACTGGAATGGAGTGATTGATACAACTCTTGATAAGAAGACTTTGGCTAAGAGGGGGAATAAATTACCACAGACGTTTTTTGCATTGAAAGAAGAAATAGAACTGAAGGACGTATGGAGAATTCATCATCCGAAAGAATTGGATTTTACATTTTTTTCTGATAGACATAAATCTCTTTCTAGGATTGATTTTATGCTGGTTACTTCTGATTTACTTACCAAAGTGGTTAAGACTAAAATATTTCCCAGAACTTTAACGGATCATAGTCTGGTATGGATGAAGATGGACTTTGGCAAGAGGGACAGAAGATCTTGGAGAATGAATGAGAATTTATTCAGATATGAGAAGAATATCATGGACCTTAAAAAACATGTCAATGAATTTTTTCAAATTAATTTGAACAAGGGTACACCTATTGAAACTGTTTGGGATGCAAGTAAGGCTTATATGAGAGGTGTACTGATTTACATGAACTCTAAGTATAGGTCAACACGACAAAAGACAAGAATAGAATTGGAGTCAGAAATAAAGGAAAAAGAACAATTGCATATAAAAAATCTGACTGATGAGAAACTATAGCAAACTATAAAACTTTTGAAAGATCAATTTCAAATACTGATGGCTGATCAGACGGCAACTAATTTGCAATATGCCAAACATAACACTTTTTGTAATGCCAATAAACCTGGTAGATGGTTGGCCTATACCTTGAGAAAGCAGCAAAGTTCTCGTATCATAAATACTATTGAGTATAAAGGGAAACAAGTTTCTCAACAGAACTTAATACATCAAGCTTTTTTAGATTATTATTCTAAATTATATCATGCTGATAATATCAAAAAGGATCGTATTGATGAATATCTTGATAAGAAGAGGGTTACAAAAATTTCAAGAACACAAAGTGATAGATTGAATCAATTTATAACATGTGAAGAGATTCTATTTGCAATAAAACAGCTGAAATTATCCAAAGCTCCTGGGACGGATGGTTTGACAGCAGTATATTATAAAACTTTACAATCAGAATTGGTTGAGCATCTTAAGGACTTGTTTTGTAGTATTCAGCAGGGGGGCAAAATACCCCCCTCATGGAAGACGGCTTTTATCTCATTAATACCAAAGGAAGATGGTTCCACAAAACCAGAAAATTTTAGACCAATATCTCTCCTGAACACGGATTATAAAATTTATGCAAAAGTATTAGCCAACAGACTGATGCCAGTTATTCAAGATGTGATTAACGATGATCAAGCAGGTTTTATAGAAGGCAGATATATGAAGGACAATGTAAGGCAACTTATAGACTTATTGGAATATCTTGAAAAAAATAAACAGATCCCTGCGGTGCTGGTGTTTTTGGATGCGGAAAAAGCCTTTGATCGAGTCAACTGGGATTTTCTAAAAAAAGACTTTGTACAAAATGGATTTTGGGGACCAGTTTATACAAGCGATTTCAGCAATTTATCAAGAACAGACTGCACAAATTGTTATTAATGGGAGTTTAACTACTAATTTTTATATACAGAAAGGAACTAGACAAGGTTGTCCGCTATCCCCACTGTTGTTTATTCTAACTTTAGAAGTGTTGTTGAATTCTCTACAGGACTCTAACAATTTGAATGGAATAGTTGTAAGGCAAAAAGATTACAGAATAAAAGCATTCGCAGATGATCTGGTTGTTACCCTAACACGACCTTTGGAATCAATCATACAGATGAAAAACATCATAGAGGAATACGGTTTGGTTTCAGGTTTTAATCTGAACCAGAAAAAGACTAAGATGATAGTTAAAAATATGTTGGAACCACAAAGGAGTGAACTGGAAAGGCTGGCAGGCTTTGAAATAGCTACAAAGGTGAAATATCTAGGAGTTCAGGTTGCAGCTTCTAATATAAAACATTTTCAAAATAATTACGAGGAATTGTGGCATAAGATTCAAAAGGATCTTGAAACTTGGAAGAAACTGCAACTATCTCTACTTGGCAGAATAGCAGTTATTAAGATGAACGTTCTACCTAGATTTCTGTTTCTATTTCAAATGATTCCGGTGCTTAAAAGTGATAAGACTTTGATGGAATGGCAAGCAGGTCTAAATAAATTTATCTGGAATGGGAAAAAACCAAGAGTTAAACTCAAAATCATGCAAGATGTTCGTGAAAGAGGTGGCCTCAAAGTTCCAAACCTACATTTATACTATGAGGCAGCAGTGTTGACACAAGTGGGGGACTGGTTTGATACAACGAAAATAGAAATTTTGAATATAGAACGCCATGACTTGGAATTTGGTTGGCATGCGTATTTATTTTAGGAAGACAAGGTGGATAGATTATTCAACAGCCACATTTTGAGACAAGCTTTGATGAGAGTTTGGAAGAAGCACCAGCTTCAATTGGATTACAAAATACCTTTGTGGTTGGATCTTGGGCAGATTATACCAAATATAAAGTCACTTGGGGGGATTTTATATAAAGAGATGTTTTTTAATGATGGGGGCAGATGGAGTTTGAAACCTTTGAATACTCTTTTGGAAGAAGGGACGAATTTAACTTGGTTGCAGTACCTTCAACTTCAAGCGAGATGGAGAGAAGATCAGAAAATTGGACTAATGCTACATGAAGAAGATTTGGTGACTCAGATAAAATGTAAAGGGCCGATGCATATTAAGCGAGTGTACAATTTATTGTTAGAAAGAGATTCAGAGGGTGAATTAGTTAAAGATTGTATGATAAAATGGGCAGAAAATTTTGCAGAACCAGTAATGTTGGAAACATGGGAAAAGATCTGGGTCCAGAATGTTAAATTTACACAAGCACAGAACTTGAGGGAAAATTTTTATAAGATGTTTTATAGATGGCATTTAGATCCCAAAAAATTATCATGTATGTATCCAAATGTTCAACCTAAATGTTGGAGATGTGATTGTTTGGATGCAACATATTTTCATACTTGGTGGACATGTAGAAAATTGAAAGCATTTTGGATTAAACTTTGGTGGGTTATGCAGAACATTTTGAAGAAGAAGCTTGAATTTTCTCCTCAGTTTTTTTTTTGTTGGGGACAATTAAGGATTGTTCACCGACTGAAACGAGATTGATTTTATATATGATTACCGCAGCTAGACTACTGATTGGTCAATACTGGAAGAAAGACAGTGTACCTACTATAGAGGAATGGATATTGAAGATGGCTAATTTTGCAGAAATGGCTAAGATTTCTGCATACCTAAAAGATAGGACCCATGAAGCCTTTGCTAAGGAGTGGAAGAAATGGGTAGAGTATATACAGAATAAATATCAAAGCAAGAAGTTTCAACTAGCATTTGATTTATAATTATATTTATTAATTATCTTATTAAATATTTGAATTTATATTTTTATTATGCTATATATTTATATTAATATTTAGATACATTATAATGTTAAAAATAAGTTTATATATCTGATAGATTAGCCTTATTTTATCTAATTTTAAAAAGAAATTTATGATGTATTATTTGAATTCTATATATTTTTTAAAATAATATTACTAAGATTGAATATTGGGAATTATATTTAATGTTAAACATTCATATGATATTTTATTCTAAAAATTTATGATGCTCAAAATTAGTTTTTTTTATATATTTGTTATATTTGCAATATCTGTTAGACTGCTATGAGTTCTTACAAATGATTTATGGTTACTATATATTTGAAATAGGGGGGTAAAAGATGTTAGAAGTCTAGATTAATATTTTTATTACTTAAGGTTACATTTGTTATATTTTTAGCTGGATCTCACCTATTTTTTTGTTGTTTGATGTTTGATATATATGATTGGTTAATAAAGGAAGTCTGGGTGGTAGCTGGGTGGGGGGAGTGGGGGGGAAGAGGTATAAAAATTGTATTGTAAAACTTTTTCAATAAAAAAGAAAGAATTTTTTGTTATTAGCATGCATAAGGGTACCTCTATGGAAATGGTATGGGATGCAAGTAAGGCCTATATGAGGGGAATTTTAATATATATGAATAATAGACATAGATTAAAGCAAATAAAGAGGCGGAAAGAGATTAAGGAGGAAATAAAAAAGAAAGAACAATTATTAATATGTAATCCAGGAGATACAAAAGTAAAAGAAACAATAAATATATTGCAAGGGCAATTTAATAAGTTAATGGCCGATCAAGTGGCAACTACTTTGCAATATGCTAAACATAATACATTTTGTAATGCCAATAAACCAGGCAGATGGTTAGCTTATGTATTAAGGAAGAAACAAAAAGCACGAGTTATCTGTAAGATAGAATTTAGAGGTAAGGAAGTTTATCAACAAAATATGATTTAAAAAGTTTTTCTAGAATATTTTACAAAACTGTATGCAGGAGATTTAATACAAGGTTTAGATATTGATAGATATTTAAAGGAGGATAATACTCTTGAATTAACCCTAGAACAAAGGGAAGGTTTGAACCAACCAATAACTTCTGAAGAGATTATTGCAGCAATTAAACAATTAAAATCAGGTAAGACACCAGGAACAGATGGACTGACAGCTGTTTATTATAAGAACTTGCAGTTTGAAATGGTAGAACCACTCAGAATCTTATTTTGTAAGATTCAACTAGGGGGAGGAATCCCACCTTCCTGGAGAACAGCTTTTGTTTCACTGATTCCAAAAGATGAGCAGAATTGTGTTAGGCCTGAAAATTTTAGACCAATTTCACTTTTGAATACTGACTATAAAATTTTTGCTAAGGTATTGGCAAATAGATTAGTGCCAGTTATGCAACAAATAATTCATAATGACCAATCAGGATTTATAAAAGGGAGACAAATGAAATATAATGTGAGACAAGTTATAGATTTACTGGAATATTTGGAAAGAAACAACCAAGTCTCCGCAGTGCTTTTCTTTTTGGATGCAGAGGGCATTTGATCGATTGAATTGGCAATTTTTGTTTAAAATAATAGAGAAAATGCAATTTGGAGAAAAGCTTGCACAATCAATCAGAGCAATATATCAAGAACAATGAGCACAAATAATTGTCAACGGAGGCCTAACAGATAGTTTTAAGATTGAGAAAAGAACAAGGCAGGGTTGTCCTCTATCACCATTGTTATTTATTTTATCTTTAGAAGTCTTGTTGAATAAGATACGTGGATCTGATAAACTGAAAGGAATAGTAATTAGACAACAGGATTATAGATTGAGAGCGTTTGCGGATGACTTGGTTGTTACTTTAACTCAACCTATAAAAACAATTCCAAACATGTTAGATATAGTAGAACAATATGGTAAGGTTTCTGGATTTAAAGTAAATCAATATAAAACCAAGATAATAACTAAAAATATGTCTGTATCTCAAAGGGAAGAGTTAGGAAGAATAACGGGGTTTGAAATAGTTAAAAAGGTTAAATATTTAGGAGTAAATGTTGCAGCCTCAAATACGAAGTTATTTAAAAACAGTTACGAAGTCCTTTGGCAAAAAGTGCAGAGAGATATGGAAAATTGGAAAAAATTGCAACTATCCCTATTGGGAAGAATAGCAGCAATAAAAATGAATGTATTACCCAAGTTTTTATTTTTGTTTCAAATGATACCAGTGCTTAAGAAAGATGGAAATTTGAGGGAATGGCAGAAAGGAATTAATACTTTTATTTGGTCTGGGAAAAAACTTAGAGTAAAATTAAAAATTATGCAGGATGTTCGTGAGAGAGGGGGTTTGAAAATGCCTAATCTAAGACTGTATTATGAAGCATCTGTGTTAGTGCAAATTAGTGATTGGTTTAATCTAACTGAAGAAAGAATACTAAATATAGAAGGATATGATTTGTTATATGGATGGCATGCTTATCTATTATATGAAAAGAAAGTGGATAAGATTTTTAAAAGTCATATATTTAGGAATGCTTTGTTAAGGATTTGGAAAAAGTACCAATATAAATTAAACTATAAGATACCTATATGGGCAAATCCTAGACATGCAATAGAAAATATAAGTATAGAACAAAAAATGGAGGTAATTACTTATAAGGAGCTTCTTTTTAATGAAAGGGGTAATTTACAATTGAAATCTTCAGAGGCACTGAAAGATGAAGGGATAATTTATATTTGGTTTCAGTATGGTCAACTCCAAGCTAATTGGAGGGAAGACCAAAAAATTGGTCTCATGCAAAATGAGGAAAATTTGATAAAATTAGGGACCAGAGATTAGGGACCAGAGATTAGGGACCAGATTAGGGACCAGAGTCCAATGCATATTAAAAGGTTGTATAATGCATTATTGGAAATAGACTCAGAAACAGAATTGGTCAAGGATTGTATGATAAAATGGGCACAAAACTTTCAGGAACCAATAATGATGGAAACATGGGAAAAGATTTGGGTTAGAAATGTTAAATTTACGCAAGCACAAAACTTAAGAGAAAATTTTTATAAAATGTTCTATAGATGGCATTTAGATCCCAAGAAATTGTCTTGTATGTACCCAAATATGCAAGCCAAATGTTGGAGATGTGATTGTGATGATGCAACTTATTATCACATATGGTGGACTTGTAAGAAGATCAAAGCATTTTGGATAAAAATTTGGTGGGTAACTCAGAATATTTTGAAAAGGAGGTTGAAATTTACTTCACAATTGTTTTTATTGGGTATAACAACTGATTGTACAGTATTAGAGATTAAATTGATTTTAAACTTAATATCAGCAGCTAGGCTGTTGGTAGCACAATACTGGAAGAAAGAGTCTTTGCCTACTATAGAAGAATGGACATTGAAAGTAACAAATTTAGTGGAAATGGCGAAAATCTCAGCATACTTGAAAGATCATACGCAAGAAAAATAAATCTTGGAGTGGAGAAAATGGATAGACTATATTCAAAATAAGTACCAGATGCGAAGATATCAAATTGCGTATGAATAAATGTAAAGATATATTGTGTTATCTATAATGGAGTTAAGGTTTCGGGGGGGGGGTGTTAGCTTAAGGATAGTTAGGTTAATTTAGTTTATGATTGGTTTTTTTTTTAATATCCTGTATTTTGCTCTGGGAAGTCGGGGGAGGGGAGGGAGGAGGCGGGGAAGGGTGGTGGGGTGGGAGGGAGGAGGGAAGGGGGGATTTTAGGGGGGGAGAAAATGTTGTTTCTTTTGTTTGTAAAACTTTTCAATAAAAAAAAGAAAACAAAATAGCTTATAAAAGGCAGAAAGAACAAGTAAAGAATTCAGTGTCCCACTCTACAAATGTTTGTATGTTTTTTTAGCTAATGTGAGCCCCAAATACCAATCAGTAGTTTGTCCTGAATAATGTAGATTTTACTAAGCAAGTGATCTGGCATTAAAAATCAGATCCTTCTGATTGGAAGATTGATTTTGGCATACTTGTTGGATTCCAAATAGGGTTACCAGATCTGAGGTGTAGAAACCTCTAGAAACCTAGATGAGAACAGATATCAGAGTTCCGACCAATGCCCTAACAAAATTAAGAGTCTCAAACGATTTAGCACGAAAAATCCAGTTTTTTATTAGGAGCGCCATGTCAGCACGACCTAGGTTAGAGGTCTTCAAACTTGGCAGCTTTAAGACTTGTGGACTTCAACTCCCAGAATTCTCCAGCCAGAATAGCTCCAGCTGGCTGGAGAATTCTGGGAATTGAAGTCCACAAGTCTTAAAGCTGCCAAGTTTGAAGACCTCTGACCTAAGTGAAGCCAGCTCTGGCTTCACCCAATTAGCACCTTGCCTCTGACCCTGTTTCCCCCTCCCCCCAGAGTGTGTCATCAGTCACATTCCCCAATGAAACAATTTCACGGGTCATAGAAGTCACTCCCTCCAGCTGTTGCAGGACTCCACGGAAATGTCCTTGACTTCGGCCGGCTAGGCTGTGTCTTGTTTTGACTGAGGTGTGAATTCCTTGGTGCAGCTGTGAACCACCAGCAGGTCAGGAAAGTTTCGCAAATTGACAGCAGACACTTTAAATCTCTACTGCTATCTCATGGATATTCAGATTTGTGCTGTTCAAATATAGTAGCCCTAGACTTTTATCATTATACAGTTTCAAATAAGTACCACTAGCAAGCTGATGCATGACATACCTGAAGTATTTATCCTGCTTTTATGCTTAGACATTAGTCTACCTGATATTTTATCACATAAGTGTTATAACCCCGGGAAATGGGGGTTTTATTTCATTGTGCCTATATTTTCTGGTTACTCTGATATATTTTCCATCTCAGTATTCAAGAAAGATATTTCCACTTCTCTCCTAAATAAAAAAACCTTGCTTGCTTTTACTGTAGTAATTTTTTTCATCAACATTTTTACCAATTTCAGATTATTTGTGCTTCTAGGTTAAACAAAGCTGAAACTGTGGCTGTTGTCCAAAAGTTTTCTTGTTTATATGTTGTTTAATATTTTAATACAGTGTTTATGATTCACACTTTATGGACAGAAATCTATCTTAGGCACTCTATTACTGTAGGATTTACAGTATCCTACAGTAGATTACTTCATATGTCAAGACTACAGTAGCTTCAGAAAAGAGAGTCAATAAATTTGAAAAGTAGAAAATAGAAAGCCCAACTCAATTATGATGATCTCAGTCATTGCTTCAAGAAAGAAAGAATGAGATCTCCCAAATGACGCTTTAAAAGTCTGGCCAAGTAACCCTAGCAGACAAGCAATGTCAGTACAAAATTTGGCAAGACAATCTATAGTCTGTACATTATATTAAAACGCATTATTGTGTACACCTATAGATGTTTCTGATTCTCTTTCAGAGGAATCTATTTTTATTGTTTTAATTAAATGGTTTATGTTGGCATGTAGTTACTAAAATCACAGGATTCACAAGCAACACTATTTATATCTGTCAAGTGTTAAAGTATATGCAGATTTAGATAAAATCATTATATTCATGAATAAACAATAGATTAATAGAAATAATTCTGAAAGTAGATGAAAAATAAAGTGCAAAGGTCTTAAGTTCATTATTTTTAAAAAAAATGAAATAATGAATATAATTCCTAGCAATAATTCATTAAATTCATTTCTGATTTTTGTTACTCTATTTCAGAAATGAAATTTTTGGACAGTTCTCAAAAAATCAACCCCCTTCTTTTTCAAAGGATCTGAATATTTAATCCAGTTGTTAAAATGGAAAAAAATTACTATTTCTTAATAACTGTACAACAGCTTGTGTAAATATTTAAAAATATAAAATTCAGTTTGCAACCTCTCCAAGAAGATTCAGAAACAAAGGATTATTTTTTTTAAAATAATCCAGTGGATCAATTCTTGCTAGAGAAATGTGGAAAAGGTTTTCCTCATGAAAAAACCCAGTAGAGGAGAGAGACAAGAAGCATTGCAGTGAGACCGGCTGGAAAAATAGCAGGCTCCGACGAGCTGCACGAAAATCCAGCCAGACAAAGCACTGTCGGGAGGGGTGGTCTTCGGACTGGAAACATCCTATAGGAACAATGAAGAAGGAGAGGCATCTTGGAAGACCAAGAGGAACAGGCAATTTCCTTGAAAGGTCAGAGGCAACTCTTCAGACCAGCGGCAGGGGTGGCAGCCATTGTAAAATGACCACTCTGAAGCTGGAGCAACCGGACTAAGTTGTTGTGCAGGAGCAGTGTTTGAACAGAGTGCTGGTACCAGATGAGTGATTGGCCAACTCACAGGTAAAAGAAAATTTTAAATTGGATTAAAGGTGTCCCAGAGCTGAAATGAGTGGCTAATTGGCATTTGGGAAATTTTATGAAGGGAGAAGAACAAAGAGGAGGCTAAAATACTAAAGCCCAAGAAAGTACTTGCATCTATAATTGGATTTGGAGAAACTAAAAATTATAAAAAGAGCCTTAGTGGTGCAGCAGACTAAAGTGCTGTTAACTAGCATCAGCTGCCTGCAATTACTGCAAGTTCAAATCTCACCAGGCTCAAGGTTGACTCAGCTTTCCATCCTTTCAAGGTAGGTAAAACGAGGACCCGGATTGTGGGGTCAATAAGCTGACTTTGTATAAAAAAGAACACCACTTAAAAGGGCCCAAAAGCCCTACTAAGCAGGTATATACAAAAGTATGAAGGCTATTGCATTGTAAGCCACCCTGAGTCTCCGGAGAAGGGTGGCATATAAATTGAGCTAATAAATAATTAATAAATAATAAATAATAATAAAGAAAAGAAAAAACCTGAGGAAAAGTATTTTTTATCTGGATTTAAAATATTTTTGACAGCTTTGACATTTAGTTGGCTTGAGAATATTGTGGATTTGAGAGAGACATCTGCTGGCTGAAAGAGTACTGCAATGTGAGAACTTTTAAGGAGTAATCTATCTTTCTACATTGCTTGGCTTTGATTCTCAATGGCTGTGGAAGATAACAAAGCTTTAACTTGGACTGGACTGGATAAATATTTGAATTAGATATTAGAATTTGAAAATAAAAAGAGACTATATGGATTTTAAGTTCTAGTTAAATATGACATAATTTAAAAGTCTTAACAATTTGTTAAATTGGCAATGTGAAGTCTTGGATATGTGAGGAATTAATTGACATGTTTAAAAATATGCATGAATCTCTGAAAGATAATAAAGAGTCAAACTTTGTTGGAATACACAGCAGGAAATGGGAGAAGAGAGCATAAATGAGGAGCAAAAAAATAATATTGAAGGAAAAGGAATTGTAAGCAAAAAGCAGATAGATGATTTCACTGGAGTTTACAGTGGCAAAAAAGAGTGGACAGGGGGGAACATCCCCCCAAAAAGAAGCAATCAAAGGGTAAAGAGGGAAATAGTGAGAAGAGGTTAGGAGAAAGCTTGGAGAGAATTACTTGAATAATATATTTAAAAGTGAGAAAAAGGATTCAGAAGAAAAAATTTAATAAATATAAAAACAAGAAGAAGAAGTAGTAGTAGTAGTTAAGAGAATGGGATAAAAGGAGAAAACTATCAAGAAGTGGAATTTTGGAGAGACCAAGAGAAAATGGTTAAAGAAGGGAAGATTAGTGGAAAGGAGGAAGGGAAATAAGGCAAATATTAATAGATTTAAGGGAACTGTATTAATATTATTAATTGTGGATGGTCAACTAAGTTAAAGGGTTTTAATGTAAGATCTGAATATGATGATGTATATTGCTTATAGTAAAACAGAATAGTAGATGAAATGTGAAATGTCAATTTGATTTAATTTTGAAGACAATTTAAATTAAGAGACAAAGTTGAAATGTTAAAAAGTAGGATGGGGATTTTGAGAAATATATTCTGTAATGGAGAAATAAGATAATTAATTGATGTTATTGTAAGAGATTAGTAATTAAGGGCAGATAGTGATACTGTTTATGTATTATGTATTAAGAAGAAATTAAGATAAGACAAAGAAGTATGGAAAAAGAATATTATGGCTGAAATTAGAAACATGTAAAATGGACTTGGGAGAAAAAAAAGAACAATATGGCAGAAGTTGAAATAACAAGATATGGTGAAAAATGATTAATTTGTGATAAAGAACCATGTAAAAGAGATGAATATGGAAAAAATGGGAAGATTGGAATGGAATAGATTAAAAATATTAATATATATAAAATGTTTAAAATGTGACCCGGTCAACACTCTGTTCATAAAATTTGTATGATGAAAGAAAATTTTTAATAAAACTTGTTTTAAAAAAAGGAAAAGAAAAAAAGGGAAAAAAAGAAAAAAAAACCAGTAGAATTGTCCAAGCAGTTGAAACAAGTAGAAGTAATTAACTTTGCTAGATTTGTCTTATATAAAGGACCTTTGCTTGAAACTACATGCATGTTATTTAGACAATTCTTAGGCTTTAGATAAAGCATGAATTATTGTTGCTTCATGGGCATTCATCAGAGGATAATACTTTTGTGAATTGTTTATTGAAGCAGATTAGATATGGATTGATAAACTGACTAGAAACATGGCTTTTAGTAAATACTGGAAATTAATGTCAAATGCATGCATGTATTATAATTTGTAATCTGACTCCTGTCAGCTTTCACTAAACAGAGAGATATAAATTGACAAAAAGATTTAAAACTGAATATTGAATATTTCTCCAGAGAACAGAATATCACATATTTTAGCAACTAATTTAATAATTTAATTCAATAATTTCACTTTCAGTTATATAAAATTGATCTTGTGATAGTTTGCAAGCTGTATTGCAAGGGGAACATAGGCATTTTAAAAAGAATCATGTGAGATTACAGGCCTGGGACTGAATTTCACATTGTTCTACTCAACAGAATGATGACTTATGTTGATTGCTGTGGGACTCATCATATATATTGTTTTCCACTGATGACCTCTTTACCCTACTTGGTTTTGGAGAATATGAGTAACACATTCTTCCACCTAATAGATTGGTGGATTGCATGTTAATGTGACACACTGGCTGTTACACTAGTTTCTTCTATATTACTTTAACAATAAATGAATATGCAGGCTAGTATTACTCAGTGAAATAAGGCAGCTATACCCATGATTGAACAAAATAGGGGCAACTGTTTATTCTGGCAAATCTGACTGAATCATTTTGTTTATTTATCAATGGCTGCCCATCCTCCCACAGAATAACTCTTGGTGGTTTACAATGATATCTTTGTTAGCTACCGAATGGGATTATTTAGGTATTGTCTACTGTTTCAGTATAATAGAAAGCAACAATAGATAGCTATGATTTTGCCAGGACATTTACTATTTATTTCCTTTGGGCTTATTGTAAGTAATAAGTAGTGTCAACCATAATTCCAAATTAATGTAATTTTACTTACATTTTGTTCTGTTTCAGGCATGCAGAATTTTGCAATATCCCACCATTAATATTAACCTAAAATAAATTTATATATTTTAAAGAAAAAAATGTCTATCAGCCCTGGAAGCCATCTTTTTCTTTGGATCTTCAGGGCTGCCAAATTTAGTGCTGTGGGAAACTGGGAGGGGGGATTGTATGGAGCTGGAGAGATATCTAGCCATAATAACATTCTTTTCTCTGAGGCAAGGAGTAGCCCTGCACCTGGAGTGGCGTGACTGAGAGGCATCTCCAATTGGGACAGTGCATTGATTGGACCATGTGATGGACATGTGGGTGTGGGGGAAGGGACTTGGACTTTCTTTTGGGTGGGGAAAACCTGGAAGCTTTCAGATTTGGGTTTTCCCAGATGTACCAATATGACATCTGTAATAAAAGGGAACTTTAAGGAACTTCTAGCCTTGGATTCTTCTTTTGTTGGGGGTGTTACTTGGAACCTTGACAATGTCATTTAACAGGTATATTTAAATAGAAAAGAAAGAAGTTCAGTATATATAATATATTCACTGTATAAAGGATTAGAGCCCATAGCCCAATGCACAGATTGTCTATAATCTAGAAAGCAGTAACGCAACCCAATTTTCATTTATTATTAGAAAATTAAAACAAAATATAATATTCAGAAAACTAGCCCATATTGGAGCTTTCAGCATGTTTAGCAATATTTTTATCAGTTTGGGAATCTTTATTTCCCAATATTAATTGCATAATAGCAACCGTATTAAACTACAGTATAAATATTTATGACTTGTATACTTTAAATCATTATTCTAATTTCTCAATTACACTTTAAACTACTTTCTAAAATCTCCAAAGAAAAAGGAGTGAGGAGTCTGATCATTCCCACCTTTTGCCTCATTTTGTCTCTTCTGCCTCAGTAGATGATTCTTTCCAAATGAGGAAATTCTGACCATTAAAAATGTGTAATGGGCCATAGGAGAATTGTGGGATCTTAGGCTGTGAACCTTCCTAGTCATTTTATATGCCCACAAATACTATAAAAATGGATATCAACTCACATACTGGTCTAAATATAATCCTTCCTATAGTTCACAAATACAGCTACAATGTATTATATGTATTTGATTAGGAACAATATTCTAAATACAACTATATAACTGTAATAAATTATAATGCAGGTATTAAAATTGATAACTTGAATAAAATTCTACTACCTGTCTGTAAAATGCTAATTAATATGGATGCCTCTGTGTGTATATAAAAAAAATATATTGTCAGGTCCCCAATGTGTCCCTATCGGGATTCTGCCATTCCGGCAGAAAGAGGGGGCCTTGGTATTTTTAAGACCTGTCACCTGCTTTAGTTTTTCTTTACTTTACTTTGTATCCTCCTGGGATAGGGAGGAAGGAGGGATGGGCTTGGGGCCATCTGTTTTGCTTCAGCTCTGAAGAAGACAAGAGCACCTGAGAACAACTTCTTATCACCTTCTCAGCCTAAAGTTCTCACAGTACCTGGTGGTTGGCTCATGTCAGACTGAGCAGTGGGGAGAGGTTTGCCTGAGTAACTTTTAACAAAACATTTTAGCACGGGAACTTCCGATCCTGCCTTCTCTTTGTTATCATTGTCTTCCAATAATAGTTCCTTTTGAAATGATGCTTGTTTTAAGACTTCTGCTTTCTTGAGGGGACTGCTGAGGCAAGATCTTACATTAGGCAGGATATGCAAAGAGGCACCCGCCCTACCATGGGGACTGTGCACAAGATGTCCAACCAGGGCAGCAAGTATGAAGAAGCTGAATGCTGGGAAAAGACCTCCACCAAGGCTTAACCCAATGAAGCCTCCAGCAAATGGATGGAGGAAGTGACTACCTTGAAGGATTCCCTGAAGCCAAGATAGTCCATTGATGTGGGGAAGAAGGAACCCTTACAAACAATTGCAGAGGCTCTGCAATATTCATCCTGCACATTGCCGGCAGAAATGGAGCAGGTCTGACCCTCAGAAGTTCTTGATGTGGGGAACAAGGAACCCTTACAAACAACTGAAGAGGCACTACAATATTCACCTAGCACATTGCCGACCAAAATAGAGCTTCTGATGGGTGGATCTGGCCTGTTGCAGGCTGAAATGGAGATTCCGGGGGGGGGGGGGTGGACCCAGCCCTGCGAGGCTCCATTCAGCCCTCCACGAGCATCCCCCGGCCTGTTGCAGGCTGAAATGGAGCTTATATGGGGGAGGCCCACAGGAGGCCAATCATAGCATCAGAGAGCCGGATCCGGCCCCTGGAACTCCATTTCAGCCCACAATGTACCAGGTGAAGCCTGAGGAGTCCAGAATGGAACTTCAGAGGGGCACACATGGCTGGGAGGCTGGAGAGGAGACTGCTTGATAGATCTTCACAAGGTATGTGACCTGGTGTGGCAAGTTGGGTGGGGTAGGAAAGCAATTGTGGAGAGCATGGGTTATTTCAGTAGGTTGGGGTGGCCTTGGCAACTGTTCCATCAGTAGGCCTCCAATGGCTTTCCCTACCCTGAAATACCTCATGTGCACTTAACGAGCATCACATTCAATTAGTGAATGCGTGAGCGAAAGCAGGGAGTGATCCCTTTCAAGATACAAGATTCACTCCCATGAATCCTTGGGTTACAAATGGAATGGGCAGGCTCCATTCCATTTGTAACTCGAGGACTACCTGTATAAGCAATTCTAATTTTTATTATTATTATTATTATTATTATTATTATTATTATTATTATTATTATTATTATTATTTGGTTCAGAAACCATATTATTCACATATATGAATAGTCTATTAATATTGATTGACACAAATATTAATATTTGAATGCTTTGGTAAATTTGCTGGAGGATGCTAATTATAATGTTATTTATTCTAAGTAATGTAAAATTCTGTGTAGGAAGCTGCATTCAGTAATGATAGCATGGATTTTTGTTACTAAAAGCTTAATTCACCTAGTCATCTCTTAGCTGCAGACACCTGTGATTATATTCTCAATGAATCATGAAAATATATATTTTCTACCTTTCTTTTTTCTTGCTCAAGTTTACCCTGCCCTCCATACAGAGGGACTAAATATATATTATAAATTATGAGTGGGTACTAATTACATTTTAGAAATCAGCTAAAGAATTCCTTCATGTGGAGGTCAAATGCAATTTCAAAAACCTTTAAATGTCCCATTACAATGGAAAGCTTTAAATTCTTAAAAACTGAAGCACATATTATATTAAGTATAGCAGGGGTGTCAAACTGGCGGCCCATGGGCCTGATGTGTCTCAGCAGGCCAGGCCACCTCAGCTCCATGAAGGGGAAAAATGTTACAAAAGTCACGTGACGGCAACGTGATGCCATGAGTTTGGCACCCATGAAGTGTAGGGTTTGTGCTCTGAATTGAAGTCCAGTGGTAAACTTCTCTTCGATGGCTCTATACTTCAGGATGGATGAACTTGTCATTCTAACTTTCTTACACCACCATTTAAAAGATATTTTTTTATGTTTTATAAGAAAAAGTCAGAGTTCTTTCTTTTAAAGGTTAAATGAAAAGCACAAATGTTACCCATCCTTCTTATCTACTCATTAGAGACTGAGGAGCTTCAAAAGATAATTTCTTGTTGATGAAAAGCAAACATGATGTATCATTTCATGAAGCTGATTTTAAGAGGGCTATTACTTGTTTTAGGTCTCTGCCATCTTTTAACTTCATTAATGTTTGTGGAGCAAAGGGTCACTTTCAATCAACCTAGGAATATCCTGAAAGTGAAATGAAATTTATTAGTAGAATACATCAGTAAGAGTGTATTTCCTTAATTACTTGGCAAGCACAGTGCGTTTCCTGGGATTCATAACAATACTTCAGCAACTTCTATAAAAGCCAAAACAATATACTTCTAGAAATATAGAAAATATTTTAAAATCAATCATCAATCAATTTTCTTTCTTCCATCCTTCCTCCTTCCTTCAATGAATGAAACAAGCCCAACCCAAAAGTAATGTCTGAAGAAGACTCTAAGTATTATTTGTGTTTGATGTTTCATACTATAAGATAAAGAGTTAATTATGGTTTATTAGAATAAAAAAAATAAAAGATGTTAACATTCCCTTGGAAAACAGACTATACACACACCCAGGCGCGCGTGCACACATGCGCGCGTGCACACATGCGCGCGCGCACACATGCGCGCGCACGCACGCACACACACACACACACACACTACATTCAGCATCTGTGTTTGCTTTCTTTTTGTATTAGTTAACTGAGGAGATATTGAAATACATTCATTGTATTTCATTTCTCCATTGAAGACTGAATCAGTCAGAAATTCCTCTCAATCCAGACCAATATCCTTAAGCAAACCCTTAAAATCTCATTCATTATATTCTCCTGAGTAGAGTAACATAGAAATATAATAGTACAGCTGTAAGGACCTACTTTTTTTCCTCCCAAACAAACTGAATTATGTCTGCCACAGAACCCTTTGATCTCCCCTCTATAATTTGGTAAATGTATTATGATAGGAACATCTCTAGAATCACTCTGTTTATAAAAGTTAATTAAAGTCGTTTATGGAAAACTTTGTACTTTCTGAGCTTTGAAGCATACCTATAATATAGATTTGCTTTTCCACAGTTATCACTCTGGACTTAAACTGAAGGACTGTTCTCTGTCAGCCTTTGAAATAGACTGAATTTGGATACTTTCAGTCAAAAGATGCTACTGTTTACAATTGAAGATATGAAAAAGAAAGAATAGTAATACTTGCATGGTCAAGAAGTTTATAGCAGTAATAGGATACATTGTGGTCAACAACTGAATAATATCAATTAAAATTCATAAGCAGCCCTTTAATATGAAAATTATCCAGGTTATTCTCTTACATTTGATGCAGAAAAAGAAAAGATTGATAAATAGTATGGTCAAGGACAAACTGGAATTGATAATACATGCAAACAAGTTATGCTGTTTATGACTGGCTCTAGTAATGAAAGTCAAGGAGCACAACAACAACAACAACAACAACAACAACAAAGTGTTTAAATATAAGGAAGAATATACATGAAAACAGTTTCAACAACCAGTCTTACAAATGCCAATGAAACTATTGAACCACTTCTTAGACTTCAAGAAATATGCTAGATACCAATTGGTAAGGTACCTCTGAAGGTTGGTTCATTTTTTATTGGGGGGGGGGGGTCAAAATGCTTCATTTTATTCAGGAAATAGTTTTTCCTGCATGACACTGAATGGATATGATAGTTTGAAGAAGCAGGAAAAGAATAATATTAATGTTTCTGAAGTTTGATGGTGAAAAATTCTTCTGAATATCAATGGGCAGCTAAGATAATCAATTGATCATAGAAGAAATCAATCTAGGGTTCTAGATTCTAGATTCAAATTATTACATATTTCAGACATCATGTGAAGATCTATCTCTCTTGAATCTACTGTATAATGCTGTAAAGGTAAAAGGAGAGAGAAGTGGATGACATCAATAATGTGGATGGACTCAATGTGGCAATGGTTCACAACTGAAAGAGATAAAGGATCAGATCTTGCAAGAGATCCAGAAAAGATGGTTCTGAAAAAGAGGTATCCATGTGGTTGCTAATAGTTTACAACAACATAATGGAAGACAATCTGTCAATCAATCAGTCTATCAATCAATAAATCTAGTACCAATATTCTAAGCACTGGATCTTTATAATGATCCATATCTGTACCTAATAATTTGACACTCAATTCTTTTTTCATGTAACAGTTTCATGAGTTAAAATTAGTTTTAATGTTCTGATTATGCCAGAAGCATCCCTATGATATATAAAAATTAAATGTGCAAAATTGCAACTATCTCAGATTCTTGACTTGCCAATTCAGTTTCCAATAATACGACCAACAATTAACATCAAAGACAAATTTTATCAAGGCATGAGGGACTTTTCATATTATTTCACCTTCTGTTATAATGAATGATCTTGTCAACTCTCGAAACACTCTGGAGGGGGAGATACAGGAGTTAAAGCAGAGGCCAATGAAGGAATACATTTGAGAGTTCTGGAGGATAGCAGGAAGAGTGCAGCAATGGTCAGAATGGATGCTTGTCTACCACTTCGAAGAGGGCATTGACAGAGGACTATGATAGGCCTGCACATACCGAGGTTTCCCTAATCGGCTGCAAGAGTGGTACCAGGCCATCACAGAACTGGATGTGGAACTACAAGTCTGCATTCTGAGGAGCAATGCTGAAGCAAGGACCCAAAAGAGCCATGTAAGCTGACCAGCCAGGAGGCAATTGGCCTCAGCCACATCCACCAGTGCTCTTGCAAGATCAACTCAAGCCCCCATCCAGTACTTCCGATGCAGTCAGCTGGAGCACCAAGAAGTTGAATGCTTGGTGGCCGTGGCCAAACCAAAAATGGGCCAACGGTGCTGGCAAAGCTGAAAAAATTACCATGGTAGCCACCAGAGAAGTCCAGCTTGGGACCTCAGGACATCTTTCCCACCCAAGGGTGAGGTAACTCCAGCCAAAGGAGACCAGTCACCTGCCTCATATAACAGTGAGGATGAGCAAGAAAGAGAAAGAGACCCAATGGTGAGTAGAGCCATCCACCTCTCAGAGACCCTTACAGGTGAGGGAGAAGGTTTATTTATCTACAAAGTACTTAAGACTAGCAACAAACTAGGCCCTAAATTCTTGGGGCCATTCCTCATTATAAAGGTAATTAATCCATCAATTATCATTTGACTAAAACTTCCCCGCCTTTTGGGGAAGGTGCACCTGCTATTCCACAGTAGCCTATTAAAATTGGTAGTTGGCTCTACATTGAGACCAATAGCTTCAGTGCCACCAAAGCTGATAGTGGTGGAAGGGGAGACTCATTATGAAGTAAAGCAGATTCTAGATTCTAGACTCTATAAGGGGAAATTACAAAATTTAGAGCAATGGAAAGGATATCCTTTTTCAGAGGCCACCTGGGTTAAGAGCATCAATATGACAGCAGACAGGCTAGTAAAGAAATTCCATGACAAGAACCCTCAAAAACACAAAGTATCAATAAATGGGAGGGGGGATGATTGAAAACATATTTAATGGCTGTTTGTGATTCATATTTATTTATTTATTTATTACATGTATTTATATTCCACCCTTCTCCCGAAGGACTTAGGGCAGTGAACACAAGTTAAGAAACATGTACAATAAAATCGCACTTTAAATCAAATAACTAATTCATGATAAATAATAAAATAATAATAATAGAATCAGAGTCAGCCTATTTGCTTGAACAGCCAAGTTGTTGTGGCCCGGTCCTCTGAGCCTATCCCATTGGAGGAAGGAAGCTCTGAGCAGGAGGAAGAGGAGCCAGCCAGATCTCCCAGCCCGCCCCTTCTGGCACCGTCTCAGGTGCCAGCTGAAAGAGAGCCAAGTAGTGGGGAAACAGGTGTCTCAGATGAGAGTGAGGGAGAGACGTCATTCCTGGACGCACGCCAAAGAAGGCAAGAGAAAAGATTACTGCAGCTGCGGCGTATGAGGAAATAGACCTGAGTCACTGGATTGGAGTCACAGGATCAATGAGTCACTGGACCACACCCAGAGCCTATCTATATAAGACAGGACGGTGGGTCAAGAAGTTTGTGACGAACAAAGCAAAACAAACATAGCAACCTCGTAGTCTTGGAAGCTAGATGAACGGCAAAGCTACGTAGGTGATTTTCTTGTTTGTGTAAACTAATAAAGTCCTTGGCAGACGGTGTGCATATCGCTGCCAAGGTTGAGATAAGAACTGTGGAGTGTGCCAAGTGATTCTTAACCCTCGGCTGGCTGTGTTTTTGTGGGTCTCTGAAGGGGGGGGACAGATCATCTTGTTCGTCACCCAAAACTTCATCGTTAAGCCACGATGGACCAACAGCTGCAGCAGCAGGTACAGCAGATGCTGGAGGCCAATCAACTTCTGCAACAGCAAGTAGCACAGCTAACTGCACAACTTGCTTTGGGAAATGCTCCTGTAGCAGCTCTACCTGCTCCCCTTCCCCATCCAAGATGCCCAGTGAACATGCCAGATAAGTTTTCTGGGCAGCAGGAAATGTTCCCGGCCTTCTTGGGACAGTGCCAGCTGTACATGGCAATGCGGCCGGAGGATTTTCCGGATGACCGGGTTCGGGTGGCTTTTATTATCAGCTCCCTCTCTGGCACTGCCGCCCGATGGGCCACGCCCCTGTTGCTGCAAGACAGCCCCTTGCTTCTGGACTATCAGGGCTTTTTGCAACACCTGCGCACCATGTTTGAGGACCCCCTCCAGGTGCAGACGGCAGCGAGGCGCATCAAGGACCTCCGCCAAGGCAAGCGCCCCCTGCAGGACTATATTGCGGAGTTCTGATTGCTAGGCCAGGATTCGGCCTGGAATGAGGCGGCGCTGATGGATGCCTTCCAGGACGGCCTCTGCGATGAGATGCAGGACGAGCTGGTTCGGGTGGAGGCGCCACAGACCCTGGACATGCTGGTAACCCACTGCCTGCGCATTGACGCCCGCCTACAATGGCGACGGCCCTGTAGGGCTCTTCCGGAACCACCGACAGTGCCGGCACCCCCGCGTTTCGTACCGACAGCGCCCCGGACCGTACCGCGTTTGGTGGCGACGGCTGAGGAGCCCATGGAGCTCGGAGCAGCCAGACCTCAACTGACGGCCCAGGAGCGGATGCGGAGACGCCAAGGGGGGTTGTGCCTCTATTGCGGCGAGGCTGGACATTTCGCCGCCTCGTGTCCCCGGAAGCGGAGTGGATCGCTCAAGCCTGTTCCAGAGCCTCGGCGTGACCAGCCAGGAAACGGGTCAGGCCTGGCTTAGGGGAAACTCTGGGTTAGGCAGGTGACTATGCCCCGCTGGAGGCGGCGGCTGTGGACTGTGAGCCCCCTCGGCACCTGATTTTGAACACCCGGGTGTTGTTGGCTAACCGGTCGGAGGGGCTCCAGGCGCACGTGCTGGTGGACTCGGGGGCCACCACGAACTTTATGGACCAGGCCTTTGTGGCCCATTACAAGGTTCCCTTGGTTCCAGTGGACCCTCCGTTGAGGGTCGAAACTATTGATGGGCGGGAACTTGTGGCGGGGCCCATCAACTTCGCTACTCAGCCCTTGCGCCTTGCCATTGGGAACCATGAGGAGGCGATCCAGTTTTATGTGACGGCGGACCTGCACTTCCCCTTGGTCCTGGGGATGGCCTGGCTTTGGGCGCACGACCCTCAGGTGGCGTGGTCGAGAAATGCCATCTCATTCCCAAGCCTGCAGTGTGTCGACCACCTTCGCCACACCTGTGCCGGCCAGGACGTCTCTGCCCCGAAGGTCTCCTTGCCTCCGGAGCTGACATCCTTCGCCGACGTGTTCAGCGAGAAGGAGGCGGATCGCTTGCCCCCGCACCGACCCTACGACTGCGCGGTGGACTTGATGCCCAACGCGCCCCTGCCCTCGGGACGCCTGTACTCCATGTCGGAGCCCGACCTGGCCGCCTTACGGGACTTTCTGGACAAGAACCTGGCCCGTGGGTTCATCCGGCCTTCGACCTCCCCGCTCTCGGCCCCAGTCCTCTTCGTGAAAAAGAAGACGGGGGACTTGCGCCTGTGTTGCGACTACCGGCGCTTGAATGCCATCACGGTACGGAATCGCTATCCCCTGCCGCTGATCCCGGAGCTGATGGAGAGGTTGCGGGAGGCCTCGATTTTCACCAAACTCGACCTCCGGGGAGCCTACAACTTGGTGCGGATGCGAGAGGGGGACGAGTGGAAGATGGCATTTGGCACCCGATACGGACACTTTGAATATACCGTCATGCCGTTCGGGTTGACCAACGCCCCCGCGGTCTTTCAGTACTTGATGAACGACGTGTTCCGGGACATGCTGGATCGGTTCGTGGTGATCTACCTGGATGATATTTTGATCTATTCCCGGACCCCGGAAAGTCACCTCCAGCATGTCTGCCAGGTCCTGCAGCGCCTGCGGGAGCACCAGCTCTATGCAAAGTTGGAGAAATGTTACTTCTTCCAGACTTCCATAGAGTTCCTCGGGCACATCATCACCCCCGAGGGCATCGCGATGGACCCACACAAGGTGGCGGCCTTGCGCAGTTGGGAACCCCCGCGTCGGGTGAAGGACGTCCAGCGTCTGTTGGGATTTGCCAACTACTACCGGACCTTCATCCCGGGCTTTGCCACCCTGACCGTGCCGTTGACCCAGCTCCTTCGGAAGAAGGTTCCGTTCCAGTGGGGGCCCCCGCAGCAGCAGGCCTTCGAGGTTCTCAAGCAGGCCTTTGTCACAGAGCCGGTCCTGAGGCACCCCGATCCACACCGTCCGTTCGTGGTTGAGACAGACGCGTCCAACGTGGCGATTGGAGCGGTGCTGCTACAGGCTCCGGTGGATGGCGGCACTCTTTTTCCCTGCGCTTACTACTCCCGGAAACTCACTCCTTCCGAGCGCAACTACACCATCTGGGAAAAGGAGTTGCTGGCTATCAAGGCCGGGTTCGAGGCTTGGCGACATCACCTCGAGGGGGCCCGACACCAGGTGGAGGTGAAGACGGACCATCGGAACCTGGAGCACCTCACCACGGCCAGGAATTTGAACCAGCGGCAGATCCGGTGGTCGTTGTTTTTCGCCCGGTTCAACTTCCACGTCACATACATTCCGAGCCACCTCAACCAGAGGGCGGACGCGCTATCCCGTAAGCCGGAATACTTTTGCCCCAAGGACTCCCTTTCCCCCCGGACGGTGCTGCCAGCAGACTCCTTGGCCGCGGTCCAGGAACCAGTGGACCTGCGGACTCAGGTGCTGGAAGCGCAGCGACGGGACGACTGGTCGCAGCAGCGGAGAGCGGATGTCGGCCCCGCGTCCCCATGGACCGTGGAGGAGGGCTTGCTCAGGCACCGGGGTCGGCTGTACGTGCCCACAAGTCCGCTCCGAGCCCTCGTCATGAACCAGTGCCATGACAACCCCGCGGCGGGGCACTTCGGCTTCTTTAAGACCTTGAACCTAGTGACGCGGACTTTTTGGTGGCCTCGGGTACGGCACGACGTGCACGCCTACGTGACGTCCTGTGTGCCATGCCGACAGGCCAAAGCCGCATCCGCCCCCCCTCCTGGACTCCTCCAGCCGCTGCTGACACCAGAGAGACCGTGGGGAGCCATCTCCATGGACTTCCTGACTGACCTGTTCACGACCGTCCTCGTGGTGGTGGATGCGCTCACGAAGATGGCACATTTCATCCTGTGCTGCAGCCTGCCCTCGGCTCGTACCACGGCTCGCCTGTTCCTGCAACACATCTTCCGCCTCCACGGCCTGCCGGACCGGGTGGTTTCGGACTGCGGGGCCCAGTTCACGGCCCGCTTCTGGAAAAGCCTGATGGCTGCGCTGGAGGTGCAGGTGTGCCTGTCGTCGTCACACCATCCGGAGACTGACGGGGGCACGGAGAAGGTCATTGGCATACTGGAGCAGTACCTCCGCTGTTTTGTCAACCAGCAGCAGGACAACTGGGCCGAGTACCTTCCCCTGGCGGAGTTCGCTTTTAACAACTCCCAACATACCTCCACCCAGATGACACCGTTCCATGCCAACGTCGGGTACCATCCACGGTTTTTTCCGTTGACCATCATGGACTCCCCTGTTCCTGAGACCCGGGACTTCCTCTCGGAGCTGCAGGCGGTGTAGCAACTGGTGTGGCGGCAGCTGATCCGGGCGAAAGAGGACTATAAACGGTTCGCCGATTGCGCCCGCCGGGCGACGCCACCGCTGGAAGTTGGAGATCGGGTGTGGCTGTCCATGAAACACCTCCCCACGGACCAGCCGGTGAGGAAACTGGCCCACCGCTTTATCGGTCCCTTCCCCATCGAGGCGGTCATCAACCCGGTGGCCTATCGGTTGACTCTACCCCGCTCCATGTGGCTCCACCCCGTTTTTCATCGGTCCCTCCTGGTCCCTGAGACTCCCGCTAGCCTTCTCCACCGCCCGCCGCCGCCTGCCTCCCCAGCCGCAGCCGACGAGGACGACGCCTCAACGTATGAGGTGGACAGTATTCGGGACTCCCGTTGGCTGAAGGGGCGCTTCCAATACCTCATCGCTTGGAAAGGGTACGGGGCCGAGGATTTCACCTGGGTGGACGCATCTGCCGTTCAGGCCCCTGACCTGGTGCGGGCTTTCCACGAACAGTTCCCGTCCCGACCCCATCCCGACCGTCAGACCTGGGGGAAGGGCCCTGCGGTGGGGGATAGTGTTGTGGCCCCGTCCTCTGAGCCTATCCCATTGGAGGAAGGAAGCTCTGAGCAGGAGGAAGAGGAGCCAGCCAGATCTCCCAGCCCCCCCCCCCCCCGGCACCGTTTCAGGTGCCAGCTGAAAGAGAGCCAAGTAGTGGGGAAACAGGTGTCTCAGATGAGAGTGAGGGAGAGACGTCATTCCTGGACGCACACCAAAGAAGGCGAGAGAAAAGATTACTGCAGCTGCGGCGTATGAGGAAATAGACCTGAATCACTGGATTGGAGTCATAGAATCAATGAGTCACTGGACCACACCCAGAGCCTATCTATATAAGACAGGACGGTGGGTCAAGAAGTTTGTGACGAACAAAGCAAAACAAACATAGCAACCTCGTAGTCTTGGAAGCTAGATGAACGGCAAAGCTACGTAGGTGATTTTCTTGTTTGTGTAAACTAATAAAGTCCTTGGCAGACGGTGTGCATATCGCTGCCAAGGTTGAGATAAGAACTGTGGAGTGTGCCAAGTGATTCTTAACCCTCGGCTGGCTGTGTTTTTGTGGGTCTCTGAAGGGGGGGGACAGATCACAAGTCTTCAGGTCCCGACGGAAGGAGCGGAGATCAGAGCCATCCGGAGCTCAGTAGGTAATTCATTCTAGAGGGTGGGAGCACCCACAGAGAGCGCCCTACACCTGGGCACCCCTAGATGACATTGGCTCGCCGTCGGAACCCTGAGGAGAGCGGCTCTATGTGAGCAAACAGAACAGTGGGAAGCAGGCAGGAGAAGGTCCTGTAAATATCCTGGACCTAAATCATGTAGGACCTTATAGGTGAGAATCAGCAGTTTGAAGCAGACCCGGAGAACCACTGGTAACCAGTGCAGCTCAAGCAGGAGGGGTGTTATATGGGAGTAATGAGGGGCTCCCGTAACAACCCATGCGGCTTCATTCTGGATCAGCTGAAGTCTCTGGATGCATCTCAGGGGCAGGCCCATGTAGAGGGAATTGCAGTAATCCAAGCGGGAGGTAACCAGGGCATGAGTGACAGTGCGAAGGTCATCTCGGTCCAGGAAAGGGCGCAACTGGAGCACTAGGCGAACCTATGCGAAGGCCACCCTGGTCACGGCAATTAGATGGTCTTCTAGGGACAGCCAAGCATCCAGGAGAACACCCAAGTTGCGAGCCCTATCAACGGGGGCAAGTTTTTCTCCATTCATCAAAAGTGATGGGGCTTCTGAAATCCGAGATGCTGGCATCCACAACCACTCAGTCTTGGAGGGATTGAGTTTGAGTCTGTTTCTACCCATCCAGGCCTGTACCGCCTCCAGGCAATGGGACCTCATGGAAAGGGCATCTCTGGGGTGGTCTGGGGTGGAAATGTATAATTGGGTATCATCAGCATATTGATGATATTTCACTCCAAAGCCACAAATGATCTTACCCAGTGGCTTCATATAGATGTTAAAGAGTAGAGAGGAGAGAACCAACCCCTGAGGCACCCCACAATTTAGGGGCCTCGGGGTGGACCTCTGCCCTCCCGCCCATACAAACTGTAAGCGACCCGAGAGGTAGGAGGAGAACCACTGTAAAACAGTGCCTCCCACACCCAACCCCTCAAGTCGTTGCAGTAGGATACCATGGTCAATGCTATCAAAAGCCACTGAGAGGTCAAGTAGGATCAGGATGGAGGAACAACCACCATCCCGAGCCCGCCAGAGATCATTCACCAGAGTGACCAATGCCATTTCCGTGCTGTGTCCACATCAGAAGACCGATTGGTACGGGTCAAGGTATTCCGTTTCCTCCAGGAACTGTGGGAGCTGTTGCGCCACTACAGTCTCAACAACCTTCATGATGAAGCGAAGGTTGGAGACGGGACGATAGTTATTAAGTGAGTCTGGATCCAGGGAAGGCTTCTTGAGGAGAGATCGAACCACCGCCTCCTTAAGAGAGGCAGGGAAGTTCCCCTCTCTCAACGAAGTGTTGACAATTGCCTGGATCCAGTCTCTAGTCACCTCCTTGGCAGCCGAAACCAACCAGAAGGGACAAGGGTCCAATAAGCAAGTGGAAGAACTAAGTTTGCCCATTATCCTGTCCACTTCCTTGACAGAAACAGGGTCAAACTCAATCCAGATATTATTCTCAAGACCCACCCTAGTCTCCCAATTGGATTGTGCCCAGTCAGAGTCCAATCCAATCTGGATCTGAGCAATTTTATCATGCAGAAACTGTACAAAATCCTTGGCTGATTGCCAACCATTGTCAGACTTTGTTTAATCTCTGTAATTCATACCAGTCTGATAAGGACTTTTGTGGTTAAAGCCTGCATTTTGAAAGGGGTCTGTTTGTATTAAATGGAGTTTTTGGAGCTGTGTGCATGTGTGTGTGTGCTACACTTCTTGGGACCTGTAGTTGGGGCAGAACAGTAAGGGGAGCTGACTGTTAACTCTCAAAATGACTCTAACCAAAGCCATAGTTTTCTTGCTTCATTTCTTACTTGCCATACCTGTGGGCCGGAGGGGCACTTATGGAATGTAGAATGTTTTCCTTCAATGTGCCAGACATAACAACAATAAGGCTCCTGAGCACCAAGACCAAATCAGCATGCCCTAGCAACAGCAGGAGGGAATGCTGAGAAGTTCATCACCTGCTTGGTTGAGTAACAAGCAGGTGATGAACAAGGCGGGTGGACAATATATATTCTTTAATTATACCAAAAATGCAGGAATTATTCAGTGTTGGTTTCACCTCTGATTGTGCTGATCAGAGTCCCACTAAACTGGATTTTTGAGGAAGCCAAGGTCTGAGTCTTAAATTGATTGGGAGCATTACTTGGAACCTAATAAACAGATCTATTAACAGAATTGATATTGGAATAAATGTATGGGCAGACCACAATCCAATAATAATGACATGGAAAGGGAAAAAAAGAAAAATGAGATGGACATTAAATCAAAGATTACTAAATGAAAAAAATTTCCAACAATATATGGAAAAAGAATTGACTTTTTTTTAAAGAGAAAAAGAAAGAAGATTTAATTAATTTAATTTAATTTATCAAATTTCTATGCCGCCCAACTCCCAAGGGACTCTGGGCAGCTTACAGCAAAAAATAATACAACAAAGAACATAGGAAAATTATTAAAAAACATTATAAAAATATTTTAAAAACATTAAAAGTCTATGCACACCATTCATGGCTGGATCTCGCAAGATTGCAACAGTGAGATCAATGGCCCCAGGCCTGCCGGAAAAGCCAGGTCTTCACTGCTTTCCGGAAGGCCAATAAAGTGGGGGTAGTCTGGATCTCAGGAGATAACTGGTTCCAGAGAGCTGGGGCAGCCACAGAGAAGGCCCTCCCCCGTGGGCCCGCCAGCAGCATTGTTTAGCTGACGGGACCCAGAGGAGACCAACTCTGTGGGATCTTACCAGTCACTGGGAGCTATGCGGTAGAAGGTGGTCTTGAAGATAGCCTGGCCCTGAGCCATGCAGGGCTTTAAAGGTAATAACCAACACCTTGAATTGTGCCTGGAGACTAATAGGAAACCAGTGCAGCTTGCGCAGAATTGGTGTAATGTGAGTGTATCTAGGTGCACCCATGACAGCTCACGCAACTGCATTCTGGACCGACTGTAGTCTCCGAACACTCTTCAAGGGTAGCCCCATGTAGAGCATGGTGTAATAACCTAACGGTGAGGTGACAAGGACATGAGTGACTGTGAGGAGAGCCTCCTGATCCAAGTAGGGTTGCAATTGGTGCACCAGGCGAACCTGTGCAAAGGTCCCCCTGGCTACAGCTGCCAGATGTTGCTCTAATCGTAGCTGTGAGTCTCCCAAATTGCGAGCTCATTCTGAGGGGGACAATTTCTCCCCACCCCCCAGAATCAAGGATGCACAGTCGACATAGTCTTTAGGAGGCAATACCCAGAACCACTTGGTCTTTTCTGGGTTAAGACTGAGCCTATTGACTCCCATCCAAACTCTCACAGCCTCCAGGCACTGGCACATCACATCCACCACTTCACTGAACTGATGTGGTGTGGAGATATACAGCTGAGTATCATATTGCTGATACCCCACCCCGTATTGTGGGGTGGGGTATCACCTTTTGTAAAGATACTTCTTTACAAAACATGCGGGATATCAGTAAAGCATACATTAAAAGATTGGCAATGACAAATTTGGGAAAATGAAATAAACAAAATAGACAAATGCATAAGAATTTAGAGGAAGAATATAAGAGATTAGAGATGGAACTACAAAAAAACTTGCATGATAAAAAGATTAAAAATCTGTTGGATTTGAAAAAACATAGAATAAATTTAATGGAAAATGAAGAATTGGCAAATAGAATAAAAGCTACAAAGCAAATTTTTTTAGAAAAATGCAAATAAACCAGGACAATGGTTAGCATATAAAATGAAAAAAGAGAAAGAAAAAAAATTAATAAATCAATTAAGAGATCGAGATGGAAAGATATGTTATAAAACTGAGGAAAAGAAGAGGATAATTGAGAAATACTGCAATGGATTGTATCAACAAGAAACAGTAGAAGAAGATAAGATGGAACAATATTTGAAGAAAACGGAATTGCCTAGAATCCCAGAAAAGTTCAAAAAATTATTAGAAGAAAGAATATCTATGATGGAATTAATGGAGGGAATTAAAAGACAGAAAAATGGGAAGACACCAGGCCCAAATGGATTACCAGCAGAGGAATATAAAACCCTACAAGATGTACTAAGCAATGTGATGCTGCAAGTATTCAATGAACTATTACTTAAAGCTAAAATTCCAAACTCATGGATGGAGGCATATATAACTTTAATACCAAAAGAAGAGGCAGATCTGCAACAGATAAAGAATTAAAGACCGATATCTTTATTTAATGAAGATTGTGAGATTTTTGTGTCAATCATGGTTGAAAGATTAAAACAATTACTAAATGAGTTTATACATTTGGATCAAAATGGCTTCTTACCAAAAAGACAAATTAGAGACAATATGCGAATTATATTAAACATATTAGAATATTATGAACTACACTCAGAGAAACAAATAGTGTTGTTATTTTTAGATGCACAAAAGGCATTTGACAACGTGAAATGGCAATTTATGATAAAACAGTTGAAAATGATGGAATTTGGAGACAGATTTATAAATATGATCTAAACTATATATATAGAGACCAAGCGGCAAAGGTGATGGTAAATGGTGAAATGACAGAGAAAAGACATCCCAGTCTCATGGGAGGACAGTAGAGATACCAATGGTACATCAATGAACAATGGCTTCATGTTTACATCTTTTTCGAGTCCCTTGATCAAGCTCCATGCCTCTATCACTGCACCTGGAGATATACACGACAGCGGATCTTCTTGCCCTGCGAGACTTCCCCCTCTCGCAGACGTGGCCCTCCTCACTATTGAGGGCCCACCTCAATGATGGGTTTTGGGACCCAGAGAGGTGGCATGTGAAAACTAGGGGGTTGAGGGGTTTTTATCAAAGTTTTTAGTTAAATTTTTAAGGGGTCCCAGGGAGGGAAAGGGTCTGATTGGAACTCAGATTGTGTGTATGGGGGATAACCCACAAGGGGGAGGGTCAGGTCTGGCCATGAAGCGCGGCATTGGGGGTGGGGGACCCGGGGTCAAGGAGGGGCTAAAGCTCATCCAGATAGTGTCTTGAACATCAATACTGTAGGTGGGAGGGGTAGATATGGCAGGAGAAGAGGGCCATATCATGCTAGGGGAGTGCGCACTCGCTGTCTATGAGCAGTGGCATGCTCCAGCCCCCAAGGCTCCACCCGATCCCCAGGTTGCACAGACCCTCAGGGCCTTGGGCTTCGGCTGATGCTGTGCAATGCCAGGTCCATGGTAAATAAAGCCCCCCTCATTTGTGATCTTGTTCAGGAGGGGGGTGCAGACCTGGCAGGTATTACAGAGACCTGGTTGGGCCAGGAGGGGGGGGTTCCCCTCGTTGAAATGTGCCCACCAGGTTTCCATGCATTCCATCAGCCGAGGTCACAGGGGAGAGGAGGGGGGGTAGCAATTATTATTAAAGATGGTCTGAGACCGAGGGAGGCCACTGTTCCTCAGACTGCTGGCTGTAAATCCCTCCTTGTGAAATGGGGTCATGGGGTTCAGATGGGTTTGCTGATCACATACCTGCTCCCTGCCACATGGTAGCAGCCCTGCCCGAGCTACTCAACGTCATTGCCGCGGTAGTGGTTGATACCCCTAGGCTTATGATCATGGGGGATTTCAACCTGCCGTCAATGGGTGAGGCGTCTGAGGTGGGTCAGGAGTTCATGGCTTCCATGACAGCTATGAACCTGACCCAGTTAATTCATGGCCTTACCTACACGGGGGGAAACACGCTGGATCTGGTTTTTGTCTCTGGACAGTGGTTGAGTGACCTTGAGATAGGGGATATAGTTACCGAACCCTTGTCATGGTCAGATCACTCTCTCCTTTGTCTCAACCTTCGAACCGCAGCACCCTGCCGCAGGGAGGAGGAACTGGTAAGATGGTTCCGCCCCAGGTGCCTGATGGAACCTGACAGGTTCCAGACAGAGCTTGGGCCATTTCCTGAGGCTCTGGCACACGCCTTGACTGGAGACCTATGGCTGCCTGGGATAGGGCAGCCGCTGGAGCTCTGGACCAGGTCATGCCTTTGCTGCCTCTGACCCGGCACCAATCTCATTTGGTTCCTTGGTTCACTGAGGAGCTGAGGGAGTTGAAATGCTGGAAAAGATGCCTAGAGAGTAGTTGGAGGGCCAGTCTTTCTGAATTGGACCAGACACTGGTAAGATCTCATATTAGGAATTACCTAGTGGCGATAAAAGCAGCAAAATGGAGTTATTTTGCTGCTCTTATTGCATCATCAGATAATCGCCTGGCCACCCTGTTTAGGGTGACCCACTCCCTGCTCCACCAGGAAGCGCAGGAGGACCCCTTGGAGGGTAGAGCCGAGGATTTTGTTCAGTATCTGTATAACAAAATCACTCAGATTCAGGAAGATCTGGACTCCAACTGGATGGTCTCAGGTGGAGGGACTGGGGCAGGTCTTAAGAACATTATCTGGGATGAGTTTGATCCTGTGACCCCTGAGGACATGGACAGGATTCTGGGCAGACTGAACACGACCACTTGTTTATTGCACCCATGTCCCTCCTGGTTTGTACTGGCTTCCCGGGAGGCCTGGCTCCAGGGGATTATAAATGCTTCGTTGGGTGAGGTTGACTTTTCCGCCACCTTGAAAGAGGCAGTGGTGAGGCCTCTCCTCAAGAAGCCTTCCCTGGACCCAGAAATGTTGGTTAATTATTGTCTGGTCTCCAACCTTTGCTTTTGGCACCTGGATGAAATGACGTATCTGGATCCATTCCAGTCGGGCTTCAGCCTGGGTACAGCATGGAAATGGCATTGGTTGCATTGGTTGATGATCTCTGGAGGGTTCGGGACAGGGGGTGCTCCTCTGTCCTAGTCCTGTTAGATCTCTCAGCAGCTTTTGATACTATTGACCATGGTATCATGCTGCACCGGTTGGAAGAGTTAGGGGTGGGAGGCACTGTGCTGTGGTGGTTCTCCTCCATTCTCTCTGACTGGTCGCAGTCTGTGTTGACAGGGGGGAAGAGGTCGACCCCGAGGCCCCTCATTTGTGGAGTGCCACAAGGCTTGGTCCTCTCGCCCTTCCTGTTCAACATTTATGTGAAGCCGCTGGGTGAGATCATCTGTGGTTTCGGGGTGAAGTACCACCAGTACGCTGATGACACCCAGCTGTACATCTCCACCCTGGACCACCCCAATGATGCCCTTGAGGTGATATCCCGGTGCCTGGAGGCCGTGCGGATTTGGATGGGGAGGAATAGGCTCAACCCATCCAAGACCGAGTGGCTGTGGTTTCCGACGTCCCGATATAGTCAGTTGGCACCATCACCGACTATTGGGGGTGAATCATTGGCCCCCACGGAGAGGGTTTGCAACTTGGGCGTCCTCCTGGATTCATGGCTGTCTTTAGAAGAGCATTTGACGGCCGTGACTGGGAGGATTTTTCATCAGGTTCGCCTGATCCACCAGTTGCGTCCCTTTCTGGATCGGGACTCTTTACGCACGATCACTCATGTCCTCGTCACCTCCCGCCTGGACTATTGTTATGCTCTCTACAAGGAGCTCCCCTTGAGGAGCATCCGGAGGCTCCAACTGGCACAGAGTGTGGCTGCATGGATGGTAATGGGAGCGACATGGCATTCCCATGTAACACTTCTCCTGCGCAAGCTGCACTAGCTGCATGCGAGCTGCACATGGTGGTCTTCTGGGTGTGCTTCAAAGTTTTGGTTACCACTTTTAGAGCGCTCCATGGCTTAGGACCTGATTACCTATGGGACCACCTACTACCACCAATAGCCTCCCACCGGTATGCTCTCTCTCTCTTTTTTTAAAATAATTTTTATTGATTATAAACAAAGATATAAAGACAGTACAAATACAAACAAAACCCCACCACCCACAAAACCTACACCACATTTATGACATTTTACATATATGCTTTGTCATCAACAGAATAAATAGTGTTTTACTTTCTATATTAGTGCAAAAATAGTATTAACTTCATTTGTTCAAATATTTTACACTATAGATATACTTGTATTATCTTCCTAATCATTTCCTACTATTACTCTTTCACCCGGATTTTCATCTTCTAGGTTTGTGCTAATTTTACTTTCCAGCCATTTATACCATTTGTGCCACACAAGATAATAATCACTTTGGGGACTTCCGGTGGCGCCTTCCTCGTTGGCAGCGGGCTTTTCATGCCCGCCAGTTTCTCGGTGCGTTAGAGCCGCCTTACAACAGACAGGCGGCTCGAAAAAACCTGCTCCTTGACGGGAGGAGCAGGGAGAGCTTCTGGGGGTGAGGTTGAGCCTCACTGAGTCGCCCCAGGAATTTTTCCTTGTCCTGGGGAGGGTTCAGAGGGATGGCTCCCTCCATACCCCCAGGGTATGCTCCCCGCCGAGATGATCCTTCGCTAATTACCTAATTAGCGGAGCCAGACGTTGGGAGCAACACCACAATCAAAGCGACAATTGGAGCAAGTTGGAAAAGAGAGAAGAAAAATTTAAGCAAGTATGGATTTTTTTCAATGGATTTTTTGGAAGAGGAGGGGGGAAGGGGGGAAGGAGAGGAAGAAAAATGAAAGTTTTTAAGATGGCGACTGGCTCTGCTTGAAAGGAAAGTGATAGTGGAAATGGAGTGCAGAGTTTAGTCCTGAAAGACTTTGAAAGGAATATTTTGTCACAGAAAAAGAATTTAAAGGAACAGAGGCTGATTTAAATAGATTTCTTCTGGTTTTTTTTTCTTTTCTTTTTTCTATTGAAGTAAGAAGGATTTTTTCTTGGTCTTTTTTAAAAGTAAAGATGCCTAAACTTAAAGGAAGGGGGGGCTCCCCCTTGAATCAGATGAATAAAGTTGAAATGTCTCATTTGCAGAGACTTACAGAACAGGAGTTAAAAGAGTTAATTACAAGGTCCTTAGAGAGTGTGGTAGATAAGATAAAAGGATCACAGAAGGACCTCGAGGAACTGGTTTCTGGGAAATATGACCAATTAAATCAAATTATCGCTCAAGTAGCTTCAGATTTTTCAACTGCGGTGGCTGCAATGGGGAAGAAAGTGATTGAGATGAGTAGTAAATTTGAATCTCATATACAAGAATTACAAGCGAAACTTCTGGAAGCAGAGGCCAAAAATTATAACATTCAGAATGATGTTATTATGCTCCAAATTAAGGCTATGGAATCTGCAATTAGACTAAGAGGGATAAAAGAAAACAACAGAGAAAACTTAAGAACAACTTGTGCAAAGGCCTTTGCAGAATTATTAAAGCTACAAGATGAATTAATTTTGGGTTCTATAGCGAAAGTTTACAGAGTTAACTCACGTTTGGCTAAACAAAGGAATCTGCCTAGAGATGTCGTTGTTTACTTCACTGATAAGAGACTGAGAGATGATATTTTACAAAAGTCTTATTCTGATAGAGTGCAGGTAGCAAGTACACAAATCAGGATTTTCAAAGAGCTACCATCGAAAGTCTTGAAGGACAGGAAAGATTTTGATTTTTTGGTCAAGGAATTGAAGAGAAGTAATATCCCATTTAGATGGGATTTTCCAGTTGGTATAATTTTTAGATATCAAGGTGTGAGACATTGTCTGAATACTATTGAAAAAGCAGAATATTTTTATCAAAATATTTTTAAGGGAGCACCGAAATATATTAAGAATAAAAAGTCAAAAACAGAGTTTACAAAATGTGAACAGAAAGAAGAAAATTAAAGTGTGTTAAAAGTAAAAGGAGAATTTGGTGGTTGTCCAGAGGATTCTATTATGGATTTTTCTGATGAGAAAACTGAACACCTCAGTGATCTTGGGGGATTACAGGACCTTGAACTGCTGGAGGAAGATTCAAAAAACAAAGTTTTACTTCGAGATGACCAGCAGCAGAGGTCCAATACTCTTCAGGACATGGGGGGTGATGCTAATCGACAGGAACTAGAAGTCAATGAAGAAATCTGACTGGAAACCACAGGTGATAAATTTAAAGAGCATCTTGAATTGTTTGATACTGAATCAGAAAGCATTGAAAGATTTGGAAAAAATGGATTATAAAAACTCTTTTAAGATGTACAACAATTTGTTAAAAGTTCATTCTGAGTTGGACTAACTTTAAACTTATATATCAAAATGGATTATAAAAATTTTTTACTATGAAGTTTATCCTGGATTGGACATGTTATCCTGAGTTCTGATAGATTGCTGCAAAATTAGCAGCGATCACTGGTTACCCAATTATATATTTTTTGTGGAATTTATTTTCTAGGAGAAGACTACGAAATTGAAAATATCCTATAACCCGAAGGATTGAATTGCAAAGGGTGGCAGGATTTGAAATAATTTTGAAGGAACATCTGGGAACGCAGCTCTTAGTTGGTTTTTTTTTTTCTCTTTTTTTTTCTTCAAGGCTTGAATGTCAAGACTGCAAAAGCCTATTTTTAGGTATAGTATAAGTTAGCTTGAATGAATCTTCCTAGAGGTGTGAATATCTTCGTGGTTGGATATTATTCATATAAAGTCACTCGGGGGGTTGTGTGGGGAAATGTTTTACTTTGCTGATGGGGGCAGCGGCAAGATGAAGATTATTGAAGCAGGATTTATGTAAGGAAATATGTTTGACTTCAATCAAGTTGATGAGAAGATTGAAATTTGGATTATACAGACTGAGGAATGAATTAAACAAAAGATAATTTTCTTAATGATATAACTGCGTGATTATAAATATATATGCATATATATGTTTTATGTTTTTGGGGTTTTTTTTAGTTAAGGGGTGTAGTTAGGATAGAATTATAATGGTGTTCTTAATTATAATGGTTATTAATGGTTTTTTTTATTATTATTATAACATTGTTTAAATATATTAAGGTCTGGTTTTTTTGTTTTTTGTTTACTTTTTTTTCCCTTCTTTCCTTCTTTCTCTTTCTTTTCCTCTTTTGAAATTTGTTTAATTTAGAATTTGAATATTTAATAATCTTTTCTTTTTCCCTTGTTCTAAATTTTGGTTTTTTTTTAACTTGTAGCGGAAGTCAGGGGGGCGATGGGGAGGGAAGGGGTTGGGGTTGAGGGAGGATGGGAGGGGTTGGGTAGGGGGACTGGGGAGGGGGGGTGAAAATGAAAAAAATTCTGTATTGTAAAACTTTTTCAATAATAAAAAAAAAGATAATAATCACTTTTCTCCTTATCCTGGAGTTCCATCATCAATCTATCCATTTCGGCACACTCTGTTATCTTTGAGATAATTTTATCTTTTGTTGGGAGTTTGTCTAATTTCTAGTTTTGTGCGAACAATATTCGTGCTGCTGTCAAGATATGTATAATAAGATATCTTGTTTCTTTCACGTATTGCACTGTGATCATGCCAAATAGGAAGAATTCTGGGTTTGCCTCTACTTCTAAGTTCATTATTTCCTCAATCATTTTTTTTATATCCTGCCAATATTGTTGGGCCTTACTACACTTCCACCAAGCATGGTAATATGTTCCCTTTTTTGTCTTACATTTCCAGCAGAATGGGGAGGTGTCAGGATATATTTTGGCTAATCGGGCTGAGGATAGGTGCCATTTGAAAAACATTTTAATAAGGTTCTCTTTATACGATGTGGCCCTTGTCATTTTAATATTTTCTTTTCATAATTTCTCCCAATTTGCCAGTTGGATATTGTGCCCTATGTCCCTCGCCCACCTTATCATGTTTTCTTTAACCGTTTCTTCTGTTAATTTATATCTAAGGAGATAATTATATATCTTAGTTATCATTTTTTGTTCTGTTCCCTGTAAAATCCTGTCAAATTCATTCAAATCATTGGCAATTCCATACTGTTTTTTGTCTGTTATATATCTTAAATATATTTGAGTATAGGGCCACCAATCAATATTTATGCCAGATTTTGATAAATTCTCCTTCCTGGTTTAATAGATCTTGATATTGCATCATCTTTCCTGTCTCAAGGGTATTTGGATGTATCAAAGCCTCCATCAGGGACCACCATTTAGGTATATTAGTATAATGATTTTTCCTGATTTCCTGCCAAATCTTGAATAATGAACCTCGAATTATATGTCGTTGGAAATACATATGTCTTTTATCCGGTCCCTCCCATAGGAAAGCATGCCATCCTCGTGTTAAATCAAAACCTTCTAAGTATAGCATTCTTTTATTGTCCAATCTCATCCATTCTTTAATCCAAGTCAACCCTGATGCCTTATAATAAAGTTCCCATTCTGGTACTGCTAGGCTTCCTTTATCTCTTGAGTCTTGTAAAGCTTTAATTTTGATTCTGGCCTTCTTCCCTTGCCATATCTAGGTCATTATAATTTTATTAAGATTCTTAAAAAAAATCTCTTCCCGGATGTATTGGTATTACCTGATACAGATATAATATTCTTGGTAGTATGTTCATTTTTATTGAGGCAATTCTGCCCATCAATGACAGTTGTAGTCTATTCCAAATTTCCAAATTGTTTTTAATTTGTTTTAATAGTTTAATATAGTTATCTTCTTTGATTGTAATTGCTTTTGCCTTCAACCAGATACCTAAATATTTTATCTTCTTTACTATTTGAATTCCCAATTCTTCTTCTAATTTCAAACTCTGTGTGTGTGTCATATTTTTCATCAATATTTTTGTTTTTTGTTTGTTTATTTGGAGGCCCGCGACTTCCCCGTATTCCTCTATCATTGCCAACAGCCTGGGTCCTGATAATCTTGGCTGTTCCATGATGAAAATTACATCATCTGCAAAGGCAAGCAGTTTGTACTCTTCCCCTCGAATCTTAAGGCCTTTGATGTCTTCCTCCTTCCTGATTTCATTTAATAGGACTTCTAATGCTATTATGGATAATAGGGGTGACATGGGACATCCTTGCTGTACTCCTTTCTGAATGTCAAAAATTTGTGTCATATCGCCATTTATTGAGATTTTTGCTGTTTGATACGAATAAATTTTGTTAATCAAATTAGGAAATTTCTCTCCACAGTTCATCATTTCAAGTTGTATTTTAAGAAAGGACCAATTCAAATTATCGAAGGCTTTCTGGGTGTCGAGTGAAATTAGGGCCACTTCTTTGTCTATCTTCTGGTCATAGTATTCCAAAATATTTATGATTGTTCTCAGGTTGTTTTTGATCTGTCTCCTAGGTATGAAACCATTTTGATCAGGATGTATATATTTGTGAATTATTACTTTGAGTCTCTGTGCCAATATTGACATAAATAATTTATAGTCCACATTGAGTAATGAGATTGGTCTGTAATTTTTGACTTGGATCGGGTCTGTGTCTTCTTTGTGTATTAATATAATGATGGTTTCTGTCCAGGATTTTGGTATTTCGGCTGTTACTAATGCTGCATTAAAAACTTATAACATTGTTTCATCTATTGATTGTTGGCAATATTTGTAAAATTCCATAGGAATTCCATCTAGCCCTGGAGTTTTATTGTTCTTTTGTTTTTTCCGAGCTTCAATCAATTCAAACATTGTTATGGGTCGATTTAGAATCTCTCTGTGTTCTTCTTCAAATTGTGTGATATTCGCTTTATTGAGGTATTTTTTAATTTGGTCTTCTGGGACATCTTCCCGTCGGTAGAGTTTTTGATAGAATGTTTTAACTATATATTTTTTTCTAAATATGTATGATATAAAATCCCTGATTCATCTTGGAGTTGGTGAATAATTCTTTTTTCTGTTTGCTTTTTTAACTTGTATGCCAACCAACGTCCAATTTTATTTGCTTGTTCAAAGTTGGTTTGCTTCGCCATTCTTATTTTTTGTGCGAATTCAGTTTTTGTAGTTAAATTCAGTTTGTGTTTGGCCAAATTAAGTTTTTGTTGAGCTGTCTTGTTATTCGGATATTGTTGTAATTTAATTTCCTCTATCTTAATTTCTTCCATTAATTCGTTCCTAATTTTTTGTTTCTCTTTATTTTTCGCCACATACGCGATAGTTAAGCCTCTAATATAGGCTTTCGTCATATTCCATAAGTTTTGTAGTGACGTTTGGTCATTTGTGTTAATTTGGAAAAATATCTTAATTTCTTTTTCTATCATTTGTTGGTATTCTTTTTCCTTTATTACACTCGTATCCATCTTCCATCGTTTCTGTTTTCAAAAACCTTTCCAAACTATTTTGACGGGATTATGATCAACCCAAATGCTAGGCATAATTTCTGCATCATATGTTTCCTTACTTAATTGAGGTGTCATCCAGGCCATGTCCTACCTGGACCACGATTGATGTGGGGCAGAGAAATATGTGTATTGTTTCACTTTAGTATTCAATTCTCTCCAAGTATCATGTAAACTCATTTCTTGTGCCAAATTCTTAAATGTTTGTGGCAATGTCTTTCTTTTGATTTTGTTCTTCCTACTACTATGATAATCTTCTCGTGCATTTACGATCATATTAAAGTCACCCACAATACAAACATTTTCATAATCCAACTCTTTGAGTTTATCATGTAAACTCAAAAGCATTTTCTGTTTGGTTTCCATTTGGGGCATAAATAGCTACTATCAATATTGTTTTTGTTTCCAGTTTTACTTCTATCATTAACTCTTGACCCTCTTTATCAGTGTGAATTAGTTTAGTTCTTATATGGTCTCTGACATATATTACCATTCTTCGATTTTTAGAATCTCCTAACGATGTATAAATTACTCCTAATTTCTTGTCTTCAAGTAATTTTTTCTGTTGTTTTCTTATGTGTACTTCCTGTAGTATAATTATATCTGCCCCTAGTTTTCGCAACCTAGTAAATATTTGATGTCTTTTACTTGGTGAGTTTAAACTATTTATGTTTATGGAAATGAGTTTTAGTTCTTTTTACATTTTTGCTAGTATTTATTTATCCATGGTTTTGAGTTTTGTTGTGTTCCTTGTTACTCTTTGTGTAGTCCCCATTGCTTCCTCCTTTCCTAACCTCCCCCTCGCCTGGTCCCTCCCCTCCTTATTTGTTGTTTGTGTCCCTTGGTCACTAGAACTTTGTTCTTCTCTGCTTCCTCTACTTTCCTGTTCTCCTTCGTATCCTAGATGTTGGTCAGCAAACTCTTGGGCTTTTTCTACAGTATCTACTTGGAATTTTTTCCCTTCCCATGAGATAAGTACCCCTTCTGGTACAAGCCATCTGAATTTTATCTTGAGCTTATTCAGTTGTCTAGTTAAGAAATTGTAATCTCTCCTCCTATCCCTGGCCCTTCTCGGTACTTGTTTTAATGTTAGAACTTCCCTGCCTTTGTACATTACTGTCTCCTCTCTCATTTTTCTATATATTTCTTCTTTCATTGTTTTCTTTGTAAACCTAATATGTACTTCTTTCGGGAGTTTATTTCTTCTTGCATAATTCGTATAAGCTCTATAGATTTCATCAATTCCGTTTCTTATTTCGTTCCTATCTTTGTGTGTCGCCTTTGCCATTATTTCAATCATGATTTCGCCCAAGTCTTCGTCTCTCTGTTCTTCTACATTCTGGAATCTTAAATAGAAAGATGCCTTCTCCATTTCAAGAAATGTCAATGCATCTTCGGTATCTCGGGTCCTCATCGCTTGTTGATTTTCCATCCTTTCCAACCTGGTAGCTGTGGCTTCCGATTTTTGTTTAGTTTAGTTTAGTTTTATTAGATTTATATACCGCCCTTCTCCTTACGGACTCAGGGCGGTGCACAGCCAAATTAAAACGCAAGTACACAAAAGTTAAAATTGCATAAAACAAACAAATATAAATAGCCGTAGATTAAAACAGATTAATTTAAAAGATAATAAAAAACTCTAAAAATAATAAAATATTTGACAGGAATCAGGCTAAGCTGGCAAGCTGAAAAAGATGTGTTTTTAAACCCGCCGGAAAGTCGGGAGGTCAGAAATTGTTCTTAACTCTGGAGAAAGGTTGTTCCAGAGGGTAGGAGCTGCCACAGAGAAGGCTCTCCCCCTGGGGGTCGCCAGCCGGCATTGTCTGGCTGACGGCACCCTGAGGAGGCCCTCTCTGTGGAAGCGAACCGGCTGGTGGGAGGCAATTGGTGGCAGAAGGCGGTCCCGTAAGTACCCTGGTCCTAAGCCATGGAGCGCTTTAAAGGTGATTACCAATACCTTGAAACGCACCCGGTAGTCCACCGGTAGCCAATGCAGCTCGCGCAGGAGAGGTGTCACATGGGAGCGCCCAGTCGCTCCCATAATCCCCCGCACGGCCGCATTTTGCACCAGTTGGAGCCTCCAGGTGCACCCCAAGGGGAGCCCCATGTAGAGAGCATTACAGTAGTCCAGGCGAGAAGTGACGAGAGCCTGAGTGACTGTGCGTAGGGAGTCCCAAACTAGAAAGGGCCGCAACTGGCATATCAGGCAAACCTGATAAAAAGCCCCCCTGGCCACAGCTGTTGTGTGATCCTCTAAAGACAGCCGTGGGTCCAGGAGGATGCCCAAGTTGTGCACCCTTTCCATGGGGGCCAATGATTCGCCCCCAATAACCAGCAATGGTGTCAGCTGGCTATATCGGGACGCTGGCAGCCACAGCCAGCCAGTTGGAGGGGTTGAGTCGAAGCCTGTTTCTCCCCATCCAGACCCGCATGGCTTCAAGGCACTGGGACATCACTTCCATGGCATCGTTGGGGTGGTCTGGGGTGGAAATGTACAGCTGAGTATCATCAGCGTACTGATGGAACTCCACCCCAAAACCACGGATGATCTCACCCAGTGGCTTTACATAAATGTTGAACGGGGGGGCGAGAGGACCGACCCTTGTGGCACCCCACACACTAGGCACCTCGGGGTCGACCGCTGCCCCCCTGTCAACATGGATTGCGACCGGTCGGAGAGGTAGGAGGAGAACCACCGCAAAACAGTGCCCCCCACCCCCAATCCCTCCAACCGGTGCAACATGATACCATGGTCGATGGTATCAAAAGCCGCTGAGAGGTCTAACAACACCAGGAGAGAGGAGTACCCCCTACCCCGGGCCCTCCAGAGATCATCCACCAACGCGACCAATGCCGTTTCGGTGCTGTATCCAGACCTGAAGATCTGTTGTACTTTATCAATTCTTTGTTCATTGTCCAAAATATTTTGTTGAATTTTCACTACCTTTTCATCTATATTTTTAATATCATCTTTGATTTCCCCTATATACAACCACATTTGTTCATGAATCCTTTTGGTTTCATCATGGTTAAGAGTCATCTTATCTTCCATCCTTTTCATTCCCTCTTGAATCATTGCAAGTGCGGCCTGAATATTTTGCATACCTATAATAGTACTAGTCTTCTCTTTATCTATTCTCCTGTTTTCTGTTGTACCAGGGAGGCCACCAATAATGTTTGGGTTGGGGGGATCTTCTTTGTTGTTTTAGTAGTGGTTGATGTAGCTGAAGTTGCCATATCTATCATATGTGTTATTCTTGACCACAATTTCATAAATTTAGTAATCACTTAATTGATGTGTATAGTTTCAATACGAAAATATTACGAGACTATTTGAAAATACTTCTAATCAATAGTGCAACAATATAATTACAGAAGAAGAAAAGGAAAAAAAAGAAAAAAGGAGAAAAAAGAAAAGGGGGAGGGGAAGAAAGGGGGGAGGTCAGGAAAGGAGGAAACAACAGGGAAATGGCAAGCTTCTAACAATTCATCAATTACCTTAGTCTTCAATTAATTAAAAAAATATATATTTCTCTAGCAATTTTATAATAATTTTAAAATTAAATCAATATCAATACTTCAATTTTATACGTTCTCTATATACCCTTTTACCCTTTTACCCACCAGGTTTTAACTAATTTGTTATAGATCTAGATTAATTAACTTCAAGTAAATAAATTTATCAACTATGATCAAATATAATACATTTACATAGTTTAACTAAATTTAAATAAACAAACTATTCTATTATTAATATTAAGAAAGAAAAACTAATAATTTGTCTAATGTTATTTTCCAATTATATTACGTTCTAGTATAATATAATATGCTTTGGCCAAACCAGCCAAAATTTTTATTGTTCGTTTGTTTTTATTTCGTTACGTGGATTTATCCTTCTTCCAATCAGTCACTATGCCAAAAACTGGATCTTCTTTTTTACCTTAAATCTTTTTCAATATCCAATTTAGTCCACTGCGTTCAACTTGTGACTCCAAAGTCCAAGTCCAAAGTTCTTGTATCCACTATCTGCTACTCAATGTCTAATCCTCAGTCACAAATTGTATCCAGATAGTTCTGTGTTTATTAGCCAAATAGTCAAGAACTCTCAGCTGTATCCCGATCTTCAAAAGAAATGTCACTGAAAGTATTGAAAATGGCAACAATTTGTAACAATCCACATAAATGAGTTTTTCCGGATTCTATCACTTCTTTCTCCACACTTTCCCTTGATCTGTTTCATCCAATTCAGCCCAATCAATCCAGTTAACGCCAATAAAATCCAGTATAATCATTTTATAGCAATCAGTCCCAAATTCTTCTTCCAGTCTTCAGCACACCACAGTCCTCACGCTCTCCCCCCTCACTGCAATATTGCACGATCAGTTCTTCTGCTGTATTTATCCAATTTGATCCACTCAATCCAATATATTTAGGTTGTTAAATTATCATCAATTTAATTGTGATATGCACAGTTCACAACCACCTTCTCCACTCTCCCTCCATACACACTGGCTGCTCGAATTATTTTTGCGCTGTCACGATCTGTCAAAATGGCTCTGTTCCGGTCACTCACTCCGTCGCCGCTTCTCTTGTCTCTCTTTCCGTCTCTCTAACACCAGCATCCACTTCTTGTTATCCAAATACTTTGGGTTTAAATTTTCTAAGTTTCAGCCTTCTGTTGATGACTTATTTTCGCTGTTAATCTTCGCTTCCCACTTACGCAGTTTCCAGCGCCTCCGGCCAGCCCCGAAAGGCTGTTTTTTCCGCACTCTGGACTAAGGGATTTATCTTGTACCTTCGAAGGGGTTGTGATCCCCTCCGAGGTCCTGAGATGCTCCCCTTTCAGCTATTGATCTCTCCACGATCAATAGCGCCTGTTTTGGCTCCAGATGTGGGATTGTTAGGAACCCAGGAATGGAGCCCCGTCCCTTTCATTCCTAATGTGCTGAGGTCGCTGCCGGAAGTCCTCTCCCACTGGTATGCTTTCATAGAGAGGGGCTCCTCCGTGTGCCATCAGCCAAACAATGTCGACTGGCAGCCCCTGGGGGCACCTACTATCTGGAATGAGCCCCCCCCCCCCGAGGAGGATCCTGAATCTGTGCACCTTCCACCGTGCTTTCAAGGCTTTTTTATTCCACCAGGCCGGCCTGACCTAATCTTTTTTCCCTCTTTTTAATATGTAAAATTTTAAATTGGTTTTAAATTATTGGGATATTTTAATCTGGGCCAAAGTGTTTAATTCAATTTTATTCAATTTTTTAAATTTTGTATTTATGTATTTTTACTGCTTGGCTGTTCACCACCCTGAGTCCTTCGGGAGTAGGGTAGTATACAAATCAAATAAAGATAAAGATAAAGATATTAGAAAAGGAACAAGACAAGGATGCCCTTTATCTCCATTATTATTTATATTAACATTAGAGATTTTAAATAAAAAAGTGAGGCAGGAAAAGGAAATAAAAGGAATGAGAATTAAAAAAGAATACAAACTACAAACAGATCTACTCTAGATCTGTTCCAGTCTGGCTTCAGGCCTGGATACAGCACGGAGACGGCATTAGTCGTGTTGGTTGATGATCTCTGGAGGGCTCGGGACAGGGATTGCTCCTCTGTTCTGGTCCTATTAGACCTCTCAGCGGCTTTTGATACCATTGACCATGGTATCATGCTGCACCGGCTGGAGGGATTGGGGGTGGGAGGCACCGTGTTGCGGTGATTCTCCTCCTATCTCTCCGACTGGTTGCAGTCTGTGTTGGCAGGGGGGCAGAGGTCGACCTCGAGGCGCCTTGCTTGCGGGGTGCCACAAGGGTCGGTCCTCTCACCGCTCCTGTTCAACATTTATGTGAAGCCGCTGGGTGAGATCATCCGTGGTTTCGGGGTGCAGTGTCATCTGTACACTGACAATACGCAGCTGTACATCTCCACCACGGATCACCCAATGATGCCCTCGAAGTGATGTCCCAGTGTCTGGAGGCTGAACGGGTCTGGATGGGGAGGAACAGGCTCCGACTCAATCCTTCCAAGACTGAGTGGCTGTGGATGCCGGCGTCCCGATATAGCCAGCTGGTGCCTTCGGTGGCTATTGGGGGGGAGTCATTGGCCCCCACGGAGAAGGCTTGTAACTTGGGCATCCTCCTGGATGCACGGCTGTCTTTAGAAGAGCATATGACAGCCGTGGCCAGGGGGGCTTTTTATCAGGTTCGCCTGATATGCCAGTTGCGTCCCTTTCTGGATCGGGACTCCTTATGCACAGTCACTCATGCCCTGGTCACTTCTCGCCTGGACTACTGTAATGCTCTCTACATGGGGCTCCCCTTGAGGACCACCTGGAGGCTCCAACTGGTCCAGAATGCAGCTGGGCAGGTGATTATGGGGGCGACTTGGCGCTCCCACATGACACCTCTCCTGCGCGAGCTGCACTGGCTCCCAGTGGTCTTCCGGGTGCACTTCAAGGTCTTGGTTCTCATCTTTAAAGCGCTCCATGACTTAGGACCCGGGTACTTACAAGACCACCTTCTGCCACTGATAACCTCCCACCGGCCAATACGCTCTCATAGAGAGGGCCTCCTCAGGGTGCCGTCGGTCAGGCAATGTCGACTGGTGACCCCCAGGGGGAGAGCCTTCTCTGTGGGGGCTCCCACCCTCTGGAATGAGTTACCCCCAGGGATTCGATTAATCCCAGACCTCCGCACTTTCCGCAAGTCATTAAAGACTTTTCTATTCCAGCAAGCTGGGCTGGCTTAACGTAGATTTTAATGGGTGAATTTTATGAGTGGTTTTAAATTTGGGGAAGCCAAAATTTGATTTAATTATGTTTTAGATCACTTTTAACTTTTATATTGCTTGTATTTTAATGTTTGGCTGTTCACCGCCCTGAGTCCATCAGGAGAAGGGCGGTATACAAATTTAATAAACTAACTAACTAACTAACTACAAGCATTTGCAGATGATTTGGTGTTTATCATGGAAAACCAAATAGAGACAGCACCAAAATTATTAGAACAAATAGAATATGGGAAAGTAGCAGGTCTGAAAATCAATAAAGATAAAAAATATTAGTCAAAAATATGACGGAAAAGCAAAAGAAGGAGATGGTGGAGAAACTGGACATTGAAATTATGAAGAAAGTGGCTTCCGGTGGCACCATAGGCGTCAAAAGTTGCTCCCATTGGAGCACCAGCCCCATGATCACGTATAAGCTGCTAGACCAGCGCAAATCAGCTGTCTAGTGGCTTGAAAACTTTCCCCTCAGGAAAAGAGGGGGAGATGAGCAGCCAGGCAAGGGTAGAGCTCCCCTAGACCCCCAGGAGCAATTCTGGGGCTCGAAGGGTGAGAGCTTCCCAGTAGCCCAACAGAGCTCCGCATCTGGGATGCTTCTGCTGCAGCAGAACAAAACACCACAACCATCTCTGCAAACAATGCTTTAATATACATCTGAATAAGAAGCAGGCAGAGCAAAGACAGGAATGATTATAATTGCAAGTACAATCTTTAACTCCGATGTAGTATTACTTCCTTTTGTGAAGATTGAGGGGAACAAAAGGGAAAGGAAGATGGCGCCTGAAAGTTAAAGGGTGTGGTGAAAGTGAAACTTAAGAGGAAAGTACTTGTTAAATGCTTGCTAATGTCATTAACCCTGTTCTAATCAGTGGACTTAATTCTAAAAGAACAAAGAGCTCAAGATTAAAGAAAACAACATTGGTTTACTAACAAACTATAAGATTTAACAAATTTGGGGATTAAGTGAACTTTTTGGACTTATTAATTTGGCTGCTGGAAAGTGTAATTTGAATATTTGGAAATGGCTTCAAAGCAAACAAAAATAGGTGCTCCTAAGAGCGCTGGAAGTTCACCAGCTCAGCCATCCAAACTGCAGTCTTTCTTACCCCCAGCGGATACACAAACACTGAAACTTGAAGCCCTCCAAGGCGCTTTAAAGGCACAAGCCTCTGTTTAGCAAGAAAAAATTACAACTGCTTTTAAAGATGTGTCTGACGAAATGTCTGAAATTAAGGATTTAATCCAAACCCACAATCAACAAATAAGAGAGGATATTGTGGATGCATTTAAGGGCTTGCTTGGTTATGTAACATCACTGGAGGATAGAGTGGAGGAAGTTAATCAGTCTAATGTGAATTTGGAAAACAAAGTTGATGAGATTCAAACTAAGATGGACAAGACAGGTGCAGAAGTTATAATGATACAATACAGAGCGATGGAATTTGCTTTGAGAATAAGAGGCCTGAAAGAAAATAACCAAGAAAATTTGAAAGAGATTTTTGCAGAAGCTTTTGCTCAGTTAATTGGTGAACCAAAAGCAGAATGTAGATTGACAAAATTTACCATGTTAACTCATGGATTGCTAGACAGAGACAACTACCAAGAGATATTGTAATCTATTTTGTCACCAGGAAAACACGGAATGGAATATTACAAGCGTCCTATAAAAACAAGCTACAGGTGGCAGGACAGGAGATGGCAGTACTGAAGGAAATTCCCTCTAAAATGTTGAGATCCAGAAAGGACTATGCATTCCTAATTGATGAACTTAGAAATCGCCAGATACAGTATAGATGGGAGGTTCCAGCCAGATTGGTGGTGAATTATTCAGGAGAAAGATATCGTCTTAACTCAGTTTGGAAGGCAAGAGATTTTTACAGTAATATACTAAAGGTGGGATACCCACCATCTCCAGGAGCTAGAAGAAGGAAAGAAGCAGGGGAGGCTAGAAAGGAAGCTACCCAGGTACAAGCCCAAGGTGGTGTCTTGAGTACACAAGAAGATTTAATGCAACTTTCGGGTGCTGTTCAAGCCTTGGAATTATTTGAGGAGACAGAAGGAGTTATGGAACAAAGACAAACTCGAGTGGCAACTAAACATAAAGAACAAGAATTAAAGATGCAACAAGCTCAGATGACAACTCAGGAAACTATAAATACAAATACAGAAGCTGTGGAGGAGGGGGCAGACTGAGGAAGAAATTCCAGCAGGATTTCCAGGAGGCTCTTAAAAAGCTTCAGGGGGCTAAAGATGACAATTAAATTTTTAATGGCTTAAATTCACCACAAAAAAGGGAAAAAAATATTTCACTATTTGAAACAATTCAAAAATGATGTAATTTGTTTGCAAGAAACACATATTAGAACAAATGATCAGAAATATTTGATAAATGCAAGACTGGGAATACATTTTGTGGCATCTACTCCAGAGAAGAAAAACGGCATAGTTATATATTTAAGGAAAGACCTAAAGACTAAATTAATTGAAGCAGATCCTCAAGGAAGATACATTGCAATTGAATTATTAATAGAAGGAAAGAAAATACTTTTAACAGGAGTCTATGCTCCCAATCAACAAGAAAAATTCTACAAATTGCTGCATACTAAATTAACACAATGGGATTATAGATTGTGTATATTATTGGGAGACTGGACACTAGGAAAGACAAGAAGGGACTTTTGCAAAATACTCAAACATGTGCAAGACTGCCTAAATCTTTTTTTGACATGATGGATGTTATGGAACTGAGAGATATTTGGCGTGAACGGAATGTTAAAGAACAAGACTTTACATTTTTTTCCAATAGGCACCAATCCTTTTCTAGAATTGACTTTATATTAATTACGAATGACTTTCTTTCCAGGGTGAAGAAGACAAAGATATGCCCGAGAACTCTAACAGATCATAATCCAGTGTGGATGGAACTGGAATATGGAGAGGGGTCTAGGAGGTCTTGGAGGTTAAATGAAAATTTATTTAGATATGAGGGAAATGTGAAAGAATGTAAAAAATTATTGAAAGAATATTTTGTTTTTAACATGCATAAGGGAATGCCCATGGAAATGGATGCAAGTAAAGCATTTATGAGAGGTGTTCTAATAAATCTGAATAACCTACACAGACATAGATGGGGAAAAATGGAGGGAACTAGAAGAGGAGATAAAAAAGAAAGAGCAGGCGCTAATATCTAATCCAGATGATAAGAAGACAAAAGAAGCAATTACTTTACTGCAAGGGCAATTTAACATATTGATGTCAGACCAGGTAGCAACTAACTTGCTGTATGCTAAACACAAAACTTTTTGCAATGCAAATAAACCAGGTAGATGGTTAGCATATATGTTAAGGGAAAAACAAAAGTCTCGTGCCACAGAGAAAATAGAGTATAAAGGTAAAGAAGTGTATCAACAGAATATGATTAAAAAGGCATTTTTAGAATTTTATACGAGACTGTATGCTGGTGATAAAATACAAGGTATAGATATAGATAGATATTTGGAGAAGGAGAATATCCCTATAGTTACAGATGAGCAAAGGGAAATATTGAATCAACTGATAACCACGGAGGAAATTATCCTGGTAATTAAACAGTTAAAAGTTGGTAAGGCCCCTGGTACAGATGGATTGACAGCAGCTTACTATAAAAATTTACAACTAGAAATGGTAGAACTTCTTAAGGAACTATTTAGTAAAATACAATTGGGAGGAAGGATACCACCATCGTGGAGAACAGCCTTTATTTCCCTGATTCCGAAAGAAGATCAAGATCACAGTCAGGCAAAAAACTATAGGCCTATATCACTACTTAATACAGATTATAAGATTTTTGCTAAAATACTAGTAAATGGGTTAATGTCAGTTATGAAACAAATGATTCACAATGATCAATCTGGTTTTATACATGGGAGACAAATGAAAAGTAATGTAAAACAAATTGTTAATATACTGGAGTATTTGGGGAAGAATAACCAAGTCCCTGCAGTGCTTATATTCTTGGACATGAAGAAAGCATTTGATCGAGTGAATTGGCAATTTCTAATGAAAATAATACAAAAGATGCAGTTTGGAGAGTATTTTATACAATCTATTGAGGCAATATATCAGAAACAAACAGTACAAATTATAGTTAATGGTAGGTTAACAGAATCTTTCAAAATCGAAAAAGGAACAAGACAGGGGTGTTCCCTGTCTAGATTATTGCTTATTTTAACTTTGAAATTATTGCTGAACAGAATACGTGATTCAGATAATGTACAGGGAATTAAGATTAGACATTATGAATATAGATTACGAGCATTTGCAAATGACTTGGTTGTAACTTTAACCCAACCGGGGAAATCAGCTATAGGTTTAATGGACATAATTAATCAATATGGTCAAGTATCTGGGTTTAAAATAAATCTAGGGAGAACAAAGATGATAGTTAAAAATATGACTACAAATCAAAAAGAAGAATTAGAAAGAGTAACAGGATATGAGATAGTAAAAAGAGTTAAATATTTAGGAGTTTATATCACAACTTCAAATGGGAAATTATATAATTATGAACCACTATGGCACAAAATACAGACAGATGAGTAAATGGAAAAAAATACAATTGTCTTTGTTGGGAAGGATAGCAGTAGTAAAACTGAATGTTTTACCTAAGTTTTTATTTCTTTTTCAAATGATACCAATACTCAAAAAAGATGCAAATTTGGAAGAATGGCAGAAAGGTATTAATAACTTTGTTTGGGCAGGGAAGAGACCGAGAATAAAACTTAAAATAATGCAAGATATTCATGAAAGAGGAGGTTTGAAAATGCCCAACTTAAAATTATACTATGAAGCAGTTGTTTTATCAACAATTAGTGATTGGATTAACCTAATAGAGGACAGAATATTGAATATTGAGGGATATGATTTGGTATATTGTTGGCATGCTTATTTAGTATATGATAAGAAGGTGGATAGGATTTTTAAAAGCCATATATTAAGGAATGCTCTATTGCGTGTCTGGAAAAAATATCAATATAAATTAAATGACAAGATACCTATGTAGGTAGTGCCCAGACACTCAATAGAGAATATAAGTATAGAACAAAAACAGGATGTAATTACATATGAAGAGCTTCTTAACATAGAAAGAGGTGTACTACAATTAAAGCTTTTGAATGTATTAAGAGAGGAAAGGGTAATTCAAACCTGGTTTCAGTATGGACAGTTACAGGCTAGATGGAAAAAAGACAAGAAAATTGGTATCATACAAAATGAGGAAAATCTGGTAAAACAGATTAGGGACCAGAGTCAAATGCATATAAAAAGGTTGTATAATATATTGATAGAAATAGATTCGGAAACAGAGTTAGTTAAAGATTGTATGATAAAATGGGCAGAAAACTTTGAAGAACCAATAATGATGGAAACATGGGAAAAGATTTGGGTAAGAAATGTAAAATTTATGCAAGCTCAAAACTTGAGAGAGAACTTTTATAAGATGATTTATAGATAGCATTTAGATCCCAAAAAGCTAGCTTGTATGTATTCGAATTTACAATCCAAATGTTGAAAATGTGACTCTGTTGACGCTACGTATTATCATGTATGGTGGACTTGTAAAAAAGTTAAAGCATTTTGGATAAAAGTATGGCGGATTATTCAAAATATCCTTAAAAAGAGGATAAAGTTTATTCCTCAGTTGTTCTTGCTAGGTATAATTACAGACTGTACAGTTATAGAGACTAATTTGATTTTGAACGTAATAACGGCAGCAAGATTGTTGGTGGTGCAGTACTGGAAAAAGGAAGAATTGCCTACTATTCAAGAATGGACATTAAAAGTAGTAAATTTAGCAGAGATGGCGAAAATCTCAGGATATTTGAAGGACCATTCAAATGAGAAATATATGTTTGAATGGAGAAGATGGATTGATTACATTCAAAACAAATATCGGACTAAGAAATTTCAATTAGCTTATGAATGAACAAAGAAATGTTATAACCTATCTAAATTTAGTTTAATAAAAGAATGCTATAGTTAGTTAGCTTAGGTTAACGTACAATTGTTAAATGCTATACCCTGTATTTTGCTCTGGGAAGTTGGGGGGAGGGATGGTTGGAGGAGGGGAGGGGAAAGGGGAAACATTTGTAAAATTTATTAAAACTTTTCAATAAAAAAAAGAAATTATGAAGAAAGTGAAATATTTGGGGATCTATCTGACATCAAGATGTGCAACGCTCAAGGAAGACAATTATCACAAACTGAAAAAATAAATTGAAATAGACCTGGAGAAATGGAGAAACTTGCAATTATCACTAATGGGAAGAATAGCATTAATAAAAATGAATGGATTACCAAAAATGTTATTTTTATTTCAAACTATAAATAGCTTGAAATAATAAAACTGGAGAAAAAACATTTTGAAGAATTGAAGAAAATAACATGGAAATATGTGTGGCAAGGAAAGAGAGCAAGGATTAACATTAAAATGCTACAAGATGCAAGAATTAGAGGTGGGTTTGGCCTTCTGAATTGGGAATTGTATTATCAAGCGGCAGCGTTAAAGAATGGATTTTATTAAGGAATACAAAACTATTGACATTGGAGGGTCATGATTTACAACTGGGTTGCCATGCCTTTTTATGGCACGGGAAACAAAGGATACATGGATATTTCCAAAGACATTATGTAAGCAATGGTTTGTTATCAGTGTGGGAGAGAGTGAAAGAAAAACATTATTTGAATATTCCAATGTGGCTTTCTACAATAGAAGTGGTGACATACCCAAATATTGTGAACATGGGGAATATTGTTCGATATAAAGACATTTTGACAGATCGGGGAGAACTGAAACAAAAGCAAGAACTAGAGAGTCAAGGGATCCAGATAAATTGATATGCAAGACTGCAAATACAATCAAGATATGAAGCAGACCGTAGACAATATGGCTTTAACTTGTGGAAATCAGAACTGGATGAAATATTGACAGGAACAGATAAGAAAATGATTAAGAAATTATATAATTATTTATTGTGTATTAGACTAGAAGATGAAGAAGTAAAATGATAGCATGGGCAAAGAATTTTGGATACACCACAGAATTGGATAAATGGCAACAACTTTGGGAAAGAAAATATAAATTAACAATGGCAACAGCCTATAAAGAAAACCTGTATAAGATGTTTTATAGATGCATATGCCACCAGAAAGATTAGCTAAGATGTTTAAAGATAAATCAGTTAAGTGTTGGAAATGTCACCAATTGCCGGGATCATACTATCATATGTGGTGGTTATGTAAAGAAGCAAAACAATATTGGGTGAAAATACAAACATGGTTAGAGGGAATGTTGTAGCAACATATAGAGTTAAAACCAGAGATATTCTTATTGGGAATTTTACCAGAGAACTATAGTAAAGAAGATACACATTTGATTTATTTATTATTTATTATTATAATTTGTATGCCGCCCTTCTCCCTTGAGACTCGGGGCAGCTCACAAAGTCAAAACAGACAATAATAAAAACTAAAAACAATCCAAATTTAAAATCCCCCATTTTAAAATCCCAGTAACCGGTCATGGGATTTGGTGGAACAGCCATGTCTTCAAACCAGATGGAAAGTGCAGAGATCTGGAGCCGTTTGGAGCTCAGTGGGTAACCCATTCCAGAGGGTTAGTGCGGCCACAGAGAATGCCCTCATCTTGGGGGCCGCCAGCCGACATTATCCGGCTGATGGCACCCGGAGGAGGGCAGCTCTATGAGACCACACAGGGTAGTGGGAAGCTGGTAGAAGGTGGTCCTGCAAGTACCTCGGGCCCATGCCACAAAGGGCTTTAAAGGTAAGCACCAGCACCTTGAAGTGGATCCGGAAGGCCACCAGTAGCCAGTGCAGCTCGCGCAGGAGAGGTGTTGCCCGGGAGTAGTAGGAAGCTCCTGTAACAACCTGAGCCTTTGGGTGCACCCCAAGGTCAGCCCCATGTATAGGACATTGCAGTAATCCAACCAAGAGATAATGAGAGCTTGAGTGACCATGCGAAGGGCATCTCTGTCTAGGAAAGGCTGCAACTGGTGCACTAGGCGAACCTGTGCAAAAGCCCCCCTTGTCACGGCCGTCAGATGTTCTGCCAAGAGAGCTGCGAATCAAGGAGGATGTCAAGATTGCAGGCCCTTTCTGAGGGAGTTAACAACTCCCCTCCCATCATAAGTGATGGGGTGACTAGATCAGAAGATACTGGAATCCACAGCCACTCGGAGGGGTTGAGTCAGAGCCTGTTTCTACCCATCCAGACCCGCACCACCTCCAGGCACTTCGACATCACAGAAAGGGCATCCCTGGGTTGATTCAGGGTGGAGATGTACAATTGGGTATCATCAGTATACTGATGATACCCCACCCCGAAACTGTGAATGATCTCACCCAGTGGCTTCATGTAGATGTTAAAAAGCAGGGGGAAGAGAACTGACCCCTGCGGCACCCCACAAGTGAGGGGCCTTGGGAAAGATCTCTGACCCTCCGCCCAAACAAATTGCATCCAGCCTGAGAGGTAGGAGGTTAACCACTGTAGAACAGTGCCCCCCACTCCCAGCCCCCAGAGCCATCGCAGTAGGATACCATGGTCAATGGTATCAAATGCTGCTGAGAGGTCAAGTAGCACCAGAATGGAGGAACAACCTCCATCCCAGGCTCGCCAGAAATCATTCACCAGGGCGACCAATGCCGTTTCCGTGCTGTGGCCGCACCTAAAACCAGATTGGTACGGGTCGAGGTAATCAATTTCCTCTAGGAATTGTGGGAGTTGGTAAGCCACCACTGACTTGACAACCTTCATTTCAAGGCGAAGGTTGGAGACGGGACGAAAATTGTTTAAGGAGACCAGATCCAGTGTTGGATTATTCATATAATAACAGCGGCTATAATTGTATGTGCACAAAACTGGAAACAGAAAAAATCCCATTCGAAGGAGAAATTATAAAGAAAAATTTTGAATGTACAGAAATGAATATTAAATGAATTAATATTGAGAATAAAAGATAAAGAGGAGTCAAAGTATTTCAAGACGGGATAAATTTTATGATTGGTTAGAAAAGAAACATTAATAAGGACATAGAGATAAAATAGATAGAGAATAGATGGGAGAAAACAATTAGAAAAATAGATACCCAGATAAAAGGAGAAAGGGGAGGGGAGTAAAAGGGAAAAAAGTGAGATATTATAAAAATGTACATAAATGATGAAATAAAAATAATAATTGAATAAGAAATTGAAATGAGAATAAACATAATTAGGAAATTGGGACTGCTCGAATACCACTTTAGATTGAAAAGAAAAGGGAAAAAGCAGGAAAGAGGGGAATGAGTAGCGAGAGAGGAAGGGAGAGGAGAGGAGGAGAGGAGAGGAGAGGAGAGGAGAGGAGAGGAGAGGAGAGGAGAGGAGAGGAGAAAGGGAAAAGGAGAGGAAAAGAGGGAGTAGAAGAGTACATTAGAAGGGGAAAGAAGAGAGGAGTGGGAGAAGAGAAGGGGAAGCAGGAAAGAGAAGGAGAGGAAGAATGAAGGAAGTAGGAGGAGAAATAGAAAGGAAGAGAAGGGGAGGAGAAGAAGAAAAGTTGGAGTAAAGGTAAAGGGTAAAAATCAAAAATGAAAGGTAAAAGAAAAGATGAATGAAAAATGATGGAAATGACTGTACATGTAAATGTGTTTATGAAAAATAAAAATAAAAACTTTATTTAAAAAGGTATGATTTGTATAATTTTATAAAGGTGAAACCAATTTATTGAACTATGTCATTGAAGTGAGAAGAAAACAGGTTTTCAAATCTACCATGTTTTCCCAAAAATAAGACCTAGTGTTATTATTATTATTTTTTGCCTCCAAAAAAAACATTATGTCTTAATTTGGGGGATGTCTTTTCCATTATCTCACCTCTCGGCAGCAGCACTGACAAGCCCACGCAGAAGGAGCCCATGTGGCCACTGCTGGCTCACTTCTTTTGTAGCTGCTTGCCATCAGTTGTGCACAGCCCCCAGCTTCTGTTTCATCATCAGAGGCCTTTTGCCATCAATCCAGAGCTCATTTCTCAGCTGCAGAGGCTTTCCAAAGGCCTGTGATGGCAAAACAGAGTCTGGGGTGCATTGCACACAATAATCTGGAGTTCATTTCTCAGCTCTAGAGGCCTTTCCTGAAGGCCTCTGATGGTGAAACAGAGGCTGGGGACAATGCATGCAAGCAGCAGAGCAGAAGTGGGCTGGCAAGGGAAGGCAGATGTTGGGGCATGGGAGGCCTGGATGCAACTGTCATAAGGTAAGCAGGTGTGGTGTCCCACCAGTTGCAACGGAGTGGCCGGGGTCTTAACTAAGGCTTATTTAAGGGTTAGGGCTTATATTGGGCACATGTATAAAAATCAAGCTATGGTTTATTTTCAGGATAATTCTTATTTTCGGGGAAACACGATAGTTTAACTAATGATAAAACTGTTAAGCTTGACTCTCATATTTTTGCTCCAAAAATACACCTGAAATAAATAGCTGTTAGTAATGAGAAATGAAATATTCATAGATATAATTTTATTCACTATCCTTTCATTTTGCTAGTAGAAGAATTGTTATTCTTTAACGCTTTCTTCTAGATTACAAAGCTACACAAATAATTGAGGGGACATAATTAAAGTATTTTAGCAATCCATAAACTCATCAGTGTGAATCTAGTTGTTATACTATATTAGAAGAAAATTACTATGTTTTAAAAAATGCCTTACATCATCCATTACCTTAAATAAAGTTATCACTTGAAAATTCAGCAATGCAAATTATATTAAAAACTGGGACTGCCATAATGTACAATATGGAGAAGAGGGGATAATTACAGAGTGCCATATTTATTTCAGAAATCACTGATAAGCAATCATAACAAAGAACTTACACATAGCAAAATTAGGATGAATGAATGTTCCCCTTTTCATTGTGTAGGTTAATTCTAAAATTAATATTGACATTGAAATTGGCAGTATATCTGAATTTTGGCAGAGTTTTTAGTTTCTGTTGCCACCCACATTTATAAGTTACTGAAGCACCTGAAATCATATTGGTATAGATAAGACTGCAAGACTCCCCCCTCTTGCAGGCCTGGCCTTCCTCACTATTGAGGGCCTATCTTGATGACGGGTTTTGGAACCCTGAGAGATGGCATGTTGAGAAGAGGGGGTTGAGGGTTTTTTAAACTAATTTTTTAACAAAAATTTTAAGGGGTACGGGGGGAGCGTTGTTTTAAGACTGGACCTGGGGAGGTCCATATAGTTTCAGGGCAGCATAAGAGGTCCGATGGGCATGGTGGAGGTCATGGCAGAGGAGGCGGGAATCCATTTGGGGGGTTAGGGGTGAGGGTGAGAGTTGTGTGATTAGTATTGTGAGTGGGAGGGGCAGATATGGAGGTAGCAGGGGGGCGAATTATGTTACGGGAGTGCGCACTCGCTGTTTATGAGCAATTGTGCACTCTAGTCCCTAATGCAACTCCCGTGCTCCGGGTTGTACAGAGCCGCAGGGCCTGGGCCTCCAACTGATCTTATGCAATGCCAGGTCTGTGATTAACAAGGCCCCCCTCATTTATGATCTTGTTCAGAAGGGGGGTGCAGACCTGGCAGGGATCATGGAGACCTGGTTGGGCCAGGAGGGGGGGTTCCCCTCATTGAAATGTGCCCACCAGGTTTCCGTGTATACCATCGGCCGAGGGCTCAGGGGAGAGGAGGGGGGGTGGCGGCTATTATTAGGGAGAGTCTTTGTCCGAGGGAGGCCACTGTTCCTCAGATAGCCGGATGTGAGTCCCTCCTTGTGAAGTGGGGTCGTGGGGTGCAGATGGGTTTGCTGACTACGTACCAGGCTCCTTGCCACGTGGTGGCAACCCTGCCTGAGCTGCTCGACATAATAGCTGAGGTGGTGGTGGATACCCCCAGACTTATTGTTATGGGGGATTTTAACCTGCCATCTGTCAGTGAAATCTCGGGGACAGCTCAGGAGTTCATGGCTTCCATGGCAGCCATGGACCTGACCCAGTTAGTTCAAGACCCTACTCACACGGGGGGGGGGGGGTCACACTCTGGACTTGATTTTTGTCTCTTGTCCGTGGTTGAATGATCTGAAATTAGGGGCTTTAGTCATCACACCCTTATCATGGTCAGATCATTCACTCCTTCAACTAAACTTTTGAGCCACTTCCCCCCGCCGCAGGGAGATGGAACTGACCAAGTGGTTCCATCCCAGGTGCCTGATGGAGCCTAATAGGTTCCTGATGGAGCTTGGGCTCACGACTTGACTGAAGAACTGGTGGCCACCTGGGAAAGGGTGGCCGCTGGAGCTTTGGACCGTGTCATGCCTTTGCAGCCTTTGACCTGGTGCCAATCCCAATTAGCTCCCTGGTTTTTGGAGGAGCTGAGGGAGATGAAGCACTGGAAAAGACACCTGGAGGGTAATTGGAGGATCAGCTGCTCCGAATCCGACCGAACATTGATGAGGTCTTATATCAAGACCTACCTAGTGGCAATAAAAGCAGCAAAATCTAACTATTTTTCTGTTCTTATTGCATCTGCAGAGAACCACCCAGCCGCCCTGTTTAGGGTGACCCGCTCCCTCCTTCATGTGGGAGTGCAGGAAGACCCCTTGCAGGATAGGGCTGAGGATTTTGCGCAATTCCTGTATGATAAAGTTGCTCAGATTCGGGAAGGCTTGGACTCCGATTGGGTGGGTCCAGAGGGAGTGACGGGGGGGTGTCTTGAGAGTGTTACCTGGGAGGAATTTGACTCTGTGGCTCCCAAGGACGTGGACAGGAATCTGGGTAGCTCTGCCACATGTTTATTGGACCCGTGTCCCTCTTGGTTGGTGCTGGTCTCCCGGGAGGTTACACGAGGCTGGCTCCAGAAGATTATAAATGCTTCTTTGAGTGAGGGTTTCTTCCCCTCTGCCCTGAAAGAGGCAGTGGTGAGGCCCCTCCTCAAGAAGCCCACTCTGGACCCATCTGTATTAGCGAACTATCGTCCAGTCTCCAACCTTCGCTTTGTGGCGAAGGTTGTTGAGAGTGTGGTGGCGCAGCAACTTCCCCAGTACCTGGATGAAGCAGTCTATCTAAATCCATTCCAGTGAGGCTTCAGGCCAGGATACAGCATGGAAACAGCATTGGTCGCATTGCTTGAGGATCTCTGGAGGGCTCAGGATAGGGGTTGTTCCTCTGTCCTAGTCCTATTGGACCTTTCAGTGGCTTTTGATACCATCAACCATGGTATTATGCTGCACTGGCTGGAGGGGTTAGGAGTGGGGGGCACTGTGTTGTGGTGGTTCTCCTCCTTCCTCTCTGACCTTATGCAGTCTGTGTTGGCAGGGGGACAGAGATCGACCCCGAGATGCCTTATCTATGGGGTGCCACAAGGGTCAGTTCTCTTGTCCCTGTTGTTCAACATTTATGTGAAGCCGCTGGGGGAGATCATCCATGGTTTTGGGGTGGAGTGTCATCTGTATGCTGATGATACTCAGCTGTACATCTCCACCCCAGACCACTCCAATGGCCAGGTGGGCCTTTTATCAGGTTCGCCTGATGTACCAGTTCCGTCCCTTTCTGGACTGGGGCGCCCTGCACACAGTCACTCACGCCTCGTCACATCCTGTCTGGACTATGGCAACACGCTCTACATGGGGCTCCTCTTGAAGAGCACCCAGAGGCTCCAACTGGTCCAGAATGTGGCCGCGTGGGTGATTATGGGTGCGACTCGTTGCACCCATGTGACACCCTCTGTGCGAGCTGCACTGGCTCCCAGTGGTCTTCCAGGTGCGTTCAAGGTGTTGGTCATCACCTTTAAAGCGCCCCATGGCTTAGGGCCCAGATACTTATGGGACTGTCTTCTGCCACCAATAGCCTCCCACCGACCAATGCGCTCCCACAGAGAGGGGCTCCTCAGTGTGCCATCGGCAAAACAATGTAGGCTGGTGAGATCCAAGGGGAGAGCTTTCTCTGTGGGGGCACCTACCCTCTGGAATGAACTACCCCTGGGATATTTACGATTCCCGATCTCCGCACCTTTCGCCAGGCCCTTAAGACTCTGTTATTTCAACAGGCTGGCCTGGCTGATTAAAAATTCGGATGGGGTATTTTAAATTAGGGGTTTTTAACTAAGAAGGCCAAATTTGTTTAATTCTATTTTAAATGGGTTTTAAATGTTGTAGGGTTCAATGTTTTATTATGGCTGTACACTACCCTGAGTCCCTTGGGAGAAGGACGGTATATAAATCTAATAAATAAAATAAATAAATAATAAATAAAAGATTATACACATCTTGTCATACATATATGCATATTTTTCATCATTGTATAAGGATTTTGTTTAACTCTTGATTCATTCCATATGTATGAATATGTGTATTAAGTGATAATACATAAAAGAATCTCAATAGGATCACTATGCAATTATAGATAAATTCCTCTGCTTGGGATTTTAGATTTTGTTTTTATTGAATGTTTTTATCTCAAACTTTTCAAATTATTTTAGGTAAATTTATACTGTTCAGAGGGAAAGGGTATCTCAAAATTTATAGCCACTAAGTCTTCATCTCTTAGCTAGAGCCTATCCCTCCCATCCAGATTGTCAGATGCACCAGCTACTTGGAAAGAACCTTGAAATTTTCACTTGGAGTGTCCAGGGTAAAGGTGCATAACTGAGTATCGTCTACAATTTCATGATACAGTACTTAACCCCATAATATATGGTGGATATACCCAGAAATACCCAATAGCTTTATATTCCTGTTAAATAGGAGCAGAGGGATTAGAACCTTATGGCTTAAAGCTAGATCTCTCCTCAACAAAAGTTGTTGGAAACTGATCTTGAAAGAAGAACCAAAACTACCACAGTGCCTTTCCTCCCACTGTCAACTCCCTGAGCTGGCCCAGAACGATATCATTTTCAATAGTATTAAGGTGGGCTACACTATCTCCCTGTAAGCTTTGGAAGCCATATTAACACCAGAAGCTTCCATGCTGCCAATGTTTTGTGCTTGGGAAAGTAGGAGGGGGGATTCAGGAGAGTGATTTAGTTGGCCATAATAGCATTCTTTCCTTCTGTCAAGGTCATGGTGTTTCTGCATCTGGAGGAGGAGTGGTTTCAGTGATGGCTCAGGCTGGGACGGATAATGATTGGGCCATGTCACAGACTGATGGGTACAGGGGCTGGATTTGGGGTTTTGATGTACTGAGGGAAAACCTGAAACTCTCAGATTTGGGTTTTCCCAGATGTGCCAGTATATCTACTCTAATAAATGGAACTTTGAGAAATGCTTGCCTCGGAGGTATTAATTGGAGTTGGGTTTTCTGGAATGCTGACACTCCCGTTCCATCAGATTTTATCAACTGCTGCAACAATATAATTTCAATTATATCACCAGACATGAATTCTGACTGGAAGGGATTCTTCTTCTTTATTTTCCACAGCCATTTGAAGCTGCATCCAAACCACTTCAACAACCTTTTCTCAAAAGAGAAGATTGACAATTGGATGGAAACTGTTCATTATTGTTGGCTCCAGCAATAGCTTCTTAAGGAGGTAGAATCACTCCCTTGTCTAAAGGTAAGGATACTAGTCGTTATACCCAAACATATGTTGCATTCAAGAAGCTTGACTAGTGAAGATGGTCATGGATCTTATACTCATGAGGGATGTGCTTATATCACTGAGCTTCCATCCCAGTTCCTCTTGAATTCTTTCATCTAGAACAGAGGTTATCACTCTCTGACTCTATGTCAGTTTGTAGCTCTTGGCCTAATTTCATGGACTTTAATCTAATTTCAAATCCCTAGAGACCAGAAATCAATTTTAGAGCCAGCTGTTTCTTCCCTGGAGATGAATTTTGGCTGTAGTCTTGCAGTACTTGGCTGCAGATCAAACCTACCTCTGAAAAAAAAAGTGACTTTTAATGGAAAGAATAATGATCCTGATCTAAAATTTATAAAAAAGAATAAATATCTCTGTATCTATGGGCACATCTTTCACAGTCTATCCAAAACTTGATTTAACTAGGTATTGTAACATGTAGGGGACAAAATATTTTCCATTTCACTATGAGATAGGACACAAAATCTGATATGAATATAAAATTAAATATGGAGAGGCACTTAATAGTGGATACAAAATAATACATGCCTTATATTGATTAATTTATTTATTTAATAAATACATTTTTAATATACTTTATTAAGTTTTTATACATACAAAAATTTACATTTCTATTTACATCAGATATGCAGTGTTTATATATATATATATATATACATAATATTACCTGGTGTCACTTTTGCTATTTGTTATTGTTTATTTAACACACCTTTTACTCCTGTTTTGATTTTATCGTTCATCCATTCGTACCACTTTTCCCACACAGTATAATAATCAGAGTTTTCATCATTATTTATTTCATGAGTTAATTTACTCATCTCTGCACACTCTAGTACCTTCCTAAATATAAGTTCTTCTGGTGGCAGGACTTTCTCTTTCCAGTATTGAGCATAGGCCAACCTAGCAGCTGTGGTTATGTGTATTATTAAGTGGGTCTTTTTCTTTCCAAATCTCTTCTTCACTATTCCCAGGAGAAATAATTCCGGTGTCAGCTCTACTTCTCTAATTATTTCTTGTAACCATCTCCCAATTCTGATCCAATATTTTTTCACTTCAGGGCACGTCCACCACATGTGAAAGAAGGTGCCCTGACCATAGCCACATTTCCAGCAGTTTGGGTGCATATTGGGGAATATCTTTGCTAGTCTAGCAGGAGCTAGATACCACCTGTGGAGCATTTTGTATTGATTCTCCTTATCTGTCGCAGCTCTAGTCAATTTATAATTTTTATTCCATGCCTCTTCCCATTCGCTAAAATTTAAGCTATGTCCAATGTTTTTTCCCATACTCTCAATTGATTTTTAGCTATGGCCTCAGCTCTGTCTTCATCTAGTAGGTAGTTATAGCGTTTAGCTAGAACTTTTTTTTCCTTTCCCATCAAAATCTTATCCAATCCATTATATCCTAATTCTAAACCACATTCTTCCTTATCTTTCTGATATCTTGATTTTATTTGTAGATAGGTCCACCAGTCTAAATTTATGCCTTGGCCTCTCAGGTCTTCATTTGATTTGAGATTTCCTCCTCCATCTAAAATATCTTTATATCTGCATTCCCCATCAGTTTGGGTGGATCAGACCCTCCATCGTGGAGAGCCATTTTGGGACTTTGTTATAATATCTCTGTCTAATTCCAATCCATGTTTGTATTAATGAGTCCCTAATTTTATGTCTACGGAAATGTGTTTCTTTTTCGTTTCTGTATCCCATAAGTATGAGTGCCACCCTTTCTGTAAGTCGTGACCTTCTAATGCTAAAATTTTTTTATTTTCCAGAGTGGCCCACTCCCTTATCCATACTAACTTGGCTGCCCTGTAATATGTTTCCCAATCAGGGAGGCCAAATCCTCCCATGTTCCTTTTTCTCTGTAGCACTTTAAGTGAAATCCTCGACTTTTCCCCCTCCCATACAAATTCCCTAATGCTTTTATTTAATTCTGAAAAAAAAATTATCTAAATTTACTGGTATATTTTGGTATAAGAATAAAATTTTTGGGAGGATATTCATCTTGATCGCGGCCATCTTACCAAAAGTGACAATTTAATTTTCTTCCATCTGTCCAAATCTTGTTTTATTTTTTGAATTAGGGGAGTGTAATTATCTTATTTTAGGGATGAGCACTTTATGGTTATCCAAATTCCAAGATATTTTATTTTCTTGACAACCTGTAATCCCAATGTTCCTTCTATCTCTTGCTTTTGTGCCTTGGTTACATTCTTAGTTAATATTTTGGTTTTGGTTTTATTCAATTTGAAGCCTGCCACCTCTCCGTATTTGTCCAATTCCTCTAATACTTTTGGTCCAGATTCTAATGGCTCTTCTAATATTAGGGCCACATCATCCGCAAATGCTTGCATTTTGTAAACCTCTTTCCTGACCGTTAAACCTTTAATTTCCTCATTTTTCCTAATTTTCCATAACAGGACTTCTAGAGCCAAAATAAATAGTAGCGGAGATAGGGAGCATCCCTGTCTTACCCCCTTCCTGATCTGAAATGTTCTTGTTCTATCTCCATTTACCAAAATGCTCGTCCTTTGATTATCATATATAGTTTTAATCATTTTTTCATAATTTGTTCCAAATCCCATTATTCTAATTTGCTTAATCATGAAATTCCAATTTAAATTATCGAATACCTTTTGGACATCCAAAAATACTAAGGCCATCTGTTTTTCCGGGTGTTCTTCATAATATTCTAATGTGTCTAATATAATTCTCAAATTGTCCCTAATTTGCCGCCCTGGGAGGAATCCATTTTGGTCTTTGTATATCCAAGCATTTAGTATTTTTTTAGTTCTTTCCGCCATTATGGCCATAAATAATTTATACTCGGTATTCAGAAGGGAAATTGGCTTATAGTTCTGAATTTGTTTTAGGTCGGCACCTTCTTTCGGCAAGAGTGTAACATACACTTCCCTCCACAAGTCTGGGATTTTTGATCCCATCAAAGCCTCATTAAAAATTTCAACTAACTTTGGTTGTAATGTTTCTTCTAGTTTTTTATATATTTCCCCTGGGAATCCATCCAGGCCTGGCGATTTGTTATTTTTGAGTTTAGAGAGGGCCGTTTTAAGTTCTTCAATTGTTATTTTCCTGTTGAGCATTTTCCCCTCTTCCTCAGTTATTTGTGGAAGCTCTGCATTTGTCAGGTATTGCTCTACTTTTTCTTCTGGGACCTCCTCTGCTTTGTATAGGGTTTCATAATATTCCCTCACTCTTTCTAATTTGTCTTCTTCTTTAAGAGGTTACCCTCAGTGTCTTCTAATGTTTGAATCATCCTTTTTTCATTTTCCTTTTTTAATTTATAAGCCAACCACCTGCCTGTCTTATTGGCATTCTCAAAATAATATTGTTTTGTTCTTTCTATTTTTTGTGCTAACTCCTCTTGATCTAAAATATTTAATTTATGCCTCCCTCTTTATCTCTGGGATTTTCTTGGAGTTTTCTTTCTGCTTCTCCTAGATGCTTTAAGAGCTCTTCCAAGGATTTTCTTTTTTCTTTGTTTTTATATGCACTGTACGATATCACAACCCCTCTTAAATATGCCTTCATTGCATCCCATACTATTTCAGGAGATGTTCCTTGGTTTTCATTTTTTTTAAAGAAGGACTTTACTTCTTCTTTCAATTTTTCTACACACTCTTTGTTATTCAATAGTTTCACTTTAAATCTCCATCTCTGTTGTTTCCTTCTCTTTGTGCTCTTCCACTTTATTTCCAGGGGGTTATGATCCGCCCAGGTATTTGGACTGATCTCTACTGCTACTATTTCTAATTCAAGCTTTCTAGTAACCCATGCCATATCTATTCTCGACCATGACTTTTGTGGGTTGGTGTAAAATGTGTACTGTCTGTCGTTTGGTTATAGGGTTCGCCATATATCAATTAGGTTCAATTCATCAACTAAGTCAAAAAACGCACTTGGTAAATTTGTCCTTTTATTTTTATTATTTTTATTACTTTTATAATCTTTATCCGGGTCCACAATTCCATTAAAATCGCCTATTATGCAAATTTTGTTGTATTCCATATTTCCTAATTGCTCGTGGAGTCTTTTAATGTATTCTCCCTGTTTTTTGTTAGGAACATAGATGCCCACTAGTAACATTTTGGAATTGCCTCTCATAATTTCAATCATAAGGGTTCTTCCCTTTGTATCATTATATTTTAATTCTGCTTCAATTCCTTTTGTAACATAAATTACTACCCCCCCTCTTTTTTTTTCTACTAATGAAGTAAATGTTTTGCCAAATTTTTTGTACTCTAGACATTTACCCTCATCCTTTTTTATGTGGACCTCCTGTAAACAAATTATAGTTACATTTTGTTTTACTAATTTTGTAAGTGTTAATTTCCTTTTTTTACAGTCATTTAATCCATTGACATTTACTGATATTAATCTCAAGTCATTCATTCCTGTTTTCCTTGTCCGAAACTTTCCTTAGTTTCTATTTGTTTCTTACGGCTCTTACTGGTCTTGTTTTTTTCTCCTTGGCTTCTTCTTCTTCTGTCTTCTTCTCCTCCGTTGTTCCTTCCTTGGTGTTCTGTTGATGTGGGATCTCCTCTTCTGGATTTGTTGTTTCTATCTCCTCTTTGCTACTTTGTTCTTCTTCTGCACCCCTTAGCTGATCAAGAAAATCTTGCGCTGTACTCAGACTATCTATTTTTATTTTTTTCCCTTGCCAGGTGAATAACATCCCTTCCGGAAGAAGCCATTTAAATAATATATTTCTTTTATTCAGTTGCACCACTAGAAATCTATATTTCTTTCTCGCCTCTTTCACCCTTCTTGGCATCTATTTTAAGATCATCACTTCTTTTCCTCTATATGTTATTTGTTCTTCTCTCGCTATATTATATAGGATGTCTCTTACTTTCTTTCTTGCAAACCTAACGTAGACTTCCCTAGGGAGTCTATTCCTTCTTGCATAATTTGTTTGCACTCGATAGATATTGTCCAATTCTCTGATAATCTCTTGTTTATCCTGTTGGAGTACTTGTGCAATCAATTCTGCCATTTTTTCTCCCAGCTCCTCCTCTTTGTCTTCTACAACATTCTGGAAATGGAGATAGAACAACGCCCTGTCCATTTCCAATTGAATTAATGAGTCCTCTAAGTTCTTATTTTGCATCGTCAGCGTCTGGTCCACCGTATCTATTTTCTTCTCATTTTGTTCTATTTTTAATTCTGCCTTCTGGATCCTTTGTTCGTTGTTGAATATTGAGACTTCTATCTCATTCATTTTTTGATCCAATGCATGGACGTCTGTTTTTAGTTCAGTGTGATTATTTGACATTTTTTCCTACGTAGCCATCATATTTTCTTGAATTAATGTCAATGTTGATTGCATAGTATGCAGTGTTGGAGTTGCTATCGATTTTTCCATTTTTGATAGCCTTTCCATTGATTTCTGTGTCACTGGGGGAGGTCATGGCTATGGTGGGATTTGAAGGAGTCTTTTTTCCTGTTTTCAAAATCGTAGATGACATACTTGTCATTTCTTTCAAGATTGTTTTTTGCTCTCTAATTATTCTCTCGATGTTTTTCCAGATTAACATTCACTGAGTAGCACCTCTTTTGTCTAATATTATCTATTGTTTTATATTGCAATGCCTTTTCTAGTTCTTGAGATATAGATAGTGTCTATTTATCAATCAAAGTCTATTTAACAATCTATGTCACTATCAATGTATCTTAGGTAAATATCACTTAATTTGTTGTATTAATAATAAGAAATAATATATAGCTTATAACTGATTAATTAATTTGACAGTTAATAATTAATTAGTTAATAAAAATTGATTCTATTTGGAAAGAATTAAATCAAGTCTTCCTACCATACAATGATTAACTAACCTTTCTTAATGCCTTAAATCTCAATCTTCCTAAAAAGAAAAAGAAAAAAATATACAGTACAAAATACAGTTATAATTTATATCTAAAATTTCTAAATCCAACTTAATTCTTAAAGTTAATTTTAAATTCAAAATCTATATGTAGCTGTATATAGATGAGTTAATATAAGTAGGTATTGTAATACGAGTAAATATAGTACAATATATAATTAATTAGTATAATATAAATCTAACCGGCTGTATAGTAATATATACTATGTATACTATATATACGAAAAAATCAGAAGTTAGTTAGTATAAAAGTTGTCAATTCTTGTTAATAACAATATTAATATGAGAATATGTAAAACTTCAAAATATTAAAGAGAGGATTTTCACAAAAGGAGAGAGAGATGAAAAAAGAGAAGAAAAATAGTATATTGAATTTACAATAAAGATCTGGAAGTCTTCCCCTTGGATTCCTTTTGAAATGGAATATAATGTTTTATAATATAAAGTTTTTTAGTGCTCTGCCTCCAGTCTTCTCCGGACCTTTCTTTGTCCCACATTGATTAATTAAAGTCCAAACTCTATGGTAGATCTCGCTGCTAGATTGTCTCTATACCAGTCTTTTCAGTTGTTGCTCTGTCAGATCTCTGCAATGGCTGCACTTCCTGTTCTCCAAATCAGTCTGGTAAAAGTCAGATCTCCCACTTGCTTCACCCTCCACTAATTTGCTGCTGTAGGCAAAGAAAACAAAAGTTTTTCCTGGATTCTTCCTCTTCTTCTTACACACTGTGCCTGCCAAACCTCTTTTTACACAGACAGACTCGCATCCTCAGTCTTTCATTCTCCTCACCAGCTTATCGGGCTCTCTAGTCTTCTATCTGTTCTCTGATCTCCATCGCCGCTCTTTCCCTCTCTGAGCCCTTCTCACCCAATTCCGCCGACCCCTTTGTCTGATGTCCGATTTCAACTAGGCAGGGGAGGCACATTCCAATTTCAACACTGCAGCCTCCAATCTTCCTTGCTTCCCATCTTGATTGTCGGCTACCGCAGCTTCAGGTCTGCCATCAGATGGCTGACTCACCATGCTGGTTTGACAGAGCCACCCGGTCTTGTGAAAAGTGTTAGCGCTTTGCTTTCCCACTCACCCAGCTCTCTCTATTGTCTGCGGGACTCTCCAACTCCCAGTCCCCCAAAAGGATCCCCAAAATACGGTGACAAATGGCATTGAGGCATTGGTCACTCACACAACGCCATATCGCTGCAGATCGCCAACCGGAAGTCATTTAATAAATAAATTTAAGATGGTATTCTACTTGCTTTAGCTAATCAAAGTTTTGTGCAGGAAGAGTCTCTTCATTTTAAAGATGCCAGGGAACAAATCTATATAGGAAGCATGAATTCTGTCACTGAATTTTACCCCAAATTAATTATAGCTTTTTAATGGCTAAATGTTCAAAAACTCTTCAGTATACACAACCTCATCAGAATATTCAGAATACCAAGGATAGTAGAATCAAGCTTTGAGTCTCCCTTTAAAATAGGCAAACAATTGATTTCTGGTGGTGATGTCATGACGGAGTGAAGCAGGGTAATGGGGCTCCATCTACCCTTCCTGATTTTTCCTGCCTGGTGATCCTAAAAGGGCAGGTTTATCAGGGTATTTGATGTGAAACAACTGCACTTTTTTAGGTGCCTGAACATCACGTTTATTCACCCATTCAGCTTGTGATAATGGGAAGTGTTTCCAGGCCACCAGATACTGCACTTTACCATGATGTTTTCTAGAGTCCAAAATTTCCTTAACTTCAAAATGTTGTTCTCCTTCAATGAGGATGGGAACGGGAGGAGGTTCCTTGGCTGGACGTAGAGGGGACGAATGTTCCAGTTTCAGTAAGCTAACATGAAACACTGGATGAATCCATTGCAAGTTCTTGGGTAAATCTAATTCAACTGTTACTGGGTTAATGATCTAAGTAATGGGGAAAGACCCCACATACTTAGGCCCAAGCTTTTTTGATTTTTGAGGAGTTTGCAAATATTTGGTAGAAAGATAAACCATGTCTCCCACTTCATAAACATGCGCAGGGCACCTCCTTTTGTCGGCTTGGGTTTTATGAGTTTGGTGAGCGTCATCTAAAGCTTTTCAGGTTACTGCCCAAGTCCCTCGTAACTGTTCGATCCACTCAATCAGAGAAGGGTTCTGTGGGTTATCTTGAGGTAGCTCTGGGATTGGCACAAATTCCTGGCCAGAAGCCACCTTGAACGGAGTGAACCCTGTGCTGCTATGTATGGAATTATTATATGCCACCTCTGCAAATGGCAGCAAATCTACCCAGTTATCTTGCTGGTAATTTATATAACACCTCAGACACTGTTCTAATACGGCATTGGTTCTTTCACAGGCCCCATTGGTCTGGGCAGAGCTTAACCCCTGGGCAGAATCTATCAGCATCAGGAACTCTTTCCAAAAGTTGGAGGTGAATTGTACTCCCCTGTCTGAAATTATACGTTTCGGAGCTCCATGTAGCCTATATACATGTTGAATGAACATTTTAGCAAGGGTTTTTGCTGATGGGATCTTAGAACATGGGATAAAGTGCACCTGTTTGGAAAACAAATCAGTCACTACCCATATAACTGTGCACCCCCCACTTTCTGGAAGGTCTACAATGAAATCCATGGATATTTCCTTCCAAGGGGCAGTGGGTCTGGCTATACTTTGGAGTAGACCAGGTGACTTCCCTGGAGGTCTCTTAGCTGAGGCACACACTGGACAGCTCGCTACATATGCCTCTGTGTCCTTTTTGAGTGCAGGCCACCAGAACTGTCTTTTGACAAGATGTAAGGTTTTGACAAATCCAAAGTGCCCCGCCACTTTGGAGTCATGTTACTCGTAGGCTGGCTGGAACATACAATTTAGCTCCAATCCAAGCTAGACCATCACGAAGTGTGCATTCATTTGAGTGGGCTTGGAACCACTCGTCGGTTTTCAAAGTCTCTTATAGTTTCTGGAGCAAATCGCCTGAGAGGCTTGGGTCACTCTTTGACTGTGCTCTGGTAGTCACTGGTGCCGCCAGTTGGGCTGAAGGGACAATTGGACGAACCACTTCCTCCCTGGTGCTGTTGTATTGAGGCAATCTGGACAGAGCATCTGCCATGAAGTTCTTCCCACCAGGGAGGTAGCGCAAGGTGAAGTTAAAACGGTTGAAGTGTTGGGCCCAGCGAACTTGTTTTGGTGACAACTTACGTGGAGTTTTTAAAGCCTCGAGATTTTTATGATCAGTCCATACTTCAAAAGGATGCTTAGCTCCTTCAAGAAATTGTCTCCAGGTTAGAAGTGCCCAGCATACAGCGAAAGCTTCTTTCTCCCATATGGCCCATCTCCTTTCAGTTTTGGACAGTTTCCGGGATGTGTAGGCACAAGGCTGTAGTTTCCCATCTGCATTCTTTTGCAGAAGTACGGCTCCTACTGCGACGTCACTGGCATCTGCCTGTACTACAAAAGGTTCATCCATGTCTGGGTGTTTGAGGACTGGTTCGGCAGCAAACAGACGTTTCAACTTTTCAAATGCTGCCTGGCAGTCCATAGTCCATTCAAGAGGTCTGGAGGATTTTGGTTTTTCTTCACCTTTGGTTTTCAGGAGATTAGTTATTGGCAGTGCGATTTTGGCGAACGAGGGGATGAACTGTTAATAAAAGTTAGCAAACCCCAACAAACTTTGTAATTGCTTGCGGGTGCGTGGCGCTGTCCATTCCAACACCGCCCGAACCTTCGCAGGGTCCATTTCTATTCCCCTCTGGGAGATGCAATATCCAAGATAGTCAATTTTGGTTTGGTGGAATTCGCACTTAGGAAGTTTTGCATACAGTTCAGCAGCCCTGAGTTTTTTCAGGATGGTGCACACTAATTTCACGTGGTCGGCCATGTTCTCAGAGTAGATGAGAATGTCATCCAAATAAACCAGCACCCCCTTGTACAAATGCTCATGCAAAACTTCATTGATCAATTGCATGAATACCGCAGGAGCCCCTTGTAGACCAAAAGGGAGTACTCGGAACTGGAAACATCCCAGCGGGCAGTTAAATGCAGTTCTCCATTCATCCCCCTCCTTAATTCGCACTCTGTAGTAAGCTTCCCGTAAGTCTAGTTTGGTGAAAACTTTTCCCTTCCCTAAGTGCGCTAGCATGTCCTTCATGAGGGGTAAGGGGTAGACATTTTCCACGCAAATAGTGTTTAAGTTCCTATAATCAACTACTAAAGGACGAAAGGAACCATCTTTCTTCTCCCGGAACAGAACTGGTGTGGCCACCCGTGGTCTAGCTGGTTGGATGAAACCCTGTTCTAGGTTTTTGTCAATGAAATTTCGTAGTTCCCCCAGCTCACGGGGGATCATTGGGTAAATTTTTGGCTCAGGGAGCTTTACTCCAGGGAGTATCTCAATGGTACAGTCCGTAGCCCTGTGCGGGGGTAGCACATCCGAGGCCTTCTCACTAAAGACTTCACGGAGATCCCAATACTCCTTTGGAATTTTCTCCTCCCCTTCAATGTGGTCTATTGCCATCTCTGCTTCTTCGTGCTCCTCTCCACCCTCAAGGGGGGGTTCTTCCCTCTCTAGTGGCGGGTTCCTAGCGCGAATGCGCAAAACCCCCGTTTTCCAGTTAACTTGCGGGTTCCATTTACGTAACCAGGGCAGGCCAAGTATAAGGGGTCGTTCCATGCTAGGGGCCACAATAAAACTGAGAGTCTCTACGTGGTCCCCTAATTTCATTTCAATGGGTTCCGTTATGAAACTGGTTGCCCCCCCGCCATCGATCCATCTAGCTGACAAAACGCAATAGGCCTTTTCAATGCTTTCAGTCTCAGACCCATCTCCTCTACTACTTTCAGGCTGATAATGCATCTGGTGCACCCAGAGTCTAATAAGGCTGGCATCTGTGCATGGGCCCCTGTGGATAGCACTCTTAGTTCTACGGGGATGAGCATGGGGCCCTCAGTGTGACTCACCAGATCATCGGAGTCGGAGTCAGTCTCGCTGTCGTCCGTGTCAGTCGGAGTTCCCAACTCACCCTTGGCCCGGGGAGTGAACTCAACAACTTCCCCTTCCAGTGCGGTTTCACGAACTTTTGTGGATGTTTTGTCCATCTTCTTAGGCCCTCTGCTGGTAGATTTTGGCACTGGCTTGGAGGAACACTCAGCAGCCCGGTGACCTTCCATGCCACACTTGAAACACGTGAAGGGTTTCGGCTTGGGTTTGGACTCCGCCCTCCCACCGGCCATCTTTGGGGCTTCCTTGTGGTAGTAGGAGGATGAAGGCTCCCCAGCACGCCCTCTTCAGAGTCGACTTCGGGCTATCTCGATTTCCGCATCCTCAGCTGCTATGTACCAACTGTGCAGATCTTCGGGGACCCCCCATGCTCTACAGTCTTTGTAGATTTCCTCATTCAGTCTGTCTTTGAAACTCTCCAGCAGAGCCATTTCTGACCACCCTGTCATGTATGGTGCCAGCTCCTGAAATTCTTGGGTGTATTCCGCTACCGATCTCCAGCCCTACTGGATACTCTTCATTCGGAGTCTCACCTTCTGCTCAGCTAGGTGGTCCTCAAAACACCTCCTAAGAGCTGCCATGAACTGGTTGTAATTACACAGCGGGGGGAATTGTTATTGTGGAGGACCACCATCCATTCAGCTGCCACTCCCTCTAAGGCGCTAGTAGAGTGCCTCCCCCCAGGCACTCCTGGGGGGAGTCCTCCCCCCAGTCCTCTCCCCAGTCCTCCCCCCAGTCTTGCATGTGATTCCACACTTAGGTTAAGAAAAGCCCCAGGGTTTTCGGGTTTCCTCCATATTTTCCAGGCGGGGGGGGGGATTTTTGGTTTCTTGTGTCTGCGGGGTGGGGCCTGCAAGGCTGGGGGTCCCTGGACTGCTGCATCCCTCGCTTGACTACCCAAAGCCAGCTCCCTTTTCCTCTCCCCCACAAGCCCCTTCCTCTGGATTTACTTTGGAGTATTCTCTTCCCTTCCCTTCAGGGGTTGCATAAAACTCATGGTTTTTTCGGCTTTCTTCAACATCGTGGATGAGTTGTAGTGCTTGTGCCATCATGAGGCTTTCCTTTTGCTCTTGCAGCCACACTGCCTCTCCTTTTTGGGGTGTGGAGCTGGTTACTCCGTGGGGGGTCTTCCCCAGGTCCGGCAACCTTCCTACTCCCTTTGACCATCGGGCTTCATCTGGATCCTCTCTCAGCTGTAAATTCTCCATCCACACCGCGGTCTCTTTTCCCGGCTGGTATGAAGACATTGCTGAGCCATATGCCCCCATCTGATCTAAACCACTTTCTTGATCAGACATTCTGTGGATTTAAGCCCCCTCGGTGTTGTCCGGGATGGCTGAGTGTCAGAATCCTGCTTAATGTCGGATATGCTTCCTTCAGTATCCAGGAAAGGAAAACCCAGACTTCATCATAGATTAAAGTATGGTACTTTTACTAGATATGAAATGAACGCAACCATGGAAAGCAGGATTCTGAGGCAAAAAGCGCAAAAGTTACATATAGAAAGCATCCCCTCCCACTGTCCACCATAAATCATCCAATCCAAAGGTCTCCCAGAGGTCAGGTGGGAGCACACGTCTGGCCGTGTCAGCATCCAGGAATGCAGTGTCCATTGGCCTAATAACAGCTTAGGAATTGGTTTCGTTTCTTAGATTCATCCATAGCCCAGCTACCTAAACCCCTCTCCCTCCATTACTATGACAGCCAAAGCAGGGAAAGGCGGAGGCTGACAATAACCAAGAATGAACAGAGAATACAAATGCTGGAATTAAGAGCTGAACAAACAAAAAAGAAGATGGAAGCAATGGAACAAAAATTCAGCCTGGCCAATAGAGACTTAGAGGAGGCAATTGTCTTTCTAGAAATGGAAAAGGCAGCTTTCTTCTTGACGTTCCAGAATATAATAGAAGATAAAGAAGAAGATCTGGTTATGGTTATGCAGACCTACTAGCAGCCACGCTACAGAAAAACAAGCAAGACAGGAGATATTGAAATAGAAAGTAAGAGTCAGGAGGAATAGCAACCAGAAGAAAAAGTAGAGTGAGAAAAAAGAACGAGGGTGGAAAATGATAGAGGGGAATGAGAAGGCACAAGAACAAAAATCCAGAGAGAGACAAGGGCAACTAGAAGAGCGAGACCCATATATAAGTAGAAAGATGGATGAGGAAGTCAGGATGCTATCAATCAATATTAATGGACTGAACACACCCACAAAAAGAAAACAAACTCTGATAAAACTACAAAGACTGAATCTGGACATAGTTTGTCTCCAAGAAGTCCACATCAAGGAACAATATGGAAACCTATTAGAATTCCTTAAAATTGGGAAGCTATATGTGTCTTTAGCACATCAAAAGAAGAGAGAAATAGCTCTGTACATCAAAGAATGTTTACACCCCAAACAAATATATGTGGATGACAAAGGAAGAATATTAGTGATGGAGATATCAACAAATCAGAAACAAATGCTTCTTATTGCAATATATGCCCCAAATAACAAACAGGAAGAATTTTACAGGTGACAACATAAAAAAATAATAGAAACAGACTATGAAAACGTATGCCTAATAGGAGAATTTAATGCAGTGGTAGATGTCAAAAAAGACTGCAGAAGTAGTAAAAGAAATAAGAAAACGTGAAGAACACTTCCCAATACATTTTTTGAGATGGTACAAGAATTAGATCTACAAGATGCATGGAGAGAATTAAATTTAAAGACTAGTCAATATACATTCTACTGAAACACACATCAATCATGGTCAAGAATAGATATGGAATGGATGACCCCAGGATTGAGAGTAGACATCCAAGAGATAGGCATAACAACAAATACAAGGGCAGACTACAATCCAATAAAAGTGATATAGAAAGGCCAGAAGAAGAGGTGGAGATGGACAATGAATCAGAACATTTTAAAAGATAAGGAATATATACAGATGGTGGAAAAAGAAATGAAACTCTTTTTTAAGGAAAATCAGAAAGAAGAAATATCATTGCAAAATGTGTGGGATATGGCAAAAGCATATATTTGAGGACTAACAATAACATACATGGCAAGGAGAAGCAAGAAAAAGAAACAACAGCAAAATATGCTACAGGATGAACTCAAAAACTTGGAATTAGATCTACAGAAAGAACCACAAAAGAAAAGAAAAGAAAAGAAAAAACAGACTTAATAAAATACAGCAGACTAAAAGCATTGTGATTAATACCAGCTATCTGCAATTACTGTAAGTTCAAATCTCACCAGGCTCAAGGTTGACTCAGCCTTCCATCCTTTCTAAGGTAGGTAAATTGAGGACCCAGTTTGTGGGGGCAATAAGCTGACTTTGTATAAATATACAAAAGTATGAAGGCTATTGCTTAACGCATTTTAAGCCACCGTGAGTCTTCGGAGAAGGGCAGCATATAAATCAATTTTTTAAAAAAGACTAAATCTAATGGAACAAGAAGAAATGGCACAAAAAGTTAAAATAGTGAAACAAAACTTTTTTGAATATGCAAATAAACCAGGGAGATGGTTAGCTGATAAGCTAAAAAAGGAAAAAGAGAAGAAAATAATACACCAATTACAGGATGAGAAGGGAATCCTTCATTATCAGAAGATGAAGATAAAAAGAATATAACTCAGGAAATCTTTAGGAACTTATATAGCCAAGAAAATGGCTTGTCACTCATGCGCTCGTGACCTCCCGGATCGATTACTGCAATGCTCTCTACATGGCGCTGCCTGTGAAGACCACTCGGAGGCTTCAGCTGGTGCAGAATGCGGCTGCGCAGATAGTGATGGGAGTGTCCCAACACTCCCATGTTACACCCCTCCTGTGTGACCTGCATTGGCTACCGGTTACCCTCTGGGTAAGATTCAAGGTGCTGGTTATCACCTATAAAGCCCTACATGGCTTAGGCTCGGGGTACCTGATGGACCATCTGCAGCCAGCGACAGCTCCCCATCGCCCGGTGCGTTCCAACAGGGAGGGCCTCCTTGGAGTGCCATCAGCCAGGCAACTGGCGACTCCTAGGGAATGGGCTTTCTCTGTGGGCACACCTACTTTATGGAATCAACTCCCCCTGGAGCTCTGGGTGGCCCCTGACCTGCGCTCTCTCCACCGTGATCTTAAGACATGGTTATTTCGCCAGGCTGGATTGGACTGAAGGGTTTTTTTAAGGGGTGTTTTAATGGTTTTAACATTTAATATTGATTTGTTTGTTTTATTGCCCTGAGTCCTTGTCGGAGAGAGGGCGGCAAATAAGGTAAATAAATAAATAAATAAATAAATAAATAAATAAATAAATAAATAAATAAATAAATAAAAAAAAAATATATATATACCAGAAGATATCACTAAACAATATTTAGAAAAAGCTGGTCTAACCAAAATAACAGATACCATGAGAACAATGTTAAATGAAAGAATAACAAATGAAAGAAATAACTAAGGCAATTAAGAATAAAAAAAGCAACAAAACTCCTGGCCTGGACGGACTCCCCGCAGAATTATACAAAATCATACAAGAACCGTTAGAACCAGTATTGCTGAAGGTATATAATGATGCACTATCAGAGGTCAAATTACCTAAATCTTGTTCAAAAGCATAATACCAAAAGAAGATACAAACCTTCAACAGATAAAAAATTACAGGCCAATATCACTATTAAATGTTGATTATAAAATATTCACCTCCATAATCTCAGAAAGATTAAAAAGATTCTTAAATTAATGTATACATCCAGACCAGAATGGTTTTTTACCAAAAAGACAGCTGAAAAACAACATGAGAATTATGAATGTCCTGGAGTACTATGAAGCACACCTCAGAAAACAATTACTGTTGATTTTTTTAGATGCACAAAAGCATTTGACAATTTGAGTTGGCAGTTTATGACATTACAGCTAAAAATTATGAACTTTGGGGAGAAATTTGAAAAGATGGTTCAAGCAATATATTCTAATCAAACAGCAAAGGTTTGATAAATAAAATAAATAGGGAGGCAACAGAAAAATTCAATATAAACAAGGGGGTAAGACAAGGTTGTCCCCTATTACTTCTGTTATTTACCCTATCCCTAGAAGTGCTACCTGGACAGATTAGACAAGACCAAGAAATAAAAAGTCTAAAAATAAAAAAGGAACTATATAAAGTGCAAGCATTTGCAGACTATTAGGTTTTCATTTTGGAAGAACCATTGGAAACAGGACCCAATTTAGTAAAAAAAAAAAAGAAGTAGTATTCGGTACAGTGGCTGGACTAAAAATAAATAAGAATAAGACCAAGATAATAACAAAAAATCTTACAAATAAGCAGAATAATGAACTGAAGGGAAAAATGGGCATGCAGATAACAAAAAAAAGTCAAATACTTGGGAATCTGGTTAACAGCAAGATGCTCGTCCATCAAAGAAGACAACTATAACAAAGCAATACAGCAAATAAAGATAGATCTGGACAAATGGGAAAAAAATACAAATGTCATTAACTGGAAGAATAGCCATAATCAAAATGAATATTTTACCAAAAATTTTATTTCTATTTCAGGTAACCCTGATAAAACTGGGAAAGAAATCCTTCAAAGACTTAAACTAATAGTAAAATTTATTTGGCTAGGGAAAAAAAACACAAATCAAACTAAAAATGTTACAGGATAGTAGAAACAAAGGAGGAGTTGGGCTACCAGACTGGGAGCTGTATTACCAAGCTGCAGCCCTCACATGGATAAAAGAATGGATAAACTTAAGGAACAAAAGGATTTTGGCTATAGAAGGACATGATCTATAATTGGGATGGCATGCATTTATATGGGACGGAAAAAGTAAAACATATATCAAATCAGAAATGCTCTGTTAGCAGTGGAGGATACTGTAGCCTTTCCAAAAGTCACACAGTGATAGTCTCTAATTCTTCATTGTAAATATGGCATTCGCAAACATTGCATGAAAATATAGGCCTTGAATGCTTCAGTAGATCCCTGGTTCATAAACTGATAGGAGAGGGATGGTGAGTTTTGAGAGATGAACTACTTTTACATCTGAGCGGAAGTTGCCAAGATGCAGAGGATATCCAGGGGCAATGTTGAGGACTCAATGTTGAGAATTTTGAAAGGGATTCTGTTTTCCAAGCAATAGGTCTTTACTTGGGGTACAATACTGTTAGAGTTTGCAGCAATTCAACCAGTACACAAGTAAAGAATTCAGCAGGATTAATATTTATATAAGAAACTTCTTTATATACCATATAGCAGAAACCAGAACTCAGAATCCAGAAGCATAGAATCAATAATCACAGAAGCTATGCGGAGGAGGAGCAGGCATTGCCACAGTACAGACAGAAGATCCTGGGGCTCCAGGATCACTGCCAATATCCCTGTCGCTGGACGGTCCTTTTTGGACTCACAGTCCCGTTGAGACTGTGATAGTGGTGGGCACATCCTGTTGATCCCAGGGACATCGCAAAGTCCCTGGTTGATCCAGGAGAAGTCCTTTTTTTCCGGTGGTGGGATGGCAGCCATTGCAGCTGCTGTAGTTGGGACAGCTCTGGAATGGAAGAAGATAGGAAGGAAGTGTGTTGAATCAGTGAGAAATGTTTAACTATAATCTATATAATGAGAGGATTCTGAGATTGAAAGAAAGATTAAATAGAAGACAGAAGAAATTTAAGAGGCAGAATTAAGCTTGAGTCTAAAGTATTTTATTTTATCTTTTTAAAAACTTGCTGCATTTGTGGTTCTTTTTTAACCTGGACTGGACTGGTTTGGATTGCTTGTCTATTGCATTTTAAAATATTAGTGCCTTTTTATTATAATCCATTTTTGCTTTTGTTTTTTCTATTTTGTATTATTTTTTTCCCTTTCTGATCATCTTGACTTTTTTAAAGCTTATTGAATATAGCAGGAGAAGAGGAGGAGAGTATGTAACACTGCCATCTAGCGGATTGGAACTTTGTATCTTTTTGTTGATGAAAAAGTAACAACTGTGATATATTGTTGCAATTCAAGGACTCTGAGCCCTTTCATAGATAAGATAGTTGGAAGAATATCAAAGAACAATTAAAGCTACCAGTAGAATAGTTTATTCTGGTGTTCCTCAGGAAACTATCAAAGGCAGGAGCCTGTTGAATGAAAAGGATCTTTCAGTGACTTTGGAAGAGAATAGTAAATAATATTTGGAACTTAAATAAAAGAGATTTTTTTTTTGACTTTATGTAGGAGTGATTCCCATTTGGACATTTTCTCCTTCTCTCTCTCTCTCTCTCTCTCCCCCCCTCTCTCTCTCTTCATAAGTGATAGCTCTCTGTACTCTTCCCCTGTGTAAGTATTATTATTTTGATTATGAGTTGATGGAGGATTTTTAACTTTTTAACTTTTTCTTTTTTTTTTCTTTTTACTGTGGTTTTTTTTTTTTTTTACTGAATTGGATTAAGGTATGCAAGTGCCTGAAAATTGTTCCTCTGCTGTTTAATGGGTTTTTTTTCTTTTCTTCTTTTTGGACTTTGAGTTATTTTTTTTTCATTGATATTTGAAGCAATATTTGCTTCACCCACAATTGGATTAATGTACAGAAGAACCTGAACAATATATTTTTTCTTTTTTCCCCTTTTTCTCTTCTTTTTTCTATTATTAGTTTAAAGCCTTTGTGACTACTCCACAGGATGAGTAGAAAAGTAGTGACTGTTGGCTCTTCTACAACTATGCCTTCTTCTTCACCATCAGGAGGACAGCAATCCATACAGATAATGTTACAACAGCAGAAGAAGGAAAAGGAGATGACATTACAGATGATATTGCTAGTAGTTCAGAAGATTAAACAAAGAACAGAGAAAACAGAGGAGAAAGTGGAGAACATACAACAAATGATGTTGAAATATGAAGATAGACTCCAAAAAATTGAGGAAGAGGAAGAGCAAAGAGAGAAAAAAAATCAGAGACATTGATACTAGATTGGATGAAGTTGAAAGAGATTAGGGTGGCCTAATTGGATGGGAGATGGATAGATCAGAATTTTATCTTAGATTTCAAAATATAGAAGAAGAAAAGAGAGAAAACTTGGCAGAGGTGATGAGAGAAATTTTAGCAGATGCATTAGAAATCACTAAAGAAAAGATAATGGATGGCATTAATGAGATATTTTGAGTTTACACAAGATATGCAATGAGCAATAAACTACCATGTGAAGTTCATTTAAGGTTTACTAAGAAATCGATTAAAACACAAATATTGCAGGTGGCTAGAGAAAACATTGAAATACAAGGAGAAAGAAGTTGTGGTTCTGAAGCAAATACTGAAAAGAGTGAGAGAGATAAGGATAGAATATAAATTCTTGACCAAAATATTACTTCAAAAAGGAGTGAATTATAGATGGCTGATACCAGAAGAATTAGTCTTAACATGGCATCAGCAAAGATACAGACTTGATTCAATGGATAAAGCTAAAGCATTCTATGCAGAATTTCTTAGAGAGAAAGAAATGGAATCCAAAAAGGTGGAGCAAATAGTAGAACTTCAAGAAGAAGACTTAGTAATGATTGAAAAAGCAGAAGGAGCAGTAGGGGGTATTCTGGAATACAAAGAACAATGTGAGCCAAGATCTACTAGAGCAGCAAATCCTTCTTATAAAATATGAACATGGAAGAGAAAAAATTGATTTCAATAAATATAAATGGACTTGATTTAGCTATTAAAAGAAGAAAAGTATTTCATAAATTACAGAAATTAAAGTTTGATATAATTTGTCTGCAAGAAGTACACATTAAAAAGCAACATGTACTGTTACTGGTGAGCCAAAACTAGGGAAAATTTTTACCTCATTATCACAATGTAAGAAAAGAGGAATCGTCCTATACATTAGAAATACAAATAAAAAAAAGAAATTAAAAAAAAAAGAAATACAATCCAAGTGGAGCAAATATATGCAGATGATGAGGGAAGAATTCTGATGGTGGAAATAATAGATAATAACATGAAAATAATTTTAATAGCGATATATGCTCCAAATAACAATCAAGATGATTTCTATAAAAAGCTACATAAGAAAATAATCGAACTGGACTATGAAAATATTTAAATGATGGGAGACTTCAATGGTATAGTGGGTGAGAAAATAGACTATAAAACGCACTAGGTAATGACACTGCTGAAATCTTTTTTTAAGATGACAGAGGAAATAAATATAAAAGATACCTGGAGAGAAAGAAATGCAAAAAATAGACAATACACCTTCAACTCTGACAGACACTTATCTTGGTCTAGACTAGATATGATTTGGACAACAATGGACTTGACTTCGAATATAGAAGAAATTGAAATTGAAGCAAATATCTGGGCAGATCATAATCCTGTGACAGTGAAAGAAGAAGATCCAGATGGACTTTAAATAACACTGTATTAAAAGAAAAAGATTTTACACAGAAAATAGAGAAAGAATTGGCTTAAAAAAAAGAGAGAATAGAAAAGAGACACATCAATGCAAAATACTTGGAATACAATGAAAGCCTATGCCAGAGGTCTGATAATGGATTATACAAGAAAAAGAAATAATAAGAAAAGATAAGCCTATAAAATATTAGAAGATGATTATAAGAGATTTGAAAAAGAACTTCAGAAATTCCCACAAAAGAAAGATATTAAAATAAAAATGGTCACAATAAAACATAAAATGGGATTAATGGAGAAAGAAGACTTAGTACAAAAAAAAATAGACGTGCTAAACAGAATTATTTTGAAGATGCTAATAAACCAGGTAGATGGTTAGCATATAAATTGAAAAAAGAAAGGCAATCAAGAAAAATAACACAGCTAATGGATGACCAAGGACAAATTAGATTTGGGAATAAAGAGAAGAAAGAAATTATACAAGATTATTATAGAAAACTGTATGAACAAGAAAATATAGAAGAGGAAAATATTAAACAATATTTACAAAAGACGAATCTACCCCAGATCTCAAAAGACACTGAAGAGATGCTAGAAAGAAACATAACAATGATAGAATTAACAGAAGTAATTAAAAAACAAAAGAATGGGAAGGTGCCAGGCCAGGATGGATTACCAGTGGAATATTATAAGACACTAAAGGATTCATTGAGTCTCCCATTGTTAGAAGTTATGAATGAAGTTATGTTAAAGAAGAAAATACTCAAATCATGGTTAGAAGTATATATTACACTTGTTCTAAAGGAGGATACTGACTTACAACAAATCAAAAATTATAGACCTATATCCCTGCTAAATTCAGATTACAAAATCTTTGCTTCAATATTGGCAGAAAGACTTAAAAGATACTTAAATAACTTTATACACTCTGATCAAAATGGATTTCTGCCAAAGAGACAGATTAGAGATAATATGAGAATAGTTCTGGAATACTTTGGAATATTATGAGGCCCACCCTGAAAAGCAAATGGCCTTGATATTATTAGATGCACAAAAAGCCTTCGATAATGTGAATTGGCGATTTATATTAATGCAGCTGGAGCAGATGGGCTTTGGAAGAAAATTTATTCAAGCAATAGAAGCTATATATCATAAACAAATAGCAAAAGTAATGATTAATGGAGAATTGATAGAGACTATTGAGATAAAAAAAAGGAACAAGACAAGGCTGTCCACCGTCCCCTCTGTTGTTTATATTAACAAGTGCTAAATAGAAAGGTTAGAGAAGAAAAAGAAATAAAAGGAATGAAAATTCGAAAGGAAGAATATAAACTGCAAGCATTTGCAGATGACCTGTTTTTTATTCTTGAAGATCAATTGGTGTCAATAATCACTTTGATAAAGAAAATAGGAGAATATGGAAAAGTAGCAGGTTTGAAAATTATTAATTTTCAAGATAAAATGAAGATTTTGACAAAAAATATGTTAATAAAACAAAAAGAAGAATTGGCGGAAATATCTAAGATGCAGGTCTATTCCAGTTCATGAACCCTTATATGCTGACATTCCTCCCTTCATGACTTGAATAGACATAACTTAATATTCTTCAGAAACCTGTATTTGAAGACCCAAGTTCACAGTTACCATCAAATACCTGAGAATCCTTTTTACACGTATCCAATGCAATTGTGTTGGTGCAGCAATAAAGCAATTTAAGATGCTTACTGCACAAGCTATGTCTGGTCTGCACCACTGTGATAGATATAGCAAGCTCCTTATTTCTGACTGATATATCTCTTGATCACAGGCTTCACTTTTGTCCTCACCCAAATTTCATTAGCAGAATACCTGTCAGGTGGAATCCCCTTGTTCCATTGCTCTGACCTGCATGGCATTGACTGCTCTTGTGTTTCAACCCTCTCTTGCTTCATATCCGAGTCATCATCTTCTCCTGACACCTTTTCTTGCTCTCCTTCAGTTTCTCCTCCCTGAACACTGGCACCATCACTAAGTGAGTCACCATCACTAAGTGGGTCCCCATCACTAAGTGGATCACTCCAAAAATTTGCATCAATTCTGTTCCAATTTTGCTCTGCAAAGCTAGCAGACCTGGAAATTACTATTCTTTTGCTCCTATCGCTAAAGTGATAGCTCTTTGAGCCAGGCTCATAGCCTGTAAACCAAAGCTTTCTAGCCTTTGATTGACCTTTTCTCCTGATTGCTTTTGGAATATGCACCCATGCATTGCTTCCAAAAACTCTTAAATGTGCCAGAGATGGTTTTCTCCCATATAGCACTGCATATGGAGTATTATTAATAGAGGAACTCCACAGCCTATTGATTAAATAATTAGCTGTCAACATGACTTCACCCCAATATGACCTCAGACTAGAATCCTCCAGCAGTGAGCCCTTCATAGCAATAGCACTAGCAATAGCATTTAGACTTAGCATATTTTTCAGAGTATAAGATGCACCGGTGTATAAGACGCACCTTAATTTAGTGGGAGGAAAACAAGAAAAAAGAATTCTACCTGTGCCTACCAGCTTTAGGATCAGCGGCATCTTCACTTCCATTTGGATTTTGATAACGAGTAGCACAGATCTTTTTATCAGTTTAAAATAAATCCTATCCTCTACTTAACTGGCATGAGTAGGGTGGGGTGGGGGATGATTTTCATGGGGGCAGAAGAGGCACTTGGCACTGAAGGTTCCACTCTCAAGATGCCCCCATCTTCCTAACTATAGCTGTAGGCGTTCAAAGCCTGGCTTTCTTGCATCAAGGCCCCATAGAGATGCAGCACTTCACTCCTGGATGCTGCCATCTCATAAACACAGTGCCAGGCTTCCTGGCAAGCCCCCTGCACCTTTGCTACCTTTTGAGAGAAGACACTTTATAAGTCGGTGATAGGATCATTGTTGTATATTGCAAGCTGGACTAGGCCAGATATTAGTCTGACCTAGTTAGATTAGTTAAATGTTCTGTGCAGGCATTCCGAGAATCCCACTCAATACCATTGGAGTGGAATCAAAAGAGTTTTAAGGTATTTAAAGTACACTGTTAAACATTCACTTCTATTGGAGCCAGATATATTAGATAAACCAAGTTTATGCTGTTATGCAGATGCTGATTGGGCAGGGGACATTAAAGCCAGGAAGAGTACCTCAGATTATGTTATGTTTCTGAATGGGAATCCCATCCATTGGTACTCAGATAAACAGAAGTTAATTACAACTTCCACTGCCGAGGCAGAATATGTGTGTTTATCAAAAGCATCAAACGATCTGGTGTGGTTTGATGATCTCCTAATAAACTTGTGGGAAGAACCAGTGTATCCTATTGACATTCATGAGAATAATATGGCTGCTGCCAATATCTCGCAGGCTGATGCAGTGGGACAGAGGTCACGTCACACTGACATCAAGTATAAACATGTCAGGCAATTGTCCAGAATATGTTTTGTTAAGACAGTTTTCTGTGAGACAAAGGAACAAATAGCAGACTTGCTTACAAAGCCATTGCCTAGGAATCAACACCAATACCTCTTGGATAAGATATCTATGACTATGTAAGATTGTATTTTTTACTACTGTAATGTACAAGTACATGTATTTCTGTAATCAATTATTGCAGAGAAGGGGATTTTGAGAGGAGAAACCTCTCAGCATATTGCTGCAACTAATTGATTGATTGGTTGAACAGTTTGAATGACCCAATCAGAGCACAGCTTCCTGGCTCTGAGTTTCCCGCACTTTCCAATGGTATAAGCAGCAGCAGCAGCTCACTCACCCTGAGACTCTGAGAACTGAGACAACAGAGAGAACTCACAACTATGAGAGCCTCAGAGAGAACCTCCAGAGCTGAAGTCACTACAAAGAGCTAAGTCACTGCCTTGCTCCTGAGAAGATTGACAAAGAATCTAGAGAGCCTCCCATGCTTGGGAAGAAGATTGGAGCAAATGGACTTTGCTGAGAGGAGAATCTTGTGGGCTGTTGATGCCTTCTTGTAGGTTTTGTTTTATGTGTTTTTATTATTAAACCAAATAGTTTCTCTAGATCCCTCAGTCAATTTCCATGCTAGTGTGTTTGTGTGCATATCGGGCCATGGTCCATTCGATTACAGAACCTTTCCCTTCACAAAAGGTGCATCTCATACTCTGAAAAATACGGTATATACTGCTTCATAGTGCTTTACAGCCATCTCTAAATAGTTACAGAGTGAGCATATTATTCCCAACAATCTGGGTCTTCATTTTACCAACCTCAGAAGGATGGAAGGCTGAGTCAACCTTGAGCCTGGTGAGATTCGATTTGCCAAACTGCTGGTAGTCAGTGATCAGCAAAAGTATTTGTGTGTCTGTGGTTTATTCCTAATTCTCCCAACCAGTGGTGGGTTGCTATCAGTTCACCCCAGATCAGGTGAACCGGTAGCTGCGGCAGCAGGAGACTCTCCCCACCTGCCCAGATGTCTCTGTGCATGTGCAGAAGCTTCTGCGCATGCAGAAAATGGTTCTCCACATTCTCCTGTAGTTGCAACCTGGCTCTGTATAATTGCCTTGATAATTGTACAATATTGCATGCTGATGTACACTTCTCAATTCCAGCCAAACCGCCTCTGCAGTTTTTAAATTAGCTACATTCAAGAATTGTTCATCTTCTAAACTTAAGATGATGTAGGCCACTGCCTTATCATACTGCCTTTGATCTGCTGCTGCTAATGGTGCCTGGGGTGGATTAATAACAATATCCCAGAGCTACTTAGCCTTCAGGAAACATTCCATTTTGCAGCCCAAATAATATATTTCTTCTGTCCCAAACTAGGCAGAGAGCTCTCCTCAAAATCAATGGCCATCCTGCAATCTTACTCTGTTTTGATCTCTTTTACTATAACACAGGCAGTCTTTCATCTTAATTACAGTTTTACTGTGTGCTCTGGGCCCATAACCTATTAGAGTTTGCAGCTATTCAACCAGCACACAAGTAAAGAATTCAGCAGGATTCATATTTATATAAGAAACTTCTTTATATACAATACCATGCAGCAGAAAGCAGAACTCAGAATCAATAATCACAGAAGCTATAGAATGACAGAAGCACTCATCTATATATACAGATTATGAACCTAAGCCATGCCCAGGCTCTGAGCTGTTTGAGTCACCAAACAGTCCCCATTGGCTGACCTGTTACCATGTCTATTCCAATTCATGAACCCTTATATACTGACAAATTCAATTTGTAAACCAATCTTCAAAGATAATTTGTATTATGCAAGCCTTTCAATTGGATCAGGAATAAATAAGAGCAATGTGCTTGCTGATGTTTTTTTAATGCATGGATATTCTTTAATTAATGGCTCAGACATGGCTTCAGCTTGAATCCAGAGACATTTCTGCCCCCAAACAAGATTATTCTGTCCCTGGCATATATGCGAGGGGTACTGATTTATATGAACTCTAAACACAAATTAAATCAACAAAGGAAAAGATTAGAAATGGAAGCAGAAATAAAGAAAAAAGAACAACTACTTATAAAAAATCCGATGGATAAAAAGTTACAAGGAATTATAAAACTTTTGAAAGACCAATTCCAAATGCTTATAGCGGAACAAGCTGCAACTAAACTACAATTTGCAAAATATAACACATTTTGTAATGCCAATAAACTGGGCAGATGGTTGGCCTATACACTGAGGAAACAGCAGAGTTCTTGAGTCATTGATACCATTGAATATGGAGGGAAAGAAGTTTTTCAACAAAATTTAATCAAACAAGCTTTTTTAGATTATTATACTAAACTATATGCTAAAGACCATATAAAGAATGAACTTATAGATAAATACTTAGAAGAAAGTAGAGTCACAAAAATTTCCAGAGAGCAAAAGGAAAGAATGAATCAATTAATAACAGTTGAGGAGATTATTTTCATAATTAAACAATTGAAAACAACTAAAGCTCCAGGGACGGATAGTTTAACAGCGATGTATTATAAAACTTTACAAGCAGAAATGATTGAACATCTTAAAGATTTATTTTGTAGCATACAAAAAGGGGGTAAAATACCCCCTTCATGGAAGACAGCTTTTATTTCATTGATACCAAAAGAGGAAGGTTCTACAAAACCAGAAAATTTTACATCAATATCTCTCCTGAATATGGATTATAAAATTTTTGCAAAAGTATTAGCCAACAGATTAATGCCAGTTATGCAAGAGGTGATTCATCATGATCAAGCTGGATTTATAGAAGGCAGATATATGAAGGATAATGTGAGGCAAATTATAGACTTACTGGAATATCTTGAGAAGAGTAAACAGATCCCTGCAGTGCTGGTGTTTTTGGATGCGGAAAAGGCCTTTGATTGAGTCAATTGGAACTTTCTACTAAAGACTTTAATAAAAATGAACTTTGGGGACCAGTTTGTTCAGGCGGTCTCAGCAATTTATCAAGAGCAAACAGCACAAATTATCATTAATGGAAGTTTAACAACAAATTTTAATATACAAAAAAGAACAAGACAAGGTTGTCCGTTATCCCCACTGTTGTTTATTTTAACGTTAGGAGTCTTGTTGAATTCAATACGGGATTCGAGTACTTTGAATGGAATAGCTATAAGGCAAGAGATTACAGAACAAGGGCATTTGCAGACGATCTGATTGTTACCCTAACACGGCCGATGGAATCAATAATCCAGATGAAAGATATTATAGAAGAATATGGTTTGGTATCAGGATTTAGATTGAATCAGAAAAAAACCAAGATGATAGTTAAAAACATGTCAGAAGGTCAGAGGAAGGAGCTTGATAGGAAGGCAGCCTTTGAAATAGTAGCAAAAGTGAAATATCTAGGAGTGCAAGTTGCAGCTTCAAATATAAAACTTTTTCAAAATAATTATGAAGTGTTGTGGCGAAAGGTGCAAAAAGATATGGAAACTTGGAAAAAGCTGCAGTTAAGATGAATGTTCTACCTAGATTTTTATTCTTGTTTCAAATGATTCCGGTGCTTAAAAGTGATAAACATCTGATGGAATGGCAAAAAGGTGTGAATAAGTTTATTTGGAATGAGAAAAAACTGAAAATTATGCAAGATGTTCGTGAAAGGGGTGGCCTTAAACTTCCAAACCTATGATTGTATTAAGAAGAAGCAGCGTTGACACAAGCGAGTGATTGGTTTGGAATGACAAGGACTGAAATATTGAATATAGAAGGCCATGACTTGGAATTTGGTTGGCATGCATATTTATTTTACGAAAATAAAGTTGATAAAGTGTTCAAGAGTCACATACTCAGAAATTCTTTGATGAGAGTATGGAAGAAGCACCAGTTTAAATTGGATTACAAAATACCTTTGTGGTTGGATCTTGGTCATATTATATGGAATATAAAGTCACTCGGAGGGATTTTATATAAAGAGATACTTTTTGATGATGGGGGTAGATGGAAATTGAAGACACTTAACACTCTGTTGGAAGAAGGGATTAACTTAACTTGGTTACAGTACAACCAACTTCAATTGAGATGGAGGGAAGATCAAAAAACTGGTTTAATGATGTATGAAGAGGAATTGGTAAGACAGATAAAAGAGAAAGGCCCAATGCATATTAAGAGGGTTTATAATATTTTGTTGGAAAGAGAGTCTGAAAATGAACTGGTTAAAGACTGTATGATAAAATGGGCACAAAACTTTGCAGAACCAGTTATGATGGAAACATGGGAAAAAATATGGGTCCAGAATGTTAAATTTACTCAGTCACAGAACTTGAGGGAAATTTTTTATAAAATGTTTTATAGGTGGCATTTAGATCCTAAGAAATTGTCATGCATGTATCCTAATGTTCAGCGAAAATGTTGGAGATGTGATTGTTTAGATGCTACATATTACCATATATGGTGGACTTGCAGGAAAGTTAAGGCTTTTTGGATGAAAAATTTGGTGGGTTATGCAAAATGTTTTGAAGAAGAAACTTCAATTTTCTCCACAATTGTTTTTATTGGGCATAGTTAAGGGTTCTTCATTGACTGAAACAAAACTGATATTATATATGATTATAGCAGCTAGATTATTGATTGGTCAATATTGGAAAAAAGATATCTTACCTACTATTGAAGAATGGACTTTGAAGGTGGCCAGTTTTGCAGAAATGGCAAAGATATCAGCATATTTTAAAGACCGGACTCAAGAAACTTTTGTGTGGGAATGGAAGAAATGGATAGACTATGTGCAGAATATATATCAAACAAAGAAGTATCAGATAGCTTTTAGCTGAATGTTTTGTAGAAATTTATAGTATATACAGGGTGCAGAGTAGTTGAAGGGAATTATGATATGACTTGGATTTCACTTTTTAATATTTGGGATAGACCATGTGCAGAATAAATATCAATCAAGGAAGTATCAGATAGCTCTTACTTGAATGTTATGTAGAAATTTTTAGTATAGACAGAGGGTAGAATAGCTGGGGGGAATTGTATGACATGATATGATTTGGATTTCACCTTTTAATATTTGGGGAGTTAAAAATGAATTGTAATTTTGAAGGTTATAAGGGAAGTCAAGGTTGGGGAGGGATGGGCCAGGGAGGGTTAGGGAGGGAAAGGGGGGGAGGGGGGAAATTGTATTTGTAAAACTTTTTCAATAAAAAAAAAGATTATTCTGTCCCTGAATGCTTTCTATCTAGGCATTGGTTTAGCCTCTTTCTGAATGTAGAACTGTTTTGGCGTTTGCTTCCTAAACAACTCAGTTTTAGCCACATTAATTATTCAGGAAAATAGTTGCCTATTATCTCATCAAGTTTATCCAGAAAGCATTAGGCAGCTTTTTTGTCATTATTTGCAGATTCAGCTGTCTTGTATACTTTATGATAATTAAATCTTTTTTGAAACCGCATAAACTAGCCGTAACTGGAAGTGAATGTCTCGTGCTGAGTCCAAGTGAAAAAAGCTGAAGCTCTAGCCCCCACACCACCTGGAACTGCTTGGCCCCTGCCCCAGTTCCCCAAGTATGGCCTCCAGCCATGACCGGGATGAGGAGTACCCCATGGAAGCTGCCCAACAAAGGATGACTCACCAGACAAGCTGTTGAAGTTCCACTCCTTCCAAATGAAGCTGAGGGAACTCCAGCCAGTGACAATCCTCCAGCCCCTATGGGGGAAAGCAGCGGTGATGATGACCTGATGGTAAGTGCAGCCATCCAACACTTTACTATCAAAACTAAGGTAGTAGTGCCAGAAACAGAGGATCCAAGGGGAAGTAGAGGCCATCATAGACACAGTGTTTTGGCCTGTTGGTAGCCAGCAGAGCTGGCAGCAAAGTCAGACAATGAGGAGATTGGGGAGGAACACCGGCCAGTCCTGGGGACTGGGGAAAGTTCGGATGAGGGCTCTGCATCAGAAGCAGAGAGGGAGCTAGACAGCAGTGAGGCAGAAGAACAGCTGGAGCCTGTTCTCAGTGTGCGCATGTGCAGAGCTGCCAGAAGAACAACTAAGAAAGCAGGTTCGACTTGGGAGTAAAGCCACACCTTGGAGGTGATTGGCTCCTCCCATAGGAAACAAAAGAGGAGCAAATGGGGAGTGGGCTTTTGCAGGAAACAATTCATTTGTTCGGTCATTTAAAGAGTGGAAAATTATGTTCGTGACTTTAAGAGACTCTGTGACAAATTTTGCCTTACAATGCATTTGGAAACTTGTTATCTGGCAGCTTTCCAAGCGAGATAAGGTTTGTGTTGATAAATATTCCTCTGAAAAACTGTTTGCCATGCCTTGCTGACTGTGAATGAAAGGAATTCACAGTCTTGTAAATAAAAGGGGGTTTGCTGGTATCAAGACTCTGCTTCAAGGAAGCCTAGGTCAGAACACACAAACTACACTCAATGCCTAATCAGTCTCCCCATAGTTGAATAATTAGGCATGTGTATGAGACCCTTAGCGTGCCCCATCCACTTCAAACAGATTGATGGGACACTAATTAGAGTGATCCCTGCTACATTAGTTACTGAGTTTGTCAGATTGGAAATGGGTCACCACCAAGAACTCATCTGATTTGTTATAGCCCCCAAAACGACTGAATCAATTATATTATGACTTGCAAGGCTGGACAAATGGGAACCCACCATCACCTGGGAGGATGGCTATAGGAAATTAACCATTGGCATTGGGTTGCTTTCACCCATAAAATCAGACCAATACCAGGAAGCCACAACCCCTGACTGATCCAGCGGACCTGAAGCCACAGCCCCTGCCAGTGACGGACTGGTGTCATAAAGTGCCCAAAGGATACCAAGAGTTGTCGAGGGTCTTTAGTGAAGAAGACTGCAACTTCCTCACCCCCCCCCCCACACACAGCCAATTGCACGATCAAATTTGTGCCAGGGGCTAAACTATCCAAACCTAAGATGTACTCCATGATTCCCAAAGAAATGGAGGAACTAAGGAAATACATCAATGTCAAACTAGTGTGAGGCTTCATCCAGCCAGTGAAGTCCAAGGTAGCAGCTCCTGTACTCTTCAAAGAGAAGAAAAATGGGGGGATGAGGTTTTACGTGGATTTTAATGGAATTAATGCCATGTGAGTGTGGAGAACACCTATCCCCTTCCCCTTATGAAGGAGATGTTAAACCACCTGTCCAAGGGCAAGGTATTCGCCAAATTGGACTTGAGAGAAGCCTATTACCACATAAGAATTAGAGAAGGAGATGAATGGAAAACTGCCTTCAATTGCCTGCTTGGTAGCTTCCAATTTAAAGTCATGCCATTCAGCTTGACTTTAAGGGGCCCCGGCAGTATTCATGCAGCTAATCAATGAAGTGCTACATGAACACCTATACAAAGGGGTTTTTGTTCACCTGAATGACATTCTCTTATTCAGTGAAACTCTAAATGAGCATGTAAAATTAGTACGGCAAGTACTGAAAAAATTCGTCAATGCCAAGCTTTACGCAAAGCTGTCAAAGTGTGAATTCTACATAACTTCTTTAGATTACCTAGGATACCAAATATCCAGTGGAAGGGTGGACCCAGGAAAAATGAAACCAGTGCTTGACTGGCAGACCCCACCCCCCTGCACTCATAGACAACTCCAAAGCTTACTGGGTTTGCCAACTTTTATCAACAATTTATTCCAGCATTTGCAGAGGTCTCCCTGCCCCTAACAGAACTGTTAAAGATGGGATCTCCACCTACAGAGCAAAATATGGACAATGGACTTTCAAAAAGCCTTCAAAAACTTAAAAAGGCTCTTTGCTCAGGAGCCGATCCTTCAACACCCAAACCCAGAACGACAGTTCATCATCCAAGCAGATGCCAGCGACATAGCTGTGGCAGTGGTACTTCTACAGAAGTGGTACTTCTACAGAAAGACCCAAACAGACAACTCCTGCCTTGTGGTTATGTGTCCAAGAAACTCACTGACACCAAGAGAAGGTGGGCCATTTGGGAGAAGGAAGCCTATGCAGTCTGTCATGGAGACATTTCCTAGAGGGGGAAAGATGCCTTTTGAAGTTTGGACCAATCATAAAACCCTCAAAGCACTGAAAACCCCCAGAAAATTGTCTCCCAAACTAGTCCGCTGGGCACAGGACTTCAGATTTGAACTGAAGTATGTCCCAGCCGGAAAAAAACTGTTAGCAGATACCTTGTCAAGAAAGCTGCAGTTTTACAGCTGCCAGGAGGAAGTGGTCCATGCCATCATTCCTCCAGCACAGCCAGCAGTGCAAGTTACCACCAGGAGTCAAACCAGATGGCTACCTGATCCTAGCTGGGACAAATTGACAGCTGTGTTAAAAACTGCACTACCAGTCAATCCCTGTTTTACTGACAACAAAGATGTCTTGACAATGAGGGAGGGGCTAGCATGGAAAGGATCCAAACTGTATGTCCTTGCGAGCTTGAGACTTAAAGTACTACAGCATAGTCATGACTTGAAACTGGCTGGTCACTTTGGATTTCTATTTTTTTTTATTGAAAATTATTAAAAAATACAAGAGAAAATATAGCAATAAAGATAGGATTGCAGAGAGTAACATAATGCTTATAGAGTTTAGAACTTCAGCTTTCACCTGATAATAGCACAAACCTCCAGTAAGGCAAAATCATCAAAATAGAAGGTGTGTCCAGAAGAAAGAATTCCCAACTACCATACAATATTCCTATAAATAATTACCCACAATAATATTGAGATTATTATTTTACATCCTTCTTAAGGTTTCTTTCTTGCAGCGAAACATAACACCAGTCCCAACTCATATACTGCCCCGATTCTTGTCTATCTCGCAAGAGACCAGTAAGTTTGTCTGCTTCTGCACAGTTCATGATCTCTGCGATTAACATAGCCTCCAATGGTATATTTTTGGATTTCCGTTCTTGAGCGAATGAGATCCTGGCTGCAATAATGATGTGGAGAGCAACATACCAATTAAATTTATTTAAATTATCTGGTTTCATGCCTAATAAAAGCATTTCCGGATTCAATTTTATCCTACACCCTATGATTTCAAAAATCCATTTTTGGATTCTATCCCAGTATTCTCCTGCTCAGGGACAGGTCCACCAAATATGAAAATAAGTTCCCATAGCAGCCTTGCATTTCCAACAAACCAGAGATGTTCCCTGGAACATCTTCGATAATCTAGCCGGAGGGAGATGCCATCTATACAGCATTTTATATGTATTTTCCTTATAAGGAACTGACATTGTTAATTTTAGAGTTCTCCCCCAAATTTCTTCCCACTTTTCGAGCTCAATCGAGTGTCCCAAATTTCTCCCCCAAGCAATCATTGAGTCCTGAATAACCCACTTTTGGATTTTTAAAGACCCTGAAGAGGTTGTAGAAAAAATGCTTTTAAAAGCCTCTGATGATCCCAGCTGAGCAACGTGATCATCAGAGGCTTTTTTTTAACTTTTAAAAGCATTTTTTTGGCTGAAGAGGTTGTAGAAAAATTGCTTTTAAAAGTAAAAAAAAAAAAGCCTCCGATGAGGTGGGCGAGGTAAACGAGTGGTGACCTGGCTGGAGATCAGTTTGGGGGTGTGGCCAGCCAATGTTATTACCGGTTCTCCGAACTACTACAAACTTTTACTACTGGTTCTTATGAACTGGTGTGAACCGGGAGCAACCCACCACTGTCATATACAACATCACCCATGCTAAATGAACAGGGTGCACCTGTGGAGTCTAAGTTGTTTAATTTAGTTTATTTCAGATTTATATACCGCCCTTTCTCCCAAGAGGGACTCAGGGTGGTGAACAGCCAAAAAAAGGGCCTGCTGGGCGAATATTGGGGATGTAGCCTATCTAGGGTGGTTCTCAGCCCCCTGCCCATAAATAACTCTGCTGGGCTCTTGTTTGTGAGCTGGCACAGTGTGATGTGCTGCACTAGCAGGTACTCATCTATCCTCTCTTGCCAATTCCTGGGACCAATCTTCCCTAGTGCTTCCTTAGAGGATTGGACTGCCCATTCCACCAACCCATTACTGGCCAGATGAAATGGGAAAATTCAGCTAAAAAATAGCTGAAATGTGGCAGTCATTAACTGGGGCCCTTTGTCTGACATCAACAGATCGGGCAACCCATGAGTGGTTAATAATTTCCTCAGGGCCCTAATGACCACTTCCAAGGCGGTAAAATGCATTAACATGATCTCTACCCACTTTGAATAAAAATCGGCTACAACTAACCTGCCCTTGGAATGGCCCCGCAAAATTGATATGTATGCAGGACCATGGTGCCCTTGGGTCTTCCCATTCCTGTGCCTGTGATTTAGGTGGCAAGTGTCTGGTCTCCTAGCACCTTTGACAGGTGAAGACCCATTCAGTTATTTCCTTATCTAGCCTGGACCACCAAAAGTAACTCCTTCCCAGGGCCTTCATTCTCACTATGCCCAGGTGGCTTGCTGCAGGATCTTAAGTATAAACTGTCTGGGGTGGGTGGTACCACAACCCCAGTGTCCCCATAGAAGGCAGCCCCTTTGTGCCGATAGTTTTATAAGGCTGCAGCTCTGGGCTGACAGGTCCCTAAGGCCAACCTCAGTGTACCCAATCTAAAACCTGGGAAATTACCTGATCCCAAGTAGAATGCTGGGCAATGTCAGAGGCAATCACCAGGAACAGGGAGCTGTCAATCAGGAAAACAGGTGAGGCAAATGCTGGATCTTCCACCATGGTCTTCTGAGGGCAGCGGCTAAGTGCATCGGCCAATAGATCAGAGTGTAGGAATACGGAGACAGGAACACTATCCATTGGGTCATCCACAGTGAGAGAATCTGTAGGGTCTGGCAGTCACCAGCCAAGAGTCCTAATAGAGGCCTGTGGTCATCAATGAGTTCAAATGTGTGGCTGTAGATGTAGTCATGAAACTTTTTGACTCCGGACACAAGTGCCAATGCTTCCTTGTCTATTTGTGAATAGTTTCTTTCCACGGTGACCAAGGTTCAATAAAATAATGCTATGGGTGCCTCAATGCCACTTGAAAATCTGTGGTTTAGGACAACGCTAACCCCACATGGGGATGTGTCACAGGCCAACAACAGGGGAAGGTTTTCCCTATATTGAGTGAAAACCATGTTGGAAACCAGGAGCTGTTTGACAGCTTTGAAAGCAGCAGGTGCCTCAGTACCCCAGAACCATGGAACCCTTTGGTCCAGGAGGCGGTGAAGAGGTTCAGCCAACAATGCTTTGTGTGGGAGAAAAATCATAGAGAAATGTAAAAGGAACTCCAGGAATGCCTGGAGTTTGGTCTTACTGCGAAGAAGCAGTGCTTCTACGATTGCTTTTGTCTTAGTTGTTGTGGGGTACAGGTCGGAGCCATCTATTAGAAACCCAGGAATTCCACTTGGGGCACTGCAATATGGCACTTGTTCTTCTTCACCTTGAGTCTGACACACCGGAAATGATTGCATACGTGGTGAAGTCTAGTCATCAGCTCTGGTGTGCTGGCTGCAGAAACCAGCACATCATCGAAAAAGGCATGTCCCTGGGAATTCCTTGGAGCAGGCATTCCATCAGGCTCTGAAACAACTCCAGGGCCACACTCACTCTGAATTGGAGGCAGCAGCATTTGAATACACCTCTCTGCATGACAATCATCTGGGCCTCCATGGTGGCATCGTCAACAGGCAGTTGTTGGTATGCCTGCACCAAGTTGAGCTTTGCAAAAATAGATCCATTACCCAGGGAGCAGCAGGTGCTGCACTACTTGCACCGGGTAGGCATGGGCTTGCAATGCCCGATTTAGAGTACCCTTATAATCCATGCAGATGCAGGTTGAGCCATCAGTTTTGATGGGTGTCACGATGGGTGTCTCCCATCGAGCATGCTCCACCAGCTCAAGGATGCCCTTGGCGGTAAGTCTGTCAAGTCCTGCATCTACCTTGGGCTTCAAAGCAAATGGGACTCAGCCTGGCTTTAGTCTTTGGGGTGACACTTGGGGGTTCAGATTGAAAGTTCTGGTATAGGTGCCCAATTGGTCATCGAAGACAGTGGGGAATTCCTTGATGAGTGACTCCAACTCATTAGATCTGATTGAGTTGATACCCTGTATAGTCAATCCCAGGGCTTCAAACCAATTAAGCCAGAAGACTAGGTAAAGAGCCATCAACAACCACTAATGGCAGATGACCAGAGAATTTCTTAAACTGCACCTTGAATTTGCCACTGCCTACGATGGGAATAGGGATAGTCTCTTAGCAATAGGCTAAATGGTTCCAAATGTCTTTTGGCAATTCTTGGCACCAATCATTTTACTGTGTGCCATGAGACTATTGATGTGGCTGATTCTGTGTCCACCTCCATCAGGCACAGTGTCCCCTCAATCTGTACCCTGTGGTGGATTTTCTGTTTGACAGATTGCCCACTTTGATGACTGGCCAAGTTCCCTTCAGTTGGTTTGCAGAAAATGGCATGGCAGTCATCTCGGTTTCTGACAGTTCTCTGAGAAACGTACATGTTGAATGGCTGCCTGTCCGATGGCCTTTTAGGCAATTGGGCCGATCTGCAGACCCTGGTGAGATGGCCTTTTTGCCCACAATGGTGGCAGATAGCGTTTTTATAGTTGCAGGCAGCTCTAGGATGATTTCCTTCGCAATCTTTGCATTCTGCCTGGGGAGGACTGCTCTAAACAAGCCAGCTCTTTTTTCTTGCCTCATTAAGGTGATTGATGTCTTCCTCCCCATCCAAATCGTCCTGGGGGTCAGTTTCACTGTAGTGAATGCAGTTCCTTTTGACTTTGGCAGGCTTTGGCCCCTCTGTATGTCAGCTATAGATTTGGTGGATAGTTGCACTGTGCATGCCTCGTCAAATGCTGATTGGAAGGTGAGGTCTGGCTTAACTAGTAGCCAACGCTTGAGCCAATCATCCCATATGCCACTCACTAACCGGTCAAGGAGATAATCATTCAAATTTATGAACTCGCAGTGCCGAGCTGCTCTCCTCAGAGCTGTCACATATTGATTGATTTATTCTCTTTCTGCCTGGTCCCTATGGTAGAATTTATTTATTTATTTATTAATTCGATTTATATATGCTGCCCTTCTCCGGAGACTCAGGGCAGCTTTCAATGCATTAAGCAATAGCCTTCATACTTTTGTATATATCTGCTTAGTAGGGCTTTTTGCCCCCACCCCCACCCCGAGCAGTGTTCTATTTTATACAAACTCAGCTTATTGCCCCCACAAACCGGGTCCTCATTTTACCTACCTCAGAAGGATGGAAGGCTGAGTCAACCTTGAGCCTGGTGAGAATTGAACTCACAGTAATTGCAGCAGCTGGCAGTTAAGTACTACTTTAACAGCAGTAGTTTAGTCCACTGCGCCACCAGGCTAGTTGGCGTCAAGCAATTCTGGATGGCGCTGGAGCATAGTGATTCTTTAATTTGTTCATGAAACTGTCCCAAGTCCCTGAATGTATCAATTGTGGTGCCATCAATGTCATTGCAGTCTCAAATATCTCTGTTCCACAAAAACTGAGGAAATAGGCGCGCTTCCAGTTGCTTGACAGGTCTGTGTAGCCATTGGTGATAAAACATTCAAAACATGCTATTTCGTGGCCGGGTTGAATGGCACGAAGTTATGTGAGGAAGCCATTCCTGCCAATTGATGGCAGACTCATTCTGTCTGATTTATACTGGGACGATGTATTGTCGTTCACGTGGGAAGTATGCATTAATGACCGGTCTTTAGTGACTCCACTCACTCTGTTCCCTCAGCCCTGCATCCCATCCTCATCACCAGTACTACATTCGAGCTCAAGGGGGTGCAACAAGAACTGAGGCAAGAGATATATCAACAGCTAACTTTTATTCTAACAAGTGCACTTCACAGTAACAGTCAGCTGCCCATTTGACAGCTCTTTTATACTTGGCTGTCAAACGGCAGCCAATCAGGAACAAGTTAGGAAAATATGATTACCTGGGCAATAAACTTTGGATATAGAACTAAACAAACGGGAAAAAATATGGAAAATTAATAGTAAACTAACTTTATCAGTACCGTACAAAGAAAACATCTACAAGATGTTTTATAGATGGCATCTCCCACTGGCACAAATCTCCAAAATGTTCCCCAGCACCTCTTCATTATGTTGGAAATGTAAAGCACAAAAAGGGACATACTACCACATGTGGTGGTCGTGTCCCAAAGCCAAACAATTCTGGAATAACATCAAAATTCAATTGGAACAAATAACCCAAAAAGTACCACTAAGACTGGAGACATATTTATTATGCATATTTACAAGCAAATACGACAGAGAAACAACACACCTGATGACCCATATTTTAACTGCCGCAAGGATCACCTATGCACGGAATTGGAAACTGGAAGAAGTCCCCACACAAGACAGAATAATATCTAAAGTCATGGAATGTGCTGAGATGGATAGACTCACTAAGGAAATTCAGGGAAAGGAAGAATCGGACTACTATCTGGTTTGGCAAAGGTGGTATCAATGGTTAGAAGGAGAAAATAAACCAAAAGAAGAGTCTAAAAAAGTAAACTAAAATTTTGTACCAAATAAGACACATCATCGTATAAATAAAGTTCAAAATAATATTGCTATATAAGGTGAGACAAAGAAATCTATTTCTAGGAATTTAGATTATTGATGTCAGAAAATTATATGCCAAGTGTAGATTTTATTTATGTTATCAATGTTGTACTTGTTTACTTTTTTTTCCTTTTCTCTTTTTCTGTTCGTGTGTGTTTAATAATAATAATAAAAAAGGAATGCATCGTCCCCGCTAGGGGGGCAGACCAGAGGGAGAACTTAGAACATAACAATAGTAAAGATAGAATAAAATAAATCTTTTAGATCAACAACAGCCACTGAGATAGCAAAGTATGGTGTACCTGTAGCCAGCCAGAACTACCCTCTATTATAAATCCTTTCAGCCAGGGCATGATTTAGTTTACCGTATATTGTTTAAATAAGAATAAACTAAATAAAAGTAAAATAAAACAAAACAAATAAAATAAAATGAACTTCCTAGATCAATAAACTATTAAAACTAAGACATTATAGTAAACAAAATGCTTACCTTACAGCACTAATACAGCAATAGATACAACATTGTAATTAGCTTTGCTGCTTTCTGCTCTAAAGACTTTACTATAAAGGAAGGAATACCTTGGAATATAAAAAACTGTTTTAGAAACAGCAAACTAGTGTTAAATACCATTAAAATTAAGGAGGCAGAGGAAGGAATATGCATATCATGATACAAATCTCTACTGTACTCAATTTAAAGGAAAAACTGGGAAAATATTAAAAGTAAGAATAAATTAATACAGCATTAATTAATGAAAGAAGTATTTACTTTTATTGTAAGGCATACACAAGCTTCACTCCACTGGTCCCGCACACAACAGCCACAAAAGAAGAAAAAGTATGCTAATTGCAAAGTCCCAGTAAGTCATGCAATTATATAATTTTGATTGCAGTAGGAATTTTACTTCGGGTTTCCATTGAAACTTTGAACAGCTGTTAAGCCACCTGTTGTAGGTCAAGGACTATCTATAATATAAACACATTATAAGGAAAACATACATTATTTTAAATGATAAATACAGGATTATAACTAAATGCATTTATTTATATTGGTGCTTTTGATTCAATATTGAATCCTGGTGACTGCCTAGATTAGTCCCTGCAGTTTCCTTGGCAAGGTTTTTCAAAATGATTCGCCATTGCCTTCTTTCCAGGTTTGAGAATGAGTGCTGGCTAGCACCTAAGACATGATTAGATTTCACAATCTGTAGTCTGGTGCTTAACCACTATACCAAACCAGTAAGTAAGATTGCATGTATTCTTACTAAAATGTGCATTACAGATCATAAGCAAGATTTAACTCAAGAGTTATTGATTGAGAATCTTGAAGAAATGATTGGGTCACAAACAATGTGATGGAAGTCTTTGTGATAACAATTATTGTTCATCTGCATGTAATTAAAAATACACATATGTTTTAAATGTTAGAAAAAATAATAAGTCAGAACAGTCGTAAAATTAAATTGAATTAGAATTCCACTCATAATGCACTTGTATACTTTTCAAATTTGTTGGTTGCTTACTCTGTGGTTTTTCATTTGTGATGATAAATCTGGAAATGTTATCCATTCTTTGGACTGAAGCAGTGCTAATAAGATCAGCAAAAGTTTGCCCTTAATTAATGGCATAAACTTAATCAAGCTGCACATGATTACCTACTACCAGGTTAGAGTATGCCACAATATATTTTGTCTGTTCAAGATATTTTCTACCTGCAGTAATCTATTCACATGAATAAACAAAGAGATCAAACAATGCTGGAAATATATATCACATTTCTTTCATGAATTTTATTTATTTTATTAATTGATGTAGCTGGCCATCTCAATTGTATGCAGCAATAGGTGACTTACAAGAAAGCAAACATCAAAACAAAATAGATAATACAAAAGAAAAAGAAAAACACATAGCAGCCGGCATCATCTAATCTATCATCCATAAAACCAGGAGATGGGCTCTAAAGCATGCCCAATAACCAAGTTTAAGTACAAAACCAAGTTTTCAAGGCCTTATAAAATGCTGACAGGGAGAATCTAATCTTGGGGAAATGATATTCCAAATGGCAGATGCCAGAGCTGAAAAGGCTCTCCTTCTGGGATCCACTAATCATTTTCTAGCTGACAATGCATTGTTATTCAGTTTAATGAAAAAAATAATAATTGCAAAGAAAATTTTGTCAGAATTCTTTTTATTGCCTCAGTTGTAAGGGTCAATGCCCTGAGGTCTGTTCTGTGGTTTGATATCTCTCTGGTTTATAAGAATCATTTTGCTTTATTTTGTGTAATTTATTATATCATTTTAATCTGGGCTAGACAGGGAAACCCTTACCTTTATCAAGATAATCAATCTAAGTAAACCTTAATAACCTGAATAAATAAATTAAATATTAATTGTTGCAAAGCCATTATAAAGATTTTTTGATAGCTTTACCTTGACAAATTATTTCAATATGACAATCTATAGAAATTGAGATTTTGCAAACTATCCATATGACATTGTTTTTTTATTAAAAAATCAAATTTTTGGGATAAAAAAATCAAATCCAATCAACCTGTATCTGAAAAAATATTAATTCATTAAAGTGATTGGAAAAAAGAGTACTGATAAGCTTAATTAATTTCTATAAACAAATTTGGTTGTGAGTGGTTTTTGCCCATAATATTAAGATCATCTTAACATTATAAATTGTTAGTTTGCAAAAATTAAAATTAAAAAAAATGTTACAATTGGACTGTAAAGAAAATATTAGAGCTGGGCAAAACTTTGGAGAGCTGTTTTTATTTTATGGAGCATTGATCAATCAGCACATTGAGGGTTTCCTACTCAAACTGGAGACTTGTCTCAAACTTGCTAATTAACTCATTAGTAGTTATAGACTGCTGAAGCTTTTGCAAATTTTGCGGCTTTTTCATTATCTCTGGCATTGTTACTGGCAATATAAAACTGTAATTTAATTACCATATATGGGGATTTGTGATGCATTAAGCAGCGTGAAGAGCTCTTTGATAGTGACATGTGCAACCAGATAATGAGCAGTAATGAATTTTATCATATATTATACTCTGTGCTTATCAGGGCTGTTCTGAGGTGGAAGGGTTAATACTATAGTGTGTTTCATTTACCTTTCTAACTTTCAACTTCTTTTAATGCTCTCAGCTTTTATTTTGTTCTCTTTTGTGTCAATAACTGTCACACTAATATGTTAATGCCATCACTGCATATGGAACTCAATTTACCTATCAGCATTCTGAATACTTTTTTTTTAGTCATCATATTTATACAGCCAACTATCTCATGCAGTAAATTTGGTGATGTACATAATAAAACACTGCAAGTACATTACAAAAACCATTAAAATATAACCAAAATAAATTAAAAGGATAGAAATAAGATGGCACAAAACAAAGCATCTAGCAGATTCCACTCTATCATGGAATCCCCAGGTCAATTGAGAAAATGTAGGCTTGGGACCAACTGATATGCTATGTATCTTTAGATAAAACCTTACTTTTAAATTTTGCAAACTCTGAAAGAGTGAACAGATCCTTGGATAATATTTAGAAGTCCCTTAATTTGTTTATAACTTTCTTAAATCAAATTCTTATTTAGCGTTCTATTTCTATTTTTTAAGTTATTAAACTTACTGTAAATTTTTAGTTTATTTAACAACAAAGATAAACTCTCCAGATGGCTTTTCAAACTTGGTATTTTAAAGATCTTTAATGTTCTTAAGGTAATTGAATAAGTAACCTCCAAAAGTGATTAGAAAGTGTCCTTTAGAAGAATTTGCTGGGGTTGAGAACATGATGGTTTCCTTCATCTTCCAGGACTCCAACATGCAGGAAATTCTGTTCTGCAATCTCCCCATGAGGAGCCAATATCTTGAGCACAAATGGGCAAGCTCCCATTCTCTCCTTGTATTGAAGGATTCCATGGGACTGATCTACCAGCCAATCCTTCAGTCTTACCCATGGTTGTCATGCTCACTCATTCAGGGATGTCTTAGTTCACCATTTCTCATCCAAAAGTGCCTCCAAATGAAAGAATTTTACCTGCTTTGCAAAATATGCTTCCTTTTTAAGTAGAAATTTTATTAATTAGATTTATATAGTTGTCCAATTTGTATAATTATAATCCCAGAAAACATGGATTAAATAGAACAAAAATTTGCAAATTAAAAAAGCCATACAACATCAACAAAAAATGAAATCCATATATCACTATGTCACTAGTGTGCAATTGCAGTGTATAAATCAGGGGTCCTCAAACTTTTTAAACAGGGGGCCATTTCACAGTCCTTCAGACTGTTGGGGGGCCAGATCATCTGGGTGGGCATGGCTAGGTCATGTGACTATGTGGGCGTGGCCAATTTAACAGTCCATTGAACAATGCACACAAATTAAACTTTAATTTGTTTTGCTCCTGCAGGTGTTTTATTTGCTTTTGTTTGCATGTTGCTCTTTTGGTTGCCTTTTCTTTTTACTAGATCATTTTTTCAGTTGTTTAGGAGTCTAGTGGTCCACTTCAGGAAACTCAGTTTTGCAGCAATTCTTCTCAGCCCCAAGGAGCTTGAGAAATCTCTCTGTGTCTCTCTCAATCACTTTGTCTCTCTCTCTCTCCCTCTCTTTCTCTTTTTCTCTCTCTCTCTCTTTCTCTCTCTCTCTGTTTCTCTTTCTTTGTCTCTCTCCCCCTCTCCCTCCCTCCCTCCCTCTCTCTCCTTTTCTCTCCCTCTCTCTCTTTCTCTCTCTTTCTGTCTCTGTCTGTCTGTCTCTGGGTGGGGTGATGTGGGCGGGGCAACCTTGTGCTCCATGGGTCAGATTAATTGCTTCAGTGGGCCACATGCAGCCTGTGGGCCGTAGTTTGAAGACCCATGGTATATATCCTATAGCTATTTTATGTTTTTGAGTATTGAATAAAATTCTTTTATGTGGTGGCCAGGGAGACACAATTTTTTTAATGAGTATTATTGCATTGTGAAAGTTTATGATTCAAAACAGGTGAGAACATATAATTCATGAAAAATAACAGGATACACAAATCCCCTCATTTTGTTTTGTTTTAAGTGAGGTAATTTTGCTTATTTTTCATAGCTTTTTTAAGCTTAAGATTCATTTTTTCAAATTTTCTTTAATTGACAGAAAATATTGCTGTCAATGTTCATCAACTTCATTTAGTTATTGCACTTATATTCTACCTTCTCTGAGAGTGTATGCTCTTAGGGAAGCATATATTCTTAGGGAAGAGTGCCACATTTTTTTCTTTCTTCCTATAAGGCAGGTTGGGCTAAGACAACATGACTATCAGACAGTGAGCTCCATTTTATAGAAGTATAGGAGTGTAACCTACCTTTTAGGCTTTTTTTATAAATAATTTTTATTGGGTATTTTACATTTTAAAACCAAACACACAATTGCAAAAGAAATCAAGAGATAAAAACAAAAAACAAAAACACACACACATCAGATGCACAAAATACAATATTAACAACAGATATATACAATTTTACAACTTTCTGCATCGACTTTTGTCTTTACACTTAGCTTTTATCCTCCCGCTTCTTCTCTTTATTTTTAAATATTCATAATTAACTGTTTTGTTAGCAGGATCATTATTTACATTTATATCCAGTATGTTAATATCAAATTTCACTTTATATTCTTATTTCTTAATTTGATTTCTGTTTTCCAACCATGTATAAAAACTATTCCACACTATATAATAATCCAAGTCTTCTCTTTCTTTGATCTCAATTATTAATTTATCCATTTTGGCGCATTCGAGGATTTTCTTTATTATTGTTTCTTCCAATGATGTATTGGTCAACTTCCACATTTGTACTAGAGTAATTTTGGCCACCGTTAGAATATGAAATATAATATAATAGAGACTTTTTTCCACTTTTCTATCAATCATTCCTAGGAGGAACATCTCTGGTTTAAAATCTATCTTTTGGAGTGTAATCTCTTCCAACCACTCTTTAATTTTATACCAAAATTTCTCACTTTAGGGCACATCCACCACATGTGGTAGTATGTCCCTAGTCTGTGACCACATCTCCAACATTGGGGTGATAAATTGGGGTACATTTTTGCCAGTCTCGCTGGTGCTAAATGCCACCTATAAAACATTTTATAGCTGTTGTCAGCGTCTGCTCTTTCAATGCTTGCTTGCTTGGCTGCCATGGTAATGGGGAGGGGGAGCTAGGAGGAAGCTAGGGGGGAAGCTTGCTGGAGGAGGAGAAATGAAAGTTAATCTTAGCTGTAGTCTTTTCTTTGAAGTGGGTATCAGGTCAACAGTCATGGCATTCCAGATTGATGACACTGCCAGAGGTGCGCTTCCACATGACCCCTGGAGGACCTTTGGATTGGATGATTTACGCTGGACAGTGGGGAGGGGATGCTTACTATATGTGATTTTCATGCCTATGCCTCAGATCTTGCTTTTCCTTGGCTGCATTCAGTTCAATTTCAGTAAAAGTACCTTTATCTATGAAAATGGAGTCGGGGTTATTTTTTCTTGAAATCTGAAAGGAGGCACGCCTAACTGTTGCAGCAAAAAGATAGAGACCAGGCCAAGCTCTTCAATGCAGGAAAGAGTTTATTGTGCACGGTTCAAACCGCCCTAAGGCAAACAAAAGTCTGAACCCCGAGGAGTTCCTCGGGACTAGTATTTATATCATTTCAACTACATATACATATCAGAGAACTTTGCTTCTAACACGTAGAAACTAACCTTCATTAATTTGCACGGATCAAAGAGGAAAGGAAATAATAAACACCCCCTGACACATTCATGTTATCTGGGAAGTGTCTTAAGACAAAACATAAGAAGATTAGGGACAGGAAGACGCCTCTAGGGCAATAAAGGAAGCGTCAGTTGTTATCTGGGCACATACATGACATTTGGGGTGCAATAAACAGTAAATCACAGGATACATTTGTTTTGGGTCAAGACACCCTTTACAGATAAGGACCTTTGTCAAATACCTTGGTCAAGCCAGCAACCTTTTATGGCTCGGGAGAGGAAAGTTACCCAGGGCCAAAATGTTAAGTCCCTAACATTTGGGGTTCAATCCAATATCAGAATTTGTGCTGCCTTATATCCCCCCTTTGTGACTCATCTGATTTATCCAGAAGAGTCACACACTCAGGTTCCTCTCCCGGCTGGAGCCGTTCATATTCCCATAAAGCCATTACCTGAGCAGTTGTCTTTCGCTCCACCAGCAAGGATAGACTTCGAGAGATAGTTTTAACAAAAAGAGGCAATATACATGGGAGAAAAATACACCCTGCAGCTATTAATCCAATAAGGCCCATGATGGCTTGAAGACCTGGTAGTTTTGGCCACCAACCTGAAAACATATCTCCCCAATGCGGACCCTTCCAGGTTTGGACGGGTACATGAGCTATTTTGACCATTTTGTCTGTGATTTCCTTAATAATCCTTCCGCTGTCATCTATCTCTATACAACAATTAGTCAAATTAAACTTTCCACATACCCCCCCTTCTTTGGCCAATAGGTAGTCCAGAGCTAGTCTATTCTGCATGATATATGTCCTTGATTTAACACTCTCCCTGGCTAATTGAGTAAGCCCTTTTACAGTTTCATTGGTGATAATCTCAACTACTGCCTGTAAACGAATTAGACGATTCAGCATGTACACGGGGGTACGATAGCCAAACATGTCATCTTCCGCCCATGTAGCCGGTCCGTAAACTTCTATAATTCGTTCTGCAGGCCATTCTTCGTTATCCCAACGGTGATTGCCTCCTACTCTAACTTTACTTATAGCAGATGTATCCACATGTCGTTTTCTTCGTTGATTCCCCACCTCATCGTATACTGGCACGCCTAAAACCTGTCGTGTTTTAAGGGGAAGTAAAAAGAATCCTGGTCTGATGATCCCCAGGACACAGGCTCCACACCAATTCTTAGGTAGATACCCATATGCCATCTTACCACAAATCCAATATAGCCCATCAGGAGCCATCCATCCAAGGGTTTGGTTGTCCGGATCCTTGAGAAAGGTTAATCCGTTTACTTCGAACAGAGCTGTTTCGTCAATACCCTCTGTGGCATTACTTCCTGACCACCATATCTTACTCTCCCATTTTCCTGTGCATATGAGGTTTCCTACCTGTTTACATCCAGGTTGAGCCTTCCTTTGGAAACATACATTTCCTACTAAACTTGTGGTGAGTGTCCAGTCTCCATCTTTTCCTTTATTGTAGGATAGGTTACCTTGCCGATCCATCTCTAATACTGTGGAATAATTTAACTCCTGGGCTTCCCATGGCCATTTTTCTCCCATGTTAGTACCTCCGCATACAAAACAATTTGATACATTCAGAGTATGGGCTATGTCTTCTGCCAATTTGACAAAGGTATTTGTTACATGGCTAGGAATTTCAGGTATATTTAATTTTTCCATTTCCAGATAATACGACCAAAACAGTCCTTTCGTATCTTTGGTTGCCCTCGTGATCTTGGTAACCTGCCATCTAAGGGTCACCAGGGGATCTCTTCCTTTGGCATATATTCCTAGTCCATACTCCTCCCTCCATGTTCGGGTGGAGTTGCAGATAATTTTTATAGGATTACATTTATTCTGTTGACAATCGCTACTCGCTACCCCATTTTCCAGTCTACATTTCTGTGTACCTCCTGGTGGATCTCCAGACCATATGACCGCACAAGACCAGTACGGGCAGTAACTATATGTATCCCTATCATTACATTCCCCCTGTTTTCGACACATATACTTCTTTTCTAACATATAACTCCTTTCCCATTCTAAAGTTCCACACGTCGGCTTCCACACCTCACAATTGCGATTGATAGCAAAACAAGCATCAAATGACAATTCGACTGGATTACCTAACGTCCTAAATTCTGTTCTATTCACTAACTCCTCCCTCCCACATACTGTTGTGTATATTGCCATCTCATAAGTAGTAATCTGTTTGGCCTCCGCCGGGTTATAACATTGTACCTTGTTATTTAACTTACACATGTGGTATATGGTGTCATTTACCTGGCATGTTGTAGGGACATGTTCCTGGCACCCCTCCGGTTTTTGAGTATGATAGACCAAAGTTTTTGAGACCCTCATTCCCTGTAATGTTGTGTGGATACATGGACTACAGTCCTCCTGACTTGTAGACGGCATTGCTGGAATTCCAAAATCACTCTGAACTCCTATCATCCACACACTCATCCACATCCACCCAAATCCAACAATCTTCATTCTTGGCATCTTCCCGGTCCCTTTGGTCCCTATACCAGCGTTCCCTTGATATAACTTCGATCGTGGGGCTAGGCTTAAGGGTATAATAGAACCCCTCTGCATCTATCACCAGGTAGTGTACTAACACGTCTTCGATAATTTGAATGTCACACTCTATCGTACAGCCTATACATAAAACACAATCTATACAGTGAGAACAACAACAACACTCACACCCACAGTTACAAAACCAGCACATTGAAGGAGAGTCCCTTGTTCTGTTCCGGTGGACCGACAGGCAGCTTCCAGTGCGTCTGAACTCCTTTTATCTGCGAGGGATTCACGCTAATCCGCCCGATGGGTTAGAGAGTAGAGCGACTGCAAATTCAAATGTCTTTGGTTTGCCCCAAAGTTTCTGCTTATATCTGTAAAACACAATAATCAGTAGAGCTAATCCCACAATCACCCACAGTGCCCACACCCACGGTTCTTCCCACATAGGCCCGCAGCAGTCTTCAATTTCCTATTGGAACCAGGATTCTGGAACAAAGCAGGGTTGCATATCTTCTGTTAGTTGGCTTGCAGCGGATCCCCGCAGCAGATACACAGCAGAGTAACCTATTGTGGGGAATAGAAAGGCTTGCTTTAAGCACGTTTAAATGTCAACTTTGTTGGATGTTGCTTGTCCATGGACACTTTCCAGCTTGTTTCCGCTGCTGTCTTGACTCGCATCCAATGGATCCATGATTTTGACTCTGCAATCTTAATAGCAAGTGGAGAAGTCATAATAACAACGAAAGGTCCTTTCCATCTTCCTTCTAGCAGCTCTTTCTTCCAGTGCTTTACCCACATTTGGTCCCCAGGTTTAAATGGATGACAATGAGTGACTAGTCTGGGGGGTACTTGTTCCATCACATATCGTTGGATCTTCTCAACTTGCTTATTAAGTTCCTGTACCATTTCCATATTCCAAACCCCCCCCTTTATGTCCCAAGTCAGGCCATCCGGCCAAATTCCTTCGCAGCAGTCCGGGCGGACGGCCAAACATTAACTCATATGGGGATAATTTATGTTGGCCTCTAGGCGAATTTCTGATCGCATATAAGGCCAGTGGTAAAGCATCTGGCCATTTTAAATGACTATCTATACAAATCTTAGTTATCCTTTCTTTTAGGGTGCGGTTAAATCTCTCTACCTGCGCAGCCGACTCAGGATGGAACGAACTGTGAAACCTCCATTTTATCCCCACTGCGGTGGCTACTGCCTGATTAATATGATGAATAAACTCAGGCCCATTGTCTGAAGATATACGACTGGGGATTCCAAACCTGGGGATAATCTCCTTTAGTAACACTCGGGCTACTTCCCGAGCTTGCTTAGTCTTAGTTGGAAAGGCTTCCGGCCACCCCGTATACATATCTACTATAACCAACATAGCCTTGAACAAACCACATCTAGGCATATCAGTAAAATCTATCATAACATATTCCATGGGGATGTATGATCGTGGCATGGCACCAGGGGGCAGCAGCGGTCCTTGTCTTGGATTAACCTTTGCACAAGTAACGCATCTTGCAACCGTTCCTGTTACAATCCCCACCAATCCATTGATGTAATAATCCCTGCCTAGGGCCTGCTCCAAAGCTGTTTTTCCCATATGTGTAGTTTCATGGGCTGACTGAGCCAATGTCCATGCTATAGAAGACGGTACAAAAATCCTTCCATCTGGTAACACATACCACCCATCTTTAATTTGGGCTTTCAGATCAGTCACTGCTTTTATACTTTCCTGCTGTGAATATGTTGGTTTCAGCTCGGAGGGCAAGTCCATGGCGACACAAATAGATAAGTCCGGCAAGGGCTCATCCCGTTTTGCTGCTTCCCTAGCCTCTACGTCGGCTGCTCTATTCCCCAATGCCACCTTGTCCTCGCCCCTTTGATGTCCCTTACAATGCATAACTGCTACTGCCTTGGGACCGTTAACAGCCTCAATTAAACGACTGATGAGATGTCCATGCAAAATATATTTCCCTGCTGAATCTCTAAACCCTCTTTCTTTATATACAGCTCCATGTGCATGCAATGTAAGAAAGGCATATTTGCTATCCGTCCAAACGTTTAGTGTCTTTCCCTTGGCCCTTTCTAAAGCCCGTATCAATGCCCATAGTTCAGCTACCTGAGCGCTATGTCCACCCCCTAATGGACCACTTTCCACCACTTTTTCATCATCTACAATAGCATAACCTGCTACCCGTCTCCCATTTATAACATAACTTGACCCATCCGTATACCAATTAAGTTGTGCATTGGGCAACGGAATATCTGTTAAATCGGGTCGTGTGGAATAAACTTTCTCCAATACTTGTAAACAATCATGCTCAGAGACAATTTCCGTGGGCAACAAAGTTGCAGGATTTAACCGGTTAGATACTACCAAACGTACCTGTGGATTTTCAATCATAATAGCCTGATATTTTGCCAACCTTTGTCCACTAATCCATAAGTGTCCCTTAGTATCCAATATAGACTGAACCGCATGGGGGGAATGCACAACAATAGGACAAGAAAAAGTGAGTTTATTACAATCTTGAATTAATTCTGCAATTGCAGCTAATACCTTCAAACAATGAGGCCAGCCCTTGGCCACGCCATCTAACTGTTTTGACAAGTAAGCTACAGGTTGTTGCCAACTTCCCAAAGGCTGAGTGAGCACTCCCAAAGCCATGTTTCTACAAGTGTCCACATACAGGTTAAAAGGTTTCCTTAAATTAGGTAGAGCCAAAGCTGGGGCCCGAGTCAGTGCCAGTTTGATGTCCTTAAAAGCCTTCTTCTGCTCCCCTCCCCACTCAAGGGGTTCAACATTAGCTCCTCTGGTGGCTGCATACAAGGGTGCTGCCATCAAAGCAAAATTGGGGATCCAGATACGGCAAAACCCAGCTAATCCTAAAAAGCTCCTCAATTGTCTTTTTGTCCGGGGTTCTGCCAGCATCAGGACTGCCCTTTTCCGTTCTGGTCCTAAAGCTCGCCTACCCTTCTCAATATCATATCCCAGATATCGAACCTTCCTCTGCACCAATTGAGCTTTCTTTCGTGATACTCGATAACCACATTCTAATAACAACTCTAACAACATCTTAGTATTGTCCCAACATAAATCCTCTGTCAATCCTGTGATCAAAACATCATCTACGTACTGTAATATAGTATCTCCAGGTTGTCGAGGAACATAATACTGTAAGTCTTTTGCTAACACTGTCCCAAACAATGTGGGGGAGTTCTTAAATCCCTGAGGCAGCCGAGTCCAGGTATATTGCATTTTTGTTCTAGTATGAGGATTTTCCCACTCAAAAGCAAACAATGGCTGACTTACGGGGTGAATAGGAATCGTAAAGAAGGCATCCTTTAAATCAATAACGGAAAACCATTCAGCCCGCGGTGGAATTAAACTCAGCAGAGTGTATGGATTGGACACAGCTGGGTGTAAGGTGACCGTCCGGTCATTCACAATTCTCAGATCCTGGGCTGGTCGATAAGACCCATCTGACTTTTTAATTGGGATTATTGGAGTATTCCAGGGGGACTGAATAGGTATTAAAACCCCCGTTTCCAAATATCTCTGAATGCTTTCATAAATAGCGCAAATCGCTTCCCAAGAAATGGGACGCTGCCTTATACTCACAGGCATCGCTCCAGGTTTTAGTTCCACCACCACCGGGGGGTGGTGAGCTGCAAAACCTGGCGGGTTATCCTCAGCCCATAATCCCGGCACTTCAAACAACTTCCACCTCTCATCGTTTTCCCTCTCTTCAACCTGCCTCCCTACCATCAACCTCCAAGTCTCCTCCGGAGAGTGTCTTATAGTCACTCTTTGGCGACCCTCATCGAATGAAATGGTTGCCCCTAATTTGCTAAGCAGATCCCTACCTAACAATGGAACGGGACATTCAGGAATATACAAGAATTCATGCTGTATTTCAGCTCCCTTGAAATCACATATCACTGGTTTTAAGATTTGTCGCCCCAAGACTTGTCCTGATACCCCCTGGACTTGAATTTTATGGGCTCCCGGGGCTGCAATCTGCTTATTGACCACGGACCTCCCTGCTCCTGTATCTACCAAGAACGTGGTTTGCTGACCCCCTATTTTTAATGTAACCAACGGCTCAGGCGGGGGGTCTTCCAAGCCTGGTCCCCGTCAATCCGACCAATTCATATCTGCCAATCCAATACTTTCTGCTTCTTGCTGTCTCACGCCCTCTCTAAATCCTCTACCAAACCCTCGACCTGATCTCATCTGTCCAAATCCTCTACTCAAACCTCCTCTCTGTCCTCTCTCTCCCCTTCTCCCAGAGAACTGTCCCCGCATTCCTGACCCAAAATCCGATCTTCTCATCCCTCTACCTCTCGCCATCCGCCTCGGGCATTCTCTCTGCCAATGTCCTTCCCCTTTACAGTAGGCACATTGGTTAGGGCCCAGGGGAAAACTCTGAGATGCACCCCCTGGCATCCCGCTTTGCAACGCTACTGCCAACAACTCAGCCTTCTTATTCATTCGTGCTTCCTGCTCTTTCTTCTCCACCTTATCCCTATTTGCATATACCTTCCTTGCGATCTCCAACAATTCACTCGTGTTCTTTCCCAACGCACCTTCTAACTTTTGCAACTTTCTCCTGATATCCTCATAGCTCTGCGCAATAAATCTTTCATTCAACATCCTCACATTATCACCTTCTCTAGGATTCACTTGAGTATACAACTCATATGCCTCAATTAGTCTCTGGAGGAAACTCTCCGGACTCTCATCTGCTTTTTGAATGACCAGAGACGGTTTTGACATGTTCAATGGGGGTTTTCCTGCCTGTCTAAGAGCTTGGACTACCAGGTTCTGGTATTGCTTCAATTTAGTCATGTCATCTGGTTCTCTGGGATTCCATCCCGGATCTGCCTCCGGGGATCTTCGTGCTACCTCTGGTTGAATATCGTCCTCATTGGGAAGACTTGCTCTCACACACTTTCTAACAGACGCCTTCCACCTCTCTCTCTCTTCTGGAGACAGCAACGTATTCAATAGCTGTTGTATATCCTGCCACGTTGGATTATGTGTCTGCATAATAGTTTGAAACAGATCTGCCATCTCAGTAGGCTTGGTAGTTAATGGCCCATAATGCTGTTTCCAATTTAAAAGATCAGTAGTGGTAAATGGCACGTACTGAAAAAGGGGCCTGTATCCCTCCTGTCCCTGTTGATTCATTACTATCTGATCCACCTGACGTAGAGGTGCCACAAAATCCTGCTTAGCAGACTTCAACTTAGCTGTAGCCGCACGAGTTTTCATGCCCCCCTGGTCTTCTCCTCCCACGGCCCCCAAGTCATCATCATCATCCTCTCCCTCACTCTTACTACTATCTCTAGGCGAATGACTCTTCTTAACTTTAGGCTTCGCCCCAGGATCGCTCATACGCCTCTGATTTCCCCCTCCGCTTCCTCCAACAGCCCCCTGCTGTTGCTGAGCCCCGGGCTGCTGTTGTTGTGCGGGCGGCCACGCTGGGGTGTAAGGGGGCAGTCTAACCAAATCCTCTGGCTCTTCTGCTAATATCTTTCGATGGGTGGTATATTCCTCCTTTTCATCTCCCGGTATCCTTCCTTGCTTACACCACAACCCCCTACTTTTCCTGCTTGTTCTAGATACGCACAACCTAACCATCTCTGCTTGGCATTGCAACAAATCATCAGCTTTCTCCGTTAAAGCTCTCGCCCATTGATCGATATAGGGAAATTGGTCAGGATATTTATCCTGATTCACTACTATCACCCCCCACAGTTTATCCACTAATCCTTCCCTAAAAGATCCTTGAGGGGGCCAGCCAGTCCCCATTAGTGGCCACACATTTCTACATAGAAATTTTAATCGGTCTTTTGACCCTTTCGGGTATGAGGGATTGCTGAAATAATTATCAAAACCTTTTAACATGCATGCCAACGGAGTGTTGGGCACGCTTTGAGTCCCCCCCATCCTGTCACACTGCCGTCGACTCAGAGCCCCGGAACTCACGGTGACTGATGAGAACTGCGGCGGCTTACCCAACCCACACAACCTGACACGGACTTCGTTAGGGTCACTGCCCCGAGTCCAAGGGATGGATCAGATCCCTTCTTCTGTCTACAAATGAGACAGGTACAATACTTTTACTATATACTTGCCTGAGACGTTTCTACTCCTCCCCTTCCTGGCCAGGAATTTGTTCAGACCACCTTTCCTGCACTGCAGGGTTCTTGGACTCGATCTGAGCACCGTCAGTCCCACAGGGCTGCCGCTGCCGTCTCCCGGAGAGATACCCCCGTGGCGCCTGGAGAATGTTCGGGAGTGACTTCCCGATGGTCCCGAGGGGTTGAACGGTCCTCAGCGAAACATCGCCTCGTGCCTGTCCCACCAGAGTCGCCAGCTGTTGCAGCAAAAAGATAGAGACCAGGCCAAGCTCTTCAATGCAGGAAAGAGTTTATTGTGCACGGTTCAAACCGCCCTAAGGCAAACAAAAGTCTGAACCCCGAGGAGTTCCTCAGGACTAGTATTTATATCATTTCAACTACATATACATATCAGAGAACTTTGCTTCTAACACGTAGAAACTAACCTTCATTAATTTGCACGGATCAAAGAGGAAAGGAAATAATAAACACCCCCTGACACATTCATGTTATCTGGGAAGTGTCTTAAGACAAAACATAAGAAGATAAGGGACAGGAAGACGCCTCTAGGGCAATAAAGGAAGCGTCAGTTGTTATCTGGGCACATACATGACATTTGGGGTGCAATAAACAGTAAATCACAGGATACATTTGTTTTGGGTCAAGACACCCTTTACAGATAAGGACCTTTGTCAAATACCTTGGTCAAGCCAGCAACCTTTTATGGCTCGGGAGAGGAAAGTTACCCAGGGCCAAAATGTTAAGTCCCTAATATTTGGGGTTCAATCCAATATCAGAATTTGTGCTGCCTTATAACATTAAGCAAGATCACATTTTAACAGCCATCCCGGATAACTACCAAGGGGACTGAAACCAAATGATGTCTGATCAAGACAGTGATTAAGACCAGATGGGAGCTGCTGGCTCTACAATTTCTTCCCTCCACCTGGTGGGGTGGGGGGAACCTCAGAAAGGATGACAAAATTATGACTGGGAGAGGAACCAGAGCGAGCCAGATGGTCAATGGGAGTACTGGACTTGGAAAGGACCCCCCCAAGGAGTAACCAGTACCAGACCCCAAAAGGGAGAATTGGCATGGATGCAAGAGCAGAAAGAAAGCCTCATGGTCGCCCAGGCTATGCAACTTCTCAGAGATGCTGAAGAAAGCCGCTGAGCCCGGGAGAGGTATGTTTACCCAACTGGGAAGGGAGGAGACCACCTCAGGGATGAAACAGAGATGGCTGCTTGTGGGGGGAGAGGAAGAACAAGCTGGGGAAGGAGCATCTCAAGCCTCTGAAACTCAGGTAAGAGATGTGGCAGTCCAGGGGCCCCCAGCATTGCAGGCTCCACCTCAGAGGTGAAGAAAGCCAAAAATCCCACCACCACCACCAGACAAGTTCGGAGGAGATCCGAAGACCTTGGAATTTTTCTTGACCCAAGTGTGGAACTATATGCAGGACTGGGGAGAGGGCTTCTTGTTGGATGCGGCACAAGTGAGCTGCTTTACAAATGCCCTAGAGGGAGTGGCAGTTGAATGGATGGTGGGCCTTCATAATAACAACTCCTCCCTGCTGAGAAATTACAACCTCTTTATGGGAGCCCTCAGAACATGCTTTGAGGACCCCCTAGCCAAGCAGAAGGAGAGAATCAGAATGAAGGGCATTCACCGGGGCTGGAGATTGGTGGCAGAGTATACCCAGGAGTTCCGCGAGCTGACACCTTTCATGAGAGAGTGGTCAGAAGTGGCCCTATTAGAAAACTATAAAGATGGATTGAATGAGGACATCTACAAAGATTGCAGAGCATGGGGGGTCCCCGAAGATCTGCACAGCTGGTACGTGGTAGAAGCGGATGTGGAGATCGATCTGGCCCAAAGCCGGATCCATGATCAGTCATCCTCCTCTTTTCATAAAGAGGTGCCAAAGACAGCAGTGGGGAAGACAGAGCCCAAACCCAAGCCAAAATCCTTCACGTGTTTCAAATGTGGAAAGGAAGAATAAAAATGAAGTTGCTACAAGATGCTAAAATGAGGGGTGGATTTGGCTTACCTAACTTTGAACTTTATTACCAAGCAGCTAGCCTAATGTGGATTAAAGAATGGATATTATTAGGAAATACTAGACTGTTAATTTTGGAGGGACATGATTTGTTGTTGGGATGGCATGCCTATTTGTGGTATAAAGGAACTAAAATACAAGGATATTTTAGAAGACATAAAATATGTGAAGCCTTATGGTTGAACTGGGAGAAGATTAAAAAAGGATACTATTTGTTTTCTGCCTTATTATATAGCTTTGTTCTTCTTCCAAACAATCACCGTTCCAAGGTCTGGGTCTTCTTTTTCAGCTTAGATTTATTTTCAATGTCCAGTTTAGTCCACTACATTTCACGTTGTAAGACCAAAGTCCAGATCCAAGATTTTATATCCAATATTTATTTCACTCTTCGTGTGCTCCTATTCACCCAATGTCCACCGTTCGTCCCGATAATCTACCGCTTTTTCTCTGTCAGTGTTATATTCAAATAATTCAATGTTTACTAATCACATAACCAAAAAGTCTTACTTATATCCAGTCTTCGAAAGAAATACCACTAGGAGTGTCGGAGATGACATCAAATTGTAAAATCCACTCGTTAAAGTTCTTCCAATATTTATCTCATCTCTCTCCTCACTCTCCCACCATCTGTTTCTTTCTCTAATTATCTAGTGCAGTCCCATCAGTCCAATCAGTCCAATCGACGCCAATAAATCCAGTACAATCGATTTGTAAAAATCTGTCCAAAATCCTTTCTCCAGATTCCAGCACACACCACTCCTTGCACTTTCTCCGTTCTCTTTGTATTGCACAATCTGCTCTTGTTCTATATTTATCTATTTCAATCCACTCAGTCCAATCCGCATTTATAGGGTCCAACAAGATCAAAGTTCGAAATTATCTATGAGTCTAGTAATATTCAAAATTAATAGCTACCTTCTTGTTTTCTCTCCATACACTCCGGCTGATCAAGTTTTGCACTGCCTGATCTATCCTTTCGTTGCCACTTCTCTTATCTCTTTTTCCAGTTCTCTGCCACCAGCATTACTTCTTACTATCAAATTTTTGTGTTTTTCTAAATTTTAGTCTCTTGTTGATGACTTCTTTTCAGTTATCAATCTTTGCTTCCCACTCACGCAGTTTCCAGCGCCTCCGGTCAGCCCTGAGAGGCTGGTTTTTCCTCACTCTGGATTAAGGAATTTTCTTGAACCTTCGAAGAAGTTGTGATCTCCTCTGAGGTCCTGAGATATTCCCCTTTAAATATTGATCTCTCCGCGATCAATAGCGCCTGTTTGGGCTCCAGATGTGGGATTGTTAGGAAACTAGGAGCGGAGATCCATTCCTTTCATCCCTAACATGCTGAGGTCGCTGCCGGAAGTCTAAGCTTAATATATTATATTATATATTATATTTTAACGTAATAGAAGTGAAAAATAATATTTAGTAATTTATTAATTCTTATTTTCAAATATTAATATTTAAAAATATTAATAACAAAATAATTTGTATATTCATATCCATTTAATTAACATAGTATATCATACCTATTTATTTGAAGCTAATCAATTTAATCAATTTAGATAACTTGTAATAGATATATAATTTGATAGAGTTATAATAATTAAAATAGTTAGAATTTGGCGGGATAAGAGGTATATATAGAATATATAAAATTTGATATTGCTTAAATTTTAGAATTACTATAAAACTGCTAGATAAACATATTACCTTTCAATTAATTAACTGAAGAAATAGGTTACTAATGAATTGCTAGAAACTCGCTACTTCCCCATTGTCCCCTCCTTCCTTGCCTCCCCCCTCTGCTTTCCTCTTTCCTCTATTCATATCATTGTATTGTACTGTTGATTAGAGTTATTCTCAAATCTTCCCTGCACATGCGCTAGATGGCGGGCCTCCAAGGGGCTCGCTGATGAGGCCAATGGGGGAACGGAGGACGTTGGGAACGTTGGAGGCCGATTTAATGATCTTGGGCCCCCCGTTCAGCATGCCGAAGGTCTGGCGGTTCGGATGAGCCATTTCCTGGCGGGATCAGCTCATGGATGGCAGAGCTGCGATGAGGATTGCGATCGGAGTGCCGTGAGGAGGGTGGCGGCGGCGGCCTCCAGGATGACTCAGCAGCCGTGATGCCCCGGAGATCGGGCAATTACTCTGCAGCCCGGAGGCTCTCAGGCCGCATCAAACGGACATTTAGCCCAGACCTGAGGATTGGGGGGGGGGTATGGCCCAACTGCTACTGAGGCTCAAAATCCCCCCCAAACGGACCTCGACCTGTGAAGAGCATGGCAGAGTCTGCCTGAGAAGACAAGTAGGATTTCGGGGGGGGGGGGGGGGAATTGGCCTGGAAAAGCTAAAGGAGGTGAGGAGATAGAGGGGGATTGATGAATAGCCAGCTGGTCTCCCCCTTGGATTCACTCCCCCCCCCCGTGTGAAATGGCCTTCCCCTGTGACCGCCCAGACTCTCCGTTTGTGGTCAGGTCATTTTTTCCATCACCTCTGACTCTGGGACTTTACTGCCATCCTCTTTGAACGTAGTGTCATTTTATCTCTATCTCCTTGTTGCTGCTGTTTGTTTCAGCTCTGCCTCCCGATTACCGCCTTCTGGCCTGGGCGTGGGGGAAGGGAGACTGCAGGTTTGGAAGGAGAAACTAAGAGTCCTGGACAATGGCTGCTGCTCCACCTGCAGGGAAAGAGTTGAACTCTGTTGGCCTTATGTCATCCAGCCACTGTGAGAGAATGGCTGTGGCCATTTGCTTGCACTGCAGCTATTTGAACTGGATGCCCCATTGCTGTGAGAGAGAGGCTCCAATTTTGCCCAGATCCAACCGTATTGCTATCTTGCACTTCTAGGACCATCGCTGATACCCAGAGTTACTCTCCCTTACCTCGTCATACTTATATGGCTTACACCTTGGTGGATCTGCTCACGCTGCAAGATACCCCTCTCTCACGGCGATGGCCTTCCACTTTATCAAAGGCTTACCTTAAGGACGGGCTTTGGAGCCCCGAGAGGTGGCATGTGTTAGAGCGGGGATTGAGGGGTTTCTTAATTAGGGCTTTTAATAATTTTTTAAGGGGAACTGGGAGGGCGACCAAGAAGGATGGGGGGGTAACCCACCAAGGTCGGTGCCGAGCCTGGCACGGGGTAACGGTTTGGAGGGTGCAGGTTGAGGGATTGGGGAGAGGAAGGTGGGCTATTTTAATGAGGGATGTGCCATCAGCACAGTGGATGGGAGGGGCAGATATGGTGGGAGCAGGGGACCATATCATGTGTCGGGGGTGCGCACTTGCTACTTGAGAGCAATTGCGCGCTCTGGTCCCCAAGGCTCCTCTCAGATACTAGGTGGCACAGTTACTCAGGACCTGGGCCTCCAGCTGATGCTGTGCAATGCCAGGTCCATGGTAAATAAGGCCCCCCTCATTTACGATCTTATTCAAGAGGGGGGAGCTGACCTGGCGGGTCTTACAGAGACCTGGTTGGGCCTGGAGGGAGGGGTCCCTCTGGTTGAGATGTGCCCACCAGGCTTCAGGGCATTCCATAACCCAAGGGCCCAGGGGAGGGGAGGGGGGTGGCAGTTATTATTATTAAAGGTGGTCTTGGTCCAAGGGAGACCACTGTGTCACAGACTGCTGGATGTGAGTCCCTCTTTGTGAGATGGGGTCATGGGGTTCAGATGGGCTTGCTGCTTACGTAGCTGGCTCCCTGCTGCATGGCAACAGCCCTGCCTGAGCTACTCGACGTGATAGCCACGGTGACAGTTGATACACCCAGGCTTATGGTCATGGGTGATTTCAAATTGCCGTCCATTGGTGAAACATCGAAGATGGCTCGGGAGTTCATGCCTTCCATGACAGCCATGGACCTGACCCAGTTAGTTCATGACCCCACTCACAGGGAGGGACACACTCTGGACTTGATTTTTGTCTCTGGCCAGTGGTTGAGTGGTCTTGTTATAGGGGATATAGACCTGAAACCCTTGTCATGGTCTGATCACTCACTCCTTCGTCTGGACCTTCGAACCGCTACACCCCGCCACAGGGAGGTGGAACCAATTAGGTGGGTCCACCCCCAGGTGCCTGATGGATCCTGATAGGTTCCAGATGGAGCTTGGGCCATTTCCTGAAGATCTGGCACACGACTCGGCCGAGAACCTGGTGGCTGCCTGAGATCGGGTGGCTGGTGGGGCCTTGGATCGAGTCGTGCCTTTGCGGCCTCTGACCTGGTGTCAATCCCTCGCAGTTCCTTGGTTCACCGAGGAGCTGAGGGAGATGAAACTCCAGAAAAGATGCCTAGAGAGTGGTTGGAGGGCCAGTCTCGCTGAATCTGACCAAACACTGGTAAGTTCGCATATTAAGACCTACTTAGTGGCGATAAAAGCAGCAAAGTTTAATTACTTTTCCGCTCTTATTGTGTCATCAGAGAATTGTCCGGCCACCCTGTTCAGGGTCACCCACTCCCTGCTCCACCCAGGAGCATGGGATGACCCCCTGGAAGGCAGGGCCGAGGATTTCGGACAATATCTGTATGACAAAATCGCTCAGATCCGGGGGGGGGGGATTTGGACTCTGACTGGGTAGATTCGGGCAGGGTGGCAAGGAATAGTCTTGAGAACGTTATCTGGGAAGAGTTTGACTCTGTGACCCCTGATGACATGGACAGGATTCTGGGGAGACTTAGTGCGGCCACATGTTTACTGGATCCGTGTCTCTCCTGGTTAGTACTGACTTCCCGGGAGGTTACACGAGGCTGGCTCCAGAGAATTATTAATGCTTTGTTGAGTGAGGGTTACTTCCCCACAGCCTTGAAAGAGGCAGTGATGAGGCCTCTCCTCAAGAAGCCCTCCCTGGACCTGGCAATATTAGCCAACTATTATCCTGTCTCCAACCTTTGCTTTGTGGTGAAGGTTGTTGAGAGTGTGGTCACACAACAGTTTCTGCAGTACCTGGAGGAAATGTCTTATCTAGATCTATTCCAGTCGGGTTTCGGGCCCAGGCACAGCATGGAAACAGCATTGGTCGTGTTGGTAGATGATCTCTGGAGAGCTCGGGACAGGGGTTGTTCCTCTGTTCTGGCCCTGTTAGACCTCTCAGCGGATTTTGATAGCATTGACCATGGTATCATGCTGCACTGGTTGGAAGAGTTAGGGATGGGGGGCACCGTGTTACAGTGGTTCTCCTCCTTTCTCTCTGACTGGTTGCAGTTCGTGTTGGCAGGGGGGCAGAGGTCGACCTTGAGGCCTCTTATATGTGGAGTGCCTCAGGGGTTGGTCCTCTTGCCCCTTCTGTTCAACATTTATGTGAAGCCACTGGGCAAGATCATCCGTGGCTTTGGGGTGAAGTACCATCAGTACACTGATGACACCCAGCTGTACATCTCCACCCCTGGCCACCCCAACGATGCTCTTGAAGTAATGTCCCGGTGCCTGGAGGCTGTGCGGATCTGGATGGGGAGAAACCAGCTCAAACTCAACCCTTCGAAGACTGAGTGGCTGTGGTTCCCGGCATCCCGATACAGTCAGATGACTCCATCTCTGACTATTGGGGGTGAGTCTTTGGCCCCCTCAGAGAGGGCTCACAATCTGGGAGTCCTTCTGGATACGCAGCTGTCCTTGGAGGAACATCTGACGGCTGTTGCCAGGGGAACTTTTGGTCAGGTTCACCTGATCCACCAGTTGCGGCCCTTTCTTGATCGGGATTCCCTGTGCACAGTCACTCATGCCCTTGTCACCTCTCATCTGGACTACTGCAACGCCTTGAAGAGCATCCGGAGGCTCCAACTGGTCCAGAATGCGGCCGCGCAAGTAGTCACGGGAGCCGCATGGTGCTCCCATACAACACCTCTCCTGTGTGAGCTGCACTGGCTCCCAGTGGTCTTCTGGGTGCGCTTCAAGGTGTTGGTTATCACCTTTAAAGCGCTCCATGGCATAGGACCTAGTTATCTTCAAGATAACTGCTACCGATGGCCTCCCATCGGCCTGTGCGCTCCCACAGAGAGGGCCTCCTCGGGGTGCCATCAGCCAAAAAATGCAGGTTGGTGATCCCCAGTGGGAGGGCCTTCTCTGTGGGGGCACCTACACTCTGGAATCAGCTGCTCCCAGAGTTAAGGAGAATCCTAGACTACGGTGCCTTCCGTCGTGCCCTTAAAACCTTCTTTTTCCAGCAAGCCGGGCTGGCCTAACACTTTTTAAATGTTTTTAATTGTTTGTTATTATTTTTAATCAAAGGGCCAAATTTATATATATCTTTTTAATTGTATTTTAATGTTTGTATTTTATGTTTTACTTGGCTGTTCACCACCCTGAGTCCTCAGGGAGAAGGATGGTATACAAATTTATAAATAAATAAATAAATAAATAAATAAATAAATAAATAAATAAATAAATAAATAAATAAATAAATATAGTATTGCAATAACAATTTCCTATTTAAGCTATAAAAGGAAACTAGGTGATTGATAATTTTATGAAATTGTGGTCAAGAATAGTACGTATAATAGATATAGCAACTTCAAGTACATCAACCACTATTAAAACAACCAAGAAGATATCCCCAACCCAAACATTATTGGTGGCCTCCCCAATACAGCAGAAGACAGGGGAAACAATAGATAAAGAGAAGACCAATACTATTATAGGAATGCAAAATATTCAGGCTGCCCTTGCAATGATTCAAGAGGGAATGAAAAGGATGGAAGATAAGTTGACTCTTAACCATGATGAAGCCAAAAGGAACCATGAATAAATACGATTAGATGTAGGGGAAATTAAAGATGATATTAAAAACATAGATGAGAAAATAGTGAAATTCCAACAAAACATCATGGAAAACGAACAGAGAATTTATAAAGTGGAAGAAAAAATTGAAGCCACAGCTACTAGGCTGGAAAAGATGGAGAACCAACAAGTGATAAGAAGTTGAGACACTGAAGATGCATTAACATTTTTAGAAATGGAGAAGGCATCTTTTTTACTTAAGGTTCCAAAATATAGAAGAACAGAAAGATGAAGATTTGGGCAAAATTATGATTGAAATATTAGCAAAAGCGACACATAAAGAAAAGGATGAAATAAGAAATGGAATCAATGAAATCTACAGAGCCTTTACAAATTACGCAAGAAGAAACAAACTCCCCAAAGAAGTACATATTAAATTCACAAAGAAAACAATGAAAGAAGAAATATATAGAAAAATGAGGGAGGAGACAGTTACATATAAAGGAAGGGAAGTTCTAACATTAAAACAAGTACCAAGAAGGGCCAGGGATAGGAGGAGAGATTATAATTTTCTAACCAGACAATTAAATACGCTCAAGGTAAAATTTAGATGGCTTATACCAGAAGGAGTACTTATATCATGGGAAGGAAGAAAATTTCGAAAAGATACCATAGAAAAAGCCCAAGATTTTGTCGACCAACATCTAGGTTATGAAGGAGAACAGGAAAGCAGAGAAAGTAGAGAAGAACAAAACTCTAGCGACCAAGAGATACAAATAACAAACAAGGAAGAAAGGAACAAAGAAAGGGAAGGCTAGGGAAGGAGGAAATGAGGGGGATCACTCAAAGAGTCACAAGAAACACAACAAAACTCAAAACTACGGATAAATAAAACTAGCAGGAATGGAAGAAGAACTAAAGCTTATTTCTATAAATATAAATGGACTAAACTCACCAAGCAAAAGGCAACAAACATTTACTAAATTGCAAAAATTAGGGGCAAATATAATTACATTGCAAGAAGTACACATAAGAAAACAACAGAAAAAACTACTTGAAAACAAGAAATTAGGAGTAATATACACAAATTTTGAGCATGCTAATAAAACTGGACGTTGGTTAGCCTATAAATTAAAAAAGCAAACAGAAAAAAGAACTATTCACCAACTCCAGGATGAATCAGGAACTTTACATCACACACATCTAGATAAGAAAAACATAGTTAAAACATTTTTCCAAAAACTTTACTGACAGGAAGATGTCCCCGAAGACCAAATTAAAAGATACATTCAAAAAACCAATATTACACAACTGGAAGAAGAACACGGAGAGATTTTGAACCAACCCATAACAATGTTTGAACTGACCGAAGCCCGCAAAAAACAAAAGAACAATAAAACTCCAGGATTAGACGGAATTCCCACTGAATTTTATAAATACTGCCAACAATCAATAGATGAAGTATTGTTACAAGTTTTTAATGCAGCATTATTGACAGCCGAAATTCCAATATCCTGGACAGAAACCATTATCACATTAATAGACAAAGAAGATACAGATCCAACTCAAGTTAGAAACTATAGACCAACCTCATTACTCAACGTGGACTATAAACTATTTATGTCAATATTGGCACAGAGACTCAAAGCAATAATTCATAAATATATTCATCCAGACCAAAATGGTTTTAAACAAGAAGATAGATCAAAAATAACTTGAGAACGATTATAAATGCTTTAAATGCTCTAATGCTCTAATCTCCCTCGATGCCCAGAAGGCCTTCGACAACTTAAATTGGTCCTTTCTTACAAAGCAACTTGAAGCGATGAATTGTGGAGAAAAATTTCTCAAACTGATAGAAAAAATTTACTCCTTCCAAACAGCTAAAATTACAATAAATGGCGATATGACACAAGTTTTCGATATTCAGAAAGGAGTGTGACAAGGATGTCCCATGTCACCTTTATTATTCATAATAGCATTGGAAGTTTTATTAAACGAAATCAGGAAAGAAGAAGATATTAAAGGTCTTAAGATCCGGGGAGAGGAGTATAAACTGCTCGCTTTTGCAGATGATGTAATTTTTATACTGGAAAACCCAAGACTATCTGGACCCAAATTGATGGAAATGATAGAAGAATATGGGGAAGTTGCAGGCCTTAAAATAAACAAACAAAAAATGAAAGTACTGGAACTTCCGGTGGCGCCTTCCTCGTTGGCGGCGGGCTTTCCATGCCCGCCGGTCTCCCGGCGCGTTAGAGCCGCCTCACAGCTGGCAGGCGGCTCGAAAAACCTGTTCCTCGATGGGAGGAACAGGCAGAGCTTCTGGGGGTGAGGTAGAACCTCTTTGAGCCCCCCAGGAATTTTCCATGTCCTGGGGAGGGCTCAGAGGGATGGTTCCCTCCATACCCCCAGGGTATGCTCCGCGCCGAGAGGATCCTCCACTAATTATTTAATTAGCGGAGCCAGACGTGGGAGCAACACCACAATTGAAATCACATTTGGATCAAGCTGGAAAAGAGAAAAGAAAATTTCAAGCAAGTATGGATTTTTTCTTTAACGGAGTTTTTTTCGGAAGAGGAGGGGGGGAAGGGGGAAGGAGAGGAAGAAAATTGAAAGTCTTTAAGATGGCGACAGGTTCTGTCTGAAAGGAAAGTTTCAGCGGAAATGGAGTGCAGAGCTTAGTCTTGAAAGGAATATCCTGTTACAGACAAAGAATTCAAAGGAATAGAGGCTGATTTAAACAGATTTTTTCTACCCTTTTTTTTGCTTTTCTCTATTGAAGTAAGGAGGATTCTTTTTCTTGGTTTTTTTTTAAAAAAAAAAAAGAAAAAAAAGTAAAGATGCCTAAACCTAAAGGAAGGGGGGGGCTCCCCTTTGAATCAGATGAATAAAGTTGAAATGTCTCATGTGCAGAGACTTACAGAACAGGAGTTAAAAGAGTTAATTACAAGGTCCTTAGAGAGTGTGGTAGATAAGATAAAAGGTTCACAGAAGGATCTTGAGGAACTGGTTTCTGGGAAATATGACCAATTAAATCAAATCATTGCTCAAGTAGCCTCAGATTTTTCAACAGCGCTGGCTGCAATGGGGAAGAAAATGATTGAGATGAGTAGTAAATTTGAATCTCAAATACAAGAGTTACAAATGAAACTCCTGGAAGCAGAGGCCAATAACCATAATATTCAGAATGATGTTATTATGCTTCAAATTAAGACTATGGAATCTGCAATTAGATTGAGAGGGATAAAAGAAGATAACAGAGAAAACCTAAGGACAACTTGTGCAAAGGCCTTTGCAGAATTATTAAAGTTACAAGATGAACTAATTCTGGGCTCTATAGTGAAAGTTTACAGAGTTAACTCACGTTTGGCTAAACAAAGGAATTTGCCTAGAGATGTCGTTGTCTATTTCACTGATAAAAGACTGAGAGATGATATTCTACAAAAGTCTTATTCTGATAGACTGCAGGTAGCTGGCACACAAATCAGGGTCTTCAAAGAGCTACCTTCGAAGGTTTTAAAAGACAGGAAAGATTTTGATTTTTTGGTCAAGGAATTGAAGAGAAGTAAGATCCTATTTAGATGGGACTTTCCAACTGGTATAATTTTTAGATATCAAGGTGTGAGACACTGTTTGAATACTATTGAAAAAGCAGAATATTTTTATCAAAATATTTTTAAGGGAGCACCGAAACATCTCAAGAATAAAAAGTCAAAAACAGAGTTTGCAAAATGTGAAAAGAAAGAAGAAAATCAAAGTGTGTTAAAAGTAAAAGGAGATTTTGGTGGTTGTCCAGAGGATTCTATTATGGATTTTTCGGATGAGAAAACTGAACACCCCAGTGTTTCTGGGGGATTACAAGACCTTGAACTGCTGGAGGAAGATTTAAAAAACAAAGTTTTACATCGAGATGACCAGCAGCAGAGGTCCAATACTCTTCAAGACATGGGGGTTGATGCTAATCGACAGGAATTAGAATTCAACGAAGAAATCCGACTGGAAACCACAGGTGATAAATTCAAAGAGCATCGTGAATTGCTTGATACTGAATCTTAAAGCATTGAAAGATTTGGAAAAAATGGATTAAGCACAATAACTGGTTAAAAGTTCATTCTAAATTGGATTAATTTTAAACTCACATATTAAAATGGATTATAAAAACTTTTACTATGAAGTTTATCCTGGATCGGATATGACTATCCTGAGTTTTGATAGATTGCTGCAAAACTAGCAGCGATCATTGGTTACCCAATTATATATTTTGGTGGAACATATCGTCTAGGAGAAGACTAAGAACTTGAAAACATCTTGTAACCCGAAGGGTTGAATTGCAAAGGGTGGCAGGATTTGAACTAATTTCAAAGGAACATCTGGGAATGCAGCTTTTGTTTGAAAGGCTGCAAAAACTTATTTTTAGGTATAGTATAAGCTAGTTGGAATGATTTTTTCCTAGAGGAGTGAATATCTTCGTGGTTGGATTTTACTTATATAAAGTCACTCGGGGGGTTGTGTGGAGAAATGTTTTACTTTGCTGATGGGGGCAGCGGCAAGATGAAGATTATTGAAGCGGATTTATGAGAGGAAATATATTTGACATCAATCAAGTTGAAGAGAAGATCGAAATTTGGATTATATAGACTGAGAAATGAATTAAATAAAAGATAATCTTCTTTATGATATAACTGTATGATTATAACTACATATGCATATATATTTTTTGTGTTTTATGTTTTTTGGGGTTTTTTTTTCTCTTTAGTTAAGGGTGCAGTTAGGATAGAATTATAATGGTGTTTTTAATTATAATGGTTTTTTTTATTATAATATTGTTTAAATATATTAATGTCTGGTTTTTTGTTTGTTTGTTTTTTTACTTTTTTTTCCCCTCTTTCCTTCTTTCTCTTTCTCTTCCTCTTTCGAAATTTGTTTAATTTAGAATTTGAATATTTAATAATCTTTTTCTTTTTCCCTTGTTCTAAATTTTGTTTTTTTTAACTTGTAGCGGAAGTCAGGGGGGGGATAGGGAGGGAAGGGGTTGGGGAGGGAGGATGGGAGGGGTAGGGGAGGGGGATTGGGGAGGGGGGGTGAAAATGGAAAAATTTTTGTATTGTAAAACTTTTTCAATAAAAAAAAAAAATGAAAGTACTAACGAAAAATATGGCCCAGACACAGAGGTTGAAATCAGAAGAAAAATTAGGAATCCAAATAGTAAAGAAACTAAAATATTTAGGTATTTGGCTGACAGCAAAAGTAATCATGATCAAAGAAGACAATTATACCAAACTACTAAAACAAATTTTAAAAGATTTAGAAATTTGGAATAGATTACAATTGTCATTGATGGCAGAATTGCCTCAATAAAAATGAACATATTACCAAGAGTATTATACCTATATAAAGTAATATCAATACACCCAGGAAGAGATTTTTTTAAGAACCTTAATAAGACAATAACGACCTATATATGGCAAGGAAAGAAGGCAAGAATCAAGATCAAAGCCTTACAAGATTCACGAGATATAGGAGGTCTGGCATTACCACAATGGGAACTTTATTATAAGGCATCAGGGCTGACCTGGATTAAAGAATGGATGAAATTAGATGACAAAAGAAAACTGTATTTAGAAGGTTTTGACCTAACACATGAATGGCATGCTTTCTTATGGGACAGACCAGATAAACGACATATGTACTTCCAACGACATATAATCCGGGCTTCATTATTTAAGATTTGGCAGGAAATCAAGAAAAATCACTATACCAGAATACCAAAATGGTGGTCCCCAATGGAGGCATTAATACACCCAAATACTCTCGAAACAGGAAAGATGATGCGGTACCAAGAGTTACTAAACCAAGAAGGCGAACTTATCCCAAGACACCAACTCCAAAATGGTGGCATAAATATTGATTAGTGGCCCTACACTCAGATACATTCAAGATATACAACAGATAAAAAACAATACGGAATTTCAAATAATCTGAATGAATTGGACAAGATTTTACAGGGAACAGAACAAAAGATGATAACTAAAATATACAACTATCTTCTTAGACATAGATTATTAGAAGAAACAGTTAAAGAAAACATGATAAGATGGGCTAGGGACATGGGGCATGATATTCTGTTAGCAAACTGGGAGAAACTATGGAAACAAAACATTAAAATGACAAGGGCTATATCTTACAAAGAGAATTTAATTAAAATGTTTTACAGATGGCATTTACCACCGGCTCAGTTAGCCAAAATATATGCAAATGCCCCCGCAAACTGTTGGAAGCGTAAAGCAAAGAAAGGGACATATTACCATGTGTGGTGGAAATGTAGAAAGGCCCAAAAATTTTGGCAAGATATAAAAAAGATTATTGAGGAAATAACGAGTTTACATGTAGAAGATAGCCCAGAATTCTTTTTATTTGGCATGATTACAGCGCAATACACCAAAGGGACGAAGTACCTTATCATACACATTTTGACAGCAGCACAATTACTGTTCACCCAAAATTGGAAATCAGATCAACTCCCAACCAAAGACAAAATTATCTCAAAAATAACAGAGTGTGCTGAGATGGATAGACTGACGATGGAACTCCAGGATAAGGAGGAAAGTGACTATTATCTTGTGTGGCACCAATGGTATCAATGGCTGGAAAAGAAAATTAGCATAACGGTAGATGACAGAAATTAGGGTGAAAGATTAACTGTAGGAGATGAATAACGGAAATGATGCAAATATTCTTATAGATTCAAATACTTGAATCAAAGATCTAATATTACCCTTTTATCAATATGTACAGCAATTTACTATACATTCTGTTGATGACAAAAACATATATGTGGAATGTTGTGTGGGTTTTGTAGGTGGTGGGGTTTTGTTTGTCTTTGAATTGTTTGTATATCTTTGTTTACATTTTTTTTAAAAAGGACACTATTTGAAGATACCAGTCTGGGTATCTACAATTGAAGCACTTTCGTATTCAGTGATGTTTAAAGGGAAACAAATCATAAGATACAAGGAACTATTGGATGAAAAGGGTGAACTTAAATTAAAGCAAGATATAGAAGGTCAAGGGTACAAGATGGATTGGTTTACATATATGCAAATACTTTCTAGATATCGAGAAGATCTTAAACAAGAAGGGTTCTGTAATGTATTGACTTATTTGGATAAGATTTTGATGGGTTCGGATGATCATGTAATTAAAAAGCTATATGGTTATTTGCTAGAAGTTAAACTGGAGGAAGAACAAGTTAAAGAATCAATGATAACATGGGGGAAGAATTTTGGTTATGGTATTGATTTAGAGAAATGGCACAAATTGTGGTCACATAATTATAAAATGACAATGTCTACAGCATATAAGGAGAATTTGTATAAGATGTTTTACAGGTGGCATGTACCCCCATTGAGGATAGCCAGAATGTTCCAGAATAAATTGGAGAAATGTTGGAAATGTCATCAGACCCCAGGATGTTACTACCACAGGTGGTGGACATAGAAGCAAGGAGATATTGGACCAAGAAACACACGTGGTTGGGAAAAATGGTAAAGAGACATATTGATTTTAAACCAGAGATATTTTTATTAGAAATCGTACCAGAGATATATAATAAAGAAGTGCAATATCTAATCGTAAATCTCTTGACAGCAGCCAGAATTGTATTTGTTAAAACTGGAAAGGAGAAAAGTTACCTAACGATGAGGAAATTATTAAGAAAATGATGGATTGTGCTGAAATGAGCAAATTAATATTTGAAATAAGAGAACAGGAAGATAGACAATATTATTTGATATGGGATTTATTTTAACAATGGATAGAGAATAAGAATTGGAAATAATTATGATATAAATGATGTTGAAACTTTTTGAAAATAAGTTAAAATGTTTAGTGACAGATTGAAGAAAGGAGGAGCAAAAAATACCACCAACTGTTACACTGTCTTTGATTGTATGGAATGATAATGGTTTTTATATTCTGTTTTGTTTTGTTCTGTTTTGTTTTGAAAATAAAAAAATTCTTTTAAAAAAATGTGGAAAGGAAGGACACCGAGCTGCTGAGTGTTTCTCCAAGCCAGCACCAAAATCAACCAGCCCCGGAGGGAAGAGGGCTGACAAAGTACCCGCAAAAGCCTGCGAGCCCGCCCTGAAAGGAGAAATTGTTGAGTTCCCTCCCCGAAAACATGGGAGCGAACTCAACCATTGTGGATGACAGTGAGACTGACACCGATTCCAATGACGACGACCTGGTGAGTCACAATGGGGGCCCCATGATCATCCCCGTAGAATTAAGGGTGCCATCCACCAGGGCTCACGGGCAGATGCCAGCCCTCCTAGACTCTGGATGCACTAGGTGCATAATCAGCCCAAAAGTGGTGGAAAAGATGGGCCTAAGGCTAAAAACGTTGAGAAGGCCCATCACTTTCTGTCAGTTAGACGGATCAGTGGCAGGAGGGGACCCAGCCAGTTTTGTGACCGAACCCATTGAGATGCAGTTGGGGGATCACCTAGAGACTCTTAGTTTCATTGTGACCCCTGGCATGGAGCGACCCCTCATACTTGGACTACCTTGGCTCCATAAATGGAACCTGCACATTAATTGGAGGAGGGGAGTTTTGCACATTCACTCCAAGAAACCAGGAAAAGGCAAGGAAGAGCCCCCTTCAGAGGATGGAGTGGAAATCAAGGGGGCGGAAATGTCAATAGACCATATTGAGGGGGAGGAGAAGATTCCAAAGGAGTATTGGGACCTCCGGAGGTTTTCAGCGAAAAGGTCTCAGATGTGTTACCACCCCACAGACCAACGGACTGTACCATTGAAATACTTCCTGAAGTAAAACTCCCTAAGCCAAAAATCTACCCCATGGCCCCTCAGGAGCTAGGGGAACTATGGAATTTTATTGACAAAAACTTAGAACGGGGTTTTATCCAACCAGCCAGGCCGAAAGTGGCAGCACCAGTACTACTCCAGGAGAAGAAAGATGGGATCTTTCACCTTGTAGTTGACTACAAAAACCTGAATGCCATTTGCGTAGAAAATGTCTATCACCTGCCGCTTATGAAGGACATGCTGGCCCACCTAGGCAAGGGGAAAATTTTCACCAAACTTGATTTACGAGAGACTTACTACAGTCCAAATTAAGGAAGGGTATGAATGGAAATGGCTTTTAACTGCCCACTGGAATGTTTCCAGTTTCGGGTGCTCCCTGTTGGACTACAAGGAGCTCCTGCTGTGTTCATGCAATTAATCAACAAAGTACTGCATGAACACTTATATAAGGGGGTGCTGGTCTACTTGGATGACATTCTTATCTATACCGAGAACATGGACGACCATGTGAAATTGGTGAGGACTGCCCTGAAAAAACTCAGGGCTGCTCAACTATATGCCAAACTCTCAAAGTGTGAATTCCACCAAAACAAAATTGACTATCTTGGGTACTGCATCTCACATGAGGGAATAGAGATGGATTTGGAAAAGGTCTGGGCAGGGTTGGAATGGGCCCCACCATGCACCCACAAACAACTACAGAGCTTCCTGGGATTTGCTAACTTCTATAGATAGTTCATCCCCTCATTCACCAAAATTGCTCTGCCAAATACCAAACTTTTGAAGACAAGAGGAGAAGTAAAACCAAAGCCCTCTCAACCCCTTGAATGGACTATGGACTGTCAGCCGGCATTTGAGAAACTAAAATGCCTGTTTGCTGCTGAACCAGTCCTTAAGCATCCTGACATGGAAGAACCGTTTGTTGTACAGGCTGATGCCAGCGATGTAGCAGTAGGAGCAGTACTTCTGCAAACTAATGCAGAAGGAAAGCTGCAACCCTGTGCCTATATCTCTCGTAAGCTGAAAGAGACCGAGAGGAGATGGGCCATATGGGAGGAGGAGGCTTTTGCAGTGTGTTGGGTCCTGTTAATGTGGAAGCAATTCCTTGAAGGGGCTAAGCACCCCTTTGAGGTGTGGACTGACCACAAGAACTTCAAAGCTGTGAAAACGCCATGTAAACTGTCACCAAAGCAAATCCGCTGGGCTCAGCATTTCAAACGTTTTAATTTCTCCCTGCGCTACCTTCCTGGAGGGAAGAACTTTATGGCAGATGTGCTTTCCAGACTACCACAATACATCAGTGCTAGAGAGGAAGTGATTCAGTCAATCATCCCCTCAACAAGCTGGCGGCACCAGTAACTACTAGAGTGCAGGCTAAGGTAGATTCAGTTTTATTGGATGATTTGTCTAAGCAACTACAAGAAGCTCGAAAGATTTGTCTAAGCAACTACAAGAAGCTCGAAAGCCCACTCGAATGATGGTCCCACCCAAGCTCACGATGGTCTGGCTTGGGTGGGAGCCAAGTTGTATGTTCCTGCCAGTCTGAGAGCAACGGTCTTACAGCACTCTCATGATGCCAAAGTTGCTGGGCATTTCGGATTTGTTAAAATACTACATCTAGTCAAACGACAATTCTGATTGCCCACACTCAAGAAAGACATAGAGGCATATGTATCTAGCAGCCCCATGTTTGCCTCAGCCAAGAGACCTCTGGGGAAGCCGCATGGACTACTTCAGAGTGTTGCCAGGCCAGATGCCCCTTGGAAAGAGATCTCCATGGATTTTATTGTAGAATTGCCTGAAAGTGGGGGGAACACAGTTATTGGATAGTCACTGATTTGTTTTCCAAACAAGTGCATTTCATCTTATGTCCCAAGATTTCTTCCACAAAAACACTTGCAAAAATGTTTGTCCAACATGTGTACAGATTACATGGTGCTCCAAAATGTATAATCTCTTACAGGGGTGTTCAATTTACCTCCCATTTCTGGAAAGAATTCCTAGCGCTAATAGGCTCTGCCCAGGAATTAAGCTCCACCTACCATCCTCAGAAAAATGGGGCTTGGGACAGAACAAATTCCATACTGGAACAATATTTGAGATGTTATGTTAATTATCAGCAAGATATTGCCATTTGCAGAGGTGGCCTATAATAACTTCATACATAGCAGCACTGGGTTCACCCCTTTCAAGGTGGTCTCCAGCCAAGATTTTGTGCCAATTCCAGAGTTGCCCCAAGAGAATCCAAAAAAACCTCTCTCTGATTGATTGGATCAAACAGTTATGTGGCAGTTGGTCAATAACTCGTAAGGCGCTCGATGAAGCGCATTGAGCTCATAAAGCCCAGGCTGATTAAAAAAAGGGGTCAGGCACGAGCTTATAAAGTTGGTGACATGGTTTACCTTTCCACCAAATACTTGCAAACTACCCAAAAGTCTAAAAAGCTTGGACCCAAATATGTGGGTCTTTTTCCGGTAGTTTGAGTCATTAATCCAGTCACAGTTTAATTGGAGTTGCCAAAAATTTTAACACAAATTAATTCTGTGTTCCATGTCAGTTTACTAAAACTGGAACATTCGTCCCCTTTGCGTCCAGACCAAGAACCTCCTCCTGTCCCCATACTGATTGAAGGAGAGCAGCATTTTGAGGTTAAGGAGATCTTGGATTCAAGGAAGTGTCATGGTAAGGTGCAGTATTTGGTGGCCTGGAAACATTTCCCATTATCTAAAGCTGAATGGGTAAACAAATGAGATATCAGAGTGCCAAAGAAAGTGCAATTGTTTCTTTCTTATTTTCTTTCTAGGGTTAAGAAAACCAAGATTTGTCCAAGAATATTATCAGACCACAACCCGGTATGGATGGAACTAGAGGTTGGAGAAAAATCCAGGAGATCTCGGAGGCTGAATGAAAATCTGTTTCGATATGAGGCAAATGTGAACGAATGTAAAAAATTAATGAAGTAGTTTTTTGAACTAAACATGCATAAGGGTACTTCTATGGAAATGGTTTGGGATGCAAGTAAAGCATATATGAGGGGAGTGTTAACAAATGTATTTGCCTATATACATTTCGCCAATGTATATAGGCGAAAACGGAAAAAAACAGAGGGAATTGGAGGAGGAAATAAAAAAGAAGGAACAGGCATTAATAGGGAAACCAGACGATAAGAAGATAAAAGAGGCTATTACAATATTGAGAGGGCAGTTCAATATGTTGATGTCAGACCAAGTGGCAACAAGTTTGCAATATGCTAAACATAACACTTTTTGTAATGCAAATAAACCAGGCAGATGGTTAGCATATACGTTAAGGAAGAAACAAAAATCATGTACAGTAGAAAAAATACAATATAAAGGTAAAGAGGTATACCAACAGAGCATGATTAAAAAGGCTTTTTTAGATTTTTACACGAAGTTTTATGTTGGTGATAAAATACAGGGTAGTGATATAGATAGATTCTTGCAAAAGGAGAATATCCCTATAATTACTGATGAACAAAGAGGAAGATTGAATTCAACGATAACTACAGAGGAAATTCTGGTGGCGCAGTATTGGAAGAAGGAATACCTACCATCTACTGAAGAATGGACATTAAAAGTTATGAACTTAGCAGAAATGGTGAAAATTTCAGCATATTTAAAAGACCATTCAAATGAAAAGTTTAGGTTGGAATGGAAAAGATGGATAGAATATACTCAAGGCAAATATAAGACTAAAAAATTACAAATAGCTTTTGAATAAGGAATGGGTTAAGAGAGTTTTATAAAGTACTTAAGGTTAGATTAGTTAAAGGGAGTTAAATTTCAAGAGGGTGATAAGAGACTATAGATTAATAACTTAAATTAGTTTATGATTGTTAAATGTGATACCCTGTAATTTGCTCTGGGAAGTGGGGGTGGGGTTAGGGAGGGCATGGGGGGAATGGGTGGGGGGAAGGGGAAATATATGTAAAACTTTTTAAAAATTTTCAATAAAAAAAAGAAAATGGAGTCGGGGTTATTCTTTCCTGAAATCTGAAAGGACGCATGCCTGACAGCTGTTTTCTTTGTATGCTACTGCCATGATCAATTTATAATTTTTCTCCCACAATTTTTCCCATTTATCCAATTCTATATTATGTCCAAAATTCCTAGCCCAATTTATCATTGTTTCCTTTACTATTTCTTCTTCCAGTTTGTATCCTAATAAGTAATTATATATATTTGTAATCATTTTTCTTCCCGATCCTAATATTAATTTATCTAATTCTAATTGTTTCCTGTTTATACCAAATTGTTCCTTATCTTTTTTAAATCTAGTTTTGATTTGTAAATATGGCCACGATTCCAAATTTATTCCTTGTTTTTTCAAATCTTGTATTGATTTTAATTCTCCTTTTGTGTCTAATAAATCTGGTTATCTCACCATTTTATCTAGGTCTGTGATATTTGGCTGTATCATTGCTTCCATTGTAGACAACCAAACTGGGACTTTCATATAGGAAAGGAAGGAACTTGGATAGCTCAGCAGACTAAAAGCATTGTGATTAAAGACCAGCTGTCTACAATTACTGTAAGTTTGAATCTCACCAGGCTCAAGGTTGACTCAGTCTTCCATCCTTTCTAAGGTAGGGAAATTGAGGACCCAGTTTGTGGGGGCAATAAGCTGACTTTGTATAAATATACAAAAGTATGAAGGCTATTGCTTAAACGCATTGTAAGCCGCCCTGAGTCTCTGGAGAAGGGTGACATATAAATCAAATTAATAATAATAAAAAATATATAATATAATGATTCTTTTTAATCTTTTCCCATACTTTCAGTAGTGCATCCCTTACCTTATGATGTTGAAAATAAGTGTGTGATTTATTTTTCCCATCCCATGCCAGCCAAGTTGAAGGTCATGGCCTTCTATCATTAATATCCGCTTATTTTTAAGTTGTATGTTAGGGATGCCACTTGATAGTAAAGGTCCCATTCTGGTAAACTGAAACCTCCTTTTTTCCTACTATCTTGAAATAATTTGAATTTAATGCGTGGTTTTTTCCCTGACCTTATGAATTTTGATGTCAATTTATTCAGTTGTTCAAAAAAATATTTCCCTAATGTTATTGTTACTCTTTGAAATAAATACAATATGTTTATTATGGCAATATGTTCATTTTTATTGTTGAAATGCTGCCAATTAATGATATTAGTGATTTAGTCTAGTTATCCAAAACTTTGTATTTGTAATAGGAGTGTATCATAATTGTCTCTCTTTATGATAGTACACTTTTCTGATAGCCAAATTCCCAAATATTTAATTTTCTTTGTTCTTGAGATTCCCAGTTCCTCCTCTAGTTGTTCACTCTGTTATTTAAATTCTTAGTCAATATTTTAGTTTTATGTTTATTCATTTTAAATCCTGCTACTGTGCCAAATTGGTTTATGTCTTGTAATATATAGCCCTAACACTGTTGTTAGGGCTCATTTCTTTAGGTCCAGATTCTAAAGGTTCCTCGATAATAAATGCCAGATCATCTGTGAATCTTGGACCTTATATTCTTGTGACTTAATTTTTAATCCCTTTATTTCTGAATTATCTCTAATTTTGGACATTAATGTCTCCACAGACAGAATGAACAACAGAGGAGACAGTGGGCAGCCCTATCTTACTCCTTTAGTTATTTCAAAACTTTCTGTTTGTTCCCCATTGATTATTATCTTTGCCCTCTGTACAGTGTATATGGCTTTAATCGTATCTATAAATTTTTCTCCAAAATTCATTCTTATTAATTGGTTTATCATAAAGACCCAGTTTAAGTTGTCAAAAGCTTTTTGTGCATTCAAGAAAACCACAGCTACCTGTTTTTTGGGGTGAGCTTTGTAATATTCTAATGCATTAATGCATTAATGATATCTTATATCTCTTGGGTAGGAATCCATTTTGGTCCGAATGTATAATTTCATTTAATACATTTTTTAATTCTATCCACTATTATGGCCATAAATATTTTATAGTCAGCATTTAGCAACAAGACTGGCCGATACTTCTTTATCTTCTGTTGTTCACTATTGTTTTTGGGGATGAGAGTTATTAATGATTATCTCCAGGATTCTGGTATCCTGGCCTTTTTCAGCACTTCATTAAATGTTTCTAATAGCAGTTGTTCTAATGACTCTTGAAATGTTTTATAAAATTCTGCGGGAATTCCTTTTGGGCCTGTAGTCTTATTATTTTTGTGCTTTTGAATTGCTCTTTGTATCTCCAGTTTCATTATTTCCCCATATATATTTTTTGTTATATCTGGTATTCTGGGAAGATTTCTTTTTTGAAGGTATCTTTGAATATTCTCCTCTTCAATTTTTTCTGAACTGTATAGTTTTTGAAAATAGTTTATTGCTATACTTTTATTTTTTCTTTCTTTCTGTAGATGCACCAGTCCATCCTCATCCTCTAATTGTTTTATTAATTTCTTTTCCTTTTCTTTTTTTAATTTATAAGCCAACCATCTTCCAGGCTTATTGGCATTTTCAAAGTAATTTTGTTTAGTTGCTCTAATTTTTTGTGCTACTTCTTCTTGGGTTATTAATTGTAATTTGTGTTTAATTAACTCTTTTTCTACTTTGATTTCTTGATTTTGGGGTTCTTTCTGTAATTTAGATTCTGCTTTTTCTAATTTTCCTTGGAGCTCTGCAAGTTGATTCTTTTTATTTCTATTTTTCCTTATTGTGTATGCTATCAATAAACTTATATAAGCTTTTGTTGTATCCCATAAGTTTTGAGTTGTAGTTTCTTCATTCCAATTTTCTTTTAAAAACAGGCCTAATTCTTTTTTTGAGTACTGAATAAAATTCTTCTCTTTCACTATCCTTTGGTCCATCTCCTTCTCCTCCTGACTTCTCCTTTCCAATTAATTTTTAATGGATTGTGGTCTGCCCAGGAATTGGCTTCAATTTCTATTTCCGCAATGTCTTGCCCTGTTTCTGGGTCCATCCACACCATATCTATCCTTGACCATGATTTTTAGGGGTTAGAGAAGAAGGTATATTGCTTTTTTTGTGGGTTAATTTCTCTTCATGTATCTTTTAAGTTAAATTCCTGGGCCAATTCAAAAAAATGTGGGTGGTAATATTTTCCTTTCATGATTTTTCTTTTTTTTTTCAGTTTTGTAGTCTTTTTTAGAGTCTGCCACTGCATTGAAGTCACCTAATATGCATAGATTATCTACTTCTAATTCTATTAGTTTTTAGTGTAACTTATTATAGTATTCTCTCTGATGTATGTTGGGTTCATAAATGACTACAAGTAATATTCTTTTTTGTTTTATTGAGATTTCAATTATTAGTGTCCTTCCCTCATTATCTGCGGACATTTGTTTGGGATTTAACCTTTCCTTTATATAAACTGCTATTCCTCTTTTTTTTGTTTCTGCCAATGCTACAAATAATTTTCCTAGTTTGGGGGCTTCCAAAAAAACACTTTTCCCTTTTGGAATGTGAACTCCTTGTAGGCATACTATTTCCATGTTCAATTTTTGGAGTTTAGTAATTGTTTTATTGGTGCATTCAATCCATTTATGTTGATTGATATCAAATTCACCTTCTCCTCCATTAAATTACTTATTTGTCCTTCCTACTTCCCTTTTTTGTGTTACTCCCCTCTGCTGTCTTGTTCTTACCCCCTCTCTGTATTGGTTTCCGGTCTCTAACTGCTCTTCCAATCCTCAATTTGATTCGTTTTCTTCTTGACTTTGAATTCTAATTCCTCTCTACTTTCTAATTCTTCTCCAAAGTTTTATTCACTAAATTCCTGAGCCTTTTCTACCATATCTATTCTAATTTTTTGTCTTCCCAAGTTATTAACATGCCTTCTGGTATCAACCATCGGAACATGATTCTATGGCTGGTCAATTTAGTAGAGAGGAATTGATAATTCCTCCATTGCTCACGGATTCTTTTGGGTAATTGTTTTAATATTATGATCTCCTTTCCTTTAAACATTAGTTTATCTTCCCTTGTCTTTCTATAAATTTCGTCACAAATTGATTTCTTTGTAAATCTGACATGGGTTTCATGGGGTAGTCTATGGTGTTTCACATAATTTGTATAAATTCAGTAAACCTCATACTGTTCCCTAATTCCTGTCTATCTATATGTAGGGGTTCTGCTAGTAATTCCACTATGAGTTTATATAGATCCCCTTCTTTGTTTTCTACCACATTTTGAAATCTTAAGTAATAGGAGGATTTCTCTAGCTCAGTATGGGTCACTGTCTCCTCCAACTCCTTTTTCTCCATTTCCCATCTCTTCTGCAGCTTCTAGTTTCTTTTCAGTTCTCTATACCTTTGCCTCTATTACATTTATTTTTTGTTCATTGTTTGCTATTGATTCCTGAATCTTTTCCATTTTGTCATCCAATTTTCTTATGTCTCCCTTCACCTCACCCATATCCCCTTTCATTTCTTCATGATTGTTTTGCATTTCTTCATGATTTTTTTGCATTTTTTCCTGCATTTTCATCATGACCTCTTGAACCATATTCAAAGAGGTCTGCATGTTTTGCACATCTGCTGTTGTTCCTAATTTTCAGTAGATGACATATCTGTTATTAATTTCTGCCCTGCAGGTGAAGCTTCATAGGGCTTGTCTTGTTTACTGTTTTTGTAATTGTAGCTGTGTTTGACATTTTAATTTTTTGTAAAAAGGTATTCCACAACACCATATATATCTAAAATTTTACCCCAAGCCTTATCTATATTTCTTTCTATTTCTAATCTTTCTTCTTAATCTTAAATCAATATAGAATATGGAATTTTCAATATCAATAGCAATAGCAATTATTAATAATATCAGTTCACAATTAATTTCAGGTCTATACAATAAAAAAGTAAATGCAATTCCTATTATTGAATTAGTTAAATTATTAAACAATTTCTAGAAGAAAAGGAAAGAAAAGTTAAAACAATAAAACAATAAAGAGGCTCATCAAATGTTAAAGAAGGGAGGGGAAATACATATAGTGAAAATTATGTAACAATATTTAGTATTATCTGTATTAAATCTTAGCTAACAAGTTCCAGAGCTACATAAAAAAAATTGGATTAACTATGAATTTCAAATCTCATATAGATATATTAAGATATCCTTTACCAGATAGTATATTGGTTTATTTGATATCTCCAGTCAATAAGTCTTCATCCAGTAAATCAATTTTCTTTCTTCTTCAATCACTTTCACAATTCCCACTTTTTTTTTTGCCTCCTGTTCTCCAAACTTAAAGATGGCAGCTTTCAATTTGCCTAGTCACTGTCATTTCCTCCATCTCTATCTCCAAAGGCTATTCTTTACTTTCTTTTTTCTCTCACCTGTTCACCACCTACACACACCTTCAGTACCTCTTCACAGCCACGATCCCAGTTCCAGCTTTCTTTGTGATTTTCTCATCAATCCAATTAATCCACAATCCACAATCCTATCTCTCTCAGCACCGCTTGCAAAGCACTTTCACTCTCCGCCGCTCCTCCTTCCATTCCCACCACTAAGGCGCCTCTTTTTTCCTTTTGGAGACTCACTTTTTCCCTCGTCTGCCACCTCTACAGTTTCACTGAGACACTTCGGATATTTTACATCTTGTAAAACTCTTCTTGTCGATGCTTCTTGTTGCTTCTCGCTATTCTGCTCCCTTATTTTCCATTCAGGTAGCCATGTCTCTGGACCTGGCTTTGACAGCCGGTTTCTTCCACACTGGATTCAGGGGGTTCCATCCTCCTTGGTGGAGGATCGCCTTTCACTCCACCACCTCTGGGCTATCCCCTTTCATTCACTGTCCTCTTCAAGGTTCTGTATTGCCGTTATCGGCCTCCAGACATGGAAAATTGGGCAGGCGAAGTGGAGATTCCGATTCCCTACACTGCACCAGCATGACGGTACCCCAGAAGTCACCTTTTAGGCTTTTATCTTTTTTTTTGATCCTCTAATTTTTGTCCCATCTACAGAATATTTTTGTAGAAATTCACTACTTTTATATTTCTGGTAGGAAATTAATACAAGTCTTGTCTCTATGGAACTGGGATTTTTTAAAATGAGTCAATACAACAGTGTTTTTGGCCTCCATGCATCCCATTTTCAGCCTCTATGCATCCTGTTTTCAGCCTTCTTCATGGAGGAGTATCAGGAATGATGGACATTGTTGGGGTCTTATGGACCTGACCAAGAATGCCACATGTTGATGGCAGATTCTTTGACCAATGGAGAAAATGTGACCATACAAACAAATGATACAGGTCATAAAAAATTGTGTCAATCCACACATTAGGCAAATGTGGAATTATGTATTTCAGATTAAAAATATGGACTTCGAGATGCTATTTTTAAATGCTTAACATTTATTTCTTGTTTTCACAACTGTTTCAATGACTCTGTAAAGCAGCCTTCTTAAGAAAGCAGAACTCTTGAAACAAACTGCATCTCAAAAGGAACTTTTATTGGAACACAGTGATAGCAGACAGTGGACGCAGAATCTGAATTTCATGCACTGGAGCATTAGGTTAAACTGCTCCTTTCAAGGCCCCTCCCAATGTCCAATTCATCTTTGAGCCAATCCCAAGGTGCGAAGATGTGAGAACTTTGGGCTGAGAAAGTGATAACAGGCAGTTCCCATGCACCACCATCTCGCTCCTCCAGTGGTGAGACAAAATAGATGGCCCAGGGCCAATTCTTTCCCCCCTCCCAACATCCCAAAGATATATCAAAGCAGAGAAAAGGAACAAAGAAAACCCCATGCAAGCATAACCCAAATCCGCCCCCCTCCCATCAGAATGGCAAAGCCCCTATAGAGATCAATGGGACCTGACATGCTGCCCCCCTAAGAAAAGGAGACACCCACCTGGAGGCAAAGAAAATAATAAAAAAGGAAGGCAATAATAAGAACAGTCAGTTACGTTTGTCAGGGTAGAGTTGGTGGAAGTGTTTGATTAATCTAGGGGCTCTAATGTGTTTTTTGTGAACCTACTTGATTTGCCATGTGAGAAGGTCTTTCCAAGCCATTAAGTAGTGGGTGGACCCATGGTGCTATCTTGAGACTGGGATCTTTTTAATTTCAAAGTGTTGCTCACCGTCTGCCATAATCGGTTGTGGTAAGAGGGGGCATAGATTTAAGACTAAGGTCACTTAAGGTTTTAATAGGCTGTAATGAAAATTGGGTGCACTTGCCGCAATGACTTGGGTAATTGCAGCTTCACTGTGACCTGGTTAATAATGCAGGTAATGGGGAATGGTCCTACAAATTTTGGTCCAAGTTTTTTAGATGTTAGGGATGTAAGAACCAAATGGAAAAGTAGACTCGATCTACAACTTTAAATGGTTTAGGCTTCATTCTATTCTTTTCTGCCTGAGCCTTGTAAGCTGCTTTTGCTTTGTTTAGGCTTTGCGAATCATGGGCCAAGTGATCTTTAGTTGATTGATCCATTCCTTTAGAGAGGGAATCGTTGGTTTCCTAGTGGGTAGTTCAGGCATTGGGTTAAATTCTTGGCCTGTGGATACTTGGAATGGGGTGAACCTCATGCTGCCATGCACTGAAGTATGCTATCTCTGCAAATGGCAACAGGTTGGTCCAGTCGTCCTGCTGCTAGTTTGTTTATTTATTTATTTATTTATTTATTTATTAGATTTATATACCGCCCTTCTCCTTATGGACTCAGGGCGGTGAACAGCCGAATAAAAAATCAGTACATAAAAGTTAAAAAAATTTTAAAACACATATATGTTTGGCTGAGAATTAAAACAAAATAAATATTAAAATGCAACAACTCTACAAACATTAAAAAATTTTAAAAATTTTAAAAATTCAACAGGGATCAGGCTAAACCGGCAAGTTGGAAAAGATGAGTTTTTAGGGCCCGACGAAAAGTCCGGAGGTTGGAGATTATTCTCAGTTCTGGAGGAAGATCATTCCAGAGGGTAGGGGCTGCCACAGAGAAGGCTCTCCCCCTGGGGGTCGCCAGCCGACATTGTCTGGCTGACGGCACCCTGAGGAGGCCCTCTCTGTGGGAGCGAACCGGCTGGTGGGAGGCAATTGGCGGCAGAAGGCGGTCCCGTAAGTACCCTGGTCCTAAGCCATGGAGCGCTTTAAAGGTGATTACCAACACCTTGAAATGCACCCGGAAGTCCACCGGCAACCAGTGCAGCTCGCGCAGGAGAAGTGTCACATGGGAGCGCCCCGACGCTCCCATAATCCCCCGCACGGCCGCATTCTGTACCAGTTGGAGCCTCCGGGTGCACCCCAAGGGGAGCCCCATGTAGAGAGCATTGCAGTAGTCCAGGCGAGAGGTGACGAGTGCCTGAGTGACTGTGCGTAGGGAGTCCCGATCTAGAAAGGGCCGCAACTGGCGTATCAGGCGAACCTGATAGAAAGCCCCCCTGGCCACAGCTGTCGTGTGATCCTCTAAGGACAGCCGTGGGTCCAGGAGGATGCCCAAGTTGCGCACCCTTTCCGTGGGGGCCAGTGATTCGCCCCCAATGACCAGCGATGGTGTCAGCTGGCTATATCGGGACGCCGGCAGCCACAGCCACTCGGTCTTGGAGGGGTTGAGTCGAAGCCTGTTTCTCCCCATCCAGACCCGCACAGCTTCAAGGCACTGGGACATCACTTCCACGGCATCGTTGGGGTGGTCCGGGGTGGAGATGTACAGCAGAGTATCGTCAGCGTACTGGTGGAACTCCACCCCAAAACCACGGATGATCTCACCCAGCGGCTTTACATAAATGTTGAACAGGAGGGGCGAGAGGACTGACCCTTGTGGCACCCGCACACTAGGCGCCTCGGGGTCGACCGCTGCCCCCCTGTCAACACAGATTGCGACCGGTCGGAGAGGTAGGAGAACCACCGTAAAACAGTGCCCCCCACCCCCAGTCCCTCCAACCGGCGCAACATGATACCATGGTCGATGGTATCAAAAGCCGCTGAGAGGTCTAACAACACCAGGATAGAGGAGTACCCCCTACCCCGGGTCCTCCAGAGATCATCCACCAACGCGACCAATGCCGTTTCAGTGCTGTATCCAGACCTGAAGCCGGACTGGAGCGGGTCTAAATAGACAGCTTCATCCAGGTACCGGGGGAGCTGCCACGCAACCACACTCTCAACAACCTTCGCTAAAAAGGGAAGGTTGGAGACTGGACGATAATTTGCCAAAATAGCTGGGTCCAGGGAGGGCTTCTTGAGGAGGGGCCTCACCACCGCCTCCTTCAAGGCGGGCGGTAGGGCACCCTCACTCAAGAAGTTAATAGTTAATAAAGCATCAGCGGTACTATTCCAGAATCAAGTTAATATGTTCTGTCACTCCATTAGTTTGAGAATGATGACTAGAACTGAGGCCCTGGTCAGTTCCTAAATGGTCCAAAAAGCTTTCCAGAATCTGGATGTGAATTGGACCCCTTGTCTGATATAATGTGTCGTGGAGAGCCATGCAAGCAGTATATATGAAGCAAGAACAGTTTTGCTAGAGTTTTGGCTGTTGGGATTTTCTGGCATGGGACAAAGTGTGTCACTACCCAAATTACTGTGCTTCTGGAACTCCCTGGAAGTTCTACAATAAAATCCATAGAAATCTCTCTCCAGGGTGCTGAAGGATCAGCTACTGATTGCAAAAGGCCAGGAATTTTTCCCTGTCTGCGTTTTGCTGCTATGCAGGTGGGGTAGCTGGTTACATAGCTTTCAATGTCCTATTTAAGGGTTGGTCACCAAAATTCTCATTTCAGAAGGTACAAAGTTTTTACAAACCCAAAGTGCCCTGCCAATTTGGAGTCATGGCAGGCTTGCAGGGTTTTTAATTTTTTGCTAGCTGGGAAGTAGAGTTTGCTTCCTACCCATGGTAGGTCGTCTTGCATGAAGCAAGTGTTTTTTGTGGTTAAGGAACCACTCATTCTTCTCTAGGAACTGTTTAAAGGCTACAGTGGTGGTGTTGTCCACAGGATGCCCCCCTCTGCTTGTGATCTTGTGGTGACCAGTGCTGCTAACTGCGATGCAGGGAGAATGGGTGTCATGCCCCCATCAGAGTCTGAATCTGTGGCAGAAGATGAGCTGGAACAAGAACTAACAACGAGTGAAAGGGCAGCTCTGTTGGCCTTGGAGGAAACTGGGGAAGGGCAGAGTCAATCCAGGCAAGGCTGTTCAGAATTAGTAAGGCCTGCAGGCAGGAAGGAGAGACAGAGCTCAAACAAGGAGCAAGAACCACCCCCTCCTGATGCAAGGGTTCAGAGAATACAGAGAAGGCATGATCTGTTAGGTGTTTTGTGCTAGCCATGGCAGTTTCTTAAAGGGCCACCAGATGGGAGCAAAGAGGGACTTTTGATCCCACTGGTGGGTCAAGGTGCTCCAGCCCCTGCAGCCCCATTGGGGAGAGTTAATGGCCCTCTGGCCCCCTCACACACCTTGGTAAGGAAGAGGCCAGGGACCCCTATAAGAACCCCTGCACAGGGGCTGCTCTTGTACTCTTGTTCTAACTCCCTATGGGACTGGACCATGGGCTCATTCCAGGCATGGATGCCTCCATGCCAGGGAATTCATTTTACTCTACTTTTATTTCTAAATAAAGACTTAATTTGATTCATCCTTGCATGCTGACTTTTCTTGGAAGTGCCCTCAATGAACCATCGAGCTTAGTGGGATCCCTCACAAAATGGTAGCAAAGGATGGTTTGAGGCAACACTTCCAAGCCAGCAGAAGCAAGATGCCAGGAGGTTCCAGCAAGAACCCCTTGGAAATGGATGGTAGGACTTCCCCGGTTATGACCAGGAGTCTCCAAGCAAGGTTGGCAGCCCTGCTTCCAGTCCCTGAAGCTAGCTTCAATCCAGAGGAGGGTACAGATTATCTCTATGTCCCCAGAGGACCCAGTGGAATGCAAGGGACCCCTTCACATACTTCCCTGCAGCTGCAAGCTGCAGAGGAAGGAGTGGAAGGCCAGCAGTCCACCCAGTACTGCCAGGACACTGCAGGACACTGGACACTGGCAGTGTGGACCAGCTCACTGGTGAGTAATGCAGAGAGCTGCTCTGAATGCTCCTAGCGGCCTGAGGGATGCCAGGAGCCAAGCTATGTGGGACACCAGTGCAGGGGGCCTCTGGACACTGGGTAAGTCCTTCCCCAGTGCCCAGGAGGCTCCCCAACATGGCACCAGCCACCCTGGGGGACCCTGGGGATCCAGAGCTTTTGGCAGGAAAATTCCTGCCAAATCGTGACCTGCCGCTTCCGAGGCCAATTGGAAGCAACATGGCAGCCCCCAGGCTACCTATTCCAGCGAGGCTTGGTAGGCCTCAGCTAGGCCACGAGGCCCAGCAACTGATGGCAGCCAGCCGAAGCAGCATGCAAACTGCTCACCACACACACACACCCCACAGGCAAGCCTTGAAGTCTGCCAGGCCACATCTGCAGCAGCGAGCATCAGAGCTGCAATCCAAGTCCTGGTTGTGGCCCTGGAGGTCACGATGACCGCAACCTCAACCTTGGGGGCAGCCAGCTTCCCTCACTACCCCCAGGAGACCAATGGGGGAACGTCCAGTCCGGAGCCCCCCAGCCATAACCTACACCTCCAAAGAGCCCCAGAAGAATCTCTGGGGGCTCCAGCCTTCCCAACACCCCCACCAAGGCAACGAAGGACTCACCTCAATGTCCTCAGGGGGTCTCCAGCTGAGCCTCCCACTTCCAATGATGGCTGCCTCCTCCAGACTCTTCAGGACCAGTGGTGGGTCCCTCCAGGCAATCCTCATCTTCTTCAGGCCTTTCCAGCCCCATCATGCAGCCTTCGCCCCCTGGTAAGTGTTCCAATACTGGGAGGGCTTCCAGAAGAATCTTCAGAGCCTCACAGGCTTGGGCCCAGGCCTAGCCCTGCAGCACAGAGAGAGAGGCCCGCTTCCGTCGGCTCCTGGGCTGGAATGAGCTCTGAGCATGCTCAGCGGTTCGAGCATGCCCAGTTCACTCTACCTGAAAAGGAGAAAAATAATCAGAGAAAAATACCTACACTCACCAGCAGAGGGATCCCTCTCCCATTTACTTCAATGGGACCAAAGCAAAGATACCATGGACAGCAAAATACATCAGCATTTTCTACCCCATCAATGTCTGTTCTCCCAAATAACTTTGAGAAACTGCATCGGGGGTGTGTGTGAAAATTTTAACATATGGAATAAAGAGATACAGGTATGGCTCTTAAAAGAGGGGACCCTAGAAATGGTTCTAGACCCCCCCCCCTTTCCCTTGGGGACCTCTAGAAGAGTGGTACCACAGGAGAGCCTATACCACTCTACTGAGCTCACTGGATGCTAATTTGTACCCTAGCATTCCAGATGGGCTCACAGCTGGTGAGATTTGGGGGTTGTTACATAGCTTATTTAATAGTGATAACTTGGGCTCCACCACAGGACTCACAATGGAGTTCTATAACACCAAGCTAAAATTTGGGGCTAACATGGCTGAATATCTGGGAAAGTTGAAGGCACTCAGGGCAGAGCTGGGGCTCAGGGACTACTCCATGACTGAGGCCAATATGATCACTGTCATTTTGGTACCCCTGGACAAAAGTTGGGGCAATTTTATTGTCTCACTAGAGGGAACCAGAAAGGAAGCCATGACTCTGTCCTACCTCACAGGGAGGCTCAATGAGGAAGACAGGAGGCATAGAGATGCGGGAAAGTACACCAGGGCCACAACTCATTGCATCAACAGACGGCACCAGAGTTCAGAACAGGTTAATGCTCTACCCAAGTGTTTCATCTGTGGCTCTGAGGAGCATCTGAAGAAGGACTGCCCGCATTACCAGCAAGGACCTAAGTGTGGTTCCAATCAAGGAAGGGACAGGGGGGCAGAGAAGGGGGCCTGGCAAGGGCAAAGGTGGTGCTGAGGGCAATTTTGTGTGGTGGGGGTGAGTTACCTCACCCCCACCACAAAGGCTGATGGCCCTATTGGCTTCTGGTTACTGGGCTCTGGGGCTTCATCCCACATTGCTAACTTGAGGCGAGGCTTTAAGAGGTTAAGGATAATTAACTCCTCCGTTAAGGTTGCAAATGGTAACAATGCTTTGGTTGTTGGGGAGGGCACTGTCTCTGTACAGGGCTGGGCAATGTTGAAGGTGTATTTCATGCTCCCTCTATCGCCAATAACCTGTTAAGTATTGTTAGCTCGGCGCTGGAAAGAAACGCGACTCAGCTGTTCGTTCAGAACCTTTATTAAGAGTGCAAACTGAACTGCCGGCTGGGCTGCTGAGCCTCCTTATATCCTGCTCAGGCATGCCCACCGGCCAATGACAACAGTTTAAAACTCCCGCCGGTGGGATCGACCAATCCCCCGGCGGATGTCCTTATAAGGACATAACACCCCTCCCCTCCTAGTCCTTAGTCCCTCAGTCCGTGTGCGCGATCACGTACTCGCGCAGGTAGGCAGGACGCCTGACAGTTCTGCCGGACCTGCGCGGCCCCGTCGGTGGGTTGATGTTGCTCCGGACGGGTCGAGCCCCTGCTGGCTCCGGCTCCCCCGTTCGGGAATCTCCGGACTCCGGGTGCTGTGCCCGGGTTGCGCCGCCGTCAGTCCGGTGGCCCTCCGGGCTGTTCCAGTTGCCGCAGTCGGGAGACGGTCGTCTGAACCTCGGTACGGTTCCCGGGTCCTCATCCGGTGCCCAGGATGCCCCCAGGTCAGGGGGTGCGGCGGCTGTCCCCGTGGGTTGACCCCCGGGTGGGGGTGGTTTCGACAGTCCCATCTTGGCCTCTCCGGGTCGGTCTGCCTCGCCGGGGCAGGGTAGGACTCCCTTTTGGGGTTGTTGTTGTCCTACCCTGCCGGGGTGGCGGCGTCCTTCCAGGCTGGGGTGTAGTTGGCCCTCGTCTTCTGGGTGCGGTAGGTCTACCCCGCGGGGTCGTGGCTGGCCTACCTCGTCGGGGTGGGGTAGGCCTACCTCGTCAGTCAGTGGCTGGCCTACCCTGTCTGGTCGGTGCGGGCCTACCTCGTCGGGGTGGGGCAGGCCTACCTCGTCGGGGTGGTTTTCCTCGACCTCCTCGATTCCCCTCCACCTTTTCCGGAGCTGGTCGATGTGTCGCCGGCAGGTGCGGCCATCGTCCAGCTCGACCTCGTAGGACCTTGGTCCTGTCACCCTCACGATCTGACCCTTGAGCCACTTCGGATCGGCCTGAAAGTTTAGCGCGAAAATCAACTCTCCGCAGGCGAAGCTTCTTGATGGCGGTGGTTTGTTCGGCTTGTCTTTCGGGTTGTACATCGGGTGCAGGCGATCTAGCGGTGAGCGCAGCTTCCTCCCCATCAGTAGCTCTGCCGGGCTTTTCTTTGTTGTGGTGTGGGGAGTGATGTGTTGGGTCAAGAGGAACTGGTCGATTTGTTCCTGCCAGTCCCCATTTCCCATTCTGGTCAGTGTCTCTTTAGTTAGCCTCACCATTTTCTCGGCCTGTCCGTTTCCGGCCGGTCTGTAAGGGGCGATGAGGGCGTGCCTGATTCCGTGGCCGGCCAGGAACTCTTCCATCGCCTTCGCCGTCAGCTGTGGCCCGTTGTCGGAGACGAGGGTGTCCGGAAGGCCGTGCGTGGCGAAGAGTCGTCGTAGGGCTCTGATGGTGGCTTCCGTCGTTGTGGAGGGCATGGCTATAACTTCGAGCCACTTCGAGAATGCGTCGACCACGATCAGGAGGGATTTCCCATTCATCGGCCCGGCGAAATCGATGTGGATTCGCGACCACGGTCCGGATGGTTGTTCCCACTCCGTCGGCTGTGCTTGCGGGGGTGCTGGTCTCGTTGCCTGGCACGGGTCACATCTGGCAATCCACGCCTCAATGTCTTTGTCTAAGGCGGGCCACCAGACGTAACTCCGTGCTAGGGCCTTCATTCTGACGATCCCCGGGTGACCGCAGTGGAGGGTTTGCAAGGTCCGTTTTTGTAATGATGGGGGGATGACCACCCGGTCGCCCCAGAGGAGGCAGCCTTGCATGGTGGTGAGTTCTTGCTGCCTTCTCTGGTATGGGGCAAGTTCTTGCTTCTGTGTTTCTTCTGGCCATCCCCGCAAAACCCAGGATACGACTTGCCTGAGAATCCTGTCTTTAGCGGTGTGCTGTGCTACCGTGGATGAGGACACCGGGCTGGACTGGTCATCGTCGATGTGGTGGAGGCCGAGTGTCGGTGCTGGGTCCTCGATCTGCTCGTTCAGCGGGCACCTGCTGAGGCCGTCGGCGTTTCCGATGACTTTTCCCGGCCGGTAGACCAGGCGGTAGTTGTAGCCCGACAGGAATATGGCCCAGCGTGTCATCCTGGGTGACATGAAGGGTGGGGTGGGTTTGTCCCCCGCGAGGAGGCCCAGTAGGGGCTTGTGGTCGGTGACGATTGTAAAAGCTCTTCCATATACGTATTCATGGAATCGCTTTATGCCCGCCACCATCGCCAGCGCTTCCTTATCGATCTGGCCGTAGTTTCTCTCCGCCGGGGACATCGTTTTGGAGAAGAAGGCGATGGGTGCTTCTGTCCCGTTCGGTAGTTGGTGGCTTAGGACGGCCCCGACCCCATAGGGTGAGGCGTCGCAGGTCAAGGTTAGCGGTAGCTCTCCGTTGTACTGGATGAGGAGGCTGTCGGAGGATAGGAGTCTTTTGGCTTTCTGGAAGGCTTCCTCTTCTTCGCTCCCCCACTTCCAAGGTGCCGCCTTCCCTAGGAGTCGGTGTAGTGGTTCAGCGACGGTGGCTTTCTGTTGTAAGAACACACTATAGAAATTAAGTAGTCCCAGGAAAGCCTGAAGCTCCGTTTTGTTTTTGGGGGCTGGAGCCTCGTGGATAGCCCTCACCTTGTTTTTAGTGGGGTGGATGCCCTGGCTATCAATTAAATAGCCCAGGAACTCGACTTCCCTGACTCCGATCACGCACTTGTCCCGTCGGACTCGTAGTCCCTTCGCCTGGAACCGCTGCAGGGCAAGCCTGAGCCGTTCCATTAGTTGGGATTCCGATGTCCCTGAGACTAGGACGTCATCAAAGTAGGGCACGACCCCTGGAATGCCTTGGAGAAGGCGTTCCATCATCGATTGAAAAATCCCCGGGGCAGCACTGACTCCGAACTGGAGCCTGTTGCATTTAAAGGCGCCCCGGTGCGTGACAATCGTTTGCGCCTCCGCAGTTGTCTGGTCCACTGGCAGCTGCTGATACGCCTGCGCCAGGTCCAGTTTGGCAAAAATTGATCCTTTGCCTAGTGAGTGCAACAGATGTTGCACCACTGGCACCGGATATGCGCTCTGCTGCAACGCACGGTTGATGGTGCACTTATAATCGGCGCAGATGCGCACTGATCCATCTGGCTTCATGGGGGTCACAATGGGAGTCTCCCATGCAGCGTGATCGATCGGTTCGAGGATGCCCTGGGCGATTAGTTTATCCAATTGTGCATCCACTTTTGGTCTAAGGGCAAACGGGACTCTGCGGGGCTTTAGCCGAATTGGATTGATTTGGGGGTCTAAATTTAGCGAAATGGGTTTCCCCAGGAATTTACCTAAGCTCCCGTCGAAGACGTCCTGGAAGTCTTCTAGGAGTTTGTCGAGTCGGCTAGTCCTGATTTGATTTATTCCGCCAATTGTGAGCCCTAGTGGCCTGAACCACTCCACTCCCAGTAGGGTCGGTCGGGCGTCCTTGATGACGGCGATGGGGAGGTCTCCGTTGAAGTCTTTGTATTGCACCCTGATGTTTGTTCGTCCCAGGATGCCAATGGGGTGGCCGCCGAAATCCACCAACTTCGCCTGGATTGGCTTCAATTGTCCCTTCGAGATGTTGGGCTGGAGTTTCTTGAGGTTATGCCAGGCAATGATGGAGAATGGTGAGCCAGAGTCTATCTCCATGGGGCATGGTGCCCCTTCCACGTGGACGGTCACGTGGAATTTTTCGGATCCCTCAGCTGCGGTGTGGGCGATGGTCGTCTTGTTGACTTGCCGGCCGTTGGATTTCCGCTCGTCGTTCCGCCTCGGCTGCTGGGATCGTCTAGATGACCTTTGGTATTCACGGTCCGCAGGTCTTTGCCGCTCGAATGTTGGTTCTGCCGCTCTGCAGGCCTCGGCGATGTGGCCTTTCCGTCCGCAGCGTCGGCAGGTTGCATCTCGCCAGCGACATCTGGCGCGAGGGTGGTCCCCTTTGCAGCTGGCGCATCTGTCCTCTCGGCTGCCATCTTGGTGATTTTCCCGCCTTTGGGGCCTCGTGACCTTATGGACGGCCATTTCCCCATCTGACTCCGAGCACGTGGAGATGTCTTCAGATGACTGCGGGTGGTCTCTGTGGATCTTGTGGATCCCTTTTGATCGTCGCATCGCTGCTGCCGCTCTGTCGGACGTTTCCGCCGCGGTAGCCTCTTCGATGACGTCCTTGAGGGAGATCTTTTTTCGGCTGAGGAACTTCTTTTGGACTGTACAGTCCCTCATGCCGAAGACGATCCGGTCTCGCAGCTGGACGTCCACGTTTTTGAACTCACAGCTGGCCGCGATCTTCCGGAGCGCTGATACGAACTCCTTGAAATTTTCCCCTTCATGCTGATTCCGTTGATGGAATTCGAAACGGTTGGCTAGAGGAGTGCTCGTGGGCGCGTAGTGTTCTTGGAGAACGTCTTGGAGCTCGGACCATGGCATCTGTTCGATGTCTCTGGGTGCCACGAGGTCCATCGCCATCTCCAGAACTTCGGATCCGCAGTGGGCCAGGAAGAGAGCCCTCTTCCTGTTGTCGTCCAAGTCTGTGAAGCCGCTGCCCGCCAGGAATTGTCGGAATCGCACCATGAAGGACTTCCATTTTTCCTGGCTTGGATTGAATGGAGCCAGAGAAATTTGGGGTCCCGACATGGTTCAGTGACTTGCTCAAGTGATTCAGCTCTTGGATGGCGGGTGCGGTTGTGCTGGCTGCTCGTCGGTTCTTCTTCAGTCCTTCGTCGCCAGTGTTAGCTCGGCGCTGGAAAGAAACGCGACTCAGCTGTTCGTTCAGAACCTTTATTAAGAGTGCAAACTGAACTGCCGGCTGGGCTGCTGAGCCTCCTTATATCCTGCTCAGGCATGCCCACCGGCCAATGACAACAGTTTAAAACTCCCGCCGGTGGGATCGACCAATCCCCCGGCGGATGTCCTTATAAGGACATAACAAGTATAACCAAGTTGTGTGATGATGGCAGGGTGGAGGTATTGTTTCGCAAAGTGGGAAGTCATGTCACTCGAGACAAAAGGGTCATTGGGAGTGTTACCATTATAAATTGCTTGCCATATTTCTTCCCCGAGTACACAACTACAGGAGGCAGCCCACAGAGTGCCACCTCAGAAGGGGCCTGTGTGCAAAGAGAGAGAGAAAGGCTCCACAGCTAGCTCCCAGGCTGTCAAAGATGCACAAGACTGAGGCAGTTGCGCCCACACCACCTTCCAAGGCCAATGCGGGCAAGAAACCCAAGGACCTAAGGCAGATAAGCCCAAGAAAGGGCCTAAGGTGCCAGCACCACCCAAGGCAACCAGAGCCAATGGGGTGTCAGTGGGGAAGCCACTTCATACCAAATGTGCCCACCTCTAACATTGGAGGTTAGGCCATGTGAGCTTCCCCATGGTCAAAAAGATGGGAGAATTTGCTGAGGGGGTCATCTCAAGAATTGTGAGGTGTTTCTGGATGTGCCATCTGTAAGAAGGCAAAGAGGAAGGCAGCCCCAATACCTAAGGTGTCACAGCGAAAAACCCAATACCCATATTATACCAGTGGCTGAGGAATATCTATTGTCTGAGATGGTGTGAGGGCTGCCCATTTGATGGGTTAGTCCCTCGCAGACATTGGGAGGCCTCCATTTTGGATTTCAGGGGCTGGGGGGTTGGAGACCATCTGCCCCCTATTTTCCATCTCTTCATCTTTTGTACTGTGTCCCTCTTGGACTGGCTGCCAGAATGGGGTTTGTACACATCAAACATTGTAACACAACTGACCAGTTAACTGACCTGTTTACAAAACCTGTGCCCATTGACCGACACAACCTTCTGTGTAAGTGTTTGTATTTGGTCCTGTAAATGATGCATCTGTATTTCCAAGACACCTGCTCACCCTCTCACATATATTCATCGTCACCTGTCATTGGCTGGCAAGAAGGGGAATTGTTAGGTGTTTTGTGCCAGCCATGGCAGTTTCTTAAAGGGCCACCAGATGGGAGCAAAGAGGGACTTTTGATCCCACTAGAGGGTCAGAGGGCTCCGGCCCCTGCAGCCCCATTGGGGAGAGTTAATGGCCCTCCGGCCCCCTCATTCACCTTGGTAAGGGTGGGGCCAGGGACCCCTATAAGAACCCCTGCACAGGGGCTGCTCTTGTGCTCTTGTTCTAATTGGGCTCAATCCAGGCATGGATGCCTCCATGCCAGGGAACTCATTTTACTCTACTTTTATTTCTAAATAAAGACTTAATTTGATTGCATCTTTGCGTGCTGACTTTTCTTGGAAGTGCCCTCAACGAACCATCGATCTTCATGAAATCCCTCACATGATCAGTGCAGATGGAGCAGGCCATGCACAAGGAGAGTGCCCCACCCAGCTTCACCAGTCACACCTGGGGAATGAGACTTAAGGAGACGCTGTTGAGAGGAGCATTTGTCAGGAACAGACGCTGAGTTCCTGAAGTGTTGTGTGCCAATGTTTGAACTTGCCAAGAGTCCTTGCATTCCTTGTTGGCATATTGGACTAATTATCTGGACCTTTTGCTCCCGGAACTCCTTGCGTGGCTCTTGTTTTGCCAAATATATTTGGGATTTATTGCCATGTAGCCTTGGTGCAGACAGCGCTAGGCTGGACTAACTGCAGCCATAGGCTGCTTGAGGTTTGTGTGGGGGTTTATTCTCACCCTTCTCTGGGACTTGCCAGAAATGTGGGAGCATTTGGGGAGCTTTAGAGCAATAAAGGGGTGATGTCAACTTGCAAGGCTTTCAAGTTGCCATGAGCAGGAGGGAGGGGGGAACTGATAGAGCTGATTGACTAACTGAAGTTACATTCCATTCATGCAGTCTTCATGACCACAATCAGAGGGAGGGGATTGAATTTCACAGCCAGACAAAGTGGTTAATTGGAGAATGTGATTTATGACATGGCCAGGGAGGAGGGGAAAGACAGGGTCATAGGGGAACGTAAATCTACGTGGGATTAGTTCTGACTGAAATCCGAATATTGCCGGAATGATGCTCCTAATAAATGACTGTATTTCTTTGGAAGTTTGGCTCATGGCTCATGAATTAATTAGGGCATCTTTCAGAAACTTCACAGGTGGTTTGAACTGCCAGCTGTTTGTGCTATCCTGTGCTGTGCCCTGGGTCATCACAATGGGTTTCACTACTTCTGTCTTTACGCTGTGATACTGGGGCAGTTTGGACAAAGCATCTGCCAGGACGTTTTTCCCCTCTGGTAAATAGTGGAGGGTGAAGTCAAACAACTGAAATTATTGGGCCCAAAGTGCTTACTTGGGGGACATTTTCTTTGGAATTTTTAGATTTTCAGATTTTTATGGTTGGTCCATACCTGGAAAGGGATTTTATTTCCTTCCAGGAAGTGCCACCAAATGAAGAGAACCCATCTAACTGCAAATGCTTCCTTCTCCCTTATTGCCCAATGCTGCTTGATTTCGGTTAGTTTTTTCAATGTGTATGCACAGGGCTGTAGTTGACCCCCCCCCTTGTTTTCCTGAAGCAGCAACACTCCCACTGCCACATCGCTGGTGTTGGCCTGAATTACAAAAGTTTTTACTGGGTCCGGGTGTTTTAACACCAGCTCAGTTGAAAAGAACTTTTTCAGTTTCTCAAATGCCGCTTGGCATTCCTTATTCCACTTTAGTGGCTGGCTGGATTTAGGCTTATCTATCCTCTTGGTTGTCAGCATGTTAGTAATAGGGAAGGCAATTTGGACAAATGATGGAATGAATTGCCTATAGAAATTTATGAATCCTAGGAAGCTTTGTAACTTTTTTCAGATATGTCCCTATCTAACACCGCTCACACATTTTCTGGATTCATTTCCTCCCCCCACCCAAGTATCCCAGGTAGTCTACTTTGTCCTTGTGGAATTCAAATTTTGAGAGTTTAGCATATAATTTGGCAGCTTGGAGTTTTTTCAGGACTGCCTGGACCAGCTTGATGTGCTCAGCTTTTGTTTATATCAGAATGTCATCAAGGTACGGAAAACCCCCCTTTTATAGGTGTTCATGCACCACCTCATTTATTAGCTGCATGAATACTGCAGGGGCCCCTTGGCCCAAACGGGAGCACCCCAGTGAGCAGTTAAAAGCCATTTTCCACTCATCCGCCTCCCAAATCCTAACTCTAATAGGATTCCTGCAAGTCCAATTTAGAAAAGATCTTGCCCTTCGATAGATAGGCATGTTCTGACCCAGCTCCCTGAACATGACAAACCCTCTAAAGTTAAATCAGTGATTCCTTATTAGGAGCACCAGCAGCCCTGGCAAAAAGTTTCTCTCTCACGCAGGTTAACAAGTCTATTCAGCAGGGAGATGAATAGTTGTCTAGCACATCTATTCATCTCCACCCCCTGCCTTTGATCCCCAGAGCTAGGTTGGGGCTCTGCTAGCAGTGGTGGCTCTTCCATCCCAAGGATCAGCCCACAGATTTCAATTTCTCTCCTCTCCTCTGTCTTCTGCGCATCCAGCTGTTCCTCCTCTTTCTCATCAGCCACCTCCAGACATGGGGGCCATTGACTCTCCATCTGAGGGTTGATGGGCGGCCCAGGTTCTGCCTCTGTCTCTCTCTCTGACAGCTCCATTCCCTCTTCCCCCTCAGAGCTGTCATGTTGCCTTGATGCTGACCCTGACTCCCACACTACTCCTCATCTGATTCGGCTGCTGGAGGGGCCAGAGGCAGACAGGCCACAACAAGACAGGGAATACACATTTTCCATGTACACTGCATTCAGACTCCTATAGTTGATGCATAAATGAAGCAAACCATCTTTCTTTTCCCGGAACAGTACCAGTGTAGCTACTTTGGGTCTGGCAGGCTGAATGAAGCTGCAATCTAAGTTTTTGTCTATGAACTTGAACTCTAGCTCCCAGGGCATCATGGGGTAGAGTTTTGGCTTTGGCAGTTTAGCTCCCAGGGGGATCTTGATGGCACAGTCAGTAGGTCAGTGAGGGGGAAGTTCGTCTGACCTCACCTCTCTAAACACCTCTAATAGGTCACAGTAGTCTTGCAGAATGCCATGCAGTGCCTCAATTTGGGAAACAGCTGTCACTTTGTTTCTGCAGCTTGGGTTTTCCTCCCAATTTCCTTCTCCTAATGACATTGATCACACTCCTGGCTTGGAAACATCAGGGTCCCCTTCGTCTGGTTCACCCACAGTTTCCACTTTTTTAGCCATGATAGTTGTAGGACCAGGGGCAATTCCATGACCGGAACCACAATAAAAGCAATAGTCTTGGAATGGCTTTCTATAGCGAGTCCAGGGGCTCCATGGCAAACATGGCCAGGACTCCTCCCATTATTATTATTATTATTATTATTATTCTTGATTCAATTTATATGCCACCGTTCTCCAGAGACTCAGGGCAGCTTACAATGCATTAAGCAATAGTCTTCATACTTTTGTATATACCTGCTTAGTAGGGCTTTCAGACCCCCTAAGTGGTGGGGGGTTTTTTTGTTTGTTTTTTTTTTGTTTTGTTTTGTTTTGTTTTTTTGATGGTGGACCCATCAAGCTAGCAAAATGCTATGGGTTTTTTTAATTGTCTTAGGCAGGTCCCCAGCATTCCAACTAGGGTTGGACTTATTAGGCATGATAGCTCATCTAAAATAATACAATTGTTTGATCACTGGATGAGTATGGATTTTTGTGAATCCTAAATAGTACCAAGGGGTCCTTGGTGCTCTCTGAGCTTGGTGATTAGCACTGATGATATTACCTAGTTAAGGTAATGAAATGTCTGCAAGAAAACAAGCAAGCTCAGAAAGCACCAAGGACCCTTCATTTCAACCTTGAGCTACAAATATTTTTCTTTACTGAAGGAGTTAGGAAATTTTTCTAATATAATTAGCCACTTGCTGTGTTATTTTGAAAGGATGAAGCTGCATACTGAATGTTCTATATACATTCAAATGCTATGTTGCTGGAATGCTTAAGAAGGGTCAAAACTGATTAATATTTGGATAAATTAAAATTCATTAACAAGTCACAGTGATGGACTAGGATAGGAAGTTGAAAAAAATGCAAAAGAAGTTAAACTACCTTCATATTTTTGTCAGGAAAACCCCGTATATCATGATTTATCAGGAGTGGAAGCTTGACTCAAGCCAAACTTCTACTTCCAGGTCCAGAATCATAGATGAAGATGCCTTATGAACTTTGCTCTTGCACGTGCCATGTGCAGATAGATATACAGTATGTAACTCCTAAGAGAAGGCTAGATAATTGTGGGAAATACATGTAGACCTTTAGTTCTTGTTGCCTATATAGAGCACAAACAGTCTGATTAAAAACCCCTTTCTCTCCACACTAACGCTTGAATGATAAAACCTTCATGTTTTACTTGAAGAAGCTGATTGAAAGTCACATATTTTAACTCCATAGCTGTACTTACTACATGTCCATTATCTAAGTTAATTCAAATTATCTTAACCTCTAGTTCTTTGATTATTACATTACATTGGAACCAGAGTATCTTCAGGCAAATTGCCATTCCAGGGACATAAGAGGATATACAATTTTATGAAGTTCTTGAAAAGTAATTCATTTTAAGTTAATGGAGTTATATTTTTAAAAGTTAGTCATTTATGTATGGCATTACAGCAGAGATTGAATAATGTATGACTATTAGATTAGCTAAAAATGGCTAAAATTCTACCCTCAAGCACATGAGATGCTCTGTCATAGTCCTGGTTACAGATTTACAGATTACAGATTAAAGAGTTGTAGTCCATCTAGTCCAACCCCACACCCAAGCAGGAGACTCTATAACATTTCTGATAAATGGCAAGCCAATCTCTTCTTGAAAGACTCCAGTGATGAAGCTCCCACAACTTCCAAAAGCAAGCTGTTCCATTGGTTGATTGTTCTCAATGTCAGAAAATGTCTCCTTATTTCCAGATTAAATCTCTCCTTGTTCAGTTGCCATCCATTATTCCTTGTCTGGCTTTCAGGTGCCTTCAAAAATAGCTTGACCCCTTCCTTTCTGTGGCTGCCCCTCAAATATTGGAACACTGCTATCATGTCTCCCATAGTCCTTCTCTTCACTAGACTAGCCATGCCCAGTTCCTGTAAGCATCCTTCATATGTTTTAGTCTCCAGTCCCCTAATAATCCTGGTTGCCCTCCTCTGCGCTTTTTCTAGAGTCTTAACATCTTTTTTATAGTATGGTGACTAACACTGGATGCAGTATTCTAAGTGTGGTCTTACTAAGGCTTTATAGAGCGGTATTAGTACCTCACTTAATCTTGATTGTATCCCTCTGTTAATGCAGTTTAGGATTGTATTGGCTTTTTTGGCTGCCGCTGTACATTGCTGACTCATACTGTATTTAGCTGGTTGTCCATTAGGGTTCCAAGATCTCTCTCACACTTACTGCTATTAAACCTGGTTTCACCCAGTCTATATGTGTACTTTTGGTTTTTCTTGCCTAAGTATAAGACTCAGTGGTGGATTTCAAAATTTTTTACTACCGGTTCTGTGGGTTTGGCTTGATGGGTATGGCTTGGTGGGCATAGCAGGGGAAGGATACTGTAAAATCTCCATTCCTACCCCACTCTGGGGGAAGGATATTGCAAAATCCCCATTTCCTCCCGATCAGCTGGGATTCAGGAGGCAGAGAATAGATGGGGGCGGCGCCAGTCAGAAAGTTTACTACCAGTTCTCCAAACTACTCAAAATTTCCACTACCAGTTCTCCCGAACTGGTCAGAACCTGCTGAAACCCACCTCTGATAAGACTTTACTTTTCTCTACATTGAATTTCATTTTGTTCGATAGGCCCGGTGTTCGTCTGTCAGATCCATCTGGATCTTTATCCTATCTTCTTTGTTGCCAGCTTAGTATCATCTGCAAATTTGGTGAGTTCCCCTTCTACTCTCTCATCTTAATTGTTTATGAATATATTGAAGAGTATTGGGCCTAAGATGGAACCTTGTGGTACCCGACTGCTTACTTCCCTCCATGTAGACGTAGACCCATTAAGGACTACTCATTGAGTATGGTTTGTCAACCAGTTAGAAATCTGTCTGATGGTGATGCTATCTATCCCACTTTTTTCTAGTTTAAGAAGAAGTAGGTTGTGGTCCAGTTTGTTGAATGCCTTGTTGAGGTCTAAGTATATTATGTCCACAGTATTTCACTGGTCTACTAATTTAGTCACTTCGTTGAAAAATGAAATAAGATTGGTTTGGCATGATCTATTTTTAACAAACCTATGCTTTTATTACATAGTTATATGTAATATACATTGTTTCTTATGAACTATTTTCCCCATTTATCCATTTTTTTTATCAAAATAGGTTGTGACCAAAGATTAACAATAAAATAGTTAGAAGCATTAATAAAAACAGTCAAAGAAACTAAAGCTAACTAAAGTAATGTACACATGTAACACAGATGTGAATAATATATTCTATGTTCTCTCATGCAGGCTGCAGGGTGCAACTGAAAATGGTCTTCCAAGCCAATTAATATGGAATTTGTGACTGAAGCCATGGGATTTTAAAACAGAATGCATTTGGTCAACTATGAGGCTATAAAGGTATCCTGAAATATCAGGAATGCAATAAAACCATCAAAATAAATGAGTGTGACATAGTATTTTTAGGCAGCAGAGCTGGTTCCAGATATTTATTGAAACCAGCCTTAGCATTTAACACTTAGACTTACTGTATATACTGCTTCACAGTGCTTTTACAGCCCTCTCTAAGTGGTTTACAGAATCAGCATATTACTCCCAATAATCTGGGTCCTCGTTTTACCCACCTTGGAAGGAGGAGTCAACCTTGAGCCTGGTAAGATTTGATATGCCAAATTGCAGTCAGCTGGCAGTCAGCAGAAGTATCCTGCAAAACTGCATTCTAACCATTGCACCGCCCTACTCTTTAGTAAGTAAAGATAAAGGTAAAGGTTCCCCTCGCACATATGTGCTAGTCATTCCCGACTAAGCCAAAGAGCCAGCGCTATCTGAAGATGTCTCCATGGGCATGTAGCGGCATGACTAAACGCCGAAGGTTGAATGATAATAGGACACATAGGCACATTGAGCCCTTAAAAACTTTGATTGCACAACTTCAAAGAGATCTTGATTGCAATATTAGGAAAGTAGTAAACTGTAGATCAAATAGCTCATAGCCATTGCTGTATAGATCATGACTGCTGCTTTAGGGTGGTCTTTGCCACTATGGATGGCAAAATGCAAAGTAACATTTGCAGGGCGATAGACACAGGTACCACTATTTCCTTTGTTTAGTTCCAAGATATTAAAGCACCAAACATATTTCAAGATATTTTAATTACTAAGTTTGACTAGTGCTAATGTTCACATATGCTTCTGTATGACAAGGTTTATAGCAAATATAGCTATTTTCATTTTATTATGATAATGAACTATTCTCTGCAGGAGAAAGTATCCTGGCATACCATTCTTTATCAAGATGGGCCTACATTCTTCATCAAGATGGGCCTACAAACCTTTATACTTGCTGTTAGAAACACCCCAGAATAAATTAAAGAAGTTGCTGGTTGTTTCATCTTATTATCCTGAATGGGTTGGTTAAGGGAGACAACTATTGAATTTTCCTGAATATTATTTCCAAATAGAATCTCTCTTTTTTAAATGGCAGCTGCACAGATAATGACCGTATTCCATTAGTCCCCAAACTAGCAGTAAAAGCTCTTGTCCAATAATAGAGGTCCCAAGGTCAAATAAATTCTCACCTAGAAAAAAAAGGTTCTGTGAAGGAAGAAGCCCACCTCCATCACTCCATCTATAGCTTTAGCCCTGGTTAGGGACTTTTGATTGTTAATACCTAGCACTTACTATGTTTTGGATAAAATTCCAAGTAATACTCCTAGGCCAAGGTCCTTGTTTGGTAAAGCTTGAAAAAAAAATCATTAAGGTGTCAGAGCCTATACTGTTTCTGACTTCAGCTAGTTTTCCATGCATTTATCAGAGATGAAGCAATTCTATAAAGTCCTATGGAAAAAACAAAAAAACAAAATCTCAAAGGACTCAAAGATTGTGGAAAACTCTCTGCTTAATAGCAATAATAACTCTTCTGTAGTCTAGTTTTTTATCCAAATAGATTATCTGATATAGATCTAAAAGTTTGGTTGAATGTTTTATTTTATACAATGATGATTAAAATGTATGAATCATTTTTTTAAAATTTGATTTATATGCCGCCCTTCTCTGGAGACTCAGGGCAGCTTACAATGCATTAAGCAATAGCCTTCATACTTTTGTATATATTTATACAAAGTCAGCTTATTGCCCCCACAAACTAGGTCCTCAATTTACCCACCTTAGAAAGGATGGAAGGCTGAGTTGACCTTGAGCCTGGCTAGGATTGAACTCACAGAATTACAGGCAGCTGGATGTTAATTGCTGCCTTTAGTAGGAGGCATTAGCCCCCTACGCTACTTTGAATTTTCAATATTTCCAAATAAATGTGACTTAAAATGTGGTCTGTTCTCTATACAAGTTCTAAAACTAAATAAAAAGAACTCAGTTAAACAAATGAATAGAAAGCATTATATTTGTTCCTTTAGGAAAATATGTGAATAATCAGAAGGGGCACCTCTATGTAACAGGATTTGTCTCTTTCAGGTTTTCTTATGGCTGGAATGCTTAGTGAAGATCCAATGACTAAATGTGAAAAGATAGAGTACAATATAAAAATCTCTTATTAAACCCTTATTATCCCATTTGTAATCAATCAATATTATTGATTGTCTCAATAGATCAGAAAGAGAGATGAGTAGAACCTGACCACTTTTGTGTATCATGTTCATATTGAAAGGACAGAATGGATGTATCAGTTTCATTTTAAAATTAATTAATACTTTTGATTAGATTCTCTTTTGTTTTGACAATGAAAGCTACAATGAAAGCTAGTTTATTGTTGGATGATCTTAGGTCCATCTTTTATTTATTTATTTACTACAGGTAGCCCTTGATGTATGACCACAATTGACTCCAAAATTTTCATTGCTAAGCAAGACAGTTATCAAATGAGTTTTGCCCTATTTTGTGTAATTTTTTTGCCACAGTTTTTAAGTGAATCACTACAGTTCTAAATTATTAAGACTTGTTACTGAATCTTTTCCCCTTTGACTTTGCTTGTCAGAAGTTTGCAAAAGATGATCACATGACCCTGGGACACTGCAGCCATTATAAATACATGCCAGTTGCCAAGCACCTGAATTTTGATCACATGATCATGGGGATGCTGCAACGGTTATAAGTATGAAAAATAAATCACTTTTTTCAGCAATGTTGTAACTTCAAATGGTTATTAAACAAATGATTGTAAATTGAGAACTACCTATAAAAAGTAGAGATATGTCCATCTCCAAAATATCTACAGGTATACAACTAATTTTAATAATTTTAATAATATTAATTAGCAATTTTATGATGTTTGTGTATCTATATTTTTTCTTTTTTCTTTTTTTTATTGAAAAAGTTTTACAAACACAAATTTTTCCATTTCCCCCACCCTCTCCAACCCTCCCCTCCCCCCCGTGTCTTCCCAAGGTGAAATCCCAATCATATCATATCATACAATACCCCACTACAATTCTACCCCCTGTCTGTACTATCTTCATAACATTCAACCAAAAGCTATCTGATACTTCCTTGTTTGATATTTATTCTGCACAGAATCTATCCATTTCTTCCATTCCCACACATAAGTTTCTTGAGTCCGGTCTTTTAGATATGCTGATATCTTCACCATTTCTGCAAAACTGGCCACCTTCAAAGTCCATTCTTCAATAGTAGGCATAGCATCTTTTTTCCAATATTGGCCAATCAGTAATCTAGCTGCTGTAACCATATATAATATCAATTTTGTTTCAATCAGTGAAAAATCCTTAACTATGCCCAATAAGAACAATTGAGGAGAGAATTGGAGTTTTTTCTTCAAAACATTTTGCATAACCCACCAAATTTTAATCCAAAAAGCCTTCACTTTCTTGCAAGTCCACCATTTATGATAATATGTAGCATCTAAGCAATCACATCTCCAACATTTTGGCTGAACATTAGGATACATGCACAACAATTTCTTAGGGTCTAAATGCCACCTATAAAACATTTTATAAAAATTTTCCCTCAGGTTCTGTGACTGTGTAAATTTAACATTCTGAACCCATATTCTTTCCCATGTTTCCATCATAACTGGTTCTTCAAAGTTTTGTGCCCATTTTATCATGCAATCTTTAGCCAATTCATTTTCAGAATCTCTTTCTAGCAAAATATTATAAACCCTCTTAATATGCATTGGGCCTTTCTGTTTTATTTGTCTAACCAATTCCTCTTCATGCAACATTAAACCAATTTTTTGATCTTCCCTCCATCTCAATTGAAGTTGATTATACTGTAACCAAGATAAATTAATCCGTTCTTCCAACAGTGTATTTAGTGTCTTTAATTGCCATCTACTCCATCATTAAAGAGTACCTCTTTATATAAAATCCCCCAAGTGACTTTATATTTATATTCCGTGTAATATGACCAAGATCCAACCACAACGGTATTTTGTAATCCAATTTAAGATGGTGCTTCTTCCATACTCTCATCAAAGAGTTTCTGAGTATATGGCTCTTGAATACTTTATCAACTTTATTTTTGTAAAATAAATATGTATGCCAACCATATTCCAAGTCAGGGCCTTCTATATTCAATATTCCAGTCTTTGTCATTCCAAACCAATCACTAGCTTGCGTTAACGCTGCTGCTTCATAATACAATCGTAGGTTTGGAAGTTTAAGGCCACCCCTTTCAAGAACATCTTGCATAATTTTCAGTTTAACTCTTGGCTTTCTCTCATTCCAAACAAACTTATTCACTCCTTTTTGCCATTCAATCAGATGTTAATCACTTTTAAGCACCGGAATCATTTGAAACAAAAATAGAAATCTAGGTAGAATGTTCATCTTAACTGCTGCTATTCTTCCAAGTAAAGATAGTTGCAGTTTTTTCCAAGTTTCCATATCTTTTTGTACCTTTCGCCACAACACCTCATAATTATTTTGAAAAAGTTTTATATTTGAAGCTGCAACTTGAACTCCTAGATATTTCACTTTTGCTACTATTTCAAAGCCTGCCTTCCTTTCAAGTTCCTTCTTTTGACCTTCTGACATATTTTTAACTATCATCTTTGTTTTTTTCTGGTTCAACCTAAATCCTGATACCATACCATATTCTTCTATAATGTCTTTCATCTGGATTATTGATTACATCGGCCGTGTTAGGGTAACAACCGGATCATCTGCAAATGCCCTTGTTCTGTAATCATCTTGCCTTATAGCTATTCCCTTCAGAGTACTCGAATCCCGTATTTTGTTCAACAAGACTCCTAAAGTTAAAATAAACAACTGTGGGGATAACGGGCAACCTTGTCTTGTTCCTTTTTCTATACTAAAGTTTGTAGTTAGACTTCCATTAATGATAATCTGTGCTGTTTGATCTTGGTAAATTGCTGTAACCGCTTGAACAAACTGATCCCCATCTTTGTTAAAGTCTTTAATAGAAAGTTCCAATTAACTCGATCAAAGGCCTTCTCCACATCCAAAAACACTAGCACTGCAGGGATCTATTTACTCTTCTCAAGATGTTCCAATAAGTCTATAATTTGCCTCACATTGTCCTTCATATATCTGCCTTCAATAAATCCTGCTTATCATGATGAATCACCTCTTGCATAACTGGCATTAATCTGTTGGCTAATACCTTTGCAAAAATTTTATAATCCGTATTCAGGAGAGATATTGATCTGAAATTTTACGGTTTTGTAGAACCTGTTTCCTCTTTTGGTATCGATGAAACAAAGGCTGCTTTCCATGAAGGGGGTATTTTACCCCCTTTTTGTATGCTACAAAATAAGTCTTTAAGATGTTCAATCATTTCTGCTTGTAAAGTTTTGTAATACACCACTGTTAAACCATCGTCCCTGGAGCTTTAGCTGTTTTCAATTGTTTAATTGCAATAATAATCTCCTCGACTGTTATTAGTTGATTCATTCTTTCCTTTTGCTCCCTAGAAATTTTCGTAACTCTCCTTTCTTCTAAATATTTATCTATAAGTTCATTCTGTATATCATCTTTGGCGTATAATTTGGTATAATAATCTAAAAAGGCTTCTTTAATTATACTTTGTTGAAAAACTTCCTTCCCTCCATACTCAATTCTACCAATAACTCGAGAGCTCTGCTGTTTCCTCAATGTGTAAGCCAACCACCTGCCCGGTTTGTTAGCATTACAAAATGTATTATGTTTTGCAAATTGTAAATTAGTTGCTGCTTGTTCTGCTATAAGCATTTGAAATTGGTCTTTCAAGAGTTTTATAATTTCTTGTAGTTTTTTATCTGTCGGATTTTTTATAAGTAATTGTTCTTTTTTCTTTATTTCTCCTTCTATTTCTAATCTTTTCCTTTGTTGATTTAATTTATGTTTAGAGTTCATATAAATCAATACCCCTCACATGTACGCTTTACTTGCATCCCAAACAATTTCAATAGGGGTACCCTTATTCAAGTTCATTTCAAAAAATTCTTTCATTTGTTTTTTAAGTTCATTTACCGTATTTTCCGGCATATAAGACGACTTTTTAATGAAGAAAAATCTTTTCAAAAGTCGGGGATCATCTTATATGCCGGGTATAAGCCTGCGGGTTGCTGCACGGAGCTTTCCCCACCGTCCCAGGCGTCCACGTGGACTCTCCGACTTCCCCAGACCCCCAGTGATGGCGAGCCCCAGCTGTCTGGGGAAGTCGGAGCGTCCACGTGGATGCCTGGGACAGTGGGGGAAGCTCCGTAAAGCAACCTGTAGGGTCCAGCATTAAGCGGCTTGCACCCTTGATGAGGTAGGCACAGCTTCCCAAATCTTGAGTTGCCAGCGCTCCCATAGCGTCATTAGTCAGCACCGGCAACTCAGATTCGGGAAGCTGTGCCAGCTCATCAAGGGTGCAAGCTGCTTAATGCTGGACCCTGTGGGTTGCTTCACGGAGCTTCCCCCACCATCCGAGGCATCCATGTGGACGCTCCGACTTCCCCAGACCCCTGGAGATGGCGAGCCTCAGCTGTATGGGGAAGTCGGAGCGTCCACGTGGATGCCTGGGACGGTGGCGAAAGCTCCGTGCAGCAAACCACAGGGTCCAGCATTAAGCGGCTTGCACCCTTGATGAGGTAGGCACAGCTTCGTGCCCACAACTCAAGATTCACGAAGCTGTGCCTACCTCATCAAGGGTGCAAGCCGCTTAATGCTGGACCCTGCGGGTTGCTGCACGGAGCTTTCGCCACCGTCCCAGGCATCCACATGGACGCTCCGACTTCCCCAGACCCCCGGTGATGGCGAGCCTCAGCTGTATGGGGAAGTCGGAGCGTCCACAGCCGCTTAATGCTGGACCCTGCGGGTTGCTGCACGGAGCTTTCGCCACCGTCCCAGGCATCCACGTGGATGCTCCGACTTCCCCATACAGCTGAGGCTCGCCATCACCGGGGGTCTGGGGAAGTCAGAGCATCCACGTGGATGGCTGGGACGGTGGCGAAAGCTCCGTGCAACAACCCGTAGGGCCCAGCATTAAGCGGCTTGCACCCTTGATGAGCTGGCACAGCTTCCCGAATCTTGAATTGCCGTTTTATTCCTCAGAATCGAGGAATAAAATCTCTAATAAGAACATAAAAACAATAAGGACCATTAGTAGAACTATTATTTTTAAATTGCTTTTACAGGTGTAATGTAATTTATTTGATAAATTTGAAATCTTTCCCTATGGCATGTTATTTGTAAGTATGTACAGGAAAATCACAAAGAGCCTTAGTAAACTTCTGGGAATCCAACTTATTATAATACATGGGAAAATAATTTTAATAAATATTTTGGAAAAGATACCAGTTCCTCACAATATGTGACTAATACTTGCTATCATACTTTTATAATTCTGTTCTCCTTGTATACATTATGAACCAATACTTAATTTAACACTCATTTTTTTAAAAATATTCCCCTGCCCACAATTAATTATGCTATCTAATTAACAATAGTATTATTTGTATGGTTATGCAACATCCACTTTAGAACAGGAATGGGAAAATATGAAGGTTGCAGACTTAATCTGGTTTAGCTAGCTTGCCCCTATTTGATGAGTCCCATCACTGCTCCTTTCCAGTGCTAGATCCCCAACTGGCAATGTAACTTTTGCTTTACTCATATTCATCTTTTTTCACATGGGTATAATGGGCAGTAATAATAATAATAACTTTATTATCATTGTACGTGTATGTGTATACACAGTATACCCATACAACAAAATTCATTTAACACCCAAAGACCAGGCCCAACACACATAACAATCCCCAAACACACTCCCAACCAGCACAATTCCCCACCCCTAAACCACCCAAGCATCCACACAACAGATTGTGTGGTTGTTCGGAGTCTCAGGACCCGAGGCTCCGGTTGCTGTTATGCAATGCCAGGTCCATTATAAATAAGGCCCCCCTCATCTGTGACCTTCTTCAAGAGGGGGGTGCGGACCTGGCCGGTATTACTGAGTAGCGGTCATTATTAAGGAAAGTCTGGATCCGAGGGAGGCCACTGTACCTCAGATAGCCGGGTGTGAGTCCATCTTTGTGAGGTGGGGTCCTGTTGGGCAGATGGGTTTGTTAGTCACGTACCTGGCTCCCTGCTGCGTGGCAACGACCCTGCCCGAGCTTCTCAATGTTGTAGCCGAGGTGGTGATTGGCACCCCCAGGCTTATGGTCATGGGGGATTTCAATCTGCCATCTATCGGCGAAACATCTGAGATAGCTCGGGAGTTCATGGCTTCCATGACGGCCATGGACCTGACCCAGGTAATTCAGGGCCCAACTCACATTGGTGGACACACCCTGGATCTAGTTTTTGTCTCTGGACAGTGGTTGAGTGGTCTTGATATTGGGGATATAGGCTTAGAACCCTTGTCATGGACTGACCACTCGCTCCTCCGGCTCGACTTTCTGACCGCTGCACCCCACCGCAGGGAGGCGGAACCGACCAGGTGGTTCTGCCCCAGGTGCCTGATGGATCCTGATAGGTTCCAGACGGAGCTTGGGCCATTTCCTGAGACACTGACACGCGACTCGGCCGAGGACCTGGTGGCTGCCTGGGATAGGGCGGCCAGTGGGGCCTTGGACCGTGTCGTGCCTTTGCGGCCTCTGACCCGGCGCCGAACCCACTTAGCCCCTTGGTTTACCGAGGAGCTGAGGGAGATGAAGCGCTGGAAAAGACACCTAGAGAGTGGTTGGAGGGCCAGCCGCTCCGAATCTGACTTGACACTAGTAAGAGCTCATATTAAGACTTACATAGTGGCGATAAAAGCGGCTAAGTCTAATTACTTTGCCGCTCTTATCGCATCATCAGCCGCCCTGTTTAGGGTGACCCGCTCCCTTCTTCATTTGGGAGCGCGGGAGGGTCCCGACGTGCTGAGGATTTTGTTCAATATCTGGATGATAAAATAACTCAGATTCGGGACGACCTGGCCACTGACTGGGTTGGTTCAGGTGGGGTGACCGAGCCTGGTCTTGAGAGTGTTATCTGGGCTGAGTTCGATCCTGTGGCTCCCGAGGAAGTGGACAGGATTCTGGGAAGACTGAACGCAACCACATGTTTACTGGACCCATGTCCCTCCTGGTTGGTGCTGGCCTCCCAGGAGGTTACACGAGGCTGGCTCCAGGAGATTATAAACGCTTCTTTGAGCAAGGGTGTCCTTCCGCCTGCCTTGAAGGAGGCGGTGGTGACGCCCCTCCTCAAGAAGCCCTCCCTGGACCCAGCTGTTTTAGCTAATTACCGTCCTGTCTCCAACCTTCCCTTCCTGGCGAAGGTTGTTGAGAGTGTGGTTGCGTGGCAGCTCCCCCAGTACCTGGATGAAGCTGTCTATTTAGACCCGCTCCAGTCCGGCTTCAGGTCTGGGTACAGCACCGAAACGGCATTGGTCGCGTTGGTGGATGATCTCTGGAGGGCCCGGGGTAGGGGATACTCCTCTATCCTGGTACTGTTAGACCTCTCAGCGGCTTTTGATACCATCGACCATGGTATCATATTGCGCCGGTTGGAGGGACTGGGGGTGGGGGGCACCGTCTTACGGTGGTTCTCCTCCTACCTCTCCGACCGGTCGCAATCTGTGTTGACAGGGGGGCAGCGGTCGACCCCGAGGCGCCTGGTATGTGGGGTGCCACAAGGGTCGGTCCTCTCGCCCCTCCTGTTCAACATTTATGTAAAGCCGCTGGGTGAGATCATCCGTGGTTTTGGGGTGGAGTTCCATCAGTACGCTGATGATATTCAGCTGTACATCTCCACCCCAGACCACCCCAACGATGCCGTGGAAATGATGTCCCAGTGCCTTGAAGCTGTGCGGGTCTGGATGGGGAGAAACAGGCTTCGACTCAACCCCTCCAAGACCGAGTGGCTGTGGCTGCCGGCGTCCCGATATAGCCAGCTGACTCCATCGCTGGTTATTGGGGGCGAGTCATTGGCCCCCACGGAAAGGGTCCGCAACTTGGGCGTCCTCCTGGACCCACGGCTGTCTTTAGAGGATCATACGACAGCCGTGGCCAGGGGGGCTTTTTATCAGGTCCATCTGATTCGCCAGCTGCGACCCTTTCTAGATCGGGACTCCCTACGCACGGTCACTCACGCTCTTGTCACTTCCCGTCTGGACTACTGTAATGCTCTCTACATGGGGGTCCCCTTGGGGTGCACCCGGAGGCTCCAACTGGTGCAGAATGCGGCCGCGCGGGGGATTATGGGAGCGACGGGACGCTCCCACGTGACACCTCTCATGCGCGAGCTGCATTGGCTGCCGGTGGACTTTCGGGTGCGTTTCAAGGTGTTGGTAACCACCTTTAAAGCGCTCCATGGCTTAGGGCCAGGGTACTTACGGGACCGCCTTCTGCCGCCAATTGCCTCCCACCGGCCGGTTCGCTCCCACAGAGAGGGCCTCCTCAGGGTGCCGTCAGCCAGACAATGCCGGCTGGTGACCCCCAGGGGGAGAGCCTTCTCTGTGGCCGCACCCACCCTCTGGAATGATCTGCCTCCAGAGTTAAGAACAATCTCTGACCTCCCGACCTTCCGGCGGGCTTTAAAAACCCATCTTTTTCAGCTCGCTGGCTTAGCCTGATTCCTATAGTATTTTATCATTTTAGAGTTTTATTTTAATATGAAGTTAATTTTAATCTATGGCCATTTGTATTGTTATTTTATGAAATTTTAACTTTTGTATGTTTGTTTTTTAATTGGCTGTGCACCGCCCTGAGTCTGTAAGGAGAAGGGCGGTATATAAATCTAAATAAAGTAAAGTAAAGTAAGTAAGACCAAGTAATACTGTCCAACAGCTCATTGATGGTTGCCCTTTAATTCATTGTTGAGTGCAATTATAGCTCTGGGATAATGCCAGTAGCTGATCTCAATGGCATTTCTACCAGAATACCAACAGTTCTCATGCTGCTCTTCCTCCCTGAGAAAATAGCATTAGGCTGGGCAAAATCAGAAGGATCAAAAGGAACCAACCTCTGGTTTATTAGATGGAACTTTGAATCACAGAAGTAATTGTCATTGAGTAGAAGTTCCTAATGTAATGGTTATTATTTCGATACTGTCTTCATATTAACATCAGTGTAGTGAAGGGAGATGCTAGATCCTGCAGTTTGGCAGTTCAATTCTTACCGGTTCAAGGTTAACTCAGCCTTCCATCCCAATGATTTTGTCCAGCCCATTTTTGGAGTTTTGTGTGACATTATTTCCAATTTGCTTTTTTTCCCTCCCTTTTTTAGATTTGTTCCAATACACACAAAGGGAATAAACATGTGTATAGCAAAACATACGTTACTGCAATACTTTTCTGTGAGAAATACTTCATTTTCTGGAAAAATTTCAGGGGTGCCAACATTTACAGCCATGACTGTATGTTTATAAGTGACAGTTTTCCTGCTAAGTACCTGCATGTCATAAGCATTTGAATTAAAATTACCATATTGAAATCAAATCTGATGTTTTTTAAGTTTTATTTGGTGTGCGTTGGAAGAGGGGTCATCTTATACGGCGAGTATAGCCCAAACCCTATATTTTAACAGGAAAAGTAGGGGGTCGTCTTATACGCCCAGTTGTCTTATACGCCGGAAAATACGGTACATTCTTTTCATATCTAAACAAATTTTCGTTTAATCTCCACGATTTCTCCTTCTTTCCCATTTCTATTTCTATCCATACCGGGCTATGATCAGTTAGAGTCCTCGGAAAAATCTTTGTTTTCTTTGTTTTTAAAAGTAAATCAGCTGTAACTAGAATGAAATCAATCCTGGAGAAGGATCTATGTCGATCTGAAAAAAAGGTAAAGTCCAATTCTTTTGGGTTCTGCACTCTCCATACATCCTTCAGTTCCAGGTCTTCTCTCATATCAAAAAAAGTCTGTGGTAATTTAACACATGATTTTGCCAAGCTCTTCTTATCTTTTTTTATATCTATTACTCCATTCCAATCTCCCATAAGTAGAATAGATCTATAATCCCATTGCAATATTTTAGAATGTAATAATTTATAAAAGTTCTCTTGTTGCTGGTTGGGAACATAAATTCCAATCACCAAAAGTGGACCATTCTGTGTATATAATTCGATTGCTATATATCTTCCGCAATCATCTACTTCTATAGTTTTGGCTGATAATCTTTTCTTTATATAAATCACAACACCATTCTTTTTCTCTGAATTTGAAGCTATGAATTGTACACCTAATTTGGAATTCATCAAGTATTTTTGATCCTGTATTCTGATATGAGTTTCTTGCAAGCAGATAATGTCATTGTTAAATTGTCTCAAATAGTGAATTATTTTCCTTCTTTTCTGTGGTAGTTCAGTCCATTGACGTTCCAAGATAGAAATTTAATTGTCATTTGTAGTCTCATGAAGCGTTAAGAGCATTTGCTGAAGTTTCTGTTCCAGAGTAGTAGTCTTCAGCCTGGCTCCTCCCATGGCTTCAGGTTTCTGTGGTTTACCATTGGCACCCTTCTTATCTTGTGGTGGGATAGACCTCTGCTGCTGTTGCTTGTCTAGGATTTGCTTGTGGGCTGCTCAAGTTATACGCTGGTCTTTAGGTTCCTGCAACAATTCAAGGTCCAATGCCACCTCTCTTGTATTTCTGGGTGGCCCTTTTCTTGTCTCTGAAGAATCTAACAATGGTTCATCCAAAGAGCCCCCTATTGCTCCTTGAATTTCCGCTATTGCTCATTGAGTTTCCATTGCCTCCAGCTCCATCTGTTTCCGCTGTTCCTCAGTCTGTTGTTCAAATTCCTTCTCTTTATCACCCTCCTCTATAGCTAGCACTGAAGATGTATATGGAGATGCTGCACCAGTTTTAAGAACTCTGAAATAAAATTCTTCTGCTTTTTCAACAGTATTTAGTCGGTATCTCTCTCCTTGATATCTCAGTATTATACCAACTGGGGCATCCCACCTAAATGGTATCTGTTGTTTCTTTAACTCAGTCACCAAAAATCCAAAGTCCTTTCTATCTTTTAGCATCTTAGGCGGTAATTCTTTGTAGATCCCAATCTCTTTTCCATCCACTTGAACAGTAGAAACAAAAGACCTTTGCAAGATATCATTTCTCATTTTTCTGTCTGTAAAGTAGATCACCACATCTCTAGGCAAGTTCCTTTGTCTTGCCACCCAAGAATTCACTCTGTAGACCTTGTCAATTTTGCACAGAACATTTTCAGGATTAACCTTTAACATCACAGCCAATGCACCAGCACAAACCATTCTCAAATCCTCTCTATTGTTTTCTTTTATTCCTCTCAGTCTTAAAGCAAACTCCATAAATCTGAATTGCATCATAGTCACTTCATTTTCAATTCTTTGAGTTTTGTTATCCACATTGAAAATTTTATTGTCAGCTTCCCTCATTTTAGATTCAAATTCTGAACTGAGTTCACCCACTTTTTTATCAATCTCAACAACTGCTTCTGACAAACCAGTAACAACTTTCAGCATATCTCGCTTCATCTTGTCATACTTTTCTTGAACCATCTCCTTAATTTCCTGCTGAGATTTTTCCATAACTTCAGTTTGGTTCCTTAGAGCCACAGCAATAAATTCTTTCAAATCTTTAAATCCAGTCTCCTGTTCTTGGCTCTGAGTCTGAGTCTCTGACTGCTCTTTTGTTTGATGAGTGGGGGGAACCCCCCCCCTGCAGCTTTAGGAGTGGCTTAGTCTGCTTTGAAGCCATAGTACTACGCAGTCTTATTCTTTCTAGGAAAGAAGTCCACAGAGTTCTTTTAAAAACTTACCCAGCTTTAATCAAATTTATGAAGAAAAGGGAACAGATGAAAATCACTTTAAGAAAACTTTTCTCTTTTCTTCTAACAAGCGCTGTTGCTTTAAGTACTTTAGCATGCGTTGGAACACACAGGCATTTCCACTTTCGCTTTCAGCTTTTTTCCTCCACTGAAGCCAGACACCATTTTAATTTACTTTCACTCCTTCTCCATTCTTTAGTTTATTGACAGGGCTAGCACAAATACTTGCGTTTTTGGTTTAAAGTCCTGGTTTCACCCAGCTTAGTTTGAAAGATTCGATTACTATTCAGTGCTGGAGTTCGTCGCGTCATCTGGCTCTGCTGAAAGCAGAGTTGTTCCCGGAGTCCGGAGCCTTGGTGGAGCCTCGGCGAGCTGGATAGGGAGCCTCACCCTGCTTCCTCCCCAGAAGCAAAAAAGACTTCTGGGGGCTTCACAGGGGGCTCTACCTGGTCTCGCCGGCAGGTTTCTTGAGGAGGGGTCTCACCACCACCTCCTTCAAGGAGGCAGGGAAGCTCTGTTAACCCAAGGAAGCAGTAATCACTGCCTGGATCCAGTCACATGTAACCTCCCGAGCCAAATAAACAAGCCAGGAGGGACAAGGGTCCAACAAACATGTGGTGGTACTCAGCTTCCCCATGATCCTGTTCACTTCCTCAGGAGTAACAGGATCAAACTCATCCCAGATAACCAGACCCGTCATCACCCACTCAACCAACCCTGCCAGTCAGAGTCCAGCCCGTCCCAAATCTGAGCAATGTTGTCCAGCAGATGTTGGCTATACTCCTCGGCCCTCCCCCGCATAGGGTCATCCCCTGCTCCCTGATTCAAAAGGGAGTGGGACACCCCAAACAGGGCATCTGGGCGATTAACTGCAGATGCAATGAGGGCAGAGAAGTAAAGATGCTTTGCTGCCTCCATCTCCACTAGATAAGATCACATAAAGGATCTTAACTGTGCTCAGTCAGACTCAGAATGGGTGGATCTCCAACAGCTCTCTAGGCCTCTCTTCTGTCGCTTCATCCCCCGGAGCTCCTCAGTAAACTAAGGGGCCAACCGGGATCTGCATCGGGTCAGAGGCTGCAAAAGCATGACCCGGTCAAGAGCCCCAGTGGCTGCCTTTTCCCAGGCATCCACCAGAGTCTCTACCAGAGTGTGGGAAAGAGAGACAGGTATAGTCCCAAGCTCTGTCTGGAACCACTCAGGGTCCATCAGGCACCTGGGGCAGAACCAAGAGGTCGGTCCCGCACCCCAGTGGCAGAGGGCAGCATAATGGAAGTCCAGCTGAAGGAGATAATGAACGGTCCATGACAGGGGGTACATAACTGGCATACCCCCACCGAACTCACTATGCCACTACTCCAAGATAAAAATGAGATCAGGCATGTCCCCCCCCCACAAATTGGGCCCTGAATTACCTGAGTCAGGTCCATGGCTGTCATGGAAGCCATGAACTCCTGGGCCGCCCCCGATGCCCCACCTAGGGAAGGCAGGTTAAAGTCCCCCAGAACAATGAGTCTGGAAAACTCAACCATCAGCCCTGATAGGGCATCCAGCAGCCCGGGCAGAGCTATTGATATGCAGCTGGAAGATAGGTACGTATTCAACAGGCCCCACTGACCTCAAGGACCCTATCTCATGAGTAGGGACTCGCACCCATCCATCTGAGGAGTAGTGGTCTCCTGTGGACTATGGGCCTCCCTAATAACAACCGCCACCCCCCTCCATCCCTCCCCTGGGTCCTTGGTGTAGCACCCAAAAACCTGGTGGGCAAAGTTCAGTCAGGGAGACACCTCCCTCCGAGCCCAGCCAGGTCTCCGTAATGCAAGCCAGGTCCGCATTTTCCTCCTCGATCAGCTCACTGATGAAGGGGGCTTTGTTAACCATGGACCTGGCTTTAAAGTAAACCAGCCTGAGCCCAGAGGCCCTATCTCTCAAACCCCCAGGAAGTCAGGCAGAACCAGGAGGGCCGGAGTGGACCACCGCTCGACAATAGCAGGGGAGTGCTCCCAACCTCCAATACGGCCCTCCACTCCTCCATCCATGGCCATTCCCCATCGCTACAGGGATCTGTGCCCCTCCCTGCTCCCTCAGAGTCCCCAGGGACCCCAACCCCACTCCAACCTCACCACAACCCTCCCCTGACCTGGACTGACAACAACCTGGGGGAGCCCCTCAGCCACCTGTCGGGTATCATAACCCCTCCCACTCCCTAATCCCTTTAAAAACCTAATTAAGAAAGAGTGTAAGGAACTCCTTTTAAAAACCCCAAGTCCCTTATGCCACCTCTTGGGATCCCAAGATCCATCATTAAGGTACTTCTTGGCCAGGCTGGCGGGCCACATACAGGAATGGGGAGCATTCCTCAGAGCATATAAGTCCGTTCTTGCGTAAGTCTGTACAACCATCATCAGCCATGGGTATGGATACAACAATGGTGAATCAGGAACGATGGAGCAACAGAACAGGCCCAAGCCTCCTCAGCAATCTGGAATATATCCCTGCCTGATGCCCCCTCACAGCACCAGGGAGGGACATGAGATGACAAACATCACCACCCTCTCACCGCAGCAAAGTCCCCATATTCGCTGGGAGATCTCTTGGGGTGAAACTCTCGGTCATTGCTGCCCTCTCACCGTAGCCCAGCCGGGTTCAGCTGGAAAAAAACCCCAACCACCTTCTCACGGTGATGGGAGTCATTTCCCCAGGAGATAGACCAGTCCAGGGAGGAAAAAGGGGGATCCACAACCTCCAGGTCATTGAGGGCCTGGCACGATGGTCTTCAGGCACAATCCCTGTCACTGCGGGGGTTTTTTTGTTTGCCAGCTGTGCTTGAACTTTAAGACTTACGGTAGCTGAAGCACTCTTATCTCTAAACTACTGCGCATATCCACATTCTTTTTTTTCTTCTATTCTTTTTGTTCGCCTGCCAAGAGGTAAGGCAGGAACACTGCCAGGATGTAACTAATTAGCTAGTAAGATTGTTTTTTTTTTTTAATAATAAAATAAGTTTCTTAGAATGTATCCTGGCTTATTTTCTCTTAAAAGTATATTTCAAGGAAAAGCCACGGTTCACCTCTAATTAAGTGCAATTACCCTAGGAGGGCTGATTGCCACCCTGAAAATCCCCAGGAAGATCCAAGTGGAGAAAGAGCCCCCACACCCTGTGGGGTACAGGTGATTCAACAAGTTCTTACTAGTCTATTAGACCACCTCATCCCCAATGATGGAAATTGGGTGTGGGGCTATCAATCCAAGGCGGCTGTAGCAGGGGTCCCAAGCAAAGGTGTCAAGGATCAAAATCCAGGCAAAAGCCATCAAGACGCAAGGGACCTCCAAGGCCCAGCACAACCTGTCCTTCCAGCCAGGCAGGAATACATCCCACTGGCTACAATGGCAGGGGCCGGGAAATCAAGCGTTGCAGCAGTTCACAGTCCACAACCAGCAGCAGCCAGCAGAGGGCAGAAGTGATCTTCGTGATGGTCGAGCCAGCTGTAGCAGGTCTCATGCCCAAAACGCCGGCCCGCAACCACCCTGTGGCGACTCCCCAGGATCCGAGCTGTAGGATCCCCAACAACAGTGGCAATGGTGGACGGGATCTGACATGAGCCCCCCCCCCCCCGGCTCCCAGACAACACTCTCATGGCCCTCTAGTCACAGCCACCTCCAGTTTTTCCTCGGCTCCACAGCTCCAGTTTCCCTCGGCTCTGCAGCTCTGCAGCTCCACAACTGATCACCACACTGCCTCTACATCAGCCTCCAACTCCTCCACTTGCCTGGATTCAACATGAGGACTTACGAGGACCACCGAACCCACTGGTAATCCCTATTCCCAACCCATCCCAGGGGCTAACATAAAATAGACCCCTGGAGTCCCAAATTCAACCAAAGCCGCCCACCCCATGTGGAGGCTCAGCAAGTCATGGCAGCCATTTTGAAAATTAAGAATCTCATTGCTCTCCTTGTGTCTGTAGCGGAATTAAAAGGTATCTACCACCTGTATGTCTATATATATTTAGTTGTATATAAACCACTGTTAATTATCTAAAGGCTCTGTGTGCTGTGTGCTGTGCTTTGCTCCTGAGATCATCTCATAAGTCACTCTGCAAAACTGTGACAATTTCTTCAAAAATCTATATCCTGGCTGGCAAAGAGATACAATGATTTTGTAGCACATAACCTCAGCTATATATTGTTGCAGAAACATTTGTTGAGCATGCTGCATGATAGCTGCTTCATGCTAAGCACTTTAAATGTCTCTGTAGTTATTGGACCTATCAATAGTTCTTCAGTTTATTAGGAAGCAAGATCTTTACTCAGAAAAGAATGGGTTAATCTCAAAGCATCATAGTCTGCTAGAAAACCTTCAGGATCCATGAAAATAAAATTCAATAAAATTCAACTCTAGGCAATATGTAATAAAAGTGACAGCACACAAACAGGTTACAATAATTATAAAATAAACAACAAAAACCATGGAAGATAAAATCAACCATGTTGTTGTTGTTAGTTGTGAAGTCATGTCCAACCCATCGCATAGACAATGTTCCTCCAGGCCTTCCTGTCCTCTACCAGCCCCCAGAGACCATTTAAGCTCACCCAACTGCTTCAATGACTTCATCCAGCCATCTCATTCTCTGTCGTCACCTTCTTCTTTTGCCCTCAATCTTTCCCAGTATTAGGCTCTTCTTCAGTGAGTCCTTCCTTCTCATTAGGTGGCCAAAGTATTTGAGTTTCATCTTCAGGATCTGGCCTTCTAAAGAGCAGTCAGGGTTGATCTCCTTAGGACTGACCGGTTTGAACACCTTGCAGTCCAAGGGACTCACAGGAAGCAGAAGTACTGTAGATGTTTTTCTGGAACTCCCTAGCACATATTGGCAATTTGATCTCTAGTTCCTCTGCCTCTTTGAAATCCTGCCTGTACTCGATCCATATACTGATGGAGTCTAGCTTGTAGTAGTTTAAGCATAACCTTACTAGCATCAACCATATCCTCATACAATTCAGCTGAGATTCCAATCATCTTACTCCAAGGTCTAGGACCATGATGACAAATCTATGGTATGTCTGCCAGGGGTTGCACACAGAGCCCTCTCTGTGGGCATGCATGCCATCACCCCAAAATCAATAAACCAAGGAGCTTGTAGGGTTTTGCCTCTCTAGGAAGCAGTGTCTGGGAGGCCAGCAAGGCATGGGAAATTTTGGTAGGAGTAATTTGCAGTTGCTCTTCTCAGACTCAGAAGCCCAGAGGAAGCGAAGCCCTCCTTCTCCCCCTGAAACTTGGAAAGGAGCATAGGAGGGGGAGGGTCCACCATGACCAAAGGTGGCCTTGGAGGGAGTTTTGCTGAATCTGGAGGGCTAATGGAGGCCCAGGGGTCTCCCCTTTAGGCAGGGAGCAGCAGCAGTGGAGAACCAAGCAGGGCAAATGGCTGCGCTAGTGGCCTCCCCAAGGGGCGTCGCAACTCTGAGGCTGAGCAGTGGCACTTCCACAGCTATGGCTCCCAGCACTGGCAGAAGTAGAAGAGAGGAAGGAGAGTGCAAGGATTACCTCTCCTTTCAACTTAAGAAAGTAAAAACTCTTGAAACGTAATACTTCAAAAGGAACCTTTTATTAAGCAGAAGTGACAGCAATGGATTCAAAGCAATGTTTGAATACCCTTAGGCAAGACAAGTAGAATTAAAGTAGAGACCCCTCCTTTAAGCCAGAATGCAGATTTTAGCCAATACACAAGTGTGAAGATGTTTTCTTTACCAGCTGCCCTGAGAATCAGATAAACATGTATTCACATTGTTATCCTTTAAAGTGAAACAGCCCACATGACTGTCATAAACATTCCTTAATGTTAAGGAGATCTCAGGGCGCTTTGGCACCAGGATATAGGTTGTAAAGTATCTGTTGTCACAGACAATGCTAGTAAATCAAATCCAAGTCTCCCTCTTCTCCCAATTGAATGACAGTATCATTTTTAGGGATCCGACATGCTACCTTCCTTAGAAAACAAAAGGGCCCACCTGTGAAAAAATATAAACAAAAAATTCATGATAGTATATTAACAACGTTTGCTAGGGTATTGTGAGTGAAATTTTCTCAGTAAGGTTGGAGCCTAACATGGTGTTTAGTGATCCATTCATTTTGGGCTGAGGGTAAATGTTTCGAAGCAACTAAGTACTGGATTTTCCCTCTGTTGATCCTAGAGTCAAGGATTTCCTTGATTTCAAAGTGTTGTTCACCTTGAATCATGATGGGAACAGGTGGTGTAGATGCAGGTGGTCTGAGGGTTGAGATTACTTCTTGTTTGAGTAAATTAAAGTGGAATACTGGGTGGATTTGCCTGAGAGTCTTTGGAAGAAGTAGTTCAACTGCTATTGGATTGATGACTCTAGTGATGAGGAAAGGTCCAATGAACTTTGGCCCTAGTTTCTTTGATGGCTGTAATGATTTCAGGAATTTTGTAGGTAAGTATACTCTATTTCCAACATGGAAATAGGTTCCATCCTTTTCTTGTCAGCTTGAATTTTAAAAGCTTCTCTAGCTTCCTTTAAGGCTAATCTAACTACTGGCCATGTGTTTTGCAAATTATCCATCCACTCCTTAAGTGAGGGGATGGTGGGTTCTTCTGTGGGTAGTTCAGGCATGGGGCTGAAATCCTGGCTTGTCACTACTCTAAAAGGGGTAAAACCAGTGCTTGAGTGTACAGAATTATTAAATGCAACATCAGCAAAGGGTAAAAGTTCAGTCCAGTTATCCTGTTGAAAATTAATAAATCATCTTAAATATTGTTCTAGCACCGAGTTCAGTCTCTCAGAATTTCTGTTAGTACACACATGATGAGAACAGTTCAACCCCTGGACAGTGCCAAGTAAGTTCAAAAATGCCCTCCAAAATTTGGTGGTGAATTGAACCCCTCTGTCAGAGATGATCCTTTGTGAAGCTGATAAATGTGTATTAGGAATAATTTGGCTAAACTTTTAGCAGTTGGGATCTTTTGACAAGATATAAAATGTCTTTGTCTTGAAAACAGATTGTCATGACCCAAATAACAGTATTTCCCGCACTATCTGGCAATTCTACAATAAATCCATAGCAATCTCTCTCCAAGGCACTCAGCTACTTTCTGCAAGAGACCTGGGGTTTTCCCTGACATCTTTTTGCTGCTGCACAAATGGGAAAGCTAGCTACATAGCTTTCTATGTCCTTTTTTAGTGATGCCCAACAAAATTGTCTTTTAATTGGGTGTAAAATTTTCACAAAACCAAAATGTCCAGCTAATTTGGAGTCATGGCACCTTTCATTAAGTATAATCTTTGGCTGGTTGGAACATACAACTTTCCTCCCACCCAAGTCAAGTCCTCTTTCATCAGACAGCTGGATTTGTGGTTCATTCATCGGTGGCCAATGCTTGTTTAAAAGTTTGGGAGGTGTCATTGTCCATCAATATTTCTTGTTTTGCCTGGGATCTGGTGATTACTTTAGCAGCTAGTTGATTGTTTTGTATTATGGGTTTGATTACATCTGACTTCACACTATTCTATTACGGTTTTCTGGATAGTGCATCTGCCAGAAAGTCCCTCACCCCACCCAAGGAGGTATTTTAGAGTAAGATAAAACTGTTTACAGTACTGAGCCCATCATACTTGTTTTGGAGAGAGTTTCCTTGGGGTCTTTAGGGCTTCTAAATTTTTATAATCAGTCCAGACTTCAAAAGGGTTCTTACTGCCTTCTAGGAAATGCCTCCAGATTAACAGTGCTGAACAAACTGCATAAGCCTCCTTCTCCCAAATGGTCCACTTTTGCTCAGTCTCAATCAAATTTTGATGTGTAAGTGCATGGTTGTAGCTGATCTTGCTCATTTTTTGTAAGCAGGACTGCTCCTATTGCCACATTGTTGGCATCTGCTTGTATGACAAATGGTTTCTCCATGTCCGGTGTTTTAGAATTGGTTCTTCTGAGAAAAGCCATTTAAGTTTTTCAAATGTGCTTGGCATTCCATAGTCCAGTTCAACGGCTGTTTTGGTTTAGGGTTGCCCTCCCCCTTTGTTTTTAAGAGCTTTGTAATAGGGAGGACAAGCTGAGCAAAAGCATGGATAAACTGGTGGTAAAAGTTGGTGAAACTCAGGAAGCTTTGTAACTGTTTACACATGTGCGGTGGTTCTCAATCAAGTACAGCCTGCACTTTTTGAGGGTCCATTTCTATGCCCTAGTGTGAAATGCAGTACCACAAATAGTCAATCTTCTCTTGGTGGAATTCACATTTAGAAAGTTTAGCATAAAGTTTGGCAGAGCGGAGTTTGTTTAAAACAGCCCTGACTAGTTTTACATGTTCTGCTTTGGTCTCGGTATATATTAAAACATTGTCCAAGTATACCAGGACCCCCTTATACAAATGCTGATGTAGCACTTCATTTATTAATTGCATAAACACTGTGGGGGCTCCTTCTAACCCAAAGGAGAGCACCTTGAACTGGTAATACCCGAGAGGGGTGTTAGATGCTGTTTTCCACTCGTCCCCCTCCTTAATTCTGACACTGTAGTTAGCCTCCCTTAAATCCAGCTTTGAAAAAATTTTCCCTTTAGTGAGGGGTGCTAGCATATCTTTCATAAGGGGGAGGGGATACATGTTCTTACACACTGATTGTATTTAAATTTCTAAAATCAACACAAAAACGTTTTGAGCCATCTTTTTTTTCTCTAAATAACACTGGAGCTGCGATTTTTGGTCAGGCTGGCTCGATGAAACCCATTGCTATGTTTTTCTCAATAAATGTTCTCAGTTCTTCCAACTCTCTCAGAGACATGCTGTACATCTTGGGTTTAGAGAGGCTAGAGGCGGGTAAGATTGCTATCACACAGTCAGTGGCGTGGTAGGGAGGGAGCTCATCTGAGGCTTTTTTGCTAAAAACTTCAGCCAAATCCTTGTATTCTATGGTTATGTCTCAGTTTGCATGGCGTGACCAGGCATGGCTGTTTCTTGATGCTCTGCTCCCTCAGTGTCTTTATGTGGATTCTCGGCAAAAGTCACGTGCATCTGAAATTTTCTGATGCCTTGTTTCCAATTAATTTGGGGGTTCCATTTTTTCAGCCATACAAGGCCCAAGACTAATGGCCATTCCATGCCAGGTGCCACTATAAATGTAAGTATTTTCTCGTAGCTTCTGATGTCTATATGTAGAGGCTCGGTGGCAAAAGAACCTGGCTCCCCAGCCCCCTGCTATTGACCCAAGCAGAAAGCGATGGGGTTTTTCAGCTTTCTTACATTAATCCCCAACTTCCCTACTAGGGTTGGGCTGATAAAACAGTGGGTGTACCTTGCGTCCACTAGAGCAGAGATATTTATCTCCTTGTCCTCGTTTGGGATAAATAGTCTTAGGGGGAGGGTAAGCAGTTTAATTGGTTTACTTACCAGTGGTTCATCTTCTGGATTGCTTCCAAATGAGTGTGATTCCTCCTGCTGAGATGCCAGGGTTTTCTCCACAAAGGGGGTAGTGGTGGAAATTCTACAATCTCCCTGCTCCTCAGGGCAGTCTCCTTCCCTGAGTATTGCAAGTCCCCCCCCCCACCAGTGGGTGGTTCCAGGCAGGTGTTTGCAAATGACACTCTGCAGCTTGGTTCCCCTCTTTTCCACACTTGAAACAGGCTGAGGATTTTGGAAAAAATGCAGTGTGTGGTTTAAGGAGCTCTTGCTTGCATTGGGGTGGGGATTTCTTCCATACTCAGCCTGCTCAGTACTGGTTTGTGGTCATATCAATCTCGGTTTCTTCGGTGGTGATGTACCACTCATGTAGGTGATTTGGTGTTCCTCGGGCCACACAGACATTGTATAGATCATCACTCAGCCCATCTCTGAAACAGCTCACCAAAATATCCTCTGGCCGGGTCACATAATACGCGAGGTCCCAGAATTCTTCAGTATACTCTGCTACTGGCCGTGGCCCCTGTCTCATCACCTTAATGAAGTTGCGTGCTTTGCAATCTGCTAGTGGGTCCACAAACCAGCCTCGCAGGGCCATCATGAAACAGTCAAAATCCCGCAATTCCAATGCATTAACGTTATGCACAGTCACCATCCATCTGGCAGTGGCACCCTCTGGTCACAACTTGCACTTGGGATTCTTGCATTTGGAAATCACACCTGTACTCTTGCATGTAGATCAGCATGTGTGCCATGAAGAATCCTAATTGTTGTGGATCCCCATCAAACTTCACCCCAAGGGAGGGAATTTCTCTTTCCAGTTGCGGGACTCGGGGTTGGTTGGGAATGGGCACCAGTGTGCATGCTGCTTGGAGGAGAGTTTTTGCTGGGTCTTCTCCTGCTGCTGCTGCACCATCTGCTCAATAGGCAGGATCTAGAAGGGGGGTGCCTCCCCTGGCATCATCCATGACTGCAGCCCTTTCAGTGCTCCTTGGTTGTCATCCTGGCTCCCTTTGGATATTGAGATTTTCCAAAGTTTCAATCACCAATTGGGTTATATGCCTCTTCAGATATTCCTCCCTCAGTGGTGCTTTGGTTAGTTCCCCTGGCCAGCAAGGGCTTCTAGTTCTAGTTTCCACCCCGGTTTTCAGTTACTGTGGTTGAGGTTGACTCCTCTGGTTCTCTCATCCAGCTATCTTTCTTCCTGATGCCAATTGACCAGCAGGGCTTTTTGAGATTCTCCAGGGTTACCTCATCCTCCCTGATTGGGTGTACGAAACAGGCATCTGGCTGGGTAGTGGTTGATGTCTCCACCCAGCATTCAGCTTCTCCCAGTTCCCTGCTTTAATACCAAAAGAAGAGGCAGATCTGCAATATATAAAGAATTATAGACTTTATTGAATGCGGATTATAAGATTTTTGCATCAATCATGGCTGAAAGATTAAAGAAATTATTAATTGAGTTTATACATTTGGACCAAAATGGCTTTTTACCAAAAAGACAAATTAGAGACAATATGCAAATTATATTAAATACACTAGAATATTGTGAATTACATTCAGGGAAGCAAATAGTGCTGTTGTTTTTAGTTGTGCAAAAGGCGTTTGATAATGTGAATTGGCAATTTATGATAAAATAGTTGAAAATGATGGATTTTGGAGACAGATTCATAAATATGATTCAAACTATATATAGAGACCAAGCGACAAAGGTGATGGTAAATGGTGAAGTGACAGGGAAAATGGATATCAGAAAAGGAACAAGACAAGGATGCCCTTTGTCTCCATTACTATTTATATTGATATTAGAGGTTTTAAATAGAAAAGTGAGCCAGGAAAAGAAAATAAAAAGAATGAGAATCAAAAAAGAAGAATATAAATTACAAGCATTTGTGGATGATTTGGTGTTTTCATGGAAAATCCAATAGAGACAGTGCCAAAATTCTTCTATTAGAGCAAATAGAAGAATATGGGAAAGTAGCAGGACTGAAAATCAATAAAGACAAGACAAAAATATTAGTTAAAATATGAGAGAAAATAAAAAAGGTAGATAATGGAGAAACTGAATATCCACACTGTGAAGAAAGTGAAATATTTGGGCATTCATTTGACATCAAGACATGCAACGCTCAAAGAAGACAATTATTATAAACTGAAAAAACAAATTGAAACAGACCTGGAGAAATGGAGAAACTTGCAATTATCACTAATGGGAAGAATAGCATTAATAAAAATGAATGTATTACCATAACTATTACTTTAATAGCAAGGAAAGAGAGCAAGAATCAACATAAAAATACTGCAAGATGCAAGAACTAGAGGTGGGTTTGGTCTACTGAATTGGGAACCGTATTATCAAACGGCAGCCTTAACATGGATTAAAGAATGGATTTTATTGAGGAATACAAGGCTATTGACTTTGGAGGGTCATGATTTACAACTGGATTGGCATGCCTTTTTTAAAAAATTTTTATTAAATTAAAAACATACATACATTAAAGAATACAAACAAAATACATATAAATACAAGTAAAACAATACACAACATATAAACATTTAAGCATAGCATCTTGTTTTGTAAGATTTCTTCTGATTTTGTGCAAAACTGATTCTTGCTGCAGTCAGAATATGTGTGATCAAATATATTATTTCTTTTTTGTAGTTTTTTGTAAATATACCCATTAGATATGTTTCCGGTTTTAAAGGTATTTTTGTGGTGTTATTTCTTCCAATTGGATTTTGATTTTGTTTCAAAATTGTTCAGCTTCTGGGCACAACCACCACATGTAGTAGTATGTCCCTTTCTGTGTTTTGCATTTCCAGCAAAGTGGGGAAGTATTGGGGAACATTTTTGAAATTCATGCTGGGGGGAGATGCCATCTATAGAACATCTTATAGGCATTTTCTTTGTATGGTACTGCTAGAGTCAATTTGCTGTTCACTTTCCATAGTTTTTCCCATTTGCTTAGTTCAAAGCTATGTCCAAAGTTCTTTGCCCATGTGATCATATTCTCTTTTACTATTTCCTCTTCTAATTTGTATGAAAGTAAGAAGTTGTAAATTTTAGTTATTAATTTCTCATTTGGGCCCAATAATATCTTGTCCAATTCTTTTTGGATTCCATAATTCTCCATGTCCATTTTGAATCTGGATTTTAGTTGTACGTATGGCCACCAGTCAATTTCCACCCCTTGTTCCTTTAATTCTTCTCTTGTTTTTAATTTTCCTTCATCATTTAAGAGGTCTTGATATCTTTTCATTTTATTAGTATCCATCGTGTTTGGATATATTTGTGCTTCCATGGTTGAAATCCACCGTGGGAATCTATCATAGTGGCTCTTCCTAATTTCAGTCCATATCTTTAACAGTGTCTCTCTTACAATGTGTTTTCAAAATTGTTCATGTTTTTTAGGTTTCTTTTCCCATAGATATGCGTGCCATCCTTTTATCAAATCACAGCCTTCTACTGTTAGTATGTGTTTGTTTTTGAGTTTGATCCATTCTTTAATCCATGTTAGTGTTGATGCTTTGTAGTAAAATTGCCAATCTGGAAGCCCCATTCCTCCTCTTTCTCGTTTGTCTTGTAGGTGTTTCAATTTGATTCTCACCTTTTTCTCCTGCCAGATATATTTTGATATCATCTTATCCAAATCTTTAAAGTAAGTTCTTCCTGCATTTATTGGTATCACCTGAAACAAATGCAACATCCTTGGCAGAATATTCATTTTAATGGAGGCAATTTTACCTAAAAGTGACAACTGTAATTTAGTCCAAAATTCCAAATCTTTTGCTATTTGTTTGGCCAATTTATTGTAATTGTCATCTTTGAGTGTTGATATTCTATTGGTGAGCCAAATCCCTAGGTATTTCACTTTCTTTGCTATTTGTATTCCTAATATGTTTTCCATTTCTTCTCCTTGGTTATTGGTGAGGTTCTTCGTTAGCATTTTCGTTTTTTGTTTATTGATTTTTCAGGCCTCCTACTTCCCCGTATTGTTCTATTTTAGACAATAATTTGGGTCCTGATTGTAATGGTTGTTCTAGGATGAGTACTATATCATCTGCAAATGCTTGCAATTTATACTCCTGATTCTTTATCTTTAGACCTATTATCTCTTTGTCTTCCCTCATTTCTCTCAATAAAACCTCCAAATTAATATAAACAATATGGGGGATAGGGGGCATCCCTGCCTCACTCCTTTCCTTATGTCAAATTGTTCTGTGGTCTCTCCATTAATCAATATTTTTGCTGTTTGAGTGTTGTATAACCTTTTGATCATGTTTAGAAATATTCCTCCAAATTTCATCATTTCCAATTGTGTTATTAAGAATGTCCAATTAAGATTATCGAACGCTTTTTGTGCATCCAAAAAAATTAGTGCTAGCTGCTTATCTGGTTGTTGTTCATAATATTCAAGAGTATCGATAATTGTCCTTGTATTATTTCTGAGTTGTCATCTGGGAATAAAGCCATTTTCGTCTGGATGTATATAGTGAGTAATTCAATTTTTCAGTCTCTGAGTTATAATAGATGTGAATGGTTTGTAGTCTGCATTAAGGAGAGATATTGGTCTATAATTTTTAATTTCTGTCAGCTTGAATCTTGTTTTGGTATTAATTTGATTATTGTTTTATTCCATGATTGTGGGGTTTTAGCTTCCAATACGGCGTCATTGAATATCTGAATTAAGGTGTCATCTAGTGATTGTTGAAATATCTTGTAAAATTCAGATGGTATGCTGTCTGGTCCCGGTGTTTCTTTGTTTCTTTCTCGCTTCTATTAGTTCTAACATGGAAATCGGTCTATTCAATAATTCAATGTGATTTTCTTCTAATTCCTGGATATTTGTTTTGTTTAAATATTTTGTAATGTCTTCCTCTCGAATTTCTTCTTTTGCATATAAGTTTTGGAAGAAGTCCCTTGCAATTCATTTTTTATTTTCATTATTGTGATATATTTGTCCATCTTCATCTTTTAATTGATATATCATTTTCTTCTTTTCTTTTTTCAGTTTATAGGCCAACCACCTGCTAGTTTTGTTTGCTTGTTCAAATTGATTTTGTTTGGGCATTTTAATTTTCTTTGCTATTTCCGTTGTTGTGATTAGATTTATTTTATGTCTTATAAAGTTAATTCTCTCTTTAATTTCTTTGTTGTGTGGCTCTTCCTGTAGATCTGATTCATATTGTTGGAGTTGCATCAGTAAATTATCTTTTGTTTGTTGTTTATTTATTTTGGCTAGGTAGGTGATTGTTAGGCCTCTTATATATGCTTCGGTCATATCCCACAAATTTTGAAAACTAGTATGTTCCTTCAGATTGATTTGGAAAAATATTCTTAATTCTTTTTGAATCATTTCCACATAATGTTTATCTTTTGTAATATCTTTATCCATCATCCATCTTCTCCGTATTTGACAACCTTTCCATGTTATTTCAATCAGACTATGATCAGTCCATGTATTTGTTGTGATCTCTATTTGCTTGATGTCTGATCTGAGTTCTGATGTCATCCAGGCCATGTCGATTCTGGACCATGACTGATGTGAATTTGAGTAAAATGTAAATTGTTTTTTTTTATTTTGGTTGATTTCCCTCCAAGCTTCTTGTAGTTGGAGTTCCAGTATCGTATCTTGAAATGTGTCCGGTAATGTTTTTTTCCTAGATTTATTTTTTTTACTACTTTGATAGTCCTTCTCTGTATCTACAATTGCATTGTAATCTCCAATGAGGCATAGATTTTCATAGTCAATTCTTTGATTATATTATGTATTTTTTGAAATAATCTGTTTGGGTTCCATTTGATGCATAGATTGACACTAATAATATAGTTTTCATTCCTGTTTCAATCTCAGTCATCAGGGTCCTGCCCTCCTCATCTGCAAATATTTGTTTTGCTTGTATGTGGTTTTCTTTTAATTGAAAAAGTTTTACAATACAAGTTTATCATTTCCCCCACCACCACCATTTCCCCCCCTCCCTCCCCCCCTTCCCTTCCCATCCCTCCCCTCCCTTCCCTCCCTTGGCTTCCCTTACAAAAAAAAAATACTGTTCTTATATGTCTATCAACATTAAACAAAAGTATAGGTGAAATCCAGGTAACATATCATATATTTTTAACATTAAATACTAATTAATCCACCTTATTACATTCCCTAAACATTAACTAATCCCTATATAACATATACATTATAATATTCCAGTATCATAACAATTCTTTATATAATGTAAAATTATTCTATCAAATATATGCTATCAGTCAAACATGTATATAAACTTATCAAATATTTTTAACATTAAAATTTTTCTACATAACAATATAGTAGATATATATATAAAATAAAATCATTCTGTCAAATATATGCTGTATTAATGATTTAACAATTCTAATATATCATATATATAGAATAAAATTATTCTCTCAAATATATACTAGCTGTGAGGCGGCTCTTTTACACGCGGCGAGGCCGGCGGTCATGAAGCGACCGCCAACAACGACGGAGACGCCACCGGAAGTCCAATATTTTTTAACATTAAGATTTTTCTACATCTCAATATAGTAAGTATAGTAAAACTAATTATCAGTCAAATACTAATTGATACTTCTTAGTTTGATATTTATTCTGCACATAATCCACCATTTCTTCCACTCCCTAACAAAAGCTTCTTGGGTCCTATCTTTTAAATATGCAGAAATCTTTGCCATTTCTGCAAAATTAGCCATCTTCAGTGTCCATTCTTCTATAGCAGGTACACTATCTTTTTTCCAATATTGTCCAATCAGTAACCTAGCTGCAGTAATCATGTATAAAATCAATCTCGTTTCACTCAATGAACAATCCTTAACTATACCCAACAAAAACAATTGCGGAGAAAATTGAAGCTTCTTTTTCAAAATATTCTGCATAACCCACCAGAGTTTAATCCAAAATGCTTTCACTTTTCTACAAGTCCACCAAATATGAAAGTATGTAGCATCCAAACAATCACACCTCCAACATTTAGGTTGAACATTTGGATACATACATGACAACTTCTTGGGATCTAAATGCCACCTATAAAACATTTTATAAAAATTTTCCCGCAAATTCTGTGCTTGAGTAAATTTAACATTCTGGACCCAAATCTTTCCCCATGTTTCCAACATAACTGGTTCAGCAAAGTTTTGTGCCCACTTTATCATACAATCTTTAACCAATTCGCTCTCTGAGTCTCTTTCTAACAATAAATTATAAACCCTTTTAATATGCATCGGCCCTTTCCGCTTTATCTGTATCACCAAATCTTCTTCATGCAGCATTAAACCAATTTTTTGATCTTCTCTCCATCTCGATTGAAGTTGAGTATACTGCAACCAAGTTAAATTAGTCCCTTCTTCCAACAGTTTTCAAAGGTTTCAAACTCCAGCTGCCCCCATCATTGAAAAGCATCTCTTTGTATAAAATCCCCCCGAGTGACTTTATATTCCGTATAATATGCCCAAGATCCAACCACAAAGGTATTTTGTAATCCAATTTAAGTTGGTGCTTCTTCCAGACTCTCATCAAAGCATTCCTCAATATATGACTTTTAAATACGTTGTCCAACTTATTTTCATAAAATAAGTATGCATGCCAACCAAAATCCAAATCATGGCCTTCTACGTTCAAAATTTCAGTGTTTGTCGTTCCAAACCAATCACTCACTTGTGTCAATGCTGCTGCTTCATAATATAAACGTAGGTTTGGAACTTTAAAGCCACCTCTTTCGCGAACATCTTGCATTACTTTCAGTTTAACTCTTGGCTTTTTCTCATTCCAGATAAATTTATTCAGTACTGATTGCCATTCAGCCAAGATTTTATCACTTTTAAGCACCAGAATCATTTGAAACAGAAACAGAAATCTAGGTAGAATGTTCATCTTAACTGCTGCTATTCTGCCAAGTAAAGATAGTTGCAGTTTTTTCCAAATTTCCAAATATTTTTGAATCTTACGCCACAATACTTCATAGTTATTTTGAAAAAGTTTTATATTAGAAGCTGCAACCTGGACTCCTAGATATTTCACCTTCGAAACTATTTCAAAACCTGCCAACCTTTCCAGTTCACTCTTTTGTGGTTCCAACATATTTTTAACTATCATCTTAATCTTTTTCTGGTTTAATCTAAATCCTGAAACCAAACCATATTCTTCTATAATGTTTTTCATCTGGATGATTGATTCCAAAGGTCGTGTTAGGGTAATAACCAGATCATCTGCAAATGCCCTTGTTCTGTAGTCCTTTTGCCTTATAACTATTCCATTCAAATTATTCGAATCCCGTATTGAATTCAACAGGACTTCTAAGGTTAAGATAAACAACAGTGGAGATAACGGACAACCTTGTCTTGCTCCTTTTTGTATATTAAAATTAGTCGTTAAAGTTCCATTGATAACAACTTGTGCTATCTGTTCCTGATAAATTGCTGAAATCGCCTGTATAAACTGATCCCCAAAGTTCATTTTAAACAAAGTCTTTTTTACAAAATCCCAATTAACTTGATCAAAGGCCTTTTCTGCACTGCAGAGATCTGTTTACTTCTCTCAAGATATTCCAATAAGTCTATGAGTTGCCTTACATTGTCTTTCATGTATCTGCCCTCTATAAATCTTGCTTGGTCATGATGAATCACCTCTTGAATAACTGGCATCAGTCTGTTGGCTAATACTTTCGCAAAAATTTTGTAATCCGTATCCAAGAGAGATATTGGTCTAAAATTTTCTGGTTTTGTAGAACCTTCTTCTTTTGGTATCAGTGAAATAAAGGCCGTCTTCCATGAGGGGGGTATATTTCCCCCTTGTTGTATGCTACAAAATAAGTCTTTAAGGTGTTCAATCATTTCTGTTTGTAAAGTTTTATAATATACCGCTGTCAAACCATCCGTCCCTGGAGCTTTTGCTGTTTTCAATTGTTTTATTGCAAATGAAATCTCTTCAGATGTTATTGCATAATTCATTCTTTCCTTTTGTTCTCTTGAGATTTTTGTAACTCTCCTCTTCTCAAGATATTCATCTATAAGCTCACTCTTTATATTATCTTTATGATATAAATTAGAAGAGTAATCTAAAAAAGCTTGTTTTATTAAATTTTGTTGAGAAACGTCTTTGCCTCTATATTCAATGGTATCGATTATACGAGAACTTCATTGTTTTCTCAAAGTATAAGCCAACCATCTGCCTGGTTTATTAGCATTACAGAAAGTATTATGTTTCACAAATTGTATGTTAGTTGCCGTTTGTTCAGCCATAAGCATTTGAAATTGATCTTTCAAGAGTTTTATGGTTTCCTGTAATTTCTCATCAGTCGGATTCTTGGTGTGTAATTGTTCTTTTTTCTTTATTTCTAACTCCAGTTCTGTTCTTTTCTTTTGTTGAATTAACTTGTGTTTGGAATTCATATAAATCAATATACCTCTCATGTATGCCTTGCTTGCGTCCCAAACAATTTCACTAGGTGTACCCTTATTCAGATTCAATTGAAAAAATTCCTTCACATGTTTTTTGAGTTCAGATATGTTCTTTTCATATCTAAACAGATTCTCATTCAGTCTCCAAGCCCTTCTCTCCTTCTTCCCAAGTTCAATTTGCATCCATATCGGGCTATGATCTGTTAAAGTCCTGGGAAATATCTTAGTCTTTGTCATTTTAGTAAGTAAGTCAGATGTAACCAACATAAAATCAATCCTAGAAAAAGATTTATGTCAATCAGAAAAAAATGTAAAGTCCAATTCCTTCGGATGTTGAACTCTCCAAACATCTTTCAATTCTAAATCTTCTTTCATCACGAAGAAAGTCTGTGGCAGTTTAATCCCTGTTTTGGCCAATGTCTTTTTATCTATGGTTGTATCAATCATGCCATTCCAATCTCCCATAATCAAAATTGATTTGTAATTCCATTGCAATATTTTGGCATATAATAGTTTATAAAAACTTTCCTGCTGTTGATTTGGGGTGTAAATTCCAATCAAAAGCAATGAGTCATTCTGTATATTTATCTCAATTGCAATATATCTTCCATCATCATCTGACTCTATAACTTTAACTGGTAATCTTTTAGAAATATACAACACTAGTCCATTCTTTTTCCCAGAACTGGAAGACATAAAATGTGATCCTAATTTAGAATTTATCAAATATTTTTGGTCCTGAGTTCTAATATGAGTTTCTTGCAAACAAACAACATCATTTTTGAACTGTTTCAAATAATGAAATATTTTCCTTCTTTTCTGTGGAGAATTCAGTCCATTCACATTCCATGATAGAAATTTAACTGTCATCTGAAGTTTCACGAAGCGAATCGAGCAATTGCCAAAGATTCTGTTGCACAGCAGTAGTCTTTGGTCTTGCTCCTCCCACAGCTTCTGATTTCTGTGATTTCCCATTCGTCCCCTTCTCTTCTTGTGGTGCAGTGGACCTCTGCTGTTTTTGCTTCTCTAACCTTTGCTTCTCTGCTGCACGAGTTATACGTTGATCTTTTGGTTCTTGCGCCAACAATTCAAGGTCCAAATCCACCTCTCTTGTGCTTCTGGGGTGCTTTATTTTAGGCTCTGGGAAGTCCATAAAAAAATCATCTGAGAAACCACCTACTGCTCCTTGAGATTCTTCTATTGCTCTTTGAGTTTGTATTGCTTCTAATTCTGCTTGCCTAGACAATTCCTCAGTCCCTCTTTCAAGATCTTTATCTTTAGCAACTTCTTCTATAGTTAACAACGTGGATGAACGTGGAGATGTTGGAGCTGTTTTAAGAATGTTGTTGTTGTGGCCCCGTCCTCTGAGCCTATCCCATTGGAGGAAGGAAGCTCTGAGCAGGAGGAAGAGGAGCCAGCCAGATCTCCCAGCCCCCCCCCCTCTGGCACTGTCTCAGGTGCCAGCTGAAAGAGAGCCAAGTAGTGGGGAAACAGGTGTCTCAGATGAGAGTGAGGAAGAGATGTCATTCCTGGACGCACGCCAAAGAAGGCGAGAGAAAAGATTATTGCAGCTGCGGCGTATGAGGAAATAGATCTGAGTCACTGATTGGAGTCATAGGATCAGTGAGTCACTGGACCACACCCAGAAGCCTATCTATATAAGCCAGGCCGGTGGATCAAGAAGTTGTGACGAACAAAGCTAAACAAACATAGCAACCTCGTAGTCTTGGAAGCTAGATGAACGGCAAAGCTACGTAGGTGATTTTCTTGTTTGTGTAACCTAATAAAGTCCTTGGCAGACGGTGTGCATATCGCTGCCAAGGTTGAGATAAGAACTGTGGAGTGTGCCAAGTGATTGTTAACCCTCGGCTGGCTGTGTTTTTGTGGGTCTTTGAAGGGGGAGGACAGATCAGTTGTGGTAAAAATGTTCTGCTTTTTCCATAGTATTTAAATGGTATCTTACATCTTCATATCTCAAAATTATGCCAACTGGGGCATCCCATCTGAATGGAATCTGACATCTTTTCAATTCATTCACCAAAAATCCATAATCCTTTCTGTCTCTTAGCATCTTAGGTGGTAGCTCTTTATAAACACCAATTTGATTGCCTTCAACTTGAACATTGGCAAGAAAAGATTTTTGCAAAACATCATTCCTCAACCTTCTATCAGTAAAGTAAATCACAATATCTCTAGGCAAATTCCTTTGTCTTGCCACACGTGAATTCACCCTGTAGATCTTGTCAATCCTACTAAAAATTAGCTTGGGATCAATCTTTAACAACACAGCCAATGCCTCTACACAAACTGCTCTCAAGTCTTCTCTGTTGTTTTCCCTTATTCCCCTCAATCTTATAGCAAACTCCATAGCCCGAAATTGGATCATTGTGATTTCATCTTCAAGTCTTTGGCTTCTAACATCAGCTTTAAAAAATTTCTCTTCTGCCACTTTCTTGTTAGATTCAACTTCTATATTTAATTCATCCACTTTTTTCTCCACCGCCACCACTGCATCTGTGAGACCAGCAACTACTTTCATTATGTTTTGATTCAGCTTGTCATATTTTTCTTGTACCAGCTCCTTCATTTCAATTTGATTTTTCTCCATTTTTTCAACAACACTTCCTAATGTCTTAGCTATAAAAGCTTTCAAATCCTCATTTCCACTTTCCTGAATTTGAGTCTGAGTCTGCATTTGTGGCTTAGCTGGCTTTTCCTTTGTCTGATGAGTGGGGGAATCCCCCCCCTGATTTAATTTGTTTTGAAGCCATGCCTCTACACAGTCTTAGCCTCTCCAAAAAGGAAAATCTCCCTCCTTTTCCTTGCTCCAACTTTTCTCCCCAGTTGTACAAGGAAAGGAATTAAGTCAATTTTGTTTCTTTTCAAAATCCTGTTAAAATATTTCTTTCAAATACTTCGAGGCAGGCTTAACTCCCACTCTCACTTTTCACTTTACTTCTTCCGTTTAAGCCAGTCGCCATTTTCTCAGACACTTTCTCCCAATAAGACTCTTTTACTGGAGGTTATTTAAAAAACCAGATACTTGCTTTTTTTCCCCTTTTAAACAAATCCGGATTTCACCAAATTTTGCTTACTGTGAACTTCTGATGTTTGGTGGAGTTGCTCTCGTCGTCTGGCTCTGCTGTTGAAAACAGAGGTCCCTCGCCGTGCGGAGCTTCAGTGGGTTGGAAAGGGAGCCTTCACCCTGAGCCCTCCCCAGGACAAAAAAGAAATCCTGGGGGCAACTCAGGGGGCTCTACCTGGTCCCACTGGCTCTATCTGCTCTTCCGTCCTAAAGAGCGGATTTTCCGAGCCGCCTGACAGCTGTGAGGCGGCTCCAACGCGCGACGAAGCCGGTGGTCATAAAAAGATCATCCGGCAATGATGGAGATGCCACCAGAAGCCTCTTGTATGTGGTTTTTGACGTATATCGCAATGCCTTTCTTTTTTTGTTCTGTTAGTGCTGTATAGAGTGTTCCTAGTTGGTTGTTTTCTAATAATTTATGATGTTGTTTTTTGATGTGAACTTCTTATAATGTTATAATATCTGTCTTCAATTTCTGTAAGTTTTTGAATATACGAGTTCTCTTAGATGGGTTATTTAGGCCATTTATATTAATTGATATTAACTTTAATTCCTTCTCCATTCCAATCCTCTATCTCCTTGCTGTCCTGAGTCTTCTTGTGTTTTTGGCAATAATTGGTGTTTTTTTCCCTTGCTCCCTCTCTTTCCATCCTCTCTTTCTCCATTCTTGTTCTTCCTTCTTGGTCTCTCTGTGGTTCATCTGGCGTGCCTTCTTTATCGATGGAATCATGTTGAACTTCGGTTTCTTGTTCCTCTTCTAGTACAAAATACCTGTTGAAAAACTGTTGTGCCTTTTCTAAGGTGTCAATTCTATGTTTTTTATCCTGCCATGAGACCAGAATTCCCTCGGGAGTCAGCCACTGGAACATTATTTTGTGTTTATTCAGTTCTGTGGTTAGAAAGCTATAATTTTTCCTTGTTTCTCTTATTCTTCTCGGGATTTGTTTTAATGTAATTATTTCTTTATCTTTGTACGTGATTGTTTCCTCTCTCATTATTTTGAATATTTCTTCTTTCACCAATTTCCTTGCGAATCTGATGTGGATCTCCTTAGATAACTTTTTTCTTCGAGCATAATTTGTATATACTCTGTACACTTTGTAGATTTCCTTAATAATTTCCTCGTTATCTTTTTGGGTCACCTCCACTAGAATCCCCACCATCAGATCTCTCAGATTCTCATCTCTGTTCTCAGCAATATTTTGGAATCTTAAGTAGAAGGAAGCCTTCTCCATTTCTAGATATGAGATTGAGTCTTCCAGCTCTTTATTCAGTACTATTTGATTACTTTCCATATTGTCAGATTTTTTTCCTCCTTGATCCAATTTTGTTTCAATGTTTTGAATCCGTTGTTCATTTTTTGCAATATTTCATTGTATCTTTTCTATCTTATCATCCATTTTTTTAACATTGTCCTTTATTTCTCCTACATCTGATTTCAGTTCTTTGTGGTTTTTCCTGGTTTCCTCATGATTATTCGCTATTGATTCTTGTGTTTTGCTCATCCCCTCTTGTATCATTGCCAGGACTGTGTGTATATTTTGGATGTTAAGTGTTGTGGGGGTTTTCTCTTTTTCTACAGATAGCATTGTATCTACATTTTTTGTTGTATTGGTGATGCAGTAGTCGATGTTTGATTGGAGATTATTCTTTTGCTTGTTTTAGTTATCGCAGATGGGCCTGTAGTTGTCATCTTAAATTTTCTGTTTAACCACTTCCCATATTTTCATACACAGTCTCTGTTGTAAGGTCAATTTGATGGGGGTTCCTTGTTAATTGTTAATTAATTATTTATATGGTTTATATTTATTCTGAGGACCAGATATTTTTATTTAACTTTCTAATCAATTCTTCTGGAATTTGCTATTTCAATATCATTATACAGGATTCAAAAAATCTTAGTTGGGGAGCAGGGGAAAAAACAAATATTTCAGCATGCCATGTATCTAGTCTCTGTTAAATATACTAAATATAAATATACTATTAGATTAAATATTAGCTCTTATCAGTATTAGATGTCAATTCTTATCTTAAACAATGGTATTTATATAGTTACTATGAATTATATATTTGACAAATACTATATATGTATTTTAAGAGTTCTGCTTCACTCTATTTCAATTTATCAGTATAGTTCTATAATAATTTTTAACTTATTGGGTATGTCACTTTATGCACACTGGGATAGTAAATAGAATTATTCTAAACCTATGACTTCTGGATAATATCAGTACACCAAATCAATAATTTGGTAAATAAATATAAGTAAATATAATCAAAATTCTATCAATTTATCAATGTATCAATATTTAAATTTATATAAGCATTTTTCCCAAAGAAAAAAGGAACAAAAAAGGCAATAAGGACCAAGATAATAGGTATAGTTAATATAAGATTCTACTTTTTACACAATATCAACTTTAAATTCAATAGTTAAACATATAAAAATACAGCAAATATATTTAGTAGTATATCAATCTTCTAATGCCTTTTTATGGTACAGGAAACAAAGGATACATGGAGATTTCCAAAGGCACTACATAAGAAATGGCTTGTTATCAGTGGGGGAGAGAGTGAAAGAAAAACATTATCTGAATATACCAATGTGGCTTACTACAATAGAAGTAGTGACATACCCAAATATTGTGAATATGGGGAACATTGTTAGATATAAGGACATCTTGACTGATCAGGGAGAACTGAAACAAAAGATGTTTTATAGATGGCATATGCCACCAGAAAGATTAGCTAGGATGTTTAAAGATAAATCTATTGGACCAGACCCAAATGCTGTACCCATCTGACTTACTAGATGTATTTGGTGACCAAACTCTTGGCATTGCGAGACTCCCCCCTCTCGCAAATTTGGCCCTCCACATTATCGAGGGCCTACCTTGATAACGGATTTTGGAATCCCGAATGATGGCACAGTGCTAAGAGGGGATTAAGGGCTTTCTTATCTAATTTTCTAACCAAGATTTTAATGGCTTCTGAAAGGGGGGTGGGCATAAACAGGGTGGATCATGTGGATTTGGGGGGCAATCCACAGGGGGAGGGATTAGTAAATAATTTTCCAAAAGTGAAGCCAAAGTCAACACAAAATTACATCATAGGAAACTCGGAACTGGGAATAGACAGACTTAATACTGGCATGGAAATGGGCTGTTCCATCAAAGTTTTGGTTGGGAGGGGCAGATATGGTAGGAGCAGGAGGCCACATCATGTCAGGGGGGTACGCACCCACTATCTTCAAGCGGTGGTGTGCTCTAACCTCCAAAGCTCTTCTCGTTCCTTGGGTTGCTCAAGGTCTCTGAGCCCGAGTCTTAGGCTGATGCAATGCCAGGTCTGTGGCTAACAAAGCCCCCCTCATTTGTGACCTAATTCAAGAGGGGAAAGCGGACTTGGCAGGTATTACAGAGACCTGGTTGGGCAATGAAGGGGGGGGGTCCCCCTCGTAGAAATGTGCCCACCAGGTTTCTGCGCATTCCATCAGCCAAGAACTCGAGGCAGGGGTGGAGGTGTGGCAGTCATTATAAAGGAAGGTCTTGACCCTAGGGAAGTCACTGTCCCTCAAACAACCGGATGTAAGTCCCTCCTCATGAGGTGGGGTTATGGGTTACAGATGGGCCTGTTGATTGTGTACCTGGCTCCCTGCCACGTATCAGCAGCCCTGCCTGAGCTCCTCAACGTAATAGCCGAGGTGGCAGTTGAGACTCCTAAGCTACTGGTTATGGGAGATTTCAACCTGCCATCCATTGGTGAAATGTCTGAAGGGGCTCGGGAGTTTATGGCTTCCATGACGGCCATGAACCTGACCCAATTAGTTAATGGCCCTACTCACATGGGGGGACACACTCTGGATTTGATCTTTATCTCTGACCAGTGGCTGAATGGTCTAGATATAGGGGATATAGTCATCAAACCCTTGTCATGGTCAGACCATTCTCTCCTTAGGCTTGACCTTCTGACCACTACAACCCACCGCAGGGAGGCGGAATCAATTAAATGGTTCCGCCCCAGGCGCCTGATGGATCCTGATAGGTTCCGGATGGAGCTTGGGCCATTTCCTGAGACCTTGACTCATGACTCGGCTGAAGACCTAGTGGCGTCCTGGGGTAGGATGGCCGCTGGTGCTTTAGACCAGGTTGTGCCTTTGTGGCCTCTGACCCGGCATTGAACCTACCCAGCTCCTTGGTTCTCTGATGAGCTGAGGGTGATGAAACGCCGGAAAAGACCCCTAGAGAGCAGTTGGAGGACCAGCAATTCTGAATCCGACTGAACACTAGTGAGATCTTACATTAAGACCTACTTAGTGGCGATAAAAGCAGCAAAATGTAACTATTTTTCCGCTCTTATTGCATCGGCAGATAATCGCTCAGCTGCCTTGTTTAGGGTTACCCGCTCTGTACTCCAGCTGAGAGCTCGGGAAGACCCTCTGCAAGGATGAGCTGAGGATTTTGCACAATATCTGCATGATAAAATTACTCAGATTCGGGAAGGCTTGGACTCTAACTGGGTTAATTCGGATGAAATGATGAGGGCAGATCTTGAGAACATTATCTGGGATGAGTTTGATACTGTGACTCCTGAGGATGTGGACAGGTTACTGGGGAAGCTGAATGCGACCACATGTTTATTGGACCCGTGCCCTTCCTGGCTAGTGCTGGCTACCCAGGAGGTTACACGTAGCTGGCTCCAGAGAATTATTAATGCTTCTCTGAGCGAGGGATTCTTACCTCCCGCCTTGAAAGAGGCAGTGGTGAGACCCCTCCTTAAGAAGCCCTCTCTAGATCCGGCTGTTTTAGCACACTACCATCCAGTCTCCAACCTTCGCTTTTTAGCAAAGGTTGTCAAAAGTGTGGTGGCACGACAGCTCCCACAGTACCTGGATGAAGCTGTCTATCTAGACTCATTCCAGTCCGGCTTCAGGCCTGGATACAGCACTGAAACAGCATTGGTCGCATTGGTTGATGATCTCTGGAGGGCTCGGGATAAGGGATGTTCCTCTATCCTGGTCCTATTAGATCTCTCAGCGGCTTTTGATACCATTGATCATGGTATCATGCTGCACTGGTTGGAGGGGCTGGGAGTGGGAGGCACCGTATTACGATGGTTCTCATCCTACCTCTCTGACAGGTTGCAGTTAGTGTTGACCTTGTGGCCCCTTACTTGCGGGGTGTCACAGGGGTTGGTCCTCTCACCTCTCCTGTTCAACATTTATGTGAAGCCGTTGGGGGAGATCATCTGTAGTTTTGGGCTGCGATGCCATCTGTACGCTGATGACACTCAGCTGTATATCTCCACCACAAATTTATTTTAAACCCAGATACTTGACCATATTGTTTAATTATCTCCATCATACCCCTAGTTGATTTCATTGGCTGCGTTAAGGTTACAACCAAATCGTCTGCAAATGCTCGTGTCTTATATTCATGATTTCTAATCTTGATTTCCTCCATCTCTTCTGAGTTCCATATTTTATTCAGCAACAACTCTAAAGTTAATATAAATAGTAATGGTGATAGAGGACAACCCTGTCTTGTACCTTTTTCAATTTTAAAAGTTTCTGTTAAACTACCATTGACTAGTATTTGCACTGTCTGTTGCTGATATATTGCCTTTATAGATTGCATGAAATAATTTCCGTACTGCATCCTTTGCACTACCCTTAATAAAAATTGCCAATTGACTCGATCAAAGGCTTTTTCAGCATCTAAAAATAAAAGCACTGCAGGGATTTGGTTTTTCCTTTCCAAATATTCCAGTATATTAACAATTTGTGTTACATTATTTTTCATTTGTCTGCCTTGTATAAATCCAGATTGATCACTATGAATCATTTGCTGCATAACTGATATTAACTTATTTGCTAATATCTTTGCAAAAATTTTATAATCTGTATTCAGTAATGATATAGGTCTATAATTCTTTGGTTGTGTCAAATCTTGATATTCTTTAGGAATTAAAGAAATAAAGACTGTTTTCAATGAAGGTGGTACCCCTCCTCCCAATTGTATTCTGTTGAATAATTCCCTAAGAGGTGTAACCATTTCCATTTGTAAATACTTGTAGTACACAGCTGTTAGTCCATCTGTGCCAGGGGCTTTACCAGCTTTTAGCTGTTTAATTGCCAAAAGAATCTCCTCCTCATTTATTAATTTATTCAACCTATCCCTTTGTTCCTCTGTAGCTTTAAGAATATTCTGTTTGTCCAAATATCCATCTATCTCTACTCCTTGTACTTTATCCTCAGCATATAATCCTGTATAAAATTCTAAAAAAGCCTTTTTGATCATGTTCTGTTCATAAACCTCTTTACCTTATAATTTATTTTCTTTATAGTGCGAGATTTTTGTTTTTTCCTTAACATATATGCCAACAAAATGTTTGCTTTACAAAATGTATTATGTTTGGCATATTGTAAATTTGTTGCCACCTGATCTGCCATCAGCATATTAAATTGCCCTCGCAGTAATATAATTGCTTCTTTAATTTTCTTATCTTCTGGGTTATTTATTAACACCTGTTCTTTCTTCTTTATCTCTTCTTCTAATTCCAACCTTTTTTTGCCTCTGTCTACGTCTATATACATTATTCATGTTTATCAAAACCCCTCTCATATATGCTTTACTAGCATCCCATACCATATCCATGGATGTCCCCTTATGCATATTTAAGACAAAAAATTCCTTCATTAGCTTTTTACACTCTATTACATTTTTCTCATATCTAAACACCAAGATCTCCTAGGCCTTTCTCCATATTCCAATTCCATCCAAACCGGGCTATGATCTGTTAATGTTCTAGGACAAATCTTTATCTTCTTCACCCTAGAAAGAAAATCATTTGTAATTAGTATGAACTCAATTCTTGAAAAAGATTGGTGTCTATCCGAAAAAAAAAGTAAAATCTTTATCTCTATAATTCTGTTCACACCAAATATCTCTCAGTTCCATGTCTTCCATCGTGTCAAAAAAAGATTTAGGTAATCTTGCACTCATTTTAGAAGTTTGCAGTAACCTTCTCCTGTCCAAGCTAGGATCCAATACTCCATTCTAATCCCCTAACAGAACACATGAAGTGTAGTCCCATTGTAATAATTTTGAATGTATCAACTTGTAAAATTTTTGTTGTTGTTGGTTTGGTGCTTATACCCCCATTAAAAGTATTTTTTTCCCTTCTATTAACAACTCAATTGCCAAATATCTTCCTTGCGGATCTGCCTCAATTAATTTTAGCTGATAAGTCTTTTCTCAAATATGTCACTATTCCATTCTTTTTCTCTGGGGCAGATGCAAAGAAATGTATTCCCAGTTTCGCATTTATCAAATATTTCTGATCATTTGTCCTTATAAGTGTTTCTTGCAAACAAATTATGTCATTTTTCAATTGTTTCAGATAATAAAATATTTTCTTCCTTTTCTGAGGTGAATTTAGACCATTGACATTCCAGGTTAAAGACTTAAATGCCATCTTCAGGCTCTCGAAGCTTGGCAAGAACCAATTCTGGAATTCTTCTTTTTCGATCTTGCCCCTCCCACAGCTTCGCTGCTTATGTTTGTGCTTTCTTGCGTCAGTGCCTGGGCTTGCTGCATCTTCAGTTCTTGCTCCTTAAATTTAGTTACTGCTCTGGTTCGATTTATATGCTGCCCTTCTCCGGAGACTCAGAGCGGCTTACAATGCATTAAGCAATAACCTTCATACTTTTGTATATACCTAGTTAGTAGGGCTTTTGGGCCCCCCTAAGCAGTATTCTTTTTTATACAAAGTCAGTTTATTGCCCCCACAATCCGGGTCCTCATTTTACCTCAGAAGGATGGAAGGCTGAGTCAATCTTGAGCCTAGTGAGATTTGAACTTGCAGTAATTGCAGGCAGCTGGCAGTTAAGTGCTATTTAACAGTGTTTTAGTCTGCTGCCCCACCAAGATTAACATTGAGAATAAAAGATAAAGAGGAATTGATGTATTTCAGGACATGGAATAAATTTTATGATTGGTTAGAAAGGAAATATGAATAAGGGTATAGAGATAAAATAGATAGGGAAAAGATGGGAGAAAATAATCAGAAAAATAGAAACCCAAATGATGCCTAGTAAAAGAAGAAAGGGGAGGGGGATAAAAGGGAAAAAGTGAGATTATTATAAAAATGTACACAAATGATGAAATAGAAATAAATATTAATCAAATAAGAAATTGAAATGAAAATAGAGATAAATAGAAAATCGGGACTGCTCGAATACCATTCTAGTTGAATTGAAAAGGGAAACAACAAGAGAGCGGGGAAGGAGTAGAGAGAGAGGAAGGAAAAAGAGAGGAGAGGAGAGGGAGAGAAAGAAGAAAGGGAAAAGGAGAGGAAGAAAAGTGAGGGGAAAGAGGAGTAGAAAAGAAGGCTAGAAGGGTGGAAGAAGAGAAGAGAGGGGGAAGGGAAAGGGAAGTAGGAAAGAGAAGGAGAGGAAGAATGAAGAAAGTAGGAGGAGAAAGAGGAAGGAAGAGAAGGGGAGGAGAAGAAGAAAGGTTTTGGTAAGGGTAAATGGTAAAAGAGTAGCCCCGAAAAAGTAAAAATTAAAAATGAAAGTTAAAAGATAAGATGAATGAAAAATGATGAATCAATGTTTTACATGTAAATGTGTTTATGAGAAATAAAAATAAAAACTTTTTTGAGAAAAAAAAAGGAAATCATGCTCATACTCTTGCATGTAGGTGAGCACATGTGCCACAAAGAATCCTAATTGTTCTGGATCCCCATCAAACTTCACCGCAAGGGAGGGAGTTTCTCTTTCCAGTTGCGGGACTCAGGGATGGTTGGGAATGGGTGCCAGTGCTGCCTGGAGGGGAGGGTTTGCTGGGTCTTCTCCTGCTGATGCTGTGCCATCTGCTTGATAGGCAGGCTCCAGAAAGGGGTGCCTCCGCTGGCATCATCCACAACTGCGGCCCTTTCAACACTCCTCGGTTGTTGTCCTGGCTCTCCTACGGATGTTGAGATTTTCCAAAGTTTCCATCACCAATTGGGTTATATGCCTCTTCAGACAATCCTCCCTCAGTGGTACTTTGGTTATTTTCCCTGGTCAGCGAGGGCTTCTAGTTCCAGTTTCCATCCCAGTTTTCAGTTACCATGGCTGAGGTTGACTCCTCTGGTTCTCTCATCCCAGCTATCTTTCTCCCCAATGCCAATTGATCCAAGGGGATTTTCAGGATTCTCCAGGGTTACCTCATCCTCTCCGATGAGGTGTATGAAACAGGCATCTGGCTAGGTGGTGGTTGATGTCTCCCCCCAGCATTCGGCTTCTCCGAGTTCCCTGCTTTGTTCGGACATGGTTTTCAAGGTCCCCTCAGTAGAGTGAAGGTTGCTTCTCTGGGTTGACCATTTTGCAGACATTGCTTTCTGTAAGGATTGCCTCTTCTTTCAACTTAAGAAAGTAAAAGCTCTTGAAATGTAGTACTTCAAAAGGAACCTTTTATTAAGCAGAACTGACAGCAATGGATTCAAAGCAACGTCTAAATACCCTTAGGCAAGACAAGTTGGATTAAAGCAGTAGAGACCCCTCCCTTAAGCCAGAATGCAGATTTTAGCCAATACACAAGTGTGAAAATATTTTCTTTACCAGCTGCCCTGAGAACCAGATAAACATTGTTATCCTCCATTATCCTTTAAAGTGAAACAGCCCATATGGCTGTCATAAACATTCCTCAATGTTAAGGAGATCTCAGGGCACTTTGGCACCAAGATATAGGTTGTAAAATATCTGTTGACACAGGCAATGCTAGTAAATCGAATCCAAGTCTCCCCCTTCTCCCGTATCACTTTTAGGGATTTGACAGAGAGAGAGAGAGAAGAATAGAAGAAAGGGAAAAGGAGAGGAAGAAGGGGAGGGGAAATAAGTGTAGGAGAGAAGGTTAGAAAGGGAGGAAGAAATAGAGGAGGGGGAAGGAAGGGGAAGTAGAGAAGGAGTAGGAGAGGAGGAAAGAAGAAAGTAGAGAGGGATAGAAGAAGGGAGGGAATAGAAAGAGAAGACAGGAGGAGAAGAATTGTTGTAAAACAAGGAAGATGATGGTAGAAAGGCAACCCTGAGGATGTGAAAAATTATTAGAGTGATGAACAAATTAATATAAAAGTTAAAAGGGAATATATATGATTAATAATAGATAACATAAGATAACTAATTGAAATAATGTTAAGAAACTAGGATTTGAGGGTGGATGGTGATGCTGTTTATATAATATGTATAGAAGTATTAAGATAAGATAAAAAAGTGTGGAAGAAAAATATTTTGACAAAAATGGTAACTATGTAAAATGAAATTGGATATGATAAGTTGTATAAGATACGATATGGTCAATACTCTGTTCATAAAATGTGTGTGTGTGTGTGTGTGTGTAAGAAAAAATCAGTAAAACTTGATTTAAAAAAAGAAAGAAAGAAAAGGGCAGCAGGTGAGGGACTTTCATCCTCTTGTGTCTTTTCCTTGCAGATAATCACAGAGAAAAGACATCCAGACAACATGTGTTGGGATGGTGTAATTGTATGTAGGAATAACTTTGCAGATGGGAACAAGTCATAGACTGGACAATCATAATTTAATATTCTCAATTCCCACATGATGATAGAGGTGGAGGGGGTGGGGAAAATTATAAAAAGCGCTCCTACTTTTGTAACAAGTAAAAAGGAGATGATGGGAAAAATACTTTTAGAACTGTATTAATATGACTTTAAAATATAGATAGAGCTAGTCTTCATTGTCATGGTTTTTGTCCCGGTGACCGGTGGGCATGGCCAATAATAATAAATAATAAAAATAATAAACAAAGTACACAAAACAATAAGAGGTACCAAAAACCATTTTCACACTTTACACACACATAAAATACAACACAACACAACTGACTCACACACAATGTAAAAGCAGCTGCACTTCACCCAAAATGTCCCCTGCAACAAGCAGGAACCAGATCATTGTGCAGGTCTGATCTGCAACTACAGGAAACATTTGGTTGAGGTTATTGCTGTCAAAGGAGAGTCAACCAGTTATTAAGTCCAAAGGTTCACATATTTTTTCCTCCCTGCACTGTGAATGTGTACATGTTATGTTCAATTAAACCATGGCAACATCTAATGCTGTGATGGCGAACCTATGGCATGGGTGCCACAGGTGGCATGCAGAGCCATATCGCTGGGCACGTGAGCTCAGGTCTGGCACGCATGCATGTGCCAGCCAGCTGATTTTCAGGCCTTCTGGGTCCACCAGAAGTCAGGAAACACACTGTTTCCAGCCTCTGGAGAGCTGTGGGGGGGTGGGGAAGGCCATTTTTGCCCTCCCCAGGTTCCTAGAAAGGCTCTGGAGCCTGAGGAGAGCAAAAAACAGGCCTACTGTGCCATCCTGTGCCAAAAGCAGGGGGAGCACGGGGGGCGGGGCGCATAGAAGTATGGATGTGGGCACATGTGTGTGTGACCCTACCATGCACCCCCCCACTTTTGGCATGCAATGGCAAAAAGGTTACCATCACTGATCTAATGTTTGTGTCGTATTATTTTAAGCAGACTGTGTTTTTCTATTGTTGTGATTTAGATGAAGTTCAGAGCACATTTTATGACCAATTCATGCAAAACTCCACGTAATCCCAAGGGGTTCACATACTTTTTCTTGCAACTGTATATAAAAGGTAAATATGATGATGCATATTGTGTATTGTAAAAAGAAGAGCAGATGAAATATGAAGTGGTAATTTGGTTCAACTATGAAAATAACTGAAATCAAGAGATAAAATTGAAATGTAAAAAAGTGTGATTTACTTTACTTTACTTTAATTTTATTTCTATACTGCCCTTCTCCCGAAGGACTCAGGTCAGTGTACAGCCAAGATAAAAACACAAACATACAAACATCGATAAAATTACAGTTCAAACCTATTACACAGTTTGGCCCACTAGAATAAAACCCAAAATTAAAATAACAAATTTAAAAATCATTTAACTGTTTAGCCCCGCCTGTTGGAACATCAGGGTCTTGAGGGCACAGCGGAAAGTACAAAGGTCGGGGATGTTACGTATATCTAGGGGCAATTCATTCCACAGGGCTGGAGCCTTCACAGAGAAGGCCCTCTCCCTGGGGGTCGCCAGTCGACATAGTTTGACTGATGGCACCCTGAGGAGTCCCTCTCTGTGAGAGAGAACTGGTCAGTGGCAGGCTATTGGTGGCAGAAGACAGTCTCATAGATACCCAGGTCCTAAGCCTTTAAACGTGGTGACCAACTTCTTGAATCGCACCCAGAAGACCACTGGGAGCCAGTGCAGCTCGCGCAGGAGAGGTGTCACATGGGCTCAATGCACTGTGCCCATAATCACCCACGCAGCCACATTCTGGACCAGTTGGAGCCTCCAGGTGCTCTTCAGGGGGAGCCCTATGTAGAGAGCATTACAGTAGTCCAGATGGGAGGTGACGAGGGCTTGAGTGACCATGCGCAAGGTATTCCGGTCCAGAAAGGGACACAACTGGCAGATCAGGCGAACCTGATAAAAGGCCCCCCTGGCCACGGCTGTCATATGTCTTCTAAAGACAGCCGTGAGTCCAGGAGGACACCCAGATTGCGAGCCCTCTCTCTGGGAGGCAAGATCTCATCCCCAATAGTCAGCAATGGCACCAGCTGACTATACCGGGATGCCAGAAGCCACAGCCACTCAGTCTTGGACAGGTTGAGTCTGAGCTTGTTTCTCCCCATCCAGATCCGTACGGTCTCCAGGCACTGGGACATCACATTAAGGGCATCCGTTGGGGTGGTCCGGGGTGGAAATGTACAGCTGTGTGTCGTCAGTGTACTGATGTACACTCACCCCGAAACCATGGATGATCTCACCCAGCAGCTTCACATAAATGTTGAAAAGAAGGGGCGAGAGGACAGACCCTTGCAGCACCTCACAAACACGATGCCTCGAGGTCGACCTCTGCCCTCCTGCCAACACAAACTGTGAACAGCTGGAGAGGAAAGAAGAGAACCACCGCAGCTTGGTGCCCCCTATTCCTAACCCCTCCAGCCAGTGCAGCATGATACCATGGTTGATAGTATCAAAAGCCGCTGAGAGGTCTAATAGGATCAGGACAGAGGAACAACCCCTGTCCCAAGCCCTCCAGAAATCATCAACCAACGCGACCATTGCCGTTTCCATGCTGTATCACGGCCTGAAACCCGACTGGTACGGATCCAGATAGACAGCTTCATCCAGGTACTGGGGTAGTTGTCATGCCACCACACTCTCAACAACCTTCTCAATAAAACAAAGATTGAAGACTGAACAATAATTAGCTAATACAGCCGAGTCCAGGGAAGGCTTCTTGAGGAGGGGCTTCACCACCGCCTCTTTCAAGGCTGCAGGAAAGACACCCTTACTCAAAGAAGCATTTATAATCCCCTGGAGCCAGCCTCGTGTAACCTCCCAGGAGGCCAGTACCAGCCAGGAGGGACACGGGTCCAATAAACATGTGGCAGCACTAAGCCTACCCAGAATCCTGTCCACGTCCTCGGGAGCCACAAAGTCAAACTCTTCCCAGATAATGTTCTCAAGACCTACTCCAGTCTCCTCCCCTGGACCAATCCAGTCGGAGTCCAGACCTTCCCGAATCTGAGCAACTTTATCATGCAGGAATTGCACAAAATTCTCAGCCCATCCCTGCAAGGGATCTTCCCACACCCCCACCTGAAGTAGGGAGCGCGTCACCCTAAGCAGAGTGGTTGGGCGGTTCTCTGCAGATGCAATAAGAGCAGGAAAATAGCTAGATTTCACCACCTTTATCACCACTAGGTACGTCTTGATATAAGACCACACCAGTGTTCGGTCAGATTCAGATCTGCTTGTCCTCCAATTACTCTCGAGGCATCTTTTCTGATGCTTCATCTCTCTTAGCTCCTCAGAAAACCAAGGAGCCAATTGATATTGGCATCAGGTCGGCTTTCGTCGGCGCCGCAGGCATCGCTGATGGTCTTCTTTTAGACCGCCAGCTCCAAAACTCCGTGAAGCCGTCCTGACAGTGCAAAACAGCTGTCTGACGGCTTTGCAGTCTCCTCTTCGGGAGAAGAAGGGGAGTAGAGTAGTTTCCTGTAGGTAGAGCCGCCAAAAAAGCCTTTGGGATTAATTCCAGGGGCTGGAAAGGTGGGCTCCCCATTCAGGGAAACGGAACTCCGGATTCGGAGCGCTGCTGCAAATGCAGAAATAGGTGCCGCGACTGGCTCTGCAAGCAAATTGAAAGCTTTAATGAGTCCAAAGGCAGACGGAGTGAAAACAGGAGTACTGGCAAGAAGGTTTCAAAGCTTAACTCCGGATTACTTTGTTGCTAATGAAGTGAATTGAGAGAGGAAGTGATCAATCAAGAGTGTCCCTGCTGTGACTCTGAGAAGTGTAAGTGAGTACTGAAAAAGTTTGCTGAGATTTTTTTTTTTTTTTTTTTTTGCATTTTAAATTGGAAACAAGCTGCTAAAAAGAAAGAACTTGGGGAGAAAGATTATTTTTGCTTTAAAAGCAGCAATTTAAATTTCTTTGGAGCTGGTTTTAGTGACTTTTGAGACTTTATATCTGCAAAGGGGGGTGAAGAGGAAAAAAGATCCTTTTGAAACAAAGAAATTAAGATGGCTTCTAAACAGATTAAACCAGCAGCTCCAAAAATAGGAGGGGGTTCTCCTACAGTTTCTATTGTGACACAAAACGCTCCAAAATAAGGAGGACTCCATGAAAGAACTTAAAGACTTTATAAAACAAGCTATGAGTACCCAAACAACGATGATAGAGGAAAAATCAGAGGAGAAACTAGGGAATTTTTTTTAAAATTTGATTTATATGCCGCCCTTCTCCGGAGACTCAGGGCAGCTTACAATGTGTTAAGCAATAGCCTTCATACTTTTGTATATTTATACAAAGTCAGCTTATTGCCCCCACAAACTGGGTCCTCAATTTACCCACCTTAGAAAGGATGGAAGGCCATAAATATAGAAGGCCATGATCTGGAATTTGGTTGGCATGCATATTTATTCTATGAAGATAAGTTGGACAGAGTATTCAACAGTCACATTTTGAGACATGCTTTGATGAGAGTTTGAAAGAAGCACCAGCTTCAATTGGATTACAAAATACCTTTGTGGTTGGATCTTGGGCAGATTATGCCAAATATAAAATCACTCGGGGGGATTTTATATAAAGAGATGCTTTTTAATGATGGGGGGCAGATGGATTTTGAAACCTTTGAATATGCTGTTGGAAGAAGGGACGAATTTAACTTGGTTGCAGTACCTTCAACTTCAAGCGAGATGGAGAGAAGATCAGAAAATTGGACTAATGTCGCATGAAGAAGATTTGGTGAGTCAGATAAAATGTAAAGGGCCGATGCATATTAAGCGAGTGTATAATTTATTGTTAGAAAGAGATTCAGAGGGTGAATTAGTTAAAGATTGTATGATAAAATGGGCAGAAAATTTTGCAGAACCAGTAATGTTGGAAACATGGGAAAAGATTTGGGTCCAGAATGTTAAGTTTACACAAGCACAGAATGTGAGGGAAAACTTTTATAAGATATTTTACAGATGGCATTTAGATCCAAAAAAATTATCATGTATGTATCCAAATGTTCAACCTAAATGTTGGAGGTGTGATTGTTTGGATGCAACATATTTTCATATTTGGTGGACTTGCAGAAAATTGAAAACATTTTGGATTAAACTTTGGTGGGTTATGCAGAACATTTTGAAGAAGAAGCTTGAATTTTCTCCTCAGTTTTTTTTGCTGGGGATAGTTAAGGATTGTTCACTGGCTGAAACGAGATTGATCTTATATATGATTACTGCAGCTAGACTACTGATTGGTCAATACTGGAAAAAAAGATAGTGTACCTACCATAGAGGAATGGATATTGAAGATGTCTAATTTTGCAGAAATGGCTAAGATTTCTGCATACCTAAAAAATAGGACCCATGCAGTTTTTGCTAAGGAGTGGAAGAAATGGGTAGAGTATATGCAGAATAAATATCAAAGTAAGAAGTTTCAATTAGCATTTGACTCATAATTATATCTATTAATTATTTTATTATATATTTAATATATTTTTATTATGTTATATATTTATATTAACATTTAGATATATTATAATGTCAAATATAAATTTATATACTTGATAGATTAGCCTTATTTTATCTAATTTAAAAAAAAAAGAAATTTATGATGTATTGTTTGAATTTTATATACTTTTTTAAAGAACATTACTAAGATTGAATATTGAGAATTATATTTAATGTTAAACATTTATATGAAATTTTTTTTCTAAAATTTATGATGCTCAAAATTAGTTTTTTTTATATATATATTTGTCATATTTGTAATATTTGTTAGATTGCCATGAGTTTTTACAAATGATTTATGGTTATTATATATTCGATTAGGGGGGTAAAAGATGTTAGAAGTCTAGATTAATTTTTTTATTACTTAAGGTTAAACTTGTTATATTTTTAGCTGGATCGCACTTATTTTTTTTTCTTTTGTTGTTTGATGTTGATTGATACATATGATTGGTTAATAGTGGAAGTCAGGGGGGAAGGGGGGAGGGATAGGGGGGGAAAGGGAGGGGTGGTAGTTGGGTCGGGGGATGGGGGGGAAAGGGGTATAAAAATTGTATTGTAAAACTTTTTCAATAAAAAAAAGAAAGAAAGAAAGGATAGAAGGCTGAGTCGACCTTGAGCCTGGCTAGGATTGAACTCAGAGAAATTACAGGCAGCTGGTGTTAATTGCTGCCTTTAGTAGGAGGCATTAGCCCTCTACGCTACACAGGCTCCTTTGAGGATGAAAATTTGAGGATTAAATAAAAGAAATTAGGGATGTTGTTGCAAAAAAGCATGATGATATAAGAGAAGACATTCTGTTGGCTGTTTCAGGCTTGTCTAAACATCTTGTTCAGCTTGATGAAAGAGTAGAAGAAATTAATGAGGCTACTTTAAATTTAGAGTCTAAAATGGGTGAAATCATAACTAAATCTGAGAGGCTGGAAAATGAAGTGACTATGATGCAGTATAGATCCATGGAGTTTGCTTTGAGAATGAGAGGACTGAAAGAGAATGGTCGGGAAAATTTAAGAGACAGATGTGCAGAAGTTATTGCATCAGTGGCTGGATTAAAAAAGGAGGAAGTAGTTAGTCAAATTGACAAAACTTACAGAGTTAATTCATGGATTGCAAAAAATAAAAACCTGCCAAGAGATGTGGTGATTTACTTCATAGATAGAAGAATTAGAAATGATGTTTTGCAAGCCTCCTATAACAACAAGGTACAGGTATCTGGACAAGATATTAAGATACTGAAAGAGATTCCTCCCAAAATGTTAAGAGACAGAAAGGACTTTGGCTTCCTAGTGGATGAACTGAGAAGACAACAAATAATGTATAGGTGGGATGCACCAACAGGCATAATAGTGACTTATGCTGGGGAAAGATACCGTCTGAACACTGTCTGGAAAGCAAGAGATTTCTATTATAATATACTAAAAATTGGACACCCACCTGAGGGGAGTAAAAAGGGAATTGAAAAAGAAAAGCAGCAGATGCAAACATATGCAGAGGCGGTGGCCGGAGAACCTAAGAAGCAAGATGATCAGGCCCAATTGGATCTAGCCTCACTTCCTTTTCCCTTAAGTAAATTAGAGGGAGGGACTTCCGCTTGGCGCCGCGATCCTCGCTGACGACCTCTTGTTAGGTCGCCGGCTTTGAGCTCCGTTAAACCGCCTCTGACAGCGGAAAACAGCTGTCTGGCGGTTTTGCAGTCCTTTCTCCGGGAAAAGGAGAAAGGCAGAGAGCTTCCCGGCAGGTAGAGCCGCCTAAAAAGCCCCTGGAATTAAGTACAGGGGCTGGAAAGGTGGGCTCCCTAGGGGAAAGACTCCGGACTCAAAGCGCTGCTGCATAAGCAGCATTAGAGGGACGCGACCAGCTCTGCAAGCAAATTCAAAGATTAAGTGATTTCGGCAGCAGACGGAGTGGAGCAGGAGAGCTTGCAATAAAGTTACAGAGCTTAACTCCTGTGTACCTTGGTTTGAATGAGCCTAATTGAAAGAGGAAGTATCCAATTAAGAGTATCGGGACTGTGCTGAGAAGAGAAAGTGAGTACTGAAAAGGACTTTTTTTTTCTATTCTTAAAGAGAAACTAAGCGGCCAGAAGACAGCAATCTGGGAAAGATATTGAAAGCAGCAATTTAAAATAATTTGGACTGAATTTAGAGACATTTAAGGCTAAGTAATTGCAAATTGGGGTGAAGAGGAAAAAAGTTTCTTTGAAACTAAAATGGCTTCTAAACAAACCAAGTCAGCATCAGCCAAAGCAGGAGGGGCTTCTCCTTCAGTCTCTACTGTGACTCAAAAGACACAACTTCTGGGGGAGGTCACAAGTAAAGAGGACTTTATGAGTGAGCTTAAGGAGTTTATAACGCAAATTGCGATTGCCCAAACAGCCAAAATAGAAGAAAAAATAGAAGAGAGAATGAGGAAATTTGAGGAGGATTTAAAAGATGTAAAAGAAATCAGAAATGAAATTAAAAAGACTGTTGAAGAGAAACATGATGAAATAAGAGAAGATATTTTGTTGGCTGTTTCTGGTTTGTCTAAAATTCTTGTGCAGCTTGATGAAAGAGTGGAAGAAATCAGTGAGGTTACTCAAGATTTGGAGGATAAGATGGGAGCATTCCAGACCAAATCGGACAGGATGGAAGGGGATATTATTATGATGCAATACAGGTCAATGGAGTTCGCTCTGAGGCTGAGAGGGTTGAAGGAAGATGGACGGGAAAACTTAAGAGACAAATGTGCTGAAGTGATTGCCTCAGTGGTTGGAAGGAAAAAGGATGAAATAATTGGATACTTGGATAAGGTCTACAGAGTTAATTCATGGATTGCAAGAAACAGAAATTTGCCAAGAGATGTTGTGATTTACTTTACTGAGAGAAAAATTAGAAATGATGTATTGCAAGCTTCTTTCAATAACAAAGTACAAGTGTCTGGGCAGGAAATTAAGGTGCTGAAAGAGATTCCTCCTAAAATGCTCAGAGACAGAAAGAATTTTGGTTTTTTAGTGGATGAATTAAGAAGACAACAAATACCCTACAGATGGGACGTACCAGTAGGCATAATAGTGGATTATGCTGGAGAGAGGTACCGAATGAATACCGTTGAGAAAGCAAGAGAATTTTATCGTAGTGTGTTAAAAATGGAAAACACCGCGAAAGATGATAAAAAAGCAGGGAAAGGAAAGCAACAGTCTTTAACATATGCTGAGGCAGTGGTTGGAGAATCTAAGAATCAAGATGACCAGAACCAATCGGATCCAACATCACTTCCTTTTCCTTTAAGTCAACTGGAAGGACCATTGGAATTTGCAAAACTGGAGCAACCAAGGGCACAACGTGTGACAAGATCAACTACTAAACAACAACAACAACAACAACAACAACAACAACTGGATACAAAATCAGAAGCTGTGGGGGGAGCAAGACCGAAGATCAAGGTTAAAGAGGATCTTCAGAATATGTTCCATGTGCTTCAGTCTCACAAAGATGCCAGTTAAATTTCTGTCTTGGAATGTCAATGGTTTGAATTCACCACAAAAGAGAAAGAAAATATATCATTATTTGAAACAATTTAATAATGATGTTGTATGCTTACAAGAGACACATATCAAATTATCAGATCAGAAATATTTAATTAATGCTAAATTAGGGACTCACTTTGTGGCATCGTCTTTGGAAAAAAGAAATGGAATAGTGGTATATATAAAAAAGAACATAATAGCGAATTTGGTAGAGGCGGATGATCAAGGAAGATATATAGCAATTGAAATGAGGACTCAAAATGGAACAATCCTCCTGATTGCAATTTATGCACCGAACCAGCAACAAGAAAATTTTTATAAATTTTTACATAACAAAATATCACAATGGGATTACAAATCAATTATTTTGATGGGTGATTGGAATGGAGTAATTGATATTTCTAAGGATAAGAAGACTATATCTAAAGTTGCCTCGAGTGCCAAATTACCCAAACCTTTTTTTGAAATTATGGATGATTTAGAATTAAGGGATGTCTGGAGAGAATTGAATCCAGATGAAAAAGATTTTACTTTTTTTTCTGATAGACATCAATCCTTTTCTAGGATAGATTTTATTTTGCTAACATCTGATTTCCTTTCTAGGGTGAAGAAAGTCAAGATATTTCCAAGGACTCTAGCTGATCATAGTCCAGTTTGGTTAGAATTAGAACAGGAGAGAAAAGAAAGGAGGTCTTGGAGATTAAATGAAAATTTATTTAGATATGAAGAAAATGTTAAAGAACTTAAAAAATATATGAAGGAGTTTTTTGATAATAATATGTATAAAGGTACTTCTATGGAAATGGTTTGGGATGCAAGTAAGGCTTATATGAGAGGAGTGTTGATATACATGAACAATAAATATAGACAAAAGCAGCCAAAGAAACGGAAGGATATTGAGGAAGAAATAAAAAAGAAAGAACAATTGTTAATAGATAATCCAGAAGATAAAAGAGCTAAAGAAGCAATAGATATATTAAGACAGCAATTTAATATGTTAATGGCCGATCAAGTTGCAACTAATTTACAATATGCCAAACATAATACATTTTGCAATGCTAATAAACCAGGTAGATGGTTAGCTTATACGTTAAGGAAAAAGCAAAGATCACGTATTATTAGTAAGATGGAATATAAAGGTAAAGAAGTTTATCAACAAAATTTGATTAAAAAAGCTTTTTTAGAATATTATACAAAATTATATGCAGGAGATTTGATACAAGGTCAAGATATAGATAGATATCTTAAAGAGGTTGATGTCCAGGAATTAACTTTGGATCAAAGAGAAGGTTTGAATCAACCAATAAATTCTGAAGAGATTATTTTAGCAATTAAACAGTTAAAAGTAGGTAAAACGCCGGGAACGGATGGGTTGACAGCTATTTATTATAAGAACTTACAGATGGAAATGGTGGAACCGCTTAGGATGCTTTTTAATAAAATCCAATCTGGGGGAGAAACCCCACCCTCATGGAGAACAGCTTTTATATCACTGATTCCTAAAGAGGATCAAAATTGTGTTAAACCTGAAAATTTTAGACCCATCTCACTTCTAAATACTGATTATAAGATCTTTGCTAAAGTATTGGCAAATAGATTAATGCCAATTATGCAACAAATAATCCATAATGATCAATCAGGGTTTATAAAGGGGAGATATATGAAATATAACTTGAGACAAATAATAAATTTGGTTGAATATTTGGAGAAAAATAATCAGATTCCCACAGCTTTTTTCTTTTTGGATGCAGAGAAAGCTTTTGACAGATTGAATTGGCAATTTTTATTCAAAATAATAGATAATATGCAATTTGGGGAGCAATTTATGAGCTCAATTAAAGCAATATATAGGGAACAAAATGCACAAATAATTATTAATGGAAGTTTAACGGATAGTTTTAAGATAGAAAAGGGAACGCGGCAGGGTTGCCCATTGTCTCCCTTATTGTTTGTTTTATCCTTAGAAATTTTGTTGAAAAAGATACGTGAAACTAAAGAATTAAAAGGAATAGTGATTCGACAGCAAGATTATAGGTTGAGGGCTTTTGCAGATGATTTAGTTGTTACACTAACGCAACCTACAGATACAGTTTCATATATGTTGGAATTGATAGAACAATATGGTAAAGTTTCGGGATTTAAAATAAATCAACATAAGACTAAGATAGTGACTAAAAATATGTCTTTCAATCAAAGAGAAGAGCTTCAACAAATATCAGGATTTGAAATACTTAAAAAAGTTAAATATTTGGGTGTGTTTATTGCTGGGTCAAATACAAAGTTATTTAAAAACAATTATGAAGTCTTATGGCGAAAGGTGCAGAAAGAAATGGAGGATTGGAAAAAGTTACAATTATCTTTATTAGGTAGAATAGCAGCAATTAAAATGAATGTATTACCTAAGTTTTTATTTTTGTTCCAAATGATACCGGTGCTGAAGAAGGATGAACAACTGAGGGAATGGCAAAAAGGTCTTAATACTTTTATATGGTCAGGTAAAAAACCCAGAGTTAAATTAAAAATTATACAAGATATTCGGGAGAGAGGTGGTTTAAAAATGCCAAATTTAAGATTATACTATGAAGCTTCGGTATTAGTTCAGATTAGTGATTGGTTTAATTTAACAGAGGATAGAATTTTGAATTTAGAAGGACATGATTTACTTTATGGATGGCATGCTTATTTATTGTATGAAAAGAAAGTGGATAAAGTTTTTAAAAGTCATATGCTTAGAAGTGCCTTGTTGAGAGTCTGGAAGAAATATCAATATAAATTGGATTATAAAATACCTATTTGGGCAAATCCCAGACATGCCATAGAAAACATAAGTATAGAACAAAAGATGGAGGTGATCACATATAAAGAACTTTTATTTAAAGAAAGGGGTAAACTACAACTTAAATCCTTAGAGGTTTTGAAGAAGGAAGGGATAATTTATACTTGGTTTCAATATGGTCAACTTCAAGCAAGATGGAGGGAGGATCAAAAAACAGGTTTTATGGAAAATGAAGAAAATTTGGTAAAGCAAATCAGGGACCAGGGTATTATGCATATTAAAAGATTATACAATGTATTATTAGAGATAGACTCTGAATCAGAGCTGGTTAAAGACTGTATGATTAAATGGGCTAGAAATTTTCAGGAACCAATAATGATGGAGACATGGGAAAAGATTTGGGTTAGAAATGTTAAATTTACTCAAGCACAAAACCTTAGAGAGAACTTTTATAAGATGTTTTATAGATGGCATTTAGATCCAAAAAAGTTGTCCTGTATGTATTCTAATGTACAAGCTAAATGTTGGCGGTGTGATTGTGAAGATGCAACTTATTTTCATATTTGGTGGACCTGTAAGAAGGTTAAAGCATTTTGGATAAAGATCTGGTGGGTAATGCAAAATATTTTGAAAAAAAGGTTGGAATTTACACCGAAACTCTTTTTGTTGGGTATTATAAATGAATGTACATTATTGGAGACTAAGCTGATTTTAAATTTGATAACAGCAGCTAGACTGTTGGTTGCACAACACTGGAAAAAAGACTCTTTGCCTACAGTAGAAGAATGGATTGTAAAAGTAATGAACTTAGCTGAGATGGCTAAAATCTCAGCATATTTGAAGGATCATGCGCAAGAAAGATATATTCTGGAGTGGAGGAAATGGATTGACTATGTTCGGAACAAATACCATATAAGAAGACATCAAATTGCGTATGAATGAAGAGGAAGAGTTGTAATTTTTGTTTTTTTATTTTATTAGATTGGAGTTAAGATTTTGATAGTGTTTGTAAACTAGAAATTGGATAGGTTAATGGTTGGGTTAAAATTTTTGTTGAAGAAGAGAAACCCTGTATTTCACTCTGGGAAGTCCGGGGGGGGGAGGGGGGTTGAAGGAGGGGAGGGGTGGGGGGGGGAAGGGGGAAGGGGGGGTTTATATGTTTGTACTTTTATAAAACTTTTAATAAAAAAAAAAAAAGTAAATTAGAGGGAGCAGCGTTTGACTCATCAAAGACAGAGGAACCAAAAGAACAACGAGAACAACGTGCGACAAGATCAACTTTTAAACAACAACAACAATACCTAACTCAAAAAACAGAAGCGGGGGGGGGGGCGGGGGCAAGACCGAAGACCAAGGTGAAGGAATATCTTCAGGAAATGCTCTTTAAGCTTCAAGGCAGCAAAAATGCCAACTAAATTCCTATCCTGGAATGTCAGTGGTTTAAATTCACCACAAAAGAGAAAGAAAATATATCATTATTTGAAACAATTTAAGAATGACATTATTTGTTTACAAGAGACACATATCAGATCAACTGATCAGAAATATCTAATCAATTCAAAATTAGGGACACACTTTGTGACATCATCTCCAGAGAAAAGGAATGGAATAGTTGTTTATATAAAGAAGGGACTAACAGCAAATTTAATTGAGGCAGATGATCAAGGAAGATGTATAGCAATTGAATTACAAACACAAAATGGAAAAATGCTTTTGATTGGGATTTATGCGCTGAACCAGCAACAAGAAAATTTTTATAAACTTTTACATTCTAAAATAACACAATGGAATTACAAATCAATTATCCTAATGGGTGATTGGAATGGAGTAATTGATATTTCAAAAGACAAGAAGACTACATCTAAAATTTCTTCACATGCAAAATTACCAAAACCTTTTTTTGAAATCATGGATGACTTAGAACTGAGAGATGTCTGGAGGGAATGGAATGCTGATGAAAAAGACTTTACCTTTTTCTCTGACAGATATCAATCTTTTTCTAGGATTGACTTTATATTACTATCAAATCATTTTCTCTCTAGGGTGAAGAAGGTCAAGATATTTCCAAGGACAAAGTAAGATAATAACTAAAAATATGTCTGTTTATCAAAGAGAAGAGCTAGGAAAAATAATGGGATTTGAAATAGTTAAAAAGGTTAAATATCTGGGAGTGATTGTTACTGGGTCAAATACAAAGTTATTTAAAAATAATTATGAGGTTTTATGGCAAAAAGTGCAGAAAGAAATGGAAAATTGGGAAAAAATACAATTATCTCTATTAGGAAGAATAGCAGCAATAAAAATGAATGTATTACCTAAATTTTTATTTTTGTTTCAAATGATACCGGTGCTGAAGAAAGATGAAAATTTGAGGGAATGGCAGAAAGGAGTTAATACTTTTATATGGTCAGGGAAAAAACCTAGAGTTAAATTAAAAATTATACAGGATGTTCGGGAGAGAGGTGGTTTGAAAATGCCCGACCTAAGATTGTATTATGAAGCATCTGTGCTTATACAAATTAGTGACTGGTTTAATTTGACCGAGGAAAGAATTTTAAATCTAGAAAGATATGATTTATTATATGGATGGCATGCCTATTTATTATATGAAAAGAAAGTAGATAAAGTTTTTAAAGGTCATATACTTAGAAATGCTTTGTTGAGAGTTTGGAAGAAATATCAATATAAGTTAAATTATAAGATACCTATCTGGGCAAACCCCAGACATGCAATAGAAAATATAAGCATAGAACAAAAGATGGTAGTGATTACTTATAAAGAACTCCTGTTTAATGAAAGGGGTAAACTACAACTTAAGCCGCTAGAGGCTCTGAAGGAGGAAGGGATAATTTATACTTGGTTTCAATGTGGTCAACTTCAAGCAAGATGGAGGGAGGATCAAAAAATTGGTCTTATGGAAAATGAAGAAAACTTGGTAAAACAAATTAGAGATCAGAGTACTATGCATATTAAAAGGTTATATAATGTATTATTAGAGATAGACTCAGAAACAGAACTGGTTAAAGATTGTATGATCAAATGAGCGAGAAATTTCCAGGAACCAATATTGATGGAAACATGGGAAAAGATCTGGGTTAGAAATGTTAAATTTACTCAAGCACAAAATTTAAGAGAAAACTTTTACAAGATGTTTTATAGATGGCATTTAGATCCAAAAAAACCTGTCATGTATGTATCCTAATGTACAAGCCAAATACTGGAGATGTGCTTGTGAAGATGCAATTTACTTTCATATATGGTGGACTTGTAAGAAAATCAAAGCATTCTGGATAAAAATTTGGTGGGTAATGCAGAATATTTTGAAAAAGAGGTTGAAATTTACCCCACAATTGTTTTTATTGGGTATCACAAATGACAGTAGTAGAGATGAAATCGCTTTTAAATTTAATAACAGCAGCCAGATTGCTGGTTGCACAATCTTTACCTACTGTAGAAGAATGGACTTTAAAAGTAATAAATTTAGCCGAAATTGCAAAAATCTCGGCATATTTGAAAGATCATATGCAGGAAAAATATATTTTGGAGTGAACAAAATGGATCAATTATATTCGGAATAAGTATCAAATAAGAAGACATCAAATTGCGTATGAATGAAACAGAAGTAAAGAAATGTTGTGTTAACTATATTGGAGTTAAGATCCTGGGGGGGTGGGTGGTTGTTACCTGGAGGATAGATAGATTAATTTAGATGATCTTTGTTTTTTGTTTTTTTCTCTAATACCCTGTATTTTACTCTGGGAAGTTGGGGAAGGGAGGGGGAGGGAAGAAGAGGGGGGGTGTTGGGAGGGGGGAATGTTTTTTTACTTTGTATTGCTATAAAACTTTTCAATTAAAAAAAAAGATATTGGCATTGGGTCAGAGGCTGCAAAGGCACAACATGGTACAAGGCTCCGGTGGCCGCCCTGTCCCATGCGGCCATCAGGTCCTCAGTAGAGCCATGAGCCAGAGTCTCAGGGAATGGCCCAAGCTCTATCAGGAACCTCTCGGGGTCTATCAGGCACCTGGGACGGAACCACTTGGTCGGTTCCGTCTCCCTGCAGTGGGGGGAAGCAGCTCGAAAGTCCATGTAAAGAAGAGAATGATCAGACCATGACAAGGGCTTAATGTTTACATCCCCTATTCCTAGATCATTCAACCACTGACCAGAGACAAAAATCAAGTCCAGAGTGTGTCCCCCAGTGTGAGTGGGGCCTTGAACTATCTGGGTCAGGTCCATGGCCATCATGGAAGCCATGAACTCCTGAGCTGCCTCTGACATCTCACCGGCGGATGGCAGGTTAAAATCCCCCATAACAATAAATGTGGGGGTATCAATCACCACCCTGGCTATAACATTGAGCAGCTCAGGCAGGGCCGCTGCCACGTGGCAGGGAGCCAGATAAGTAGTCAGCAGGCCCACCTGCACCCCACGACTCCACTTCACAAGAAGGGACTCACATCCGGCTATCTGAGGAACAGTGGCCTCCCTCAGACAAAGACTTTCTCTAATAATCGCCACTACCCTCCCACCCCTTCCCTGAGCCCTTGGCTGATGGAATGCATGAAAACCTGGCGGGCACATCTCCACGAGGGGAACCCCTCCCTCCTGGCCCAACCAGGTTTCTGTAATCCCTGCCAGGTCAGAACTCCCTCCAAAATAAGATCATGAATGAGGGGGGCTTTATTTACCGCCGACCTGGCATTACACAACATCAGCTGTAGACCCGGGGCCTGAGACTCTGAGCAACCCGGGAAATGAGGAGCGCATTGGGGGCTGGAGTGCGCAATCGCTCGCAGAAAGTGAGTGCACACTCCCGAAACATGATATGGCCCTCTGCGACCATCATATCTGCCCCTCCCACTTACTGTACTAATGTCCATCCTTTCGACCCCCAGCACCCCGGTCCAATTTCTGTCCCTGTCCCCTCCACTGTGACCACCAGACCCACAACCCCCATCAGTGGCTATATGGATTCCCCCAGATCCATTCCTACAATCCCTCCCAGAACCCCTTAAAATAGAAGTTAAAAATGTGTCTAAAAAACCCCAAAGCCGCCGGTTTTTCGCATGCCACCTCTCGGGGTTCCAAGACCCATCCTCAAGGGGCTTTTGATGGGGATGGGGATTTTGAAACAATATGTTATAAATGATGAAATAAAATAATTAATTGATGCTATAATAAGGAATTAGGAATTAAGGGCAGATAGTGATATTGCTTATTATGTACTTAAGAGGTTAAGATAAAATATGGAAGGTCAATTAAGTTAAAAAGTTTCAAAGTAAACATTGAATAAGATGAAGCACATTGTTTATAGCCAAAAAATGTGATGGGGGTTTTGGGAAATATACTTTATAAATGGAGAAATAAGATAATTAATTGAAGTAATGCTAAGAAATTAGGATTTGAAGGGCAGATGGTGATATTGTTTATATACTATATATTAAGAAGAGATTAAAATGAGATAAAAAAAAGTAGGGAAAAAGAATATCATGGCAGAAATTGAAATATGTAAATTGTATTTGGAAAAAACAAAAAGAAAATTGGAATAGATTATAAAAATCAATATATAACTATGTTATACAATGCGCCAAAAAAGTATTTAGTCAGCCACCAATTGTGCAAGTTCTCCCACTTAAAAAGATGAGAGAGGCCTGTAATTGACATCATAGGTAGACCTCAACTATGAGAGGCAAAATGAGAAAACAAATCCAGACAATCACATTGTCTGATTTGGAAAGAATTTATTTGCAAATTATGGTGGAAAATAAGTATTTGGTCACCTACAAACAAGCAAGATTTCTGGCTCTCACAGACCTGTAACTTCTTCTTTAAGAGGCTCCTCTGTCCTCCACTCATTACCTGAATTAACGGCACCTGTTTGAACTTATTATCAGTATAAAAGACACCTGTCCACAACCTCAAACAGTCACACTCCAAACTCCACTATGGTGAAGACCAAAGAGCTGTCGAAGGACACCAGAAACAAAATTGTAGACCTGCACCAGGCTGGGAAGACTGAATCTGCAATAGGCAAGCAGCTTGGTGTGAAGAAATCAACTGTGGGAGCAATAATTAGAAAATGGAAGACATACAAGACCACTGATAATCTCCCTCGATCTGGGGCTCCATGCAAGATCTCACCCTGTGGGGTCAAAATGATCACAAGAACGGTGAGCAAAAATCCCAGAACCACCCGGGGGGACCTAATGAATGACCTGCAGAGAGCTGGGACCAACGTAACAAAGGCTACCATCAGTAACACATTACTCTGCCAGGAACTCAGATCCTGCAGTGCCAGACGTGTCCCCCTGCTTAAGCCAGAATATGTCCAGGCCCATCTGAAGTTTGCTAGAGAGCATTTGGATGATCCAGAAGAGGATTGGGAGAATGTCATATGGTCAGATGAAACCAAAGTAAAACTGTTTGGTAGAGACACAACTTGTTGGGTTTGGAGGATAGAGAATGCTGAGTTACATCCAAAGAACACCATACTTACTGTGAAGCATGGGGGTGGCAACATCATGCTTTGGGGCTGATTCTCTGCAAAGGAAGGATTCTCTGCAAACAGGACGACTATCCATGTACAGGAAAGAAGGAATGGGGCCATGAATCGTGAGATTTTGAGTGCAAACCTCCTTCCATCAGCAAGGGCATTGAAGATGAAATGTGGCTGGGTCTTTCAGCATGACATTGATCCCAAACAATGAAGGAGTGGCTTTGTAAGAAACATTTCAAGGTCCTGGAGTGGCCTAGCCAGTCTCCAGATCTCAATCCTCTAGAAAATCTTTGGAGGGAGTTGAAAGTCCGTGTTGCCCAGCAACAGCCCCAAAACATCACTGCTCTAGAGGAGATCTGCATGAACAAATGGGCCAACATGTGTGCTAACCTTGTGAAGACTTACAGAAAACATTTGGCCTCTGTCATTGCCAACAAAGGATATATAACAAATTATTGAGATGAACTTTTGATATTGATCAAATACTTATTTTCCACTATAATTTGCAAATAAATTCTTTCCAAATCAGACAATGTGATTGTCTGGATTTGTTTTCTCATTTTGTCTTTCATAGTTGAGGTCTACCTATGATGACAATTACAGGCCTCTCTCATCTTTTTAAGTGGGAGAAGTTGCACAATAGGTGGCTGACTAAATACTTTTTTGCCCCACTGTAAGTTGCATAAAATGTAACCTGGTCAATACTCTGTTCATAAAATATGTAATATGTAAAAGAAAAATTTAATAAAACTTGTTCAAATAGCAGAGCATAGCATAGCATAGCACAGCATAGAATAAAATAACTTTAGTCTCACTTTGAATGTACACTAATCAGCATACATTTAAAAAATTTAAAAAATATTGTTTACTTTTCTAATCAAAAATTTTCCCAATGCTGTAGAATATGGTATATTTTCCTTCATCAGAGATAGTGCTCTCAACTTAGGTTTCATCATTGTCTCAGTTCTAACAAGTATTAAATCCAATTTAAATTTGATTTATAAGAGCAAAGTCAATTATTAAAGTTGATAGATCCAGCATTATGAAATGCCTTTCCAAAATAACGCCTACACAATTTAGCCACCTAGTTTTCTGTATTTTGAAATTTTTAACTTTTCCTCTCCTAGTTCTTTTCTTTCAGGTCTGTAGTTTTTCTCTATGTGATTATTTACCACTTTAATAAATAGTTAAGAGTCTCTTTTGGATTTTTCCCCTCTTTTTTTTTTAAAGATTAGGTTTTGAGTAAAAAAGGAATCATCTCACCCAGTTCCATTCTCTGTTCATTTATACTGCTCCTGTGCTTTCTTTGTTGCCTCAGCTGTCCCAGCTTCATGGCAGACATTTTTGGCTGCCTCTTCTCCTCGTTGTGAAGGAGAGGGAGCCCCCTGAAAGAAGTGGGAGAGATTGCTACTCTTTGCGACCTGCAAGACAACCCTCTTTTCTTAACCACCCCTCCAGGATGGCTTTAGCTCCTTTTGGAGCCTTCTAACATGGACAACTTGGCGTGGGAGCCCAGAGACCCACTCCTCACATCCAATATCACCTTGACATCAGCCGGAAGTCAGAATGTGGATTTTTATAAACTCATAATAACATACCTTTCCATAGTAGTTAATAGTTATAAAGAAGCCCCAAATAGAGTCCTAAAAGAGGAGATATAGAAAGCACAAACACAAACAATTCCAATGACCATTAATGAAAAAATGAAGAAGCAGACAGTATGGCTACTGTCAGCTTTGGAAGACAGTTTTCTTTTTGCTTCTTAACTGCCACATATTTTAGCTGGGGAAGTTGGGAGGGGGTTGTTGTTGAAGTGGTAGAAAGTTAGTCATAACAACATTCCATATTTAAGGACTTTTGCCTGCATTTGATGGAGACTGCTGGAAGATCGTATCCAGCTGAGTGTGAAGAGTTGATTGGAAAATGTGATGAACTTGTGGGTGTGAGGCAGGGCTGTGAACTGTTAGATGGGTGGAGAAAACCTGCAAGCTTTCAGATTTGGGTTTTCCCAAATGTGCCAACATGACATCTCTAATCAGTTGGAACTTTGAGAAACCTCAGGCCTCAGAGCTTTATTTCATTGGGGGTTTTCCTTGGAACCCTGACAGCTACAGTGCATAAAAAGTTTAGAGATGCTTTGAAAATAATACTGGTAATAACATGGATATATTTGAGAAACAATGGATTTACAAGAAAGAATACACTCAATACCATCAAGCAAATACTGAGAATTAATATAGTTTTGTGAAGAGTTTCTTTGGATATGTTTTAAATAAAAGATGGGAGAGAAGGAAGAAGAGAGAAAGAATAGAATAGAATGAATGAACTCGAAGGGACCTGGGAAGTCTTCTAGTCCAGCCTCCTGCTCAAGCAGGAGAGCCTATACTATTTCAGATAAGTGACTGTCTAGACCTACCAGAAGATAAATTGTTCCTAGGATAATAAATAGCCTGCTTATTGGCTGGTTTTTTTTATCTTTGAAAAATCTGGATAACAGGTTAAATACTAGAGCAGAAGAGAAGGGCAAACATTGTCTCTACTTTTTTTTAAAGAGATTATATAGTGTTCTATGAACTATTGTACCACAACCTGATATTGATACAAGCACTTATTCTAGAATAGACAATAAAACAAAATTGTTGAAAACAGCGCTGTAATTACTACAGTCAGCATGATTTTGTAAACAATCCTGATCTTGCTAATCTTTTTTTTTTTGAGTAACTTTCTTAATGTATGGTGGAAATGCTATAAAGATATCTTGATTTCAGCAAGGCATGAGATAAAGTGCAGTGGTGTTCTTATTAGATTTGGTGGATCCTGATGGAATGTCAATTAAGTGGATACATAGCTAGTTTGCAAACTGTAATGGGAAAATGTTGCTCAATTATTCTTCATCAGATTAGATGAAGTCCTGCGTGGTTTGTCACATGATTTAATCCTGTGTCCTGTTCTCCTATTTTTTTAATTATTGACATAAATGAAACAATGGAAAGAATGCTTTCAATACCTTCAGATGGCAACAATAAGAGTGACATAATTAACAGTTAAAATGTCAGAAAATGTTAATAGCTATCTTTAAATAGATTGAAAGCAACATGATATTTATCTTCCAATATTTGAAGATGGAGAAAAGGGGTTGACTTATTCTCCATAGCACCTGAGGGCAGAACAAGAGGCAATGGGTGGAAGCTACACAAAGGGAGATCCGGTGGTAGGATTCAGCCAGTTTGCACTGGTTCACTAGAACTGGTTGTTAGCCATTTGCTCAGTTCACTGAACTAGCTGAAGCCTCGCCTCTCCCTCCCAGTCTCTCCTCTCCAGAAGGCTTGTCTCACCTCCTGGCCACTTGCCGGAGCTTGCTATAGCCCCGTTTAGACTTGCGTAGGCCTCCACCAGCCTGTTACAGGCCAAAATGGAGGCTCCATGGGCACAATCCAGCCCTCCACACCTCATTTCCTATGGCTTTACTGTACTTACTTTTCGAAGAGCTGCAGAAAAGGCTGACCCATGTGGCAGAGAAGTCGACATCTTTTATTCAGAAGCTGGTGAAGCTGTAAGAACGTGAGATGTAAAAACAGCTTTCCACACTGAATAAAAGACTTCAGCTTCTCTGCCAAGAGGGCCTGCAAGCTTAGTTTGGGCCCATTCTGCTTGCTACTGACTGGCTAGTTCGAATGAGCAGGTTCAGGGATTGGGGAGTGGCCAATCAACAAGGGCCTTGCAGTTCAACCCAATAAGGCAAAGGAAGCAAGTTCCTCATTGATTGGCTGCTGTTGCTACCTCAATAACCTGAAGCTGGCCCTAAGAAAAAGTCTTTTACTCAGAAGCTGGTGAAAATATTTACCTTATATTTTACATTCTTATAGCTTTGCCATCATCTGAATAAAACACTTTGGCTTCTCTGCCAGTGGTCAGCCTCTTCTGGAACTCTGGAGATCTTCAAAAAGTAAGTAATCCATGGGAAATGGGGTGGGGAGGAGAGTAAGTGGAATCTGGGATGCTAGCAAAGCAGGCCCAGTCTGTGGAAACCCAGCGGGGCAGGATCGGGGGGGGGGGATAATTGTGGGGACTTCAGGGAAGCATGAGGTATCTCAGTGGATTGGGAGAGGCCTTGGATGGCCTTCTCCAGCACTAGGCCCCACATGCTGTTCCCCAGCCTGAGATACCTCATGTGCATTTAAAGACCAGCACATTTGATTAACTGATGCATTGGGGAAAGCAGGGAGTGATCATGTTCATTTAATATGATTCAATCAAATAAATATCCAAGTTACAAATGTAATTGGCAGGCTCTATTACATTTGTAACTGGAGGATTACCAGTATAATGAGAGTGAGGGAGGGTCTCAGGGAAGTCCTGCCTTAGCACCACATGAGTCCTGTGTCACGCCCACCCTGGCCACACCCACCTAGTCACATGACCACCCAGCCATGCCTACCCAGCCAGTCATTAGGCAGAGAACCAGTTGTTAAATTATTTGAATCCCACCACTGGGAAGATCCAACATAGAAATAAGGAGAAATATTTCATATATTTCCCCTGGGAATCCATCCGGGCCTGGTGATTTATTATTTTTGATTTTGGAAAGGGCTGTTTTAAGTTCTTCCATTGTTATTTTTCTGTTTAGCATTTCCCTCTCTTCTTTCGTTATTTGGGGGAGCCCAGCATTCGTCAAGTATTGCTCTACCTTATCCTCGGGAACTTCTTCCTCTTTGTAAAGGGCTTCATATTATTCTCTTGCTCTTTCTAATTTGTCTTCTTCTTTAATCAAGAGGTTACCCTTAGTATCTTCTAAGACATGTATTTGCCCTTTTTCATTTTCCTTTTTTAATTTATAAGCCAGCCACCTTCCCAACTTGTTGGCATTCTCAAAGTAGTAATGTTTAGTCCTTTTTATTTTTTGTGCTAACTCCTCTTGATCTAGGATATTCAATTTGTGCCTCCACATCAGCCAATTTTGTTTTGCTGCTTCGTCCCCAGGGTTTTGCTGCAGCTTATTTTCTGCTTACGCTAAATCTTTTAGGAGAATCTCCAGGGATTTCCTTTTTTCTTTGTTTTTATATGCAGTGTAGGATATCACCACCCCTCTCAAATAAGCTTTCACAGCATCCCAGACTATTTCTCATGGGGTTCCTTGATTCTCATTTTCTTTGAAGAAAGACTTTACTTCTTTCAGTTTTTCTATGCACTCTTTTTCACTCAGTAATCTCACATTAAACCTCCATCTCTGTTGGTTCCTCTTCTTTATACTCTTCCAATTTATTTCAAGGGGGTTGTGATCTGCCCAGGCGCTTGTGATAATGTCCGCTGTCTTTATTTCTAATCCCAATTTCCTGGTGACCCATGCCAGATCTATTCTGGACCATGTTTTTTGTGGGTTGGAATAAAAGGCGTACTGTCTGTCGGTTGGGTGCAGGGTTCGCCACATATCAATTAAATTTAATTCGTCCACAAGATCAAAGAAAGCTCTTGGTAGAGTTGCCCTTTTATTTTTATTGGTTTTATTGCTTTTATAATCTTTTTCCGAATCTACAATACCATTGAAATCACCTATCATGCAGATTTCGTTGTGTGCCATTTTTCCTAACTGTTCGTGGAGTTTTCGAAAGTATTGTCCCTGTTTTCTGTTTGGTGCATAAATGCCCACTAATAGCATTTGGAGTTACCTCTCGTAACTTCAATCATGAGAGTTCTGCCCTTTGTATCATTATATTTCAGTTCTGCTTCAGTTCCTTTTTTAACATACATTATTACCCCCCTTTTTTTTTCTCTGCTAGAGACGTGAATACTTTACCAAATTTAGTATATTCTAGGCATTTAGCCTCATCTTTTTTTATATGGACCTCCTGTAAACTTATTATGTCAACACTTTGTTTATCTAGCTTTGAAAGTATTAGCTTCCTCTTTTTATAGTCATTTAATCCGTTAACATTTATTGATATTAGTTTTATATCATTCATTCCTGATATTCGAGACTAGTTCTTAGTTCTGGTTTGTCTTTAGAGTTACGGCTCTTACTGGTCTAGTTTTTTTCCCTTTGTCTTCTTCTCCTCCTGTCTTCTACTTCTCCTCTATTCCTTCCTTGGTGATTTGCTCATGTGAAGTTTCTTCTTCTAGGTTTGTCATCTCAATTTCCTCTTTGCTACTTTGTTCTTCTTCCACCCCTAACTGGTCGAGGAAATCTTGTGCTGAGCTCAGGCTGTCTATTTTAATTTTCCTCCCCTGCCAGGTGATTAACATCCCTTCTGGCAGGAGCCATCTGAATAGTATATTTCTTTTATTCAGTTGCACGGCTAAGCATCTATAATTCTTTCTCACCTCCTTCACTCTCCTTGGCACCTGTTTTAATATTATCACCTCTTTTCCTCTGTATGTAATATGTTCCTCTCTCGCTATATTATATAAAATATCTTTCACTTTTTTCCTTGTGAATCTCACGTGAACTTCCCTGGGGAGCCTATATCTCCTCGCATAGTTTGTTTGCACCCTATAAACATCGTCCAACTCCCTAATAATTTCTTGTTTATCCTGCTGGAGAACTTCCACAATCAATTCTGCCATCTTATCTCCCAAATCTTCCTCTTTGTCTTCTATAATGTTTTGAAAACAGAGGTAGAACGAAGCCCTGTCCATTTCTAAATATATAAAAAATTGGAAGAAACACTACAACCAAAATTAGTAGAAATTTTCAATGAGGCTCTTGTGGGCGCAAGAATTCCAGACACGTGGAGGGAAGCGCATGTTACACTTCTACCGAAAGAAGGTGCCAACCCAAAACAAATTGCGAATTATAGGCCTATTTCACTTTTAAATACCGATTATAAATTATTTATGAGCATAATGGCTGAGAGTCAAAAAAATACTAAATGCCTGGATACACAAAGACCAAAATGGATTCGTCCAGGGGAGGCAAATTAGGGACAATTTGAGAACTGTGTTGCATGTTTTAGAGTATTATGAAGAATACCCAGAAAAACAGATGGCCTTAATGTTCGTGGATGCCCAAAAGGCATTCGACAATTTGAATTGGAGCTTTATGATCAAACAAATTAACATAATGGGATTCGGAATAAACTTTGGAAAAATGATTGAAAACATTTATGATAAGCAAAGGGCGAGCATTTTGGTAAATGGCGATAGGACACGAATATTTCAGATTAGAAAGGGGGTAAGGCAAGGATGCCCCTTATCCCCGTTGTTATTTATTTTGGCCCTAGAAGTCCTATTACGGAAGATTAGACATAATGAAGAAATCAAAGGTTTAAAGATCAGGAAGAAAATCTATAAAACGCAAGCTTTCACAGACGATGTGGCCCTAATATTAGATGATCCACTAGAATCCGGTCAGAAATTATTACAGGAAATGGAAAAATATGGAGGGGTGGCAGGCTTTAAATTGAACAAAACTAAAACCAAAATACTAATGAAAAATGTAGCAGAAGTACAGAAGAAAGAGTTAGAAGAAACTTTGGGATTACAGATAGTCAGGAAAACAAAATATCTAGGAATGTGGATAACCACAAGGTGTTCCTCACTAAAGGAAGACAATTATACCCCTTTACTTTAAAAAGTGAAACAGGATTTAGATAGATGGAAGAGAATAAAACTGTCACTTATAGGTAAGATAGCCGCAATTAAGATGACTATTCTCCCCAAAATTTTATTCCTATATTAAAACATACCAGTGATCTTAGACATATTTTTTTTTCAGATCTAAATAAAAATGTCAGAGAATTCCTATGGGAAGGAAAAAAGTCAAGGATCTCACTTAAGGTACTCCAGGGAAAATGAAATATGGGAGGATTTGGTCTCCCAGATTGGGAAACATATTACAAAGCAGCCAAGCTAGTTTGGATAAGGGAGTGGACCACATTGGAAAACAAGAGAATTTTAACCCTAAAAGGCCACGACCTACAGAAAGGGTGGCATGCATATTTGTGGGATCCAGGAAATAAAAAGAAAACCTATTTTCATAGGCACAAGATAAGGGAGTCCCTACTACCAACATGGGTGGGAATTAGACAGCGATACTACGCCAAAATCTCCAATTGGCTCTCCACCATGGAGGCTTTGATTTATCCAAACAGATGGGGAATGGGGAAAATGTGCACATATAAAGACATATTAGATGGAGCAGGGAATCTCAAATCAATTGATACCCTGAGAGACCAAAGTATTAATTTAGAGTGGTGGACTTATTTACAAATTAAATCAAGATATCAGAAGGATAAGGAAGAATATGGCGTAGAAGTAAGATATAATGGATTAGATAAAATTTTGATGGGGGTGGGAAAAAAAATTCTAGCTAAATTATATAACTATTTACTAGATGAAGATAGAGCAGAAGAGATAGCCAAAAACTAATTGAGCATATGGGAAAAAATATTGGACATAACCTGAATTTTAATGAATGGGAAGAGGCCTGGAACAAAAATTATAAACTGACCAGAACCGTGACATATAAGGAAAATCAGTACAAGATGCTCCATAGGTGGCATTTAGCACCTGCCAGACTAGCCAAGATGTTCCCCAATATGCACTCAAATTGTTGGAAATGTGGTCATGGTCATGGCACCTTCTATCATATGTGGTGGACATGCCCTGAGGCGAAAAGATTCTGGAATAGAATTTGGAGCAGTTTACAAGAAATAATTGAAGAAGAAATAGATTTGTCTCAGGAAATATTTCTCCTGGGAATAATCAGGAAGGAGTATGGAAAGGAAAAGATTCACCTGATAATACATATAACCACAGCAGCCAGACTGGCCTACGCACAATTTTGGAAAGAGAAAACCCTGCCACCAGAAGAATTAATAACTAAAAAAATTTTAGAGTGCGCAGAAATGAGCAAATTAACACACGAGATAAATAACAATGAGAATTCAAAGTATTATACTGTGTGGGAAAGGTGGTACAAATGGTTGAACAATAGGGTAAAAGTAGGAGCTCAAGGTGCACTAAGAAAATAGTAATAAAGAATTCAAGTGATACCAGTTATATTCTATGTACATATGTACAAACACTGCACATCCGATATTAGTAGAAATATGATGTTCTGTATATGTATAATAAACTTAATAAAGTATATTTTTAAAAAAAGAAATAATGAGAAATTTCCTGATAGTGAGAACAATCAATGGGGAGAGGGGAAGGCAGAAAATAATAGTGGTCTTCTGTATACAAAAGTACTGTATATGTACATAGAAGAAAGTGAAGATGTATTTTATACAATCCTAGATGGCAAGACATAGAAAAGAATTTAAGTTGTAAACTACCCATAATTATGGTAACTGTAGATTTTGATGGAAAATGGAAGCCTTGAACTTTATTTCATGGGACATGTTACTTGGAAGCTTAACAATAGCTACATTTCACTGGATGCTGAACCTTTCTTTATCTATTGTGGATATTTTTGAAGAGTAATGTTAATTCATGGTAGCAAAAAGATCAGGAGTGGCAGCACCTTTTCCAACTAATGAAGCTTATGCTTTTAATAAAATTAAACTTGTATAAATGTATAGTATCTCTTTTCACCACATCTACATTCTGCATCATTTGCAGTTTTCTAAGTAATCTTCACAAGAACCCATAAGCAATGCAGTAATCTCCCTCTGGACAGCCGAAGCATTTGAAAAACTCTTTCAACACACTTGAAGCTAATATATTTTCCTTCATTTAGAATAATATACCCTGCAACGTATACAGGGCTCTTTAAAAAAAAATCTATATTTTAGTTTTACTCTCAAAAACAGGTTTACTGACAATCAGTTTGTTGTCCTGAAATGACACAAAGGAATAGCTAGCGAATGGCTACAAAATGATTCTTATATTAAAATTAAATTAACACATCAAATATTATATCTCTACAGTTTACACTAATAAACAATATAATTATGCCATTTTTAAAAACCTCTCACTGTAGTATATTTGACATGATCTATTCACAGTAGCTTTCAGAATCCTGATTTATACACATTAGCTTTCAGATTCAGGTACATTGCACTGATTTATATATGATAAACTGCAGAGAAAAGTTTTTATTGATGAACCTTAGGTTTTTATATCTCAGATTTCATGTGTTAGGTTATAAATCTTTGTTAAAGTTCCAATTTAGTTTTCCAATTAATGTCAAGGTTTTATGCTGTTTATGAATCTTAAAATTGAGTGTAATCCTACTGCTCCCATAAAAAGCATTAGCACAGTAACCTATACAGCACCTAGGAGACCTGATGTAACACTGAAATAAGGTATATTTTATACAGCCTCTTTTCTACACCAAATACACTCAGAGAAAGATGGAGAAGAAATGCTTTATTCGGATCTTAAATTGGCATCTATGATTGCAGATTGTGAAATGCTTACTCCATAAAAACATAAAAGAAAGCTATCAATAAGCAATGCAGTTTATGCAGGAAAAGTCAAGTTTTAATTTGCACAAGTTAATATAGTGCTTACAAGATAGTGTGCTGGTACAAGATTGTTCGGAGATCGGTTACCTGTTATGATACAAGAATAAGGACATTTAAATTAAAGTTGGACTAAAAATAGATTAGGTAAAAGAAAGAGATCAGGAGAATCAGGAACATCAAGTAAAAGCAGGATGGTTAAGGAAAAAACAGATTAATGAGATCATCCGTGAAATTATTTTTAAATGGATGGAAGATCAAAAATTATATTCTAAAAAATGGTTTTTATAAGATAATTATGGGTGTTTAAGAATATGAGAAGAATATGATATAGATATATAAAACTGAAATATTGATGGAAATTAGAATATAAGAGAAATTAAGCATGCTAAAAGAGATTTTTAAATATATACAAAGTTAAGCTTTAAGCAAGAACAATGTCTCAATGTTAAATGGTTATAAAAAAGGATAATGATAAATATGATTAACTGAAATAAGCAATGTATAGATGGATGGAAACAATAAAGGATGCTGGGATTAATAGTAAACAAAGAGGATTTTGCTGGGAGTAACAGCAAAAATTAAATGATTATGTTGGGTTTAACAACAAAGGTAAAGATAAAGACGTTAGGTTTAATAGTAAAAATAAAATGATTTTGCTGGGATTAACAGCCAAAAATGAAAATTATTATGCTGGGTAGGATAGCAAAAATAGGGACAAATATATTGAGAATAACAGCAAAAATGGAATGTAATAAGCTGAATTTAACAACAGAAATAAAGATGATAATGATGAGTTCAACAGTAAAATAAAATGATTATGTTGAAGTTAACAGCTAAGAAATAAAAATGATTATGTGTAAAGTAATGAAGATGATTAAAATGGGAGTAATAGTTAAAGTATTTTTTAAATGTTTATAATAATTGTAACAATTTATATTGTTAAAAGATATCCATCTAAGCAAAACAGAAGAGAAAAATGGAATGACATTTGGTTAGGATCTAAGATTTAAGTAACGGGTTTTTGAGATAATGGCATAATTGATAGAATTTTGAGAAATAACTGTAAAATATTAAGTTGTGGTTAATTGGAAGTTAAGAATTGTTAGTGATTTGTACTTATTTGTGACCAAATCAATGCTTCATTTTTTGAAAAGATGTGTTTTATGTTTGTGTTTTAAAAAATAAAAAAACTTTTTTTAAAAAAATTACGTTCCAAAAAAATGATGCCCTCAAGTTCCATGGACTACAACTTCAGACATTTCCACAAAAGTTGGATAGAAAAATTATGAGTTATTCTCAAATATATATATATATGTGTGTGTGTGTGTGTGAGTTTTCTGAGGTTTTCGCGGGTGTTTATATGTAGGTCTTTGGTTATTCGGGTCTTCTCCCGCATAGAATTGGAAGTATCTTGGCGACGTTTCGACGAAGTCTCATTCGTCATCTTCAGGCTGGTGTTCTCGGCTTCGTGCTTTCAGGAGCTTTCATTGCTCCTGAAAGCACGAAACCGAGAACATCAGCCTGAAGATGACGAATGAGACTTTGTCGAAATGTCGCCAAGATACTTCCAATTCTACGTGGGAGAAGACCCGAATAACCAAACACACACACACACACACACACACACACACACATATATGACATGAGCTTAAGTTTGGGCTAAAAAAAACACACTGGCACTTTATGTTTATTGCAGAGTTTAAAGAAGATCTGATGTAAAGTATTAAAAGGGAAAATGGATGAAGACGGAATAAATTTAATCCAACATAGAAGTCGGAGGACCATTCACTTGAATGCTTCCCAAACACTTTATATTTCATATAGTTCATGATGATTAGAATCTTTCACATAAGCTTTCCATAGGAATCAAAATATCAGTTATAAGTTTACATAATATTTGGGAGGCTACAATATTGACACACACACAAACATATATTGAAAATTAAGAACTAGGGAAATATCCAATTGAACTTTTTTAATATGATTTTTCTAAAGCTTTTTTCCCATTAAAGAAAAATTATAGTTCTTTTAACTATTCAGAACTGATTAAATTGAATTCTTTTCTCAAACTGGTTGTAAAACCATAATGCAAGTATTTTTCAAAAATAAGAAATGTTTATTATTTTTTATATACAATTCATGGATGAAGGAACCCAATGTTAAATTGATTTTAAATGAATCTTTGTTTACAAATCTGAGATGAAATATTGTTTTTAAGACATTCTTAAAGCTACAGTTGAATTAAAACAAATTCAGAACATAACCAAACTTGTTCATACTATGGTAAAATACTTTACTCCTGTATACTTTACGTAGGCTTGCCTTTGAAGATAACTTAGAGGTTACATTTAGTATATAACGTAGCAACTTCATTGTTACTAGGAACAGTGTAATAGAAACCATATTTACACCAGTTTCGAGCAGCTGCAAATGTGAACTCAAGCTATTAGAAAATAATACAATAAATCCTAAACAGCTTTCAATAGCATATTTGAGGAAACAGGCATGTATTAAAATCTGCTGAGCATCCAATCAGGAGTGAAATGCTCCCAGTTCGGACTGGATCACCCGATCCAGTAGCAATGGCGGCGGGTGGTTCAGAGAACCGGTAGCAAAAATCCCTGGCCCCCCTCCTATGCCCTGCTGAGCCATGCGATCATCAGAGGCTATTTTTTTAACTTTTAAAAGCATTTTTTCTACAACTTCTTCGGCCGAAGAGGAAAAAAAAATGCCTTTAAAAGCCTCTGGCAATCCCAGCTAACTTGCCTGATTGTCAGAAGCTTCTAAAAGCATTTTTTTCCTGCAACCTCTTAAGGTTGTAGAAAAAATGCTTTTAAAAGTTAAAAAAAAAGTTGGCTATGTCCACCCAGTCACATTACCCCCGCCTCCACGCCCACCCCCCACCCCAAGCCATGCCACAGGACAGGTAGTAACAAATTTTAGATTTCACCCCTGCATCCAATACATGAAGTGAAAATACTCGACTGAGCCATTTATGGAATGCTGTTTCCTAGAGGCCTAACTGACACAGAGATTAGCTTTAGTTCAGTAGGAAGTTAAGACCTGGCTGAGGCTTTTGCAGTTTTTAAAAAGATGAGATTGTTTGCTCATTTATTTTGCTGTTTTAATATGATTTTCCTAATCTGACAGAAGATATGCAAATAAAGGAACTTTATTTTACTAAATAAATCAGCCAGTCAATGTTGTAATTTAAAACAATGTGTTAGACCAAGAACCTATGGAAACACCTTTTCATCTTATACTTCCTATCCTTAATTAATACAACCAACAGGGACACTGTAACCAAAGCAAAATTCATCATCTGGTAAGAAATACCGGACAATTTACCTAGCAATAGTCACTGGAGCCTTCAGTTCAGGTAATAACATGGTTCAGACTGAAACTTACTCTGGCCAAGATCTTCAGCATCTGAATTAGCTCAGAATAATTCTTAGCACTTGGCCTTGATGGAGATAGTAGCAGTTAAAGTCATCTTTCCCATCTATATCAGCAGGGAACTGGTTTTGTTTCTTAAATTTGAAGATATAGCAAATGTGACATTCTATTCAGCAAAAGGGGAAAAAAATCACCAACTCTCTTGCCCTTATGCAACTGAGTAGTGAAGTTATTAAACATATCCTAGGACCAGTTTGCGAACTAGACTTCAGGTTTTGTGAAATCAGCTACTTCAACAGCCAAGGAATGGCTCTTATTAGTCCAATAATTTAATAGCAGAAATAACAACTGACACTAATTTTGTTTTGTTTTTTAAGTATAGGTTAAGCAATCCAAGAGATTATAAATCTGCAATCAGTTCTGGTTCCAGTTACTTCAGGCACACTCTTGAGTGAATTGAGTGAAATCACATTCACTACTTTCTGGGTCTCTCACTATGCAGCACAAAATCTGCTGGCTGCCAGAATAAAAAGAAGGAAAAAAAACCCCCCAGAAAGTAGTGAATGTGATTTCACTCAATTAGGGTTGCAGAAAAATCTAGGAAAAATCTAGGCATAAAGGAAAAACACACATAAAACCTACGAAAAGTAAGAAAATAGATATTGTACCTTTACAGGGAGGATACATGAGATGTGGGTGTGGCTTACTGATGATGGCTAATGAGCCAGAAATAATTATATAAGTCTCTCACTATGCAGCACAAAATCTGCTGACTGCCAGAATGAAAAGAAGGGGGGAAAAAAAACCCAGAAAGTAGTGAATGTGATTTCACTCAATTAGGGTTGTAGAAAAATCTTGGTTACATACCTGGTTTAAAGGAAAAACATATATATATATATATATATATATATATATATATATATATATATGTATGTATGTATGTATGTATGTATGTATGTATGTATGTATGTATGTATGTATAGGTATAGGTATAGGTATGTATGTGTATATATATATATATATTCTTACTTTTTCGTAGGATTTATGTATGTTTCTGGGCTTTTTTCCTATATATATATATATATATATATATATATATATATATATATATATATGTATATGTATATGTATATGTATATGTATATGTATATGTATATGTATATGTATATGTATATGTATATATATGTATGCATATGTATTTCTCTTTAGCCAGGTTCTTCCTACGTAAACCAAGATTTTATGCAAAATATAAATACAATTTTATTTTATCAGCAATATTTTGCTGATAAAGAAATAAAGGGAGACTAGTATAGATCTATTTCAAGCTTTTTAGCTTTCATCAGCTAGCTGTACTCTTACTCGGATTCGAACTTGGGCTTCCTGCATGTTAGGCCATTGAATTAACCTTCTGAGCAACAAATTCTCCTCCCTTTATCAGATTAATCTTTCCCCTGGCTCAAGCTACTTAGGAAGAACCTGGCAAAAGAGAAATACACATAAAGCCTACGAAAAGGAAAGAAAACAAATACTATACCTTTACAGGGAGGATACATGGAATGAGGGTGTGGCTGAGGACTTATAAATCCGAAATAGATCTATCTTAGTCTCCTTAGTCTCCCAATGGGCAGCAGAGTGTTTGCTGGCTACCAGGAAAAAAAGCCTAGAAACTAGTGGATTGTGATTTCACTGAACTAGGGCTGCATAAAAATCTTGGTTTTTGTAGGAAGAACCTGGCTAAGTATATATACTGAACAACTAACTGGAAATCAATTGCCTATCTGTACCTACTTTTAGCTATTTTTTTAAAAAAATTATTTTTTATTAAACAGTTTGTCTTTAAAAACAACACAAAAACCAATCACACATATAAAAACAAAACACATCAAGACATAACATATTGAACATTACATACCATCAATGGTAAATTTACAGCATTTCGTATCAACATACATATTTTGCTTTTGTAGTTCTCTATTCTATCATTTCTATTTACTTCTCAACAGTAGAATAATCACATTACTCCAAAGTGTGTGTGTGTGTGTGTGTGTGTGTGTGTGTGTGTTTTCTGAGGTTTTCGCGGGTGTTTGTATGTAGGTCTTTGGTTATTCGAGTCTTCTCCCGCGTAGAATTGGAAGTATCTTGGTGACATTCCGACAAAGTCTCATTCGTCATCTTCAGGCTGGTGTTCTCGGCTTCGTGCTTCCAGGAGCAATGTGAGATTGCAGCTGTCTCTTCCTTTTAACTGCTAGTGGGGGTGTGAGCTGATTGGGTGGGAGCTTGGCTGTGTTCTGATTGGGTGGAGGTGTGTTCTGATTGGTTAGGGGCTTGGCTGTGCTCTGATTGGATGGGGGGTTGGTTGTGCTCTGATTGGCTGGTGGTGTGTTCTGTTTGGGTGGGGGCTTGGTTGTGCTCGGCTTAGTCTGAGTTGCAGGGGGATTTGAGCTGGTGACACCACATACATTGGACAAACCAACAGAAGAATAAGTGCACGCATTGAAGAACACAAAAACTTAGTCAAAAAAGAGGAACCAACTTCTTCTCTGGTCCAACACTTTAAAGCCACATGAAATTGACTTTAAAAAAACCAGAACTATCGCCAAAATGAACACTTTAATAACAGAATAATCAGAGAAGCCATCGAGATAGAAAAACACCCACACAGCATGAACAAACGAGACGATACCTCCCGCCTACCAGCCATTTGGAAACTTGCTCTTATTGACAAACGAGTCCCTAACATGATGAATGACACCAGACCCACACTCACAAGAGCCACACAGGATGTCACCACCACACATCCACGCAGAAAGCAGACTCAAACCCACACTGATAATGAGGCACGACCAAGGACCAGAAGCCAAACCGCAACTGCATCATTAGCCACTTTTAACCCCTCCAATCCATACATGAATCAGACTGACACCCACCATGAAGATCTCTCACGGCCACAAACATGAAGCCAAACAACAACAACGCAGCTCACCAGCTCAAATCCCCCTGCAACTCAGACTACGCCGAGCACAACCAAGCCCCCACCCAAACAGAACACACCCCCAGCCAATCAGAGTTCAACCAACCCCCATCCAATCAGAACACAGCCAAGCTCCCACCCAATCAGCTCACACCCCCACTAGCAGTTAAAAGGAAGAAACAGCTGCAATCTCACATTGCTCCTGGAAGCACGAAGCCGAGAACACCAGCCTGAAGATGACGAATGAGACTTCGTCGAAACATCGCCAAGATACTTCCAATTCTATTGTGGTTCCAGAAAAATTTTAACTACGTAGGAAAAACCTGGCTTAAAGGAAAAACACACATTATACCTACGAAAAGTAAGAAAAATAGACATTGGGCCTTTACAGGGAGGAACATGAGATGTGGGTGTGGCCTACTGATGACGGCTAATGAGCCAGAAATAGCTATTTAGGTCTCCCAGAATGCAGCACAAGATTCTGTTTGCTGCCAGAGTGAAAAAGATGGAGATAGAACCCAGTATGTAGTGAATGTGATTTTGCTCTATTGTGGTTCCAGAAAAATCTTAACTACGTAGGAAAAACCTGGCTTAAAGGAAACACACACACACACACACACACACACACACATATATACATACATACATTATAATATTCATTGTTCTTATCTACACATTTATATTCATTTATATTTACATCTCTTTATTTAATGTTTTTTATTGTATTTCCACAATTAAACAAATCTTACGCATAACTTATGCATAACTGCAACCATTTACATAACATTCCAATTCAAATATACTCTATACATTTTTACTATACATTTTCATTTTACTTCTGTTTTGTCTATTTCTTTTCCATCTTTCTGTTCTCAATCCAGTTGTACCACTTTTCCCATATTGCGTAGTATTCCAAATCTTTTTGTCCTTTCAGTTCAATTGTCAATTTGTCCATTTCTGTGCAATCAAATATTTTTTTAATTACTAAACCTTTGAAAGGTATGTTTGTATTTCTCCAGCATTGTGCGAAAGCTATCCTTGCTGCGATTGTTATATGTAAAATGATATATATTATTCTTTTGTTCTATTTCTCTTTAACTCTCCCTAGAACAAATAGTTTTGGGGTATATCCTATCTGAAGCCCCATTAATTCTTGTAACCACTTGTGTATTTTCTTCCAGTATTTTCTCCTTTCAGGGCACAACCACCATGTATGATAGAAGGTACCTTGTTTTTGGCCACATTTCCAACAGTTTGGGCTTAGATTTGGGTATATCTACACTAGTCTAGAGGGTACCAGATGCCAGCATTTTTATACTGGTTCTCTTTGTACTTTGCTGATTTAGTTATTTTATAATTTCTATTCCAAGTTTTCCCCCAATCTTCCAATTCAATACTATGCCCGACATTTTTTGCCCACACTATCATAACTCCCTTCACTATATCTTCAGCTCTATCAAATTCTAATATGTAGTTATAAATTTTTGTTATTAATTTGGGCCAATCAATAATTTGATTGTTGGGCCAATTGTTGCAGTACCATCTTTATTCCATACTCATCTTTGTCTTGTGCATGCACACAGTCTCAGCTCTGTGGCTGTTGACTGCCTAAACTGCCTTCCCACATGGTGCCTGAACTGTTTTTATTAGGAATATTGGACCTGAAAATGAACAAAAACCTTCAATACATTACACTACACATACTTACTGCAGCAAGAATCACATTCGCAAAAAGTTGGAAACAAAACAGTATACCCTCAGACAAAACAGTAATTAGGAAAATTCTAGAATGAACCAAGATGGATAAAATCACTATGGAGTTGAAAGAGAGAGAGGGTTCAAACTATTATGAAATATGGAATAAAAAGTACATTCTATGTTTATTCCTTGTTTTTTCAACATTTGCACTGATTTTAATTCTCCTTTCTCATCTAAAATTTCTGAGTATTTTACCATTTTACTGAGGTCTATTGTATTTGGTGTGTCATTGCTTCCATTGTTGATAATCAATTTAGGATTTTTGAATTAAGAGAAATACTAAAATTTAAAGATAGTGTACAAGGAACACTGTACAAAGAATGTTATATATGTTATGTATGTATGAGTATTATCAAAGCTGGAATGCTGTAAAAATTGTAAATGTGATATAAAATGATGAAATATGAAATATGTTTAATAAAAACAATTCAAAAAAAGAAAGACTGGGGGCTGCTTTCTGCCTCTCGAAACATATTTCTCCTTTAGGGAAATATAATATTCTGCCTTTTTTAATATCCTCCAAATATTTAATATTCCCCAAAATAGATCTATCTCAGCATCCACTTCTGTCCTACTATCACAGCACCATTGAGAGTGTCCTGACATATGGCATTCTTGCATGGTATGGGAGCAGCTCTGTAGAAGACAAAAAAACTCTACAGAGTATCATTAAAACTGCCCAGAGTATCATCAGACTCCAGCTGCCAGCCCTGGATGATATCTTTGAATCTCGCTGTTTGAGAAAGTTGCATAACATTCTCAGAGACTCTTCCCATCCTGCTTACAATCTTTTTGGACTGTTGCTTCTGGCAGAAGATACAGAACAATTAAAACTTGGACCACACATTTTCTGAATAGTTTTTATCCCAGAGCTGCAACTGCACTCAACAATGAACTAAAGGGCCACCATCAGTGAGCTGTTGGACAGTATTACTTGGTCTGTTGTGTGGATGTTTGGGTGTTTTAAGGGTGGAGAATTGCAGTGGGTGGGAGTGTGTTTGGGGATTGTTATGTCTGTTGGACCTGGTCTTTGGATATTAAGTGAATTTTGTTATATGGGTATACTGTGTATACACGTACAATGACAATAAAGTTATTTATTTATTTATTTATTTCATTCTTCTAGGGGTGGGGCTTTCTACACAACAATATTCTGTTGATTTCTTTTGGCAACTAACTACACAGAAACTGTTTTAGCTAGTTTAAAATAGGCAGGAGAACAAATAAGTAAGCAGAGACACAAAGGTTAATAGTTTTTTGTACCTATAGGGTTCCTGTATTTGTTTTGATTCTGTGGCTGATGGAATTTTATTGTACAGAAGTTATACATTAGGGATATTGTTATTTCATAATTAAAATTAAATTATTTCACCAATAGTTTTTCTTATTCCTTAGCTATACAGTATGGATATTCTGACAAAAAGTATAATTTATGTTTTAATTTACATTTGAATGTAATTTTTTTTAAGGCAAAGAGATTATATAATTGAAATTAAAGAAGTAAAGTAAATTAATTCTGTGCTAGAAAGAAAAATAAAGAGGACCAGAAACAATGGGTATGAATTTCAGATATTTTAGATTTTTTTTTCCCTTGAAAGCATTTTTATATTAAGAATTCAGGTTGTTTCACACACTATAGTTTATTTCTTACTGCCTGAATTCCATATAATTAAAGAAACACCAAAATTACTGTCATGTACTGTATGATAATAGTGTTTTATCCACTAACTTGGCGAGCCATAGTACACAACACACACTTCAAAAAGTCTTTTCAGGAATTGTCAGAGAAGATTCTAAGGCCAATAATTTACCTGTCATTTAAAACTTTAATTAATATAACAAAAAACAATAAATATATATGTTTAAAACCTTTACTTTGTGTGCACATAATACTTTATACCACCTACTAAATTGAGTAGTGACTCAAGTGTAAAATGTGACCTTTTCAACAATGTTCATATTTTCAAGTTGTTCATTTTAACACAGATGGGAAATAATTTCCAAGTAAAACCAAGATACTCATCTAAACAATGTTAGACAATTTGGTTCTGTCTACATTGTGTTTCTTTAGTAGTATGGTTGAAGAATTTATATTATAATAGAGGAGGTCAGACATGTTGACTTTTGAAGGCTTCTAATTGCTCTATTTATGCAGTCCTACACTGCATCAGTTAACTCTCGTTTCCTATTCCTAAATTACAAGATAATTAGTTAAACAAAAGTTTATATATGCATCATTGGTTGCCAGGCTAAGGGGTTCCATAATAAGGTCCACATTATTTTACATGATCAGAAAGGGTGTTCTTGGGATGTGCTTCTTGTCATCCCTCCCCATGTTGATGAAAATACTATCCATTTGAATTTCATGACCAAGTGCTGGATTCTAGTTATTTGGTTGCTTGGTTTGGAATTTATGAATAGATGACCAACTCAGTCATATTGGGACTCTCATGGCTTGATAAGTGGAGTCCCATAATCTCCTGGGATGGCAGCTATAGGAAACTAGTCATTGGCATTGGCCCATTGCCACCGTAAGGCAGGACCATCCCCTAAAAGTCACCACCCCAAAGGAGACTACCGTGCCAGAACCTGCAGCCTCAGTCCGAGATGCCCTACCTGGGAGCCAACAAGTGTCCAAGGAGTATCAAGACTTATGGGGGGGGGGGGTTAGCAAAGAGGACTGCAATTTCCTCCATCCTTATCACTCTACCAACTGCACGATAGAGTTTGTGCCAGAGACTAAATTACCCAAGCCGAAAATGTACGCCTTGACTCCAAAAGAGATGGAGGAATTGAGGGAGTACATAGATACCAATCTGGAGCGAGGCTTCATCCAGCCCACAAAATCCAAAGTGGCGGCCCTGGTGCTCTTCAAAGAGAAAAAAGATGGGAGGATGAGGCTCTGCATTGATTTTTATGGAAACAATGCTGTGTGCATGGAAAACACCTACCGCCTCCCCCTCATGAAAGACATGCTTAACCACTTGTCAAAGGGCAAGGTGTTTACCAAGCTGGACTTAAGGAAGCCTACTATCGCATAAGAATTAGAGAGGGGGATGAGTAGAAGACTGCTTTCAATTGCCTGCTTTGAAGTTTCCAATTTATAGTAGTGCATTCGGATTGCATGGAGCCCCCACAGTGTTCATGCAATTCATTAATGAAGTGCTACATAAACACCTTGCAATTATCACTAATGGGAAGAATCTATATAAATAAAAATTTAAATGTTCGTTTGTTCAAAATCTTAAATCTCTGAAAGTTCTTTACCGATTGGTTTGAAATTTTAACACAATGTTGCATTCGAATACGCACATGTTTTTATATACCTATATTATATAGATGTCACACCTGTGACAGGTAAAAATGGTAAAAACATGCTTTTTTGAAAAACAGCACCATCTGTTGGACATCATGGCACCACAATGGCAGGCATGAGCCGGGTCTTTTCCTCTCAGCACCGCTGCCACCAAACCCACAAGCAAAATGGCAGGAAATGTCAACCACTGTGAAGCGTCCTCCCAACTGAGTATGCTGTACCTTTGACAGGGACCCCGATGCTGCCTGTGGTGCGGAGAGCTGCGAAGGTGAAAGCAGTTATACCGGCAAGCCAGGAAACCACCTCTTACACCCATGGCAAAGTATCCTTGGAGGCGTCCAAAGACAAACCTCTGGATGGCTGCTGGATTCAATTTATTTGTTGGCAGCCAGCGTCCTGTAGCCCCAGGAACGCAAACTCACTGACAGCAGCACAGGCAGAGGCCTCCGCCAATCCCATGATGCACAGCTCTCCCAATACAAACACCAAATAGGTAAAAGTCCAAAAAAGCAATTGATTAACAGACGTTAAACTCCAAAAAGAAACGTACAGAAAGGCAACTCAGGTCTGAATCCAGTCGACCAAGTGAAAAGACTTGTGGGATGGAGGCAAAGTAGGCGTGACCTGAGCTACAGAGGGAAATTATTGGCACTCAGTCAAAAAATATTGTATTCCCACAAGACTGAGCCACAGCAACGCATGGCCGGGTACAGCTAGTAGCATTAATAAAAATGAATGTATTACCAAAAATATTATTTCTATTTCAAACTATACCAATAAAACTGGAGAAAAAATATTTTGAAGAGTTGAAGAAAATAATGTGGAAATATGTGTGGCAAGGAAAGAGAGCAAGAATCAACATAAAAATGCTACAAGATGCAAGAACTAGAGGCAGATTTGGCCTACCAAATTGGGAATTGTATTATTAAGCAGCAGCCTTAACATGGTTTAAAGAATGGATTTTATTGAGGAATACAAGACTATTGACTTTGGAGGGTCATGATTTACAACTGGATTGGCATGCTTTTTTATGGTATGGGAAACAAAGGATACATGGATATTTCCAAAGACACTACGTAAGAAATGGCTTGTTATCAGTGTGGGAGAGAGTGAAAGAAAAATATTATCTGAATATACCAAATATTGTGAATATGGAGAACATTGTTAGATATAAGGACATCTTGACAGATCACGGAGAACTGAAACAAAAACAAGAACTAGAGAGTCAAAGAATTGAGATAGATTGGTATACAAGGCTGCAAATACAATCAAGATATGAAGAGGATCATAGACAATATGGCTTTAACTTGGGGAAATCAGAACTGGATGAAATATTTTCAGGAACAAATGAGAAAATGACTAAGAAACTATATAATAATTATTATTATTTTAATTAGATTTATATGCTGCCCTTCTCCGGAGACTCAGGGCAGCTTACAAGGCGTTAAGCAATAGCCTTCATACTTTTGTATATTTTTTATACAAAGTCAGCTTATTGCCCCCACAAATTGGGTCCTCAATTTACCTACCTTAGAAAGGATGGAAGGCTGAGTCAACCTTGAGCCTCGAACTGGTGTAATTGCAGACAGCTGGACGTTAATAACAGGCTATTCAGCTGGTTGAGCTATTTATTGTGGATCAGACTAGAAGATTAAGAAGAAAAAGAAACAATGATAGCATGGGCAAAGAATTTTGGATACACCATAGAATTGGACAAATGGCAACAACTTTGGGAAAGAAACTATAAATTAACAATGGCAAACAGCTTATAAAGAAAATTTGTATAAGATGTTTTATAGATGGCATATACCACCAGAAAGTTTAGCTAAGATGTTTAAAGATAAATCAGCTAAGTGTTGGAAATGTCACCTGTTTCCGGGATCATACTATCATATGTGGTGGTTGTGCAAAGAAGCAAAATATTATTGGGTGAAAATACAAACATTGTTAGAGGGAATGTTACAGCAACATATAGAGTTAAAGCCAGAAATATTCTTACTGGGAATTTTACCAGAGAGTTACAGTAAAGAAGTTATCAGCCTCTGCTCTTTCATTGCTTGCTCAGCTGTCATGAAACAGAGGGAGGGGGGGTGGTAAGAGATTGTAAAAAAATGCTTTCAAAAGGTTCTGACGATCCCAGCTGAGTTGCCTGATTGTCAGAAGATTTTTTAAAAACCCTCTGCTGATCAGGCAACTCAGCTTGGATTGTCAGAGCCATTTAAAAGAAAAAAAGTTTTTTTCTTTTAATTGCCTCTGACTGGGGGTGGGCAATTGTGGCTCTTTTACAACCTGTGGACTTCAACTCCCAGAAGCTGTCTCAGGAATTCTGGAAATTGAAGTTCACAGGTTGTAAAAGAGCCACAATTGCCCACCCCTGCCTCTGACAATCAGGCAACTCAGCTGGGATAGTCAGAGCTTGAATCGTCAGAGGCATTTAAAAGAAAAAAAGCCCCTGATGATCACGCAGCTCAGCTGGGCATAGGGGAAGAGGGCAGGGATTTTTGCTACCAGTTCTCCGAACCACCTGCCTCCATCGCTACCAGATTGGGTGATCTGGTATGAACTGGGAACATTTCACCCTGGAAAGCATCCTTAAAACCCTCCTCCCTATGGTCCAGTCAGGATTATCCAATCCACATCCCCCTAAGGAGTCATGTGGGGTGCAGCTTCCAATGACTCCATCCTTCTGGTATGCCAGGATCGTTGACCTTGACTGGTTATCAGCGCGCCCCCCAGCTGCAGAAAAATGCTGAGGAAAACTTTCTCCAATTCACTTCACCAGCTCACTTCTCCCTCCCAACTACCCAGACAGCTCTCCCCTCCCCCCCCCCCATTTCAATGGCAGCCATAGCAAGCAAGCAATATAAAAGTGGAGGCTGACATTGCAATGGATTTTATAGTTGAGCTTCCAGAAAGTGGGGGGAGCAGAGTAATTTGAACAATTATTGATCTGCCTTCTGATCTGTCCCCCCCTTCAGAAACCCACAAAAACACAGCCAGTCGAGGGTTAAGAAGCACTTGGCACACTCCACAGTTCTTATCTCAAACTTGGCAGCGATATGCACACCGTCTGCCAAGGACTTTAATAGTACACCGAAAGAAAAGCACCACAAATATTCAGCAAAGTCTCTGATCAGCTTCAGCTTGTAAACTCCAATGCCTAACCGATAGTATAATTTGTTCATCACAGAGATCATTACCCCCCTCTGTCTGTTATATAGTCTCTCTGGGTGTGGTCCAGTGACTCATTGATCCTGTGACTCCAATCCAGTGACTCAGGTCTATTCCCTCATACGTCTCCGCAGCTGCAGTAATCGTTTCTCTCGCCTTCTTTGGCGTGCGTCCAGGAATGACGTCTCTCCCTCACTCTCATCTGAGACACCTGTTTCCCCACTACTTGGCTCTCTTTCAGCTGGCACCTGAGACGGTGCCAGAGGGGGGGGGGGCTGGGAGATCTGGCTGGCTCCTCTTCCTCCTGCTCAGAGCTTCCTTCCTCCAATGGGATAGGCTCAGAGGACGGGGCCACAACACCTTCCAAGCAAGCCCGTTTCACTGCTTGTTTTGGACTACCATCCACAAAGAAACTTGCAAAACTTTATATTTATATATAGAGAGAGTATAGACAAGTTTTATTGAAAAAAATTTCTTTTCATCATATATATTTTATGAACAGAGTGCTGACAAGGTCACATCTTATACATTTTATATAACTCTATATAATCAAAATCATCTTTATAATATATCTTAATCTTCCCATTCTCCAATATTTGTATCTTTTATGCATCCTTTATCACAAAGCTATAATTTTCCTCCATCTCTTCTTATTTCAACTTCTGCTGTATTATTTTCTTTCCATCATTTTTTATCTTTTTCAATTTTATTTTTAAATAACATCACTTTATGCCTTATGCTTCTTCTCTATTACAATCATTCCAATTGTTTACTTTCTTCCTTCATTTCTGGAAGTATCTCTCTAATTCCCTACCCAATCATAAACAATGAAATATTCATCTTAATTTCCATTATCAAAATTAATGATATTCTTATATTACTTAATTTCACCTTTCCATCTGTTCTATGTGGATGGTAGTCCGGAACAAGCAATGTTTCCATGTTCTATTCCTTCTGTTTTGCATAAATAGTCACTTTCATAATTTCAGCCTTATTTTTCTCTTTACAATTAACATTTTTACATTGCTATCAAAATTAATAATATCAAATTATTTATTTTCAGATTTCTATCTATTAAAATTTAATGTAGACAAACTCTATTCATTCATCTTTATCATATATTCATTTATAATAATTTTCCACCAATTTCTTAATTTTTCCACCTCTACCATATTGTTCTTACATATGTCTATCATTTCATTTCCAATGCTTTCATCTAGCTAATATCACAGTATATCTTAAAATTCTCCTCTCTTACCCCTTCTATAACAATTAAAATTCCATTCTAATTTTAAAAACTATCCAAAATACAATTGTTATTATATTGTCTACTTTCCACTTCATTCTTTATCTTTAACCACCATCTCTAAATCTTTTTAGCATCCTCTTTTTTAATATTTTTTTTGCACAACCTTTTATCTCATTCTAACTTCTCAATTCTGTTTTTTATTTTTTTTATATATATTACATTTCATCTTCTGGCTTCCATTTATCTCCTTTTGTTGTGTTGTTTGAACCTCCCTCCCCAAAGCTTTCCCTTGTCTATTTCAGATTTTCCCCTTCTTTCCATTTGCCTGTTTCTTTTTTAGGAGGACTTTTCCCCTTTTCCTTTCTACTCTTTTTACAATCCCAATCATTTCTATAAAGGTCTCTATCTGATTTCTATTTTTTAATATGTACTCTTCATCATTATTATTAGTTTTTTGTTTCTCATTCAAAGTCGCCTCTTCCAGCTTCTCTTCACTTTCTTTTTTATATTAATTTATATTTAAATTAATTTTCTGATTCCTTTTTTTTGCCTGTTAAAGATTCATGCATGCTTTTGAGCATCAAAAGTAACTCTCCATACATCTGCAACTCCATTTTGTAACAGATTAAAAAGTTACCAATACCCCCCAATTATGTCTCTATACACTTAGACAAAATTTTAAGTCTGTATGATTTTCTTAGTTCTCTTCTTTTCTTCTTTTTTGCTTCAATTATTCCTTTATTCTTTAAAGTTAGAATGTTCTTCTCAATTATTAATTATTATCCCAGTTCAGCAACAGTCAAAGATAGTGTAAAACTATCTTCCAGAAGAGAAGGAAAGTAAAACAACCACCCAGATGTAAAACACAATCACTCCTTAATTTTTCACACAGTATCAAATTCTTCTTCTATGCAACCAAGGTTAAAGTTTCCAGCTACTATTTCTTCTGTTTTGTCTATTTGAATAGAATTTTACAAAGCTTTTTTTTTCCTCCAACAGATGGCACTCTACATTTCTATTCCATTTCAAAGTACCGTATTTTTTGGAGTATAAGACACACCAGAGTATAAGATGAAGCTTAGTTTTTGGGGAGGAAAATAAGGGGCAGGGGGGAAATATGCCTACCAGGTTTTCATCTGGCTAGTGTCCTTAATCTGGTCAGCTTCAGCACATTAGTTTGCTGGGTTTTTAACCCCTGTTTGGGGATAAAATACAGCTTCTAAGGCACAGCTGAGAGGAGGCAGCAATGAGAAAAGCAGGCAAAGTACAGGGAAATCGCTTCACTTGGCTAGTGCCTAGTTAGGGCTGAAAAAAGCTTCTAAAGAACAGCTGAGAGTCAGAGCAAAGAATGGATATCGCTTCACTCACTAGTGCCTTGTTTAAGCAGCAGACAGTCGAGGGAGCAGGCAAAGCTGGGAAGATCCTTCACTCGCTAGTGCCTTGTTAGCACCTCGTTAGAGCTGAAAAAAAGCTTCGAAAAAGCTACATTCGGAGTATAAGTCACACCCAAAAAATATGGTAGGCCCTTTTATCCATTTGTTTGTCAAAGTATCCAATAATTTTTTTCAAAGTTGTCTTATGAATTGTTCCTTTTGAAAATCATTTTCTTTCCTATCCCCAATTTTCCAAATCCAAAACTTACTTTTAGATTCTTTATATCACAATCCATGTCTTCTCTGTGTTCCACATGTGTATGTTTTTTCTTCCCCCAAAAACCCAATAGCTGCTAGTCCAAGCTCAGGGATGCTTTTAAAACTTCAAATTCCACTTTTTAAAGCACAGATTGGCATTTATCTCACCTAGTTCTGGCACTCCGTCCAATCACCACTCCTGCACAATTCTTTGCTTCGGTTGTCCCAGCTTCAAGATGTTCACCATAAGATGGCCACCACCACTGCTGCCACTTCAGGAGAGCTGTTTCTGTTCAAGCAAGGGAATTGCCAATTCCTCATGGTCCATGAAACACATCTCCTTTCTTCACCATCCTTGCAAGATGGCTATGGTTCAAAAGCCTCCCAGCAGCAGCTGGATTTCACATGGCTCACTAGAGCCTGCCATTTTCCGGTCCATTCATGCTACAACATCAACTAGAAGTCTAGAAACTTGCCAAACTTTTCATGAAACACATCTACCGCCTATATGGAACACCTTGCAGCATCATGTCGGACCGAGGAGTCTAGTTCACAGCAAAATTCTGGAGAGAGTTCTTGAGGTCCATTGAGCCCACACAAGGACTTAGCTCAGCTTTTCATCCAAGCATGAACGGAGTGATAGAATGTACAAATGCAATGGTGGAGCAATACATAAGATGCTATGTGGATTACTAACAAGAGAACTGGGAAGATCTATGTGAGAAACAGGAAAGCCTCATTACCTTTTTAGAGAGTAAACAGAGACTAGATAACAGCCAAGGACAGAGTTTATTAACTTTGCAAAGGGCCTTTCTCTCTCTGGAGGAGAGGAAAGACAAAAAGAAAGCAATTTACAGGGGTTATATACAGTCTTCAAAATACATCAGAATACACATAAGTAATGTCCCTTCGGAATCAGTTTCAGATCTTATATAACGTATTTGTAATACAGGTTCCACCCTAGAATTTCCCCAATTCTCAACAGAAATATTCCACAAAAACATCACTTGCGCACTTCCCCTTCTGGAACATCGATTTCCATCAAAACAACTACATAATACATATTTCCCATAAGGTAATCATTTCAGAAAAGCCTTATTGTGTTCCCTTTTTCTCCAGTTATATAATCAGGTTATACAAGGTAAAAGAAGACACTTAAAATGGCGTCACTCAGGTTACACTTTTTACAGGAATAATTCTCATTTTTCTCACAATCCCCAATTCTCCACTTCACAAGTTTATTCCTGTAAATTATAAATATCCTATAACAGTAGAGAAACTCCTCTCCATACAATAGGTAATTTGGGCAATATCATGTTACCACATAAGAATATTAACTTGGAGGAAGTGTGTATCTTTAGATATGGAAAATGTAACTCCTCCTCTAAAATCCAAAACTTCTTGTATGAAGGTGTATAATTACCATATAGCTCAGTGTATTACTTATATAAAAATTCCATTCTATTTGCAAAATCAATATATTGAGGAACTATCTAATATGTATGGTTGCACTTGGCATACACCATCTCCAAAATATGACTTAATACATATCCTCAGCCTCCACTGAGGATATTAGGGTTAATGGTGCTTCTATAAGAGAATAATGGTGCTTGAGTTCAGTATGGAAACATAGCTGCTATCATGTTATAGGGTAACTAGGCAACACAGCCAAAATCCCCATCCCTATCCGCACCTGTAGGATAACAAATGCTACCACAAGAAACCCCATTATTCCTAGTAAACTAGCCCCCCCTATTTTCCAAAGAGATAAAAGGTTATTATCTAACCTCCAATTCATCAATCAATTGAGGGGAACTTACATCCACTGACTACCAAAGCATTGACTTACACCAATCAATAGTATCCTTCCTCAATACAATCTAAAAACACAACAAAAATCATTATCATTCCTAGCCAAGTACAAATCTCTTCTTCCATCCATTGATCCTCAATTGTCTAAGGTTCGTCGTTGAAAAGTCAATTTAAAAGGGTTTGCAGGTTTCATAGCAACTGTCCAACCACAAGGTGAAGCCATCGGTCCCTTGGCTCTAGAATAATTCACCCAACCATGTTCCTTAGTCCTCACAGCTGACTCTATAGTTAGCAGAACTTGGAATGGTCCTTCCCACACCGGCTGCAACTTCTTTTCAATAATGGCTTTAATCAGGACCCAGTCTCCGTTGTCGTACTCGTGTACTTGGAAATCAAGAAGTGGAGTCTGTGCCAATTGTCCTTTGGACCTTAAATGAGAAAAACACTGGGACAGTCCCTGTATATATTTTCTCAAAAAAAAAAAAAATCTTTCAATTCTATCCTAGGCATCCCAACTTTCCCTGTATATGGCAATCCAAACATCATTTCATACGGAGATATCCCCAGATCTTTCCTAGGACTAGTTCTTACTCTTAACAGAGCTAAAAGCAAACACTTCATTCAAGGTAGTTGAAGCTCTAACTTAATGATTTTTTTTAAACATAGATTTAATTGTCTAATTAGTACATTCACAACAATCCATAGAACTTAGTGTGAACGATAAATGTAGTTGCCAATCAATTCCTAATTGTTCCATAACCTCTATCACCTGAACAATGAAATGTGTACCCCTTTACTATCAATAGGATCAACCAATGCATATTTGAGTATTATTTGCTCCAATATGATTTAACAATCCTCTGAGCACCTGTCTTTACACAAAGAAAGACTTCAAACCATCCAGTAAGATAATTCACTATTATTATTTCATATGTCAATGGTCACATCACCCACATTCCAATGTAATCTACTTAGATTCATTAAAAAGACCAAATGGGGGGCTTCTGGCGGCGTCTCTGTCGTTGTCGGACGGTCCTTTTAAGACCGCTGGCTTCACTGTTCGTTGGAGCCGCCTCACAATTGTTAGGCAGCTCGGAAAAACCGCTCTTTAGAATTAAAGAACGGGTAGAGCCAGCGAGACAGGAGTTGCTCCCAGGATTTTTTTTCTGTCCTGGGGAGGGCTCAGGGTGAAGGCTCCCCTTCCAGCTTGCTGAGGCTCCGTGCAGCGAGGGACCTCTATTTTAATGGAGATAGACAATGAGAGCCACCAAAACATCAGAAGTCTACAGGAAGCTAAAAAATGGTGAAATCTGGACTTTTTTTAAAAAAGCAAGGATTTGTCTTATTAATAACTTTTTTAAAAAGGGACTTAAATGGGAGAAAGTGCTTGAAAGATTAAAATGGCGACTGGCTCAGATGGAAGAAGGGAAAGTGAAAAGTGAAAGTGAGAGCGAAGCCTACCTCGAAGCACTTAAAGGAAACATTTTAACAGGATTTTTTTAACTTTTTGCTATAAAACTGGGCAGAAAAGGTGGAACAAGTGGAAAAAGAGGGAGATTTTCTTTTTTGGAGAGGCTAAGACTGTGTAGAGGCATGGCTTCAAAACAAACCAAGTCAGGGGGGATTCCCCCACTCATCAGACAAAGGAAAAGCCAGCAAAGCTCAGAGTCAAATTCAAGAAACTGGAAATGAGGATTTGAAAGCTTTTATAGCTAAGACATTGGGAAATGTTGTTGAAACAATGGAAAAATTTCAAACTGAAATGAAGGAGCTGGTACAAGAAAAATATGACAAGCTGAATCAAAATATAGTTGCTGGTCTTTCAGATGCGGTGGTGGAGGTGGAGCAAAAAGTGGGTGAATTAAGTACAGAAGTTGAATCTAAGATGAGAATAACAGAAGAGAAATTTTTTGATGCTGATATCAGAACCCAAAGAATTGAAAATGAAGTTACAATGATTCAATTTAGGGCCATGGAGTTTGCCATAAGAGGGGACTAAGGGAAAATAATAGAGAAGATTTAAGAGCAGTTTGTGTAGAGGCATTAGCTGCGTTGTTAAAGATTGATCCTGAACAAATTTTTAGTAGGATTGATAAGGTCTACAGAATGAATTCTCGTGTGGCAAGACAAAGGAATTTGCCTAGAGATGTTGTGGTGTACTTTACTGATAGAAGACTGAGGAATGATATTTTGCAGAAATCTTTTCTTGCTAATATTCAAGTAGAAGGAAACCAGATTGGTGTTTATAAAGAGTTACCACCTAAGATGCTGAAAGATAGAAAGGATTTTGGATTTTTGGTGAATGAATTGAAAAGAAACCAGATCCCATTTAGATGGGATGCCCCAGTTGGCATAATTTTGAGATATGAAGATGTGAGATACCGTTTAAATACCGTTGAAAAAGCAGAACATTTTTATTATAACATTCTTAAAAGGGCTGCTACATCTCCACGTTCATCCACATTGTTAACCATAGAAGAAGCTGTTAAAGATAAAGAATCTGAAAGAGAGACCGAGGAACAGTGCAAGCAAATGGAATTAGAGACAATACAAACTCAGAGAGCAATAGAAGAATCTCAAGGAGCAGTAGGTGTTTTTTAGACGAGCCTCGCATAGATTTCCCAGAGCCTAAAATAAAGCATCCCAGAAGCACAACAGAAGTGGCACTGGACCTTGAACTGTTGTTGCAGGAACCAAAAGATAAACGTATAACTCGTGCTGAGAAGCAAAGGCTAGAGAAACAAAAGCAGCAGAGGTCCACTGTACCAAAGAGGAGAAGGGCGCTAATGGAAAATCACAAAAATCAGAAGCTGTGGGAGGAGCTAGATCGAAGACTACTGCTCTGCAACAGAATCTTCGGCAATTGCTCGATTCGCTTCACAAGACCTCAAATGGCAGTTAAATTTTTATCTTGGAATGTTAATGGTCTGAATTCTCCACAGAAAAGAAGGAAAGTATTTCATTATTTGAGACAATTTCATAATGATGTGGTTTGTTTGCAAGAAACTCATATTAGAACTCAGGATCAAAAATATTTGATAAATTCTAAATTAGGATCATATTTTATATCTTCTAGTTCTGGAAAAAAGAATGGAGTAGTGTTGTATATTTCTAAAAGACTACCAGCTAAAGTTATAGAATCAGACGATGATGGAAGATATATTGCAATTGAGATAAATCTACAGAATGATTCACTGCTTTTGATAGGAATTTATGCGCCCAATCAGCAGCAGGAAAACTTTTATAAATTATTATATGCTAAAATATTGCAATGGAATTATAAAATAATTTTGATTATGGGAGATCGGAACGGCATGATTGATACAACAATGGATAAAAAGACATTGGCTAAAACAGGGGTTAAATTGTCACAGACTTTCTTTGCGATGAAAGAGGATTTGGAACTGAAAGATGTTTGGAGAATTCAGCACCCGAAGGAATTGGATTTTACATTTTTCTCAGATCGACATAGATCTTTTTCTAGGATTGATTTTATGTTGGTTACATCTGACTTACTTACTAAAACAACAAAGACTAAGATATTTCCCAGGACCTTAACGGATCATAGTTCGATATGGATGGAAATAGAATTTGGGAAGAAGGAGAGAAGGTTCTGGAGATTGAATGAGAATTTGTTTAGATATGAAAAGAATATAACTGAACTCAAAAAACATATGAAGGAATTTTTTCAAATGAATTTGAATAAGGGTACACCTATTGAAACTGTTTGGGATGCAAGCAAGGCATACATGAGAGGTGTACTGATCTATATGAACTCTAAACATAAGTCAATTCAACAAAAGAAAGGAATAGAATTGGAATCAGAGATAAAGAAAAAGGAACAATTATATATTAAGAATCCATCTGATAATAAACTACAGGAAACTATAAAACTTTTGAAAGACCAATTTCAAATGCTTACATTTTGTAATGCTAATAAACCGGGCAGATGGTTGGCATATACACTGAGAAAACAGCAATGTTCTCGTATTATTGATACTATTGAATATGGAGGAAAATAAGTTTTTCAACAAAATTTAATAAAACAAGCTTTTCTAGATTATTATTCTAAATTATATCACAAAGATAACATAAAGAGGGAGCTTATAGATGAATATCTGGAGGGGACTAGAATTACAAAAATTTCTAGAGAACAAAAGGAGAGAATGAATCTTGGAATAACGTCTGAAGAGATTGTACTGGCAATAAAACAGTTGAAAACAGCAAAAGCTCCAGGGACGGACGGTTTGACAGCGGTGTATTACAAAACTTTACAAACAGAAATGATTGAACACCTTAAAGACTTATTTTGCAGTATACAACAAGGGGGGGAAATACCCCCTTTGTGGAAGACGGCCTTTATTTCATTGATACCAAAAGAGGAAGGTTCTACAAAACCAGAGAAGTTTAGACCAATATCTCTCTTGAATACGGATTACAAAATTTTTGCAAAAGTATTAGCCAACAGATTGATGCCAGTTATCCAAGAGGTGATTCATCACGACCAAGCAGGATTTATATAGGGTAGATACATGAAGGATAATGTAAGGCAACTCATAGATTTATTGGAATATCTTGAGAAAAGTAAACAGATCTCTGCAGTGCTGGTGTTTTTGGATGCGGAAAAGGCTTTTGATCAAGTTAATTGGGATTTTCTAATAAAGACTTTGTTCAAAATGAACTTTGGGGATCAGTTTGTTCAGGCAATATCAGCAATCTATCAAGAACAGACAGCACAAATTATTATTAATGGGAGTTTAACAACTAATTTTAATATACAAAAAGGAACAAGACAAGGTTGTCCATTATCCCCACTGCTGTTTATTTTAACTTTAGAAGTCTTGTTGAACTCAATAAGGGATTCGAATATTCTCAATGGAATAGTTATAAGGCAAAAGGAATACAGAACAAGGGCATTTGCAGATGATCTGGTGGTTACCCTAACACGACCTTTGGAATCAATCATCCAGATGAAACATATTATAGAAGAATACAGTTTGGTCTCAGGATTTAGGCTAAACCAGAAAAAAACTAAGATGATAGTTAAAAATATGTTGGAACCACAAAAGAATGAACTGGAAAGGTTGGCAGGCTTTGAAATAGTTTCAAAGGTGAAATATCTTGGAGTCCAGGTTGCAGCTTCTAATATAAAACTTTTTCAAAATAATTATGAAGTGTTGTGGCGAAAGATTCAAAAAGATCTGGAAACTTGGAAAAAACTGCAACTATCTTTACTTGGTAGAATAGCAGCAGTTAAGATGAATGTTCTACCTAGATTTCTGTTTTTGTTTCAAATGATTCCGGTGCTTAAAAGTGATAAAAATTTAGCTGAATGGCAATCAGGACTGAATAAATTTATCTGGAATGAGAAAAAGCCAAGAGTAAAACTGAAAATTATTCAAGATGTTCGGGAAAGAGGTGGCCTTAAGGTTCCAAACCTACGGTTATATTATGAAGCAGCAGAGTTAATACAAGCGAGTGATTGGTTTGGAACAACAAGGACTGAAATTTTGAATATAGAAGGTCATGATTTGGAATTTGGTTGGCATGCTTATTTATTTTTGGAAAATAAAGTGGACAATGTATTTAGAAGTCATATATTGAGAAACTCTTTGATGAGAGTCTGGAAGAAGCACCAGTCTAAATTGGATTACAAAATACCTTTGTGGTTGGATCTTGGGCATACCATACGGAATATAAAGTCACTCGGGGGGATTTTATATAAAGAGATGCTTTTTAATGATGGGGGCAGCTGGAATTTGAAGTCTTTAAAAACTCTGTTGGAAGAAGGGATTAATTTAACTTGGTTACAGTATACTCAACTTCAATCAAGATGGAGAGAAGATAAAAAAATTGGTTTAATATCGTATGAAGAAGATTTGGTGATACAGATAAAACAGAAAGGGCTGATGCATATTAAAAGGGTTTATAACATATTGTTAGAAAGAGACTCTGAAAGCGAATTGGTTAAAGATTGTATGATAAAGTGGGCACAAAATTTTACAGAACCAGTTATGTTGGAAACATGGGAAAAGATATGGGTCCAGAATGTTAAATTTACTCAGGCACAGAATTTGAGGGAAAACTTCTACAAAATGTTTTATAGGTGGCATTTAGATCCTAAGAAACTGTCATGTATGTATCCTAATGTTCAACCTAAATGCTGGAGGTGTGACTGTTTAGATGCTACATATTTTCATATTTGGTGGACTTGCAGAAAAGTGAAAGCTTTTTGGATTAAACTCTGGTGGGTTATGCAGAATATTTTGAAAAAGAAGCTTCAATTTTCTCCGCAATTGTTTTTGTTGGGTATAGTTAAGGATTGTTCACCGAGTGAAACAAGATTGATCTTATACATGACTACTGCAGCTAGGTTATTGATTGGACAATATTGGAAAAAAGATAGTGTATCTACTATAGAAGAATGGACTTTGAAGATGGCTAATTTTACAGAAATGGCAAAGATCTCAGCATATTTAAAAGATAGGACCCAAGAAGCATTTGTCTAGGAATGGAAGAAATGGGTAGATTATGTGCAGAATAAATATCAAACCAAGAAGTATCAGTTAGTATTCGATTGAGTAGTTAATGATTGGGGATAGGTAATTGGGGGAAAATTAGGGTTTTCTTTTTTTTTTTGAATTTTATTATGTATTTAGGGGGATTAATATAGATATTAGTTTTACTATATTTACTATTTAGAAAAATTTTAATGTTAAAAAATATTTGATACGTTTATATACATTTGATACGCTTATATACATGTTTGATTGAAGAAGGAGGCAAAATAAGATGTGGAATTGTGATTGATACATTAGAACTGATAAATTATATATTAAAATTGTTAAATTATTAACACAGCATATATTTGACAGAATAATTTTATTTTATATATATGATGACACTGGAATATTATAATGTACATGTTACATAGGGATTAGTTAATGTTTGGGGATAAGTAATTGGGGAAAATTAGGGTTTTTTTATTTTTTGGATTTTATTATGTAATAAGGGGGATTAATTAACATTTAATGTCAAAAATATCTGATATGTTATTTGGATTTCACCTTTATTTCTGTTTAATGTTGATAGACCCATAAGAACAATATTTTTTTCTTTTTTGTAAGGGAAGCCAAGGAGGGGAAGGGAGGGGAGGGGGGTTTGGGGGGAGGGGGGGAATTGGGGGTGGGAAATGATAAAATTTGTATTGTAAAACTTTTTCAATTAAAAAAAAAAGACCAAATGGTCAAATCTCTACATGTTTTGCACATACACAATGTATTCATTTCCATACCATTTTAACTATCGTATACATACCTCTACACACATATATGCATTTATACGTTTAATAAAATCAATGAGTGCTTGCGTTCCCCAATAGGTTCCCTCATACACTTGTTCAATCACATTCCACATCACAGCTTTATTAAGAATTTACACTCCATCTTTAGTCATCCATTTCCCATTCACTTACACACCCCTCATCCATCATTTGTATAATAGCAAATTTAGTAGAACCCTCAGCTGCCTTCAAAACTGCTGTTATAAGATCCACCTGTTTCAATTCCTTCCCTTTACCAAATATCAAGATTATCCCAAAAGTATGTAAGATACCATAAGCATACTCTAAATCAGTATAAATATTCCCTACCTCATTAGTTAATAAATGCAATACTTGCAATAAAACAAAAACCTCACATGTCTGTGATGACCATTCACATGGTAACTTTCCAACTTCCAAAATCTCCATAATATCTCCATTTACAACTGCATAACCATTCATTCTCTTCCCATTCTCAACCCCTGACAGGAATTCAGCTAAATTTAAATTCCTATTGGTCAAGAGAACCAAACTCTCTTGAGACAATAAAATAATCCCATATTTCAAAAACATAGCATACAGATTTGTACTGATGTGAACTACTCACCACCCATGCCCCACCAAAGGTTAATTTTCTACTCTTCTCCACTGAAGGTGCAATTGCAGCTTCAGCTTGTATACACAAGGGCTAACCTTACACCACAAAATCCATCAATTATGACAAAAATATTACAGATCTCTTCTTCATAGCCCACATGCAAACCAACACGCCTTTGGCTATACCATCTTCCACTACTACAGACAAGTGCAAACTTTCTTCCTTAAACCAGGCAAACGTAACACTGAAGTAACACTATATTATTACTTTCTTCACCTCTTCAAACCTTTCTTCCAAATAACTTCTTATAGCTTTCCATCAATAAATACTCAACTCTCCCCACTTCAGAGGAATCACACCACACCTCTATCACAGGTTAACTAAACTATTTCCACAAGCTTCAAAGAAATGCAAAGCTTGATCTGAATTCACAAGTCTAAACCACAAGTCTATACAGACTAACTTACAGGTAACTTCCTAGCTAGCCAGACCAAAAGTCCATCTTTACCTTCTACCAGTAACTCCCCTCAAGGGAACATCCCTTATCTGGGCAACACTAAGCTAAAATAACATAGTCAACTACTCCCCAGTCTATTCAATATCCAGGCTATCCTAGAAATCTCCTTAACTTCCCAGCATTCAAGATCAAAGTCATTCAAAATGCACAAACATAAATACATAACAAAAACTTCTAAAAGCAAAAGAAAATCACCTAATAGAGGTACTCTGGTTCTCTACTCTGAAAAAATATTTGTTTTAGACTTTCAATATCACTCCTCTATTATATAGATTTATTTAAACACCTCAAACATTTCACAAATAAAAATAAAACCAAACTCCGAGCAGCACAGGAAATGTATCTGCGTAGCTGCCATATGCAGTCCAAAAACAATGCTGCAGGATCAACCATTCACCCCTCCTTTTTCTCAAACTCAGCAAAGGGAAAAAAATGTGTAAAAGGGAAAACAAACCGCACCTCCCCCCTCCCCCCTCCCCTCTTCCCCTGTTCAGAACAAAAAGAAAGGGGACATATAGGGAGGAAAAATATTACTCCTGTCTCCATTTAACATCATAAATACCTTCTTCTAATCCCACTTCTCCAGAGGATCTCTCTCCCCTCTTTCTTTCTCATTCAAACACTTGATATTACCTTCATATTTCATTATACAAAAGGATATCTCCAAGTGGGTTCAACACACACTCATATACTTTCTCCCTGCCAATTAGTCAGCATAAATACTTCAGGGAGCTTTATTATTATTCTCAATATTATTATTATTTTACAAGACAATGAGCTCTATTGCCTAAACAACTCTCATTACACATAGACGCCTTCACACATACATACCATTTAACAACATTTGCAAACCTGGAACAAAACCTGGGAAGATTCTATCCCTTCAGATACCTATTTCGTTTCTATCCCTGACATCTTGTAGCTTATTCCTCAAGCAGTGGAAAACTTCAGGATGCAGTTTTTAATCAAAAACTTGATTTTGGGCCCTACCCACCACATGCTTTCCAAAGCTCCAAGCTCAAGCCAAGAAGGTCACTTAATTCGCCGGCAAACACATATCACATAAATTATTACATAAACATAAATTATTTGCATTCAAGCTCAGGACAATAAACCTTTCCTTCTTTACCCTCATTCTTACAGAGTTTTCTGTCTCATCCACGAATGAGAAAGATCTGTAAACCACTACAGTATTTCTACTTCTTCCACCCATAACAGGCCGAAGCAAAATCATCCCTCCAGATATTTCTTATCTCTTAATAAGAGGGATAGAGGAAACATCAACTATCGGGTCAATTTTCCTTTCCTGTTCATATCTGCATTATAAAACTTAAGCTCACATCCCAGAAGAGACAATACATCCCTCCCAAGCAGATTAATACCTGCTTCTGGAACAAATATCACATGCAAATTTATAATACACTTTCCACAACTCAATTTCATATTCTTCAACAATCGCACAAATAGAAGTGCTAGTCGCAACCGTATCTATGAGAAACACATGATCCTCCTCTTCTGGTCCCATTGATAAATGTATCAAGGGCTCTTTCAAAAGTCCCTGACACCACTAATCATCTTCTTCTCCCATAAGGGTATAGAGGCGCTATTCCACTCTGTGAACAGAACAGGTTCTAGCATAATATCCCTCCTTACCACACACAAAGCATTTCTGCTTTCCGTTCCACCAACACTAGGCTTATTCCACTAAAGTAATCCTCACCCAATTTCAAATGCTGTTGCCGCATTGCAACCGAAGTTTCACAAAGCCTCGTCCTCTTAACGCAGACACCAGCATTTGACTTCTCTACCTAGTTTTTATTCACATAAACTTTTTTGGACTTCATTCAACAGAGCAATAATATCAGAAGCAACTCAGTCCTCATTCTTCTTTTTAATATCTGGCCATGCCATCATCACAAATTGTATTGTCATTAAGGACTCATAAGCTGATGTTTCAGGAGAAAGACCAGAGTACTTATTTAAAGTGTCCTTAATACATTCCAGAAACACAGATGGTGTTTCTTCCCACAGCTGTTCTTACCACAAAGGCTTTTGTTAATTTTGTCCCTTGAGGTACAGCTGTCTCAACTCCCTGGAGACTAACCTGCTTCAGGACTTCCATTTGCTCCCGGTCAGTAACATTATTATTTATTCCAACCAGGATCAGCTAATGGAAACTGAACATCGGCAGCAACGGGCTTAGCAGCCTCCACTTGGGTTTTATCCCCAAAACACCATAGCTGCCGACCTCTCCTCTGGGGAGAACAAGTCACCCAATATATACTGCAACTCTACAAGGGTATACAGATTGAGTCCCAGGAACAGATCAACTCAGACAACTCGATTGGATCTGCCTGTAAAGACGGCATGTGGCCAAATCAATGCTCTGTTGAAATCTCTACTTCACGGCTCCCAGCAGCAACATCAATTCCACCCACAGCTCCTATTCCATTGTAGTTATGAAGAGGAGGGGGAAGTGGGCATGTGGCATAAGCTAAAGGATCCCAGACTTTATCTTACTCATTCTTCCCATACATTATCCTAGAACTCCTCGGAGGAAAAAGAATCGAACCCCTGAACATGAATCCAAGGTTCCACATATAACAATTGAGCTTTCAACTTCTTTTTCATCAAAACCTTCTTCAAAGCATTTATCCAGCATTTATCCAATATGGGTCTGACTCCCCAAACTTACTCCACCTATAATTAGGCTGTATCAACACAAACATCGGCCAAACCTTGTACAATAATTAATCATAGTCACCTTATCTAACATCTTTGTATAAGCTTTCAACCAATCCTCTGACCACCGTGTTAACAATTTCCCTAATAGAGATATGGGGGATGGAGGGTATTTCAGTCTCAGCAGCACTTTCCCCTAGTAAAAGCCCCATACTTTCCCTAGCCTGTATTACACTAATTATACACACAAATCATACAGGCACAAACATACACAACCAGCAACCTCAAACATATACAAATCCAAACCACCAAAAAGAAAACATATACTCACTCCTAGTGCATAGTGGTCTTCAGGAACGTTCCTCTCTGTCCAGGCATTCATGTCTCTGCCTCAGGGTACATAGGAAAGCAATTCCGACTAGAAAGGAAATAACCCCTTTTCACTGAAATCAGTGTGTGCACACGTAAGGATTTCCTTACCACATGGAAAGGTTTCAAGTCCCATCGTGGTCTCCAATTGTGAGAAACAGGAAAGCCTCATTACCTTTTTAGAGAGTAAACAGAGACTAGATAACAGCCAAGGACAGAGTTTATTAACTTTGCAAAGGGCCTTTCTCTCTCTGGAGGAGAGGAAAGACAAAAAGAAAGCAATTTACAGGGGTTATAGTCTTCAAAATACATCAGAATACACGTAAGTAATGTCCCTTGGGAATCAGTTTCAGATCTTATATAACATATTTGTAATACAGGTTCCACCCTGGAATTTCCCCAATTCTCAACAGAAATATTCCACAAAAACATCACTTGCGCACTTCCCCTTCTGGAACATCGATTTCCATCAAAACAACTACATAATACATATTTCCCATAAGGTAATCATTTCAGAAAAGCCTTATTGTGTTCCCTTTTTCTCCAGTTATATAATCAGGTTATACAAGGTAAAAGAAGACACTTAAAATGGCGTCACTCAGGTTACACTTTTTACAGGAATAATTCTCATTTTTCTCACAATCTATTACCTTTTGTAGAAGTGGCTTGCAACAATGCAGTGCATAGTAGCACCGGACTAACCCCTTTCCAGGTCACCAGCAGCATGGAGTTTGTCCCCATGCCCGAGCTACCCAGAGAACCCTCTTCATCCATGTCTTTAACAGAATGGATGGAATCATTAAAGAAGGGGTAGGAAAATACTAATAAAGTGCTGTCAGAAGCAGCAGAGGAATATAAAAAACAGGGAGACAAGCACCGTTCGCTCCAACCCCCCTTCCAAATGGGGGATGAGGTTTTCCTATGCACCAAATACATATGGTTAAGGCTGCCTAGCAACAAATTGGGACCCAACTTCCTAGGTACTTTCCCAATACTAAAAATAATTAACCCAGCATTTTAGGGAAAATACACCCTGTCTTTCATTGTAGTTTGCTGAAAACCTCAGTTGGGTCCAATCTAAGACCTCAAGCCCAACCACTTCCTCCTCCTATAAAGGTACAAGGAGAAACCCATTATGAAGTCAAGAAAATATTAGATTCTAGGCTATATAGGGGTCATCTGCAATACTTAATACACTGGAAAGGATACCCTTTGTCTGAAGCTACCTGGGTCAAGAGTTGGAATGTGAAAGCAGATAGGCTAATAAATTAATACCATGGCAAGTACCTGGACAAGCCAAAGTGTCCCCCTGGGGGGAGGGGTGGTTAGGAATATGATTAACCCTGTATTATTCTCTTTCCAGGACACACATTTTTTCTGGAGGAGGGGGGGCAGCCTGTCAGACCTGGAAGCCATCTTTCTACCTTTGTGCCTTCAGGCTTCAGGCCTGCCACAAATTCTACTGTGGGAAATTGTGAGGGGGGATTGTATAGAGTGAAGAAGATATGTAGTCAAAATAATATTCTTTATAGAAAATCAAGGCCATTGTGCCCTGCAGCTGTGTTGAGAATGGGAAGGTATCTTCTGTTCTGGACAGTATCTGATTGAATGTATGGTGGACGTGTGGGTGAGGGGCAAGGTATTGAACTTTCTTTTGGGTGTGGAAAATCTGGACGTTCTCATATTCGGGTTTCCCAGATGTGCCAATATGACATCTCTAATAAAAGTTAGCTTTGAGGAACTTCAAGCCTCGGAGTTTCATTTCATTGGGGTTGTTACTTGGAACCCTGACAGTCCTCCTCAGCTGAGCCAGGTAAAGAAAACCCTCTGAAGACACCTGAGAAGTCCAGGGCAGCAAACCAGGCAGTGGAGGTACCAATGTCTTTAACTGTGGAGGCAGAGGGAACAGCGGCAGGTGAGTACCAACCCTCCTATGACAGCAATAATAGGGACAGGGACCTGATGGTGAATGAACCCGTGTGGCCCTTCATCATCCCTGTGACTATAACGGCCCCACAGACAGGTCAAGGGGGTAGGTGTAAGGCACTAATAGATTTGGGGTGTACCCGGTGCCTGATCAGCCAAGTAGTAGCCATAGGCCTGGGGATATTGGCCAAGCCTGTATGGTTTGAGCAGGTTGATGGGAACCTGTTAGGGGGAGTCCCGGCCACCTGCATGTCACCAAGCTGGTGAGGTTGGACATTGGGAGACGATACGGTTCATAGTAGTGTCTATGATGACAGAATCTGTAATCCTGGGATTAGTCTAGTTGGACAAGTGGGATCCTACTATATGGTGGGAAGGTGGTTACTGTAAGCTGAGGATAGTAATGGGTCCTAGGCCTCCTCCACATGAAGAAGCCTGGAGAAGAAGGATTGACCAGTCCAGATCCCACCCTGCACCTCCTTCCCATGGGTCTATGAAGACTTGGCGGAGGTATTTAGCAAGAAGAAGAGTGGCATGCTGCCCACACATCACCCAACTGACTGCACTATTGAAATCATCCCTGGGGCAAAGCTACTAAAGCCCAAAATTTATTTATTTATTTATTTATTTTATTATATTTATATACCGCCTCCCTCCCAAGGGACTTGGGACGGTTTACAGAAATTAAGACAATAAAAACAGTAAAAAATAGCTACACCGACAATTAATATAAAATCCATCCAATTACAACCACCCATCAGATCAGCAAATTTGTTGGAAAAGCCATGTCTTTAGCTCTTGAAGGAACAGAGGTTGGGGGCCGTCCAGAGCTCCGTGGGTAACTCATTCCAGAGGGTCAGTGTGGCCACAGAGAACACCCTCATCCTGGGTGCCACCAGCCGACATTGTCTGGTCAATGGCACCCGGAAGAGTACAGTCCTATGTGAGCACACAGGGCGGTGGGAGGCAGGCAGAAGGTGGGTCCTGTAAATACCCTGGGCCCATGCCATGTAGGGCTTTATAGGTAAGTACCAGCACCTTGAAGCGAATCCGAAGGATCACCAGTAACCAGTGCAGCTCACGCAGGAGAGGTGTCACACGGGAGTAATGGGAAGCTCCCATAACAACCCGTGTGGTTGCATTCTGGACCAGCTGGAGCCTCTTGGTGCACCCCAAGGGCAGACCCATGTAGAGGGCATTACAGTAGTCCAAACAAGAGATGATGAGAGCTTGGGTGACTGTGTGGAGAGCATCCCTGTCTAGGAAAGGACGTAACTGGTGCACCAGGTGAATCTTTGCAAAAGCCCCCCTGGTCACGGCCGTCAGATGGTCCACTAAGGACAGCCACAAATCCTGGAGGACACCTAAATTATGCGCCCTTTCAGAGGGAGTAAGCGATTCCCCTCTCATCAAAAGAGATGGGGCCACTAGATCATGAGATGCTGGCAACCACAGCCACTCCGTCTTGGAAGGGTTGAGTCTGAGCCTGTTCCTACCCATCCAGATCCGCACCGCCTCCAGGCACTTAGACATCATGGAAAGGGCATCTCTGGGTTGGTCCGGGGTGGAGATGTAAAGCTGGATATCATCAGCATATTGATCATACCTCACCCCAAAACTATGAATGATCTCACCCAGCGGCTTCATATAGATGTTAAAGAGCAAGGGGGAGAGAACCAACCCCTGGGGCACCCCACAGGTAAGGGGTTTCGGGAGGATCTCTGACTCCCCACCCAGACAAACTGCATATGACCCGAGAGGTAGGAGGAGAACCACTGCAAAACAGTGCCACCCCATCCCCAACCCCCCGAATCATCGCAGTAGGATACCATGGTCGATAGTATCAAAAGCTGCTGAGAGGTCAAGTAGGACCAGGATGGAGGAACAACCTCCATCCTGGGCCCACCAGAGATCATTCACTAGAGTGACCAATGCCATTTCTGTGCTGTGTCCACACCTAAAACCCGATTAGTACGGGTCTAGGTAATCCGTTTCCTCCAGAAATTATGGGAGTTGGTACGCCACCACAGACTCAACAACCTTTGCTATAAAGCGAAGTTGGAGATAGGACAAAAGTTATTCAAGGAGACCGGATTGAGGGCAGGCTTCCTGAGAAGGTGTCGAACCACCACCTCCTTAAGGGTGGTGGGGAAGACCCCATCCCTCAATGAAGCATTGACAATCACCTGGATCCAGTCTCTAGTCACCTCTCTGGTTGCCGTGACAAGCCAGGAGAGACATGGGTCCAACAAACATGTGGAGGCCCCCAATCTACCCACAATTCTGTCCATTTCATCTACGGATACAGGGTCAAAGTCAACCCAGATGTCACCTTCAAGACTCCAGATCTGAGTGATTTTGTCTTTTTGATTTGATTTGATTTTATTGGATTTATATACCGCTCTACTCCTGAAGGACTCAGGGCGGTGTACAGCCAACAATAAAAAATACATAAATACAAAATTTAAAACCCAACTAAAAACAGATAAAATAAATTTGGCCCAGACAGAATTAAAACACCCCAAATAATTTAAAACAGATTAAAATTTAACACTAAAAAGGGAGAGTGGTTAGGCCAGGCCCGCCCGGCGAAATAAAAAAGTCTTAAGAGCGCGGCGGAAGGTGGGCAGATCCAGGATCCTCCGTATCTCCGGGGGGAGCTCGTTCCAGATAGTAGGTGCCCCCACAGAGAAAGCTCTCCCCCTGGGGGCCGCCAGCCAACATTGTTTGGCTGACGGCACCCGGAGGAGCCCCTCTCTATGAGAGCGTACTGGCCGGTGGGAGGCTATTGGTGGTAGTAGGCGGTCCTGCAAGTACCCAGGTCCTAAGCCATGGAGCGCTTTAAAGTTAGTAACCAAAACCTTGAAGCGCACCTTGAAGACCACCGGGAGCCAGTGCAGCTTGCGCAGGAGAGGTGTCACATGGGAACGCCATGTCGCTCCCATCACCACCCGCGCGGCCGCACTCTGCGCCAGTTGGAGCCTCCGGGTGCTCCTCAGGGGGAGCCCCATGTAGAGAGCATTACAGTAGTCTAGATGGGAAGTGACAAGGGCGTGAGTGATCGTGAGCAAGGAGTCCCGATCCAGAAAGGGATGCAACTGGCGGATCAGGCGAACCTGATAGAAAATCCTCCTGGCCACGGCCGTCAGGTGCCCTTCTAAGGACAGCCGTGAGTCCAGGAGGACGCCCAAGTTATGAACCCTCTCCGTGGGGGCCAGTGATTCGCCCCCAATAGTCAGTGATGGCACCAACTGACTATATCGGGACGTCGGAAACCACAGCCACTCGGTCTTGGATGGGTTGATCCTGAGCCTGTTCCTTCCCATCCAGATCCGCACGGCCTCCAGGCACCAGGACATCACTTGCAGGAATTGAACAAAATCCTTAGCACTGCCCTGCAAGGAGTCCTCCCTCATTCCCTGGTTAAGAAGGGAGCGGGTGACTTGGAACAAGGCTGCTGGGCGATTCTCTACAGACGCAATGAGAGCGGCAAAGTAATCATGCTTCGCCACTTCCATTGCCACATGATAAGACCTAATCTAGGATCTTATCTGTGTTCAATCAGACTTGGAATGGGAAGACCTCCAACAGCCCTCTAGGCGTCTCTTCTGATGCTTCATCTCTCTGAGCTCCACGGTAAACCATGGAGCTGCACGGGATCCCTGTCGAAGGAGAAGCTGCAAGGGGGTGATTAGATCCAATGCCCCAGCAGCAGCCTGTTCCCAGGCCTCCACCAGGGCCTCTGGCGAATTGCAGGATAGGGATGTGGTCCAGGATGCGGCTGCGCGGGTGGTTATGGGGGCGACTTGGTGCACCCATGTAACACCTCTCCTGCGCTAGCTGCACTGGCTTCCAGTGGTCTTCTGGGTGCGCTTCAAGGTATTGGTTACCACCTTTAGAGTGCTCCATGGCTTAGGACCTGGGTATTTATGAGACCACCTTCTGCCACCAGTAGCCTCCTACCGACCAGTATGCTGCCACAGAGAGGGCCTCCTCAGGGTGCTGTTGGTCAAACAATGCCAGCTGGTGGCTCCCAGGGGGAGGGAATTCTCTGTGGCAGCACCTGCCCTCTGGAACGAGTTGCCCCCAGAGATACGGCGGATCTTGGATCTACATGCTTTCCGAACTGCCCTAAAGACATTTTTGTTTCATCAAGCCAGGCTGATCTGACCTACTCTTTTAAATTGTTTCAACTTAAATTGTTAAATTATGGGTTTTAATATAGGGGTTTTAACTGTGGGCCAAATTAATTTAATTGGATTTTAATACTGTTTTAAATTTTGTACTTTTTGTATTTTATTTGCTGGCTGTTCACCACTCCAAGTCCTTTGGGAGAAGGGCGGTATATAAATACAATAAACTATAACTATAACTATAACAGTGACCTCCCTAGGACTAAGACTTTCTCTAATAATAACCACCACCACCCCCATCCCTTCCTGGAATCACGGCTGGTGCAGCACATGGAAACCCGGCGGGCATAGATCAGAGAGAGGAACCCCTCCCTCCGGGCCCAACCAGGTCTCAGTGATACAGGCCAGGTCCACGCCCCCCTTGTCAATAAGCTCACGCACGAGGGGGGCCTTGTTCATAACAGACCTGGCATTTACGTACACCAGTCAGAGTCCAGGGTTCCACACTCCCATCCCCCCAGATAAACAGGAAGAGCAAAGAGGAGCGGGGTGTGCCACTGCCTGCAAGCAGTGGGGCCATGCTCCACTGATCTCATAGCGCCCTCCGCTCCCCCTACCTCTGCCCCTACCACAGCAATAGAATAACCCCAACCCCATCGTATCTCATCCAGCCCCTTCTCCCCTTCTCCCCCACTGCAACTGTCTGATAGGCTAGGTTGCTGATCCATAAGGACCCCCCCCCCAGTCCATTCTTCACAATATTACCCACTCCACTCCTAGAACCCCTTAAAATTTTAGCTAAAAATTTAGACAAAAACCCCTTCACCCTCCTCTTCACAGTATGCCACTTCTTGGGATTCCAAAACCCATCATCAGGGTAGGCCCTCGATAATAGAGGGGGCCAAGTCTGTGAGAGGGGGGAATCTTGCAGCACAAGAAGCTCAATCGCTGAGTACATCCAGAAGCTGGAGATGATAGACATACAGCCAGGGAGTCAAATGATAGTCAGAAGATTGGGAGAAGAATGAAGAAACTTAAATGCAGATTAACTGAGCTCCACTGTCCTCTCACAACGGTGGAAAGAGTCTCACACTGTTTCAAAACACCGGGGAATAAAATATCCAAAAGCCACCCTCTCATGGCAGCTGGCCAAGGATGAAAAAATGGCAGTGGAAAATTGATGGACCATCAATTTTCATGTATGCATTGAGGAAACAGCAGAGTTCTCGAGTCATTGGTAGAATTGAGTATGGAGGGAAGGAAGTTTTTCAACAAAGTGTAATTAAAGAAGCCTTTTTAGATTATTATACAAAACTATATGCCAAAGATGATATATAGAATGAATTTATAGATAAATACTTAGAAGAAGGGAGAGTTACAAAAATTGCCAAGGAGCAAAAGGAAAGAATGAATCAACTAATAACAGTCGAGGAGATTATTATTGCAATTAAACAACCGAAAACAGCTAAAGCTCAAGGGACGGATGATCTAACAGAGGTGTATTACAAAACCTTACAAGCAGAAATGATTGAACATCTCAGAGATTTATTTTGTAGTATACAAAAAGGGGGTAAAATATCCCCTTCATGGAAAGTAGCCTTTGTATCATTGATACCAAAAGAGGAAACGGGTTGTACAAAATTGGAAAATTTTAGACCAATAACTCTCCTGAATACGGATTACAAAATTTTTGCAAAAGTATTAGCCAACAGATTAATGCCAGTTATGCAAGAGGTGATTCATTATGATCAAGCAGTATTTATAGAAGGCAGATATATGAAGTATAATGTGAGGCAAATTATAGATTTATTGGAATATCTTGAGAAGAGTAAACAGATCCCTGCAGTGCTGGTGTTTTTGGATGCGGAGAAGGCCTTTGATCGAGTTAATTGGAACTTTCTATTAAAGACATTAATAAAGATGGGTTTAGGAGACGAGTTTGTGCAAGCTGTTACAGCAATTTATCAAGATCAAACAGCACAGATCATCATGAATGGAAGTCTAACTACAAACTTTAGTATAGAAAAAGGGACAAGACAAGGTTGTCCACTATCCCCACTGTTGTTTATTTTAACTTTAGAAGTCTTGTTGAACAAAATACGAGATTCAAGTATTTTGAATGGAATAGTTATAAGGCAAGAGGATTATAGAATAAGGGCATTTGCAGATGATCTGGTTGTTACCCTAACACGGCCTATGGAATCGGTAATGCAGATGAAAGACATTATAGAAGAATATGGCATGGTATCAGGATTCAGACTGAATCAGAAAAAAACCAAGGTGATAGTTAAAAATGTGTCAGAAGCTCAAAAGAAGGAACTTGAAAAGAAGGCAGGTTTTGAAATAGTGGTAAAGGTGAAATATCTAGGAGTTCAAGTTGCAACTTCAAATACAAAACTTTTCAAAAATAATTATGAGGTGTTGTGGCAAAAGATACAAAGAGATATGGAAACTTGGAAAAAACTGCAACTACTTGGTAGAATAGCAGCAGTTAAGATGAACGTTCTACCTAGACTTTTATTTTTGTTTCAAATGATTCTGGTGCTTAAAAATGATAAAAATCTGACTGAATGGCAAAAAGGAGTGAATAAGTTTGTTTGGAATGAGAAAAAGCCAAGAGTTAAACTGAAAATTATGCAAGATGTTCGTGAAAGAGGTGGCCTTAAAGTTCCAAACCTACGACTGTATTATGAAGCAGCAGCGTTGACGCAAGCAAGTGATTGGTTTGGAATGACAGAGACTGGAATATTGAATATAGAAGGCCATGACTTAGAGCTTGGCTGGCATGCATATCTATTTTATGAAAGTAAAGATGATAAAGTATTCAAGAGCCATATACTCAGAAACTCTTTGATGAGAGTATGGAAGAAGCACCAGCTTAAATTGGATTACAAAATACCGTTGTGGTTGAATCTTGGTCATATTACACGGAATATAAATATAAAGTCACTTGGGGGGATTTTATATAAAGAGGTACTTTTTAATGATGGTGTAGATTACAATTAAAGACATTAAATACACTGTTGGAAGAAGGGATAATCTTAACTTGGTTACAGTATAATCTACTTCAATTGAGATGGAGGGAAGATCAAAAAACTGGTTTAATGTTGCATGAAGAAGATTTGATAAGACAGATAAAAGATAAAGGCCAAATGCATATTAAGAGGGTTTATAATGTTTTGTTAGAAAGAGATTCTGAAAATGAGTTGGTTAAAGATTGCATGATAAAGTGGGCGCAAAACTTTGCAGAACCAGTTATGATGGAAACGTGGGGAAAAATATGGGTTCAGAATGTTAAATTTACGCAGTCACAGAATTTGAGGGAACATTTTTATAAAATGTTTTACAGGTGGCATCTAGATCCCAAGAAATTATCATGTATGTATCCTAATGTGCAGGCAAAATGTTGGAGATGTGAATGCTTAGATGCTACATACTATCATATATGGTGGACCTGCAAGAAAGTGAAGGCTTTTTGGATTAAAATATGGTGGGTTATGCAAAATGTTTTGAAAAAAAAACTCCAATTTTCTCCTCAATTGTTTTTACTGGGCATAGTTAAGGATTCCTCAGTGACTGAGACAAAAATGATATTATATATGATTACAGCAGCTAGATTATTGATTGGCCAATATTGGAAAAAAGACTTTATGCCTACTATAGAAGAATGGACTTTGAAGGTGGCCAGTTTTGCAGAAATGGCGAAAATATCAGCATACTTAAAAGATCAGACCCAAGAAATGTACATGTTGGAATGGAAGAAATGAATAGATTATGTGCAGAACTAATACCAAACAAGGAAGTACCAGATAACTTTCAGCTGAACGTTAAGATGTAGAAATTTATAGTGTAGTCAGGGGTTAGAGTTGTAGGAGGGTACTATATGATATGGTATGATTTGGATTTCACCTAGGGAAGTCGTGGGGGGGGGAGGAAGTGGGGGGGTTAGGGTAGGGTAGGGTAGGAGGAGGTAGGGGTTACGGGAGGGAGGTTATGGGATAGGGGGAGGGGGGAAAATGGGGAGGATTTGTATTTGTAAAACTTTTTCAATAAAAATAATAATAATAATAATGAAAAACAGGACCACAAGAGCAGATTTTACCTTGGTGAAATATTACTGAATTTTCATGCCAGTTCAACAGGATAACTGTAGATCTTCTGCCTGTATGGGGTAGATCTTTCACTGTTCTGGCAGACCTCAATTCAATTGAACCACAGTTACATAGAATACAAGTCAGTTGTGCCCCAACTTTAGGGAGAAAAAGGCCATAAAAAGTTGCCAACAGTGACAAAGGATGCCAATATACCCTTCTGACCCAAAAAGAATGCAAGATTCTTGTTTACAAAACTTCATGGACAGGCAATCCATATCTTTCTTTAGTTTAGGGTTCAGCAACCTGCGGCTCTAGAGCCGCATGTGGTTCTTTGGGACCTCTCCTGTGGTTCCCTGTCAGATGATCCCACCACTGGGTGGTCCCTCCCCTCCCCCTCATTTCTCGCCTGCCCTGAGAAGAGAAGGGCGACTGCAATGGATGCAATGACTTCCTCCATATTCCAGAGTGGGAGCAAAGCACCCCTCTACTTGCCTCTTTTTCTGGCCCTTGTTGGCGCTGTGCACACTTCGGCCACTGGGGAGACACATGACTTTGCTCTGCACTGAGACAATGACTGGGCTGCCCAGCTGCAGCCAATGCTGCGTGTTGTAATGGGCTCCAAGAGGAGGAGGAGGAGGGATGCCGTCTCCCCCATTGTGCAGCATGCTAAATTTAAGTGTAAGAGCAACAAGCAGCCATGGAGGCAAAGAGAGGAATATGGGAGACATGCCCCAGCCAATGTCTTGGGGGAGGGAAAGTCATGCATCACCCCATATTCGTTATTCCTTAGTGCACTGCACAATGGGGGATGTGGCATCTCCTCCTCCTCCTCCTCCTCCTGGAGCCCATTAGGTTGCGGAGCATTGGCTGGGGCGGCCCAGTTGGCATCTTGGGATGGAGAAAGTTGTGCATCTCCCAACAAGGGCTGGAAAAAGAGGTGAGCAGAGGGGCACTTTGCTTCTGCTCTTGGAGAGAATCTCCATCCGCCTCCACCACCCTTCTCTTCTCAGGACAGGCGAGGAGTGAGGAGGAGGGGAGAGCGAGCTGCGGGGGGGGGGCAGCCAACCAACAGGGAGCCACAGCAGGGGGACAAAAGAGCTTCATTTATCTGGGAAAGAAAGAGAAAGAGAGATGGAGAGAAAGATGAGAAAGAGGGAAAGGGAGGGAGGGAGAAAGATGAGACAGAAGGGACCTTATAGGTCATCTAGTCCAACCCCCCCCCTCAAGCAGGAGACCCTATACCATTTCTGACAAATGGCAGTCCAATCTTTTCTTGAAAGTCTCAAGTGATGAAGCTCCCATAACTTCGAAGGAAAGCTGTTCCATTGGTTGATTGTTCTCACTGTCAGATAGTTCCTCCTCATTTCTAGGTTGAATCTCTCCTTGGTCAGTTTCCATCCATTATTCCTTGTCTGGCCTTCAGTTGCTTTGGAAAATATCTAGACCCATTCCTCTCTGTGGCAGTCCCTCAAATATTAAAACACTGCTATCATGTCTCCCCGGTCCTTCACTTTACTAGACTAGTCATACCCATTTCCTATAACCATTCTTCATATGTTTTAGTCTCCAATCCCCTAATCATCTTGGTTGCTCTCCTCTGCACTTTTTCTAGTAATAAATAAAATAATAATAATAATAATAATAATAATAATAATAATAATAACAACAACAACAACAACAACCCCTCCGAGGAGCTCTACCTTGTCGTGGTGGAGGGGCTTGCGTGCTCTAATGATCCTAAGAGCTATGCTGAACAGGTGCAACCATATCAGACAGATCTTAGGTGAAGGGCCAGACAAAATCTGCTCCACAACCCATTCAAACATGGTGAATACGAAAAAAATGAAATTTATGCCGGCTGAACCGTCGCCCGGATTAACAAGGGTTCCGTTGGATGCTATGGCTCCTGGGCATTCTACGAAAAATGAGCTACAGGGCTCAGCTCCCTCTGCTAGGCAACCAGGACATGGAGCTGACAAGCTACTGGAAGAAAAACCCCAAAAGCGAAAAATCTGGACTAAGGAAGAAAACACCTTTATTATGGAAGCTTACTATCAGTCTAAGCCAGCAAAACGTGGATTTCAAAAACGAATGTATCGGATTTGGAAGATGAACCATACGGACTGTGACACCAGTGAACAAAGGTTAATGGACCAACGACGTGTAATCCTAAACCACAAATTTTTCACTACAGAAGAATTAATAGCAATAGAAGAGAAAGCAACTAATGGTCTAAGTACATCAACAAAGAAGAGTAACATCAAGAATGATTTGCAGACTCAAAAGCAAATTGAGAAAGAAAGGGAGGAAGAGAATACTGAAATGGATGAAGATTTGGATGAACAAGGAAGCACTGAAGAACAAATACCAAAAGATAGTGCTCAATTAGCTAGAAAAATAAAGCATCAAATGGAAGATGCTGAAAGAACACGTTTGCCAAAACAGAACCAAGTGAACCGGAAAGAATTGAGAAATGTACTAAAAAAGGTCAATGAGGCTGTGCAAACTATTAGAACCACTACATTAGCCGAAACAAACCAACTGATGTATGCAGCAGCCGTCATAACCACCAAAGAACTGGGGTTGAAAATACAAAAGAACCAAAGAGGCAAGAAGGGGAAGCCTAAGTGGAAAATTCGGTTAGAATTGAAGATAAAAAAATTACGTGGAGATTTGAGCAACTTGAAGAACCTAAGGCAAGGTCAGTTAAAGAACAAGCAGGTCAAAAGCAGCCTGGAAGCAAGATACGATCTGAGAAATAAGGAGATTGCGGTAGTAATTGAAGAGCTGAAGCAGAGGGTTGTTGCCATCGCTGAAAAGATTAAAAGGTATGAAAACCGAGTAACTCAGTTCAAAGAAAACTCACAGTTCAGAGCAAATCAGCACCAGTTTTATAAGAGCTTAGAAAATAGAGAAGGAATAACAACAAATGAAAAGCCTGAGAAAGAGAAAGCTCTGAAATTCTGGAAGAATTTGTGGGAAAACAACAAGAAGCATAACAGAAATGCAAAATGGATCAAACAGGTTGAGGACTCTATTAAAGTGCATAAAATGGAAGACATGAAAATAACAAAAGCAATGGTGCAAAGACAGTCAAGAAAAGTGAAGAACTGGAGTGCACCTGGGCCAGATGAGCTACATGGCTTCTGGTTAAAGGCACTTACAAGTGTGCACAAAAGATTGGCAACCCAGATGAACCAGGTCCTAAAAACACCTGAAAATGATGAATGGATGACAACTGGAAGAACATTTTTGATCCAAAAAGATAAAGAAAAAGGAAAGAACCCTGGAAACTATAGGCCAATCACCTGTTTGCCAACAACATACAAGCTTCTTACTGGTATCATTGCAAACCAAATCTATAGATACCTGGAAAGAAATAACTTGCTTCCTGTAGAACAGAAAGGATGCTGCAAAAACTCAAGAGGAACAAAGGATCAATTGCTGATTGACAAGCTAATCCTAAAGAACTCAAAGAAAAGACGAACCAACCTATTCATGGCTTGGATAGACTATAAGAAAGCGTTTGATTCAGTTCCCCATAGCTGGATCAAGAAATGCCTAGAAATCTTTGGCATCAGCAGAAACATACAAAAATTCATGGAATCTTCAATGAACCTCTGGAAAACAAAACTTATGGCTAATGAAGAAGAACTAGGTGAAGTTGAAATTAAACAAGGCATTTTCCAGGGCGATTCCCTTTCCCCCCTACTTTTTATACTCTCAATGCTACCACTGACAATCATTTTGAAAAATCTAAGCTGTGGATACAAACTTGCAAAGAAAGGACTGAAAATCTCGCACTTGATGTACATGGATGATTTGAAGCTGTTTGGTAAAACAAAAGCTGAACTGAATTTATTAACTGAACACACAAAAGAATTCAGCCAAGACATTGGTATGCAGTTTGGAATTGACAAATGTGCAACAATAGCAACCAAAGCAGGTAAGATCATAGAAGAGGATGGAATAGAACTAGAGAATGAAGAAACGTTAAGGCAGTAAAATCAGAAGAAGGCTACAAGTACTTGGGAATTTTAGAGGCCTCTGACTTAATGCATAATAAAGTCAAGGAAATAACTTCAGCCAAGTACATTCGGCGAATTCGTAAGATATTAATGTCCAAACTGAGTGGAGGAAACATCATAAAAGCCATAAATACCTGGGCTATACCTGTGATTCGATACTCTGCAGGAATAATTGACTGGACCCAGATGGAGTTAGACAATTTGGACAGAAAAACAAGGAAGCTTATGACAATGAATCATGCCTTGCACCCTAAAAGTGATGTTGATCGATTATATTTACCAAGAGCAGAGGGTGGTCGAGGACTCCTACAAGTAAAGCAGACTGTGGAAGAAGAAAAATGCAGCTTGAATGATTACATCCAGAAAAGTGAAGAACCAATGATTAAGGAAATAAATAAAGGAGGCCTTTTAAAGACAACTAAAACAAAAGCAGAATATAAGAAAGAAATAATTGAGCAGCAAGCTGAAAATTGGAAAAACAAAGCTCTACATGGCCAATACTTGAAAAGTATTGAAGGCAAAGGTGACCAGAAACTAACTTGGAACTGGTTAAGATCAGGAGTACTGAAAAAAGAAACAGAAAGCTTTATTTTGGCAGCTCAAGAACAAGCCCTAGCCACAAACTGCATGAAGGCAAAAATTCAACATGTTACCACCAACAGCAAATGCCGCCTCTGTAATGAGAAAGATGAGACAGTCGACCACCTGATCAGTGGATGCAGCAAAATTTCACAAACCGACTACCTACAACGCCATGACCATGTTGCTAAGATCATTCACTGGAAATTGTGCCAGAAGTTTGGATTTGAGTACAGCAAAAACCACTGGGAACATCAAGTTGAGAAAATTCTAGAGAATGAGAAACTCAAGATCTTGTGGGACTTTAGGATTCAGACTGACAGGCACTTGGTCCACAACACAACTATGACATAACAATAGTTGAAAAGAAAAAAGTATGGTTCATTGACATTGCAATACCTGGTGATGCACGAATTGAAGATAAGCAGCAAGAAAAAATCACAAAATACCGGGACTTGCAAATTGAAGTTGAGCGACTATGGAAAAAGAAATCATGTGTTGTTCCGATTGTAATTGGAGCCCTTGGAGCAATACCCAAAGGGCTACCCCGCTATTTAGAAATTCTAAATTTACCGGACTTGAACATTTTGACTCTACAAAAAAACCACCTTACTCGGAACAGCTTACATCCTCCGACGATATCTTAACAGTTCCTAGGTCCTTGGTTAGGACTCGAGCTGCTGAGCTATTAACCAGCCTCAAAGACTGTGAATCTCACTACCGATTAAATAATAATAATAATAATAATAATAATAATAATAATAATAATAATAATTCTTTAATAACAATCTCAGTGTTACTGTCAGCCTCATGATGCTTGCTTTCTTTTGGCTGCTATTGTATTGGAGGGGGAGGTATTGTAGGTATTTGGGAGGGGGGAAGCAAGCTGGTGGAGATGTCTCAAAAAAGGGAGGAAAATTCTTGCTGTCTTTTTAGCAGCTGCAGAGAAAGCTGATAACTGTCAAGGTCAACTGTTCCAGCATATCAGATAGATGGGGCCGCCTAAAGAAGTGCCCCACATGACACCTTGGGGAGATGTGGATTGGACATTTACCTTGGGACTGTGGGGGGAGGGATTTGGGGGATGCTTTCAATAAATAACTTTTGCGCCTATTGCCTCAGACTTTACTTTATTTTATTTTTTTTATTTATTTATTTTTTGCTGCATTCAGTTCATACTCAGTAAAAGTACCTTTCTCTACAAATGTGGAGTTGGGTTTTTCTTTCTTGAACTTTAAACAGAGGCAAGCCTGACATTAAGCAAAGTCTGCTTTAACAGTTATCCCGGAGAAAACTCTCCTGTCAGGGCTGAGCCTAGAATGTCTGATCAAGTCAGTGACCAAGTGGACATGGGAGCCTCTGGGTCCACCCATCCCTTATCCAAGAGAGGTGGGGAGGTTTTGGACTTGATGTCAGAATTACAGCTTGAAGAAAAATCAGCCAGAACTAAGTGGTTGCTGGGCATGGGGAGGATGGATTCTTCAGAGGAAATCCCCTCAGGGGTGCCAGTTACCAGATGCTGGTGGGAAGAGGCAGCTTGGCGGGAAGAAGACAGAGAAGACCTCCTGCTGACCCAAGCATGCAACTCCTAAAAGAGGCTTTTGGGAGTCAGAAAGCCTGTGAAAGGTATGTCACTGCATTTTTGTATTTACCAGCAGAGCTCTTATTTCTGAACTGTCAGACTTACCATAGTTACTTACCATACCAAGTCCTTATCAGTATCTACTGAGCATGCCTGCATTCTTTTCTCTTCTTCTAAAAACTTTCCTTTGTTCTCCGGCCAGGGAAGGTCCCAGGCTGGGATTTTTGCCAAAAATGTAACTAATTTAGATTAGTGAGATGTTTTATTTCCTTTACAATAAATATGAGTTTAATTAGAAGATCCGGTTCCGGTTTTACTTTTCAAGAGTATACAGGAGGAGAAAGTCACGATCCAACTTAAATTGAGGGCAATTACCCCACGCAAGGTAACGGGGCTGATTGCCGCTCTAACAATGGCAGCAGAACGATGGTTGATTTATGGCTTTTCCTTGTTTGTTACTTTTGATCATGACCGTCTGGGCTAATTAGACAGATAGTTGATTTAGTGACTGTGGAACACTAAATAATTAACTTCTAAGATGCCGAGAAAGAAGAAAAAGGAAAAAATGAAGGAAAGGGGCAAAATGAAGCCCAGAGCTTTATCCTCTTCAGATGAAGAAGAGGAGATAGAAAGACCCTCAAGACTCCAGCCCCTGGCATCAGCCACTCAGCTAGAAGAAGGAACAGAAGAAACAGAGAAAATGCTCTTAACGAAACTCAGAATACTCCCTACAAATGAACAAACGAAACTCAAAGTACTCTCTACAAATGATTTGATCTTTTTCAACACACTCGCCTCAGCCACCCGGCTGGAAGAAGAAGAAACCATGGGAGTAGTAGGAGAAACAAATGTAATGTTGTTACAGAAGCTTCAGGAGGAAAATAACAGAAAAGCTGCTTTTGAAGGCAAAGCACTACGACTAAGGTCAGTAATGCCCCCTTCTAATTACACATGCTCTAAAACTGTCTTCCCAGAGCCTTTTGATTCTGAAATGTTTGGTGCAAGGCCAGAGTTTCTACAAATGGCAAAGCATTTTTCCTCCCATGCAGAGAGAGAAACAATTTATTATCCCTCTCAAACCTTCAGGGTCACCCCTCGTGAGCAAGCTATAAAAGGCTATCGTGATCAGATTGAAATTTTTGAACGTGAGCTATCCCAGGCAAAAATGGCTTTATCTAGGCTTGAGCCAGATAAGAGAGAGTCCCATGCTTTTGAAATCCCTGAAAACGCCATCTTGGCTTCTTCGGAGCCAAGGACACACCCCCTGGTGGATATTGTGTCAGGCAAATCAGAACAGAGAGCTGTGTACATGTCACATGTGCCTAGTGATGTTATCCCTTCTCAGATTTCACATGATGTGGACAGAGAAGTAAAACTAACTCAATCAAGCCTGCAGACTGCAATGTCACAAGTGTTTCCACAGACTCAATTTTCAGCACCCCCTGGTGGTGCTGGTGTCTTTTTAGATGGAGCATAACAACACTTAATGCAGCAAAGGCAAATGACTGCATCTCCAGCAAGTCATTTTAATATTGCAGCTCAAATGCCACAGCTACAAGCTCATACACATGTGCCTCCAGCTCCTCGTCCACCTCCAGCACAACAAGTGCCTTTACCCCCACAGCCAGCACCTCAAATGTCTATTCCTCAAAAGGCATACTCTGTTGTTCCACTGACTGGTGAGTCAAAATTAAAGATGTCAGGGCAGAATTACAAGGCTCAGGTCAATGAGGTTGGACTTCTGCTACATAGAGAAGGCACCCATCATATGGTGTTTAACCCTCCTGCCCAACCATGGACACCTGAAATAAGAGACTTAGAGACTAAAGCCTGCACAACATTATTGATGTCCATGAATACTGAACTGCAGGTTACTTTTCTGCCTGATGCAACAGCCCAACAAATTTGGGTCCAATTGGAAAATTGCTACAGGCCTGTCTCAATTGAGTCTTCATGTTTGCTCATGTCTGAATTCCATGGTTCGAAATTGAGACTTGGTGAACAAATTGGAGGACATTTGACCAAACTGAAAGATATGAGGAAAGAATTGAAAGAAAAGGGCTATCCTATTGAAGATATTCAAATGATCAGCATTATCATTAACTCTTTGAACTATGAATGGAAAGATGCCATTACAAAGATTAACCAAGTGCCTATTGCTCAATGTACAGTGGACAATGTATGCAGACTTTTAGTTGAAGAAGAAGCACTGATGTTAGCTACGGCACATTTGAGAGGACCACCCGCATCAAGGGCTCCAACTAGCCGTCCCTTCCGAGGAAGGACCTACGTTCCAAGGATGCCAAGATGCAATATCTGCAACTACATGGGACATGCCACCCGGGATTGTCCCCAACAAGTTCCAACTCCCATCACGTACCAGTCCAGAGGAACAGACTCCAGAGGCAGAGGCAGAGGCGGTAGAGAAGGTCGTCACGGTCCAAGGCATGATTCACAAGCCCCACTCACCACATTGGCTTTAACCAATGATCCACAACCTCATCCAGAGTACAACAGATGGCTTTTGTGGACTTTGGACAGTGGTGCAGTTTTGCATGTTACTTACAGAAAAAAACTTTTCACAGAGCCTGAACCTGAACTACGTGAACTTTGTTCTTTTTCCATTCATCCTTTTCAGGTCAAAGGAAAAAGAACTGTTTATGTTGAAGAGCTCAATGCATTCATTCCTAATGTCTACTACATACCAACAGCAACTTTTAGTTTGCTTAGTCAGGCTCACTTGTCTAGAGTTTTAAAGTTCCAGGTTCACCACCTTGAGAAAGCAAGTTACATAGTTAAAGATGGAGATATTGTTGCTGAAATCATGGTAATTGGTGGCGTTTATTACTTAAAACCTAAATCTAAATCACAAGCACAGGCAAGTATACAAACTCCAAAAGAGGAGAGCACAGGCCCAGAGAGAGATGTCCCAGTGAGAGATCCTGTTGCTACTCTAAAGGCTCCTAAAGCTAACAAAAAGAAAATTGGGAAACAGGTTGCTGAGAGCAAGCCTGAGGTTCCTCATAAAACTGTTAATGTTGAAAATTCACTAACTGGTAAACCTTTGCATTCCAGGTGCATCCATAAGTGGCATAGAAGATTGGGACATGCCAGCTTCCGGGTTTTTAGGAAAATGCCGGAGTTCGCAAAAGGTTTGAATCTAAAGGGATGTAAGGTGTTTCTGGATTGTGCTGTCTGTAAGAAAGCCAAATCCAAAGCAGCAGCCATTCCAAAATGCACTACACACCTGTCAACACGCATTTTTGATTTGGTACTGACATAGTTGGTCCATTTCCGCCAACAATTGGTGGTAGAAAATATTTTTTAACAATTATTGATAATTACTCTAGATATGGATATGTAATGAGAGAAGAATCTGAGACCTTTTAGATCTTTAAAGACTTTGCAGCCCTCGTTTCTACCCAACACAGAGTAAGCATTGCTAGAATCCAAAGTGATCGTGGTGCCGAGTTCATGTCTCAGCATTTCCAGGACTGGATGCGTAAGAATGGAATTCTTCATTAGACTTCGGCTCCATATACTCTGGCTCATAATGGGGTCGTAGAGAGAAGACAGAGGGTCTTACAAACCATGATACGTTGTCTTTTAGAAGATGCCAATCTCAGTAACTCATACTGGGGTGAAGCTCTTAAATATGCAAATTACATCATCAACTGTACTTGGAGTAGTGAGATAAATCAGACTCCTTTCTTCATGATGTATGGCTACAAGCCCGACCTCAAGAACCTCCACATTTTTGGTTCATACGCTATGGTGAAGATTCCCTTAGCTTAAAGAAGGAAAGGAGGTCCAGCAGCAAAGAGACTGAGATTGATGGGTATTGATGACAATTCAAAATGGAGCAAATTTATTGACTCTAATCGTACAATAGTGACTTCCCAATCTGCTAATTTTGAGGAAGATACTGACTGGTCCAGGATTCATTCCAATGATCCTGGAGTTTATTTTCCTAAAGATGATGTTGCTGATGCCACGCAGCCTGATGACCAAGATTCACAGCAAAATATTCCATCTACTAGTTCTTCCCAACATGATGTTCCGTCTTCACAAACCGCAGATGCTGATGCTAGTGACGAGGACGAAACGGAAGAAGAATGGGTGACTGTTCCGAGGCATTCCAAGAGAGCCACAAAGGGAATCCCTCCACAGCGATATTCGTGGCAACTGACAAAAGCACCCTTGCCTTTGATTTGTAATGTTACACTTCCTCCCGATAACTTCACACAAATCAAACATCTTCCTGATTCAGAGCAAGAGAAGTGGTATGATGCAATGCAGGCTGAAATGGACAGTCTAAAGAAACTTAAGGTGTTTACGCCTGCAAAACCTCCAGCAAATAAAAAGGTCATTGGCACTCGATGGGTCTACAGAATCAAAAAGAAGCCAAATGGTGAGTCATTGTACAAGGCCAGACTTGTAGCTCAGGGTTTCACTCAATGTTATCCTGAGGACTACACAAATACCTATTCACCGACAGTCAGAACTGAAAGTGTAAAAATTGCTTTAGCCACTGCAACTATCCTTGGTTTAGAAGTTTTCCAGTTTGATGTTGACACCACTTATCTACATTCTGACCTAGATGAGGAAATCTACATGAGAGGTCCTCCAGGATTCCGACAGCAAGAAGGGGATACCTGGTTTCTAAACAAAAGTCTTTATGGTCTGAAACAGTCTGGTTTAATGTGGTACTTATGTCTTACTGATAAACTAGATTCAATGGGCTTTATTAAGTCCGAAACTGATGAGTGCGTGTTCACAAAAAGATCTAACAATGCATATGAGATAGTTCTTGTTTATATTGATGACATTGTTTATATTGGTCCAAATAAGCAGATGAGTGAGATTTTTGCCAAAGCTTTGCAGAAATACTTCACATTGAAATCTTTAGGTCATATTAACACTTATTTAGGTGTTCAAACTGACAAAACACAGAAGGGGTTTAGTCTTTCACAAGAAGATAAAATTGAACAAGTTTTGCATCATTGCAACATGAAGGATGCTAACACAACGAAGACACCCATGCAAACAGATTTTCACAACTCGACACATGAACCAAGTCCTGAGTTCGAGGACCAAACACTTTATCATTCAGTTATTGGATCACTGTTATACTTTAGTAGTTGGACTAGACCCAACATTGCACTCAGTGTTAATCTCTTGTCTTGACACGTAGATAAGACAAAACAGTTTCATTGGTCATGTATTAAGAAATTATTGAAATACCTAAAGCACACTAAACATATGAAGTTATTGTTAGAACCAACGCACATTGATTATGCAGAATTAAGTTGTTATGCAGATTCGGATTGGGCAAGTGATAAGAAATCACGTAAAAGTACTTCAGGTTATATGATGTTCTTAAATGGATGTCCTGTTTACTGGCAAGTGCGTAAACAGAATTTTGTTTCTTGTTCATCTACTGAAGCTGAATATGCTTGTGTTTCAGATGCATGTAATTCTCTAACGTGGTTTGATGCTTTGGTCACAGATATCTGGACGCGTCCTATCCAACCGATCACAGTGATGGAAGACAATGAATCGGTGGTTTATATTTCTGAATCATATTTCACAGGTTCTAGGTCCAGAAACGTTGACATCCATTATAGAAATATCAAAAAATTAGTGAAACAAGGTTTTGTAAAATTGCAGAATGTATCTGCACATGATCAGATTGCAGACATGCTCAACAAACCACTTCCAGCAGCTCAACATGAGTATCTGCGTAAGAAGATGTGACTTATCTGATAATGTACCTGATGTTCACTCAACTGGCAAAAGAAGGGGTGTCACTGCGTTTTTGTATTTACCAGCAGAGCTATTATTTCTGGACTGTCAGACTTACCATAGTTTGCCAAGTCTTTATCAGTATCTACTGCGCATGCCTGCATTCTTTTCTTCTAAAAACTTTCCTTTGTTCTCCAGCCAGGGAAGGTCCCAGGCTGGGATCTTTGCCAAAAATGTAACTAATTTAGATTAGTGAGATGTTTTTATTTCAATTAATAGTGAGATGTTTTATTTACAATAAATATGAGTTTAATTAGAAGATGTATTCCGGTTTTACTTTTCAAGAGTATACAGAAGGAGAAAGTCATGATCCAACTCAAATTGAGGGCAATTACCCCAAAAAGGTAATGGGGCTGATTGCCGCTCTGACAAGGTATGAACTGCCAGCCCGGAGGAAGACTGGAGGCTGCGACATGTGCAGAAGAGGTTCCCAGGGTTCAGCTCGAAAGAGAGCAAGCTGCTGGGCTCAAGCTGCAGCTGCAGCTGCAGCCCAGCCCCCCCCCCCCCCGGGCATTGAATTCCAAAGATTCCTCCACTTAACGTAAAATATGGAGGGGACCCAAGGGTTGGCATTCTTCCTATCCCAAGTGTGGAACCACATGGAGGAGTATGGAGAGAATTTGCCATTGGATGCCCCCTGTGTGAGATGCATCACTATGGCCCTGGAGGGGATGGCTGCTGACTGGTGGTTGGGCCTCCAGGATGAGAATTCTCCCCTGCTGAGGAATTATGACCAGTTCATGATGAAACTCAGAGGGTGCTTCAAGGGCCCCCTAGCTAAGTAGAAGGCCAGAATCAGAATGAAGTCAATAAATCAAGGGCAGAGATAGGTAACTGAAAACACCCAGGAGTTTCATGAACTGGTGCACCACATGAAGGGGGTGGTCCCAGGAAGCCGTGATAGAATGTTAGAAGGATGGCCTCAATGAGGATGTCTACAAGACATGGGGCCCTCAAGACCTGCAACGCTGGTACATGATGACAGCTGATGTGGAAATTGACCTGATCAGGGATCGCTTCCATGGGGGCCGTGTCTGGAACAAGCCATCCCCTGCTCCACAGAAAGAAGAGCATCCAAAGGAGGGTCAGCAATGAAGCCAAAATCCACAGTGTGCTTCCGATGTGGGAAAGAGGGCTACCAGGCTGCTGATTGTTTCTCCAAACCTGGTTCCAAGCCAACCCATATTGGTGGGAAGAAAGCTGACAAGCCTCCTGCAAAGAATTGCGAGACAGCCCTGAAGTGGGTGGAAGTCATTGAGTTTGCTTCCCCAGGCCTGGGGCAGTTGAGAACTCTGACCACTACAGATGACAGTGATACTGAAAGTGACTCCAATGATGACACCCTGGTAAGTCAGTGTGGGGGGCCCATGACCATCCCAGTCGAACTAAGGTGTTTTCATCCTGGGCCCAGGGGAAGATGCTAGACCTCTTAGACTCTGGATGCACCAGGTGTGTCATAAGCCCTGGGGTGGACAAATGGGGACTGAGACTTAAAAAAGCCCAGTAGGCCTCTCAAATGGACCATGGAATGTCAGAAAGCTTTTGAGAAACTAAAGCGATTGATTGCCACTGAGCTGGTCCTAAAACACCCTGACATGGAGGCCCCTTTCATTGTCCAGGCTGATGCAAGTGATGTAACCGTTGGAGCGGTGTTACTTCAAGCAAATGTTGATGGGTCTCTGTGCTTACACCTCCTGCAAACTGTCTAAGACTGAACAGAGATGGGCAATTTGGGAGAAGGAAACTTTTACTGTCTTCTGGGCCTTGCTAACCTGGAGGCATTTCCTTGAAGGGGCGAAACACCTGTTAAGGATATTCTTGGCTCATAACAGATGTTGTGGATTATTAAGCAGAGTACCCTTTAAGTAAATGCATGACAAGCGACTGGGAGTGGTTGTGAACAATCACAGTCAACATAAAAACACACTGAGTTTTTGTAGTCTTTTACTTTTAGAAAAAGTAAAGCAAAGTCCAAAAACAATCCAAGTCATACACAGATAAGACAAGAGTTAAAAGATCAATCCAGGGATATTTCAAGTACAAAATCTTCTTACCAGTTGTAGTCATATACAATAAAACAGTTCTTCTTGAGTTTCAAAACAAGAACAGTTCAATATAAAAATATTCAATAAATAGTAGAAAGCAACATATAGCTATGATCAAACAGTGATCATGCAGAGAGATCAGGTAGAGAGTTACAGCAAATAAGCAGGTAAAATGGTATAGTATCCACACAAGCCATGATCCTGACTTCCCTTAAGTACATTGGCTACAGAGCTTAGCCAATCAGGACACAGGATGATGCAATACATCTTAAAGCAATATAATACCTTTCTTACTGCAAACATCCACTGTTGGTTTATATATTGCCTGACCAACTAGTTAGACAAATAACCATTTCCTAACATTCTTCCCTTTGGACAGGACAATATATAATGGCTTACATTCTTAAACCATAATATTTACAACATGTTCTATGTTTAATTGCACCCTGAGCTTTAGTAAAATTATCAGCGATATTATTTTCTGTCATACAATATTCTAATTGTATCATTTTACACTGTACACATTGTCTTGCATTCAAGTACTTAATATCAGTATGCTTAGATCTCGTTTTTACAACCAAATTCATGGCCATCTTAATAGCAGCTTCATTATCCTCAAATACTACAAATGGATTGTTTACATTTAAGCCTATATCAAATAACAGTTGTTTATAATAAACTAGTTCTGTATACATTAAAGACAGACAAGAAAATTCTGCTTCCATTGTTGATATACTTATGTGCTTTTGCCTGATTGATTTCCATCCTATTAATGAATTCCCTAACATTATTGCAATACCTGATGTGGATTTACATGTAGTTAAATCTGTAGCAAAACTAGCATCAGCATAAGCGGTTAATACAAGATCGTTATTAGGTTCTAAATATAATGCATATTGCATTGTTTGATTTAAATATCTTAGTATTCTCTTTGCAGCTTGCCAATGCCTCTCAGTTGGTTCTGTGTTATACCTAGCAAGTTGATTGACGCTATAGGATACATCTGTCTTAGACCAATTACTAATATATGATAGACTACCAATCAAGGATTGATATATTTCCTTGCTGAATACAGGACTTTGAATATTGTCATGTTTAAAATCCTGGCTCATTGGTTCTTCACAGGTTTACATAATTCCATTTTATACTTCCGGTGGCTCCGCAAGGCGTTGCAGACGCTCCTTTGAGGAGCGCTAGCCCCGCGACTTCGTTAGCTGCTAGAACAGCAAAAAATCAGCTGTCTAGCGGTGAAGAAACTTCCCCCCTGGGAGAAGAGGGGGAAGAGAGCAGCCAGGCTTAGGGTAGAGCTCCCTAAGAGCCCTAGAAATATCTCTGGGGCTCAAAGGGTGAGAGCTCCCCAGAAGCCTGGTACAGCTCCAAAGCCAGGATACGTCTGCCTTGAGGCAAAACAGAGCCTCAAAGCGTGACCATCCCTGCAAGCAATTTGAAACAACAATGATTTCTGGAGCAGGCAGAACAAATACAGGAGGCTACAGAATTGCAATTACTTTACTTTAATTCCATTGGAACATTGTTTTTTTTTTCGAGTCTCTAAGAGCGGGGAAAGTTAAAGGAAGGAGAAAATGGCGCTGGCTTGTTAAAACTGAGAGATGAAAGTGAAAGTTAAGAAGAAAGTGTTTATTAACTTGTTAACTTGTTAAAGCTACTAGCCCCGCTTAATATTGCTGGCTCTATTTACACACCTAAGACTTTGGGACTTAAAAATAAGACTTATTTAAAGTTTAAAGAAGAGGATTTAGAGCTTTTTTCTTGTGCCTTGGGCTTCTGGCTTATTGAGCTGTCTGAGACTGTGCAAATTTAAAATGGCTTCAAAGCAGACAAAACCTGGGGTGACTAAATCTGCAGGGAGTGCGGGAAGCTCTCCCGCCCAGACCACCAGGCTGCAATCTTTACTGGCCCCAGCAGATATACAAGCCCAAACACAACCACAAGTGCAAATGTTAACACCTGAAATGCTTCAGGAAGCCCTAAAAGAAATGCAGGAGAAAATTAAAGAAGGATTTAAAGAAGATATCAAATCTGCATTCAAAGAGGTCTCAGAGGAAATGGCAGAAATTAAGGACATAATCCAAATTCAAAACAAGCAAATTAGGGAGGATATTGTTTTTGCACTCCAGGGATTGGTAAAGCATGTTAACTATTTAGAAGACAAAGTGGAAGAAGTTAATCAAGCTAATGAGAATCTGGTTAGTAAAGTTGAAGAGACACAAACTAAGATTGAAAAGACAGATGCAGAGATAATGATGACACAGTACAGGGCAATGGAATTTGCTGTGAGAGTGAGAGGCTTGAAAGAAAATTCCCAAGAAAATTTGAAAGAGATTTTTGTGGAAGCCCTGGCACAGCTTACAGGAGACATGAGAGGGAAACTTGAATGGCAAATTGACAAGATCCATCATGTTAATTCATGGGTTGCTAGACAAAGACAACTATCAAGAGATATTGTAATTTATTTTGTTACTAGAAGAATCAGAAATGAGGTTTTGCAAGCCTCCTACAAAAATAAGTTACAAGTGGCAGGACAAGAGGTGGCGTTATTTAAAGAATTCCTCCCAAAATGTTGAAATCCAAGAAAGACTATGCCTTTCTGGTAGATGAGCTCAGGAATCACCAGATACAATACAGATGGGATGTTCCAGTTGGACTGGTGGTGAATTATGCGGGAGAACGATATCATCTTAATACAATTTGGAAAGCAAGAGATTTCTATGCTAACAAAATAAAGGCTAGACACCCACCATCTTCAAGAGTTAAAAAAGGGAGAAAAGCAATAGAGGGGAAGAAAGAAGGTCTGCAGACACAAGCTCAAGGTGGTGCTATGAGTATGCAAGATAAGTTACTGCAATTGTCAAGTGTAGTCCAAGCATGGGATATAATTGAAAAAAACAGAAGATGTTAAAGCAAAGACAAACTCGAGCAGTAACTAAGCATAAGGAACAAGAACTGAAGATACAGCAAGCCCAGGTATTAACACAAGAAAGTGCAAATATAAGCACCGAAGCTGTGGGAGGAGCGAGACCGAAGAAGAAGTTCCAAGAGGACTTCCAATTGGTTCTTGCAAAGCTTCGAGAGCCTGAAAATGGCATCTAGGTTTTTAACCTGGAATGTCAATGGTCTAAACTCACCACAGAAAAGGAAGAAAATATTTCATTACTTGAAACAATTTAAAAATGATGTAATTTGCCTACAAGAAACACATATTAAGATAAATGACCAAAATTATTTGATGAATGCGAAGCTGGGAATACATTTTGTAGCATCTGCCTCGGAAAAGAAGAATGGAATAGTGATATATTTGAAAAAAGACTTGCCAGCTAAACTAATTGAAGCAGATCAACAAAGAAGATATTTAGCAATTGAGTTGTTAACAGAAGGAAAGACAACACTTCTAATGGGGGTATACGCACCTAATCAAAAAGAAAAGTTTTATAAATTGATACATACAAAACTATTACAATGGGATTATAATTCATGTATTTTGTTGGGAGATTGGAATGGGGTATTGGATCCCAAATTGGACAAGAAAAAACTCTTATCAACTACTAAAGTGAGAGCAAGATTACCTAAACCTTTTTTTGACACAATGGAGGATATGGAGCTGAGAGATATTTGGCGTGAACAGAATTATGAAGAACAAGATTTTACATTTTTTTCAGATAGACATCAATCCTTCTCGAGAATTGACTTTATACTAATTACTAATGGTTTTTTTTCAGGGTGAAGAAGACAAAGATTTGTCCCAGAACTTTAATGGACCATAGCCCAGTTTGGATGGAATTGGAGTATGGTGAAAAGTCCAGGAGATCTTGGCACTTAAATGAAGATCTTTTTTAGATATGAGAAAAATGTAATAGCGTGTAAAAAATTAATGAAGAGATTTTTTTTTCTAAATATGCATAAGGGAACATCTATGGATATGGGATGGGATGCTAGTAAAGCATATATGTAAGGGGTCTTGATAAATATGAATAGTGCATATAGACGACATAGGCAGAGGGAAAAAAGTTTCAGTTTCAGTTTTATTGCATTTATATACCGCCCTTCTCCCCAAGGGGACTCAGGGCGGTTTACAGCCATATTAAAACAATCACATATAAAAATTAAAACTAATAAAATAACTAAACTATTTGGCCGTAAAATTTAAAACCCCTAAAAACCCCTATTAAAATTAACACAAATTTAAGTCAGACTGGCTTGATGAAATAGTAGGGTCTTCAGGGCTTGTCGGAAGGCACGGAGGTCAGGAATCTCTCTTATATCCAGGGGTAGTTCATTCCATAGGGCTGGGGCTCCCACAAAGAATGCTCTCCTCCTGGGGGCCGCCCGTCGGCATTGTCTGGCAGACAGCACCCTGAGGAGGCCCTCTCTGTGAGAGCGTATCAGGCAGTGGGAGGAATTCATTGGCAGAAGGCGGTCCTGTAAATATCCCGGTCCTAAGCTATGGAGTGCTTTGGAGATGGTAACTAACACCTTGAAATGTACCCGGAAGACCACCGGAAGCCAGTGCAGCTCACACAAGAGGGGAGTTACCCGGGAGCGATGAGTCACTCCCATAACCATTCGCGCGGCTGCATTCTGGACCAGCTGAAGTCTCCGGGTGCTCCTCAAGGGGAGCCCCATGTAGAGAGCATTACAGTAGTCCAAATGGGAAGTGACGAGAGCGTGAGTGACTGTGCTTAGGGCATCCCGATCCAGAAAGGGACGCAACTAGGCAATCAGGAGGACCTGATAAAAAAGCCCCCCTGGCCATGGCCGTCATATGATCGTCTAAAGACAGTCGTGCATCCAGGAGGATGCCCAAGTTGTGAGCCCTCTCTGAGGGGGGCAAGATCTCATCCCCAATAGTCAGTGATGGCACCAACTGGCTATATCGGGGCGCTGGCAGCCACAGCCACTCTGTCTTGGAGGGATTGAGTCTGAGCCTGTTCCTCCCCATCCAGATCCGTACGGCTTCCAGGCAGCAGGACATCACGGCAAGGGCATCATTGGGGTGATCCGGGGTAGCTCTCGCTCTCTAGGCGTCTTTTCCGGCACTTCATCTCTCTCAGCTCCTCAGAAAACCAAGGAGCTAATTGAGGTCGGCACCGGGTCAGAGGCCGCAAAGGCACGACGCGGTCCAAAGCCCCGGCAGCTGCCCTATCCCAGGTGGCTACCAGTTCTTCAGTTGAGCCGTGAGCCAGAGTCTCTGGGAAAGGCCCAAGCTCCGTCAGGAACCTGTCTGGGTCCATCAGGCACCTGGGACGGAACCACCTAGTCGGTTCCGTCTCACTGCAATGAAGGGAAACGGTATGGAAGTCTAGACGAAGGAGCGAATGATCTGTCCCTGACAAGGGATTGATGACTAGTTCCCCTAAATCAAAATCATTCAGCCACTGACCAGAGGTAAAAACCAAGTCTAGTGTGTGTCCCCCCATGTGGGTGGGGCCATGAACTAACTGGGTCAGGTCCATGGCCGTCATGGAAGCCATGAACTCCTGAGCCACCTCTGACGTTTCGCCGATGGACGGCAGGTTGAAATCCCCCATAACCATAAGTCTGGGGGTACCAACCGCCACCCCAGCTATTACATCAAGCAACTTAGGCAGGGCTGCTGCCATGCGGCAGGGAGTCAGGTACATGATCTGCAAGCCCATCTGCACCCCACGACCCCACTTCACAAGGAGGGACTCACAGCCAGCAATCTGAGGAACAGTGGCCTCCCTCGGATCAAGGTCTTCCTTAATAATCACCGCTACCCCTCCGCCCCTCCCCTGAGCCCTCGGCTGATGAAATGCGCGGAAACCTGATGGGCACATCTCGACAAGGGGCACCCCCCTCCTGGCCCAACCAAGTTTCTGTAATTCCCGCCAGGTCCGCACCTCCCTCCTGGATTAGGTCGTTAATGAGGGGGGCTTTAGTTACTGCAGACCTGACGTTGCATAGCATCAGCCGAAGGCTCGGGCCCTGAGGATAGAATTAGAAGAAGAAATAAAGAAAAAAGAACAGGTGCTAATATATAACCCAGAGGATAAGAAAACTAAAGAAGCGATTGTTTTATTATGAGGGCAGTTTAATATGTTGATGTCAGACCAAGTAGCAACTAATATACAATATGCTAAACATAACACATTTTGTAATGCAAATAAACCAGGCAGATGGTTGGCATATATGTTGAGGAAAAAACAAAAATCTCATACTATAGAGAAAATAGATTATAAAGGTAAAGAGGTTTATCAACAGAACATGATTAAAAAGACATTTTTAGAATTTTATACAAGATTGTATACTGAAGATAAAATACAAGGTACAGATATTGATAGATACCTGGATAAGCAGAATATTCCTATAGCCACAGAGGAACAAAGAGAGTGGTTGAATCAATTAATAACAGAGGAGGAGATCCTCTTGGCAATTAAACTGTTAAAGGTTGGTAAGGCTCCTGGTACTGATGGATTGACAGCTGTGTATTATAAACATTAACAATTGGAAATGGTTGCATCTCTTAAGGAATTATTTAATAGAATACAACAGGGAGGAGGGGTCCCACCATCATGGAGAACAGCTTTTATTTCTCTAATTCTGAAAGAAGATCAAGACTTGACACATCCAAAGAACTATAGACCAATATCATTATTGAATGCAGATTATAAGATTTTTGCTAAGATATTGGCAAACAGGTTAATGTCAGTAATGCAACAAATGATCCATAGTGCTCAATCAGGTTTTATACAAGGTAGGGTAATGAAAAATATTGTAAGACAAATTGTTAATATATTGGAGTATCTGGAAAGGAACAACCAGGTCTCTGCGGTGCTTACATTTCTGGATGCCGAAAAAGCTTTTGATCGAGTGGATTGGCAGTTTTTAATGAAGATAGTCCAAAGGATGCAATTTGGAAATTATTTCACACAATCTATAAAGGCAATATACCAGCAACAGACAGCACAAATAATAGTTAATGATAGTGTAACAAAATTTTTTAAAATTGAAAAAGGTACAAGGCAGGGGTGTCCCCTATCACCATTACTATTTATATTAATGCTGGAGTTGCTGTTGAATAAAATACATAACTCAGATGAGATAGAGGGAATTAAGATTAGATATTATGATTACAGGGTATGAGCATTCGCAGATGACTTGGTTGTAACTTTAACTCAGCCAATGAAATCAGCTATGGGTCTGATGGAGATAATTAAACAATATGGTCAGGTATCTGGGTTTAAAATAAATATTGGGAAAACAAAGATGATAGTTAAAAATATGACAATAAATCAAAAAGAAGAATTACAAAGAGTAATGGGATGTGAAATAGTTAAAAAGGTTAAGTATCTAGGTGTTTATATTGCAACTTCTAATGAGAAATTATATAAATACAATTATGACTTGTTATGGCATAAAATACAGGCTGAAATGGATAAATGGAAAAAAATGCAATTGTCTTTGCTAGGTAGAAAAGCAGTTTTAAAAATGAATGTTTTACCCAAGTTTTTATTCCTTTTATTCCTTTTTATACCAATACTTAAGAAAGATGCCACCTTGGAAAAATGGCAGAAAGGTATTAATAAATTTGTCTGGGTAGGGAAGAAACCAAGGGTAAAATTAAAAATAATGCAGGATACACGAGAAAGAGGGGGATTGAAAATGCCCAATTTAAAGCTATATTATGAAGCAGCCGTTTTATCAGCAATTAGTGACTGGACTAATTTAACAAATGGAAGGATTTTGAATATTGAAGGATATGATTTGGTGTACGGTTGGCATGCCTACTTAGTGTATGACAAAAAGGTGGATAGAGCATTTAAGAATCATATATTGAGGAATGCTTTATTTCGTGTCTGGAAGAAATATCAGTATAAATTAAATGAGAAGATACCCATATGGACAGTACCCAGGCACGCGATAGAGAATATAAGTATAGAAAGTAGGCAGGATGTAATTACATATAGAGAAATTCTTACTACAGTGGGAGGTATACTAAAATTAAACCCTCTGAATGTGTTGAAAGAGGAAAAGATAACTCAAACTTGGTTTCAGTATGTGCAACTACAAGCCAGATGGAGGAAAGATCAGAAAACTGGTATTATACAAAGTGATGAAAATTTGATAAAACAAATTAGAGACCAAAGTCAAATGCATATAAAAATGTTGTATAATATATTGATAGAGATAGACTCGGAAACAGAACTGGTTAAAGACTGTATGATAAAATGGGCGCAAAATTTTGAGCAACCAATAATGATGGAAACATGGGAGAAAATATGGGTAAGAAATGTGAAATTTACACAAGCACAAAATTGAATGGAAATTTTTTACAAAATGTTTTATAGATGGCATTTAGATCCAAAAAAATTATCTTGTATGTATCCGAATGTACAACTAAATGTTGGAGATGTGATTGTGAGGATGCTACTTATTTTCATATATGGTGGACATGTAAAAAGGGTAACGCGTTTTGGATAAAAATTTGGTGGATTTTACAAAATATTCTTAAAAAGAGGTTAAAATTTACACCACAGTTGTTTTTATTGGGTATAGTCACGGACTGTATGGTTACAGAGACTAATCTGATTTTGAACTTAACAACTGCAGCAAGACTGTTGGTGGTGCAATACTGGAAGAAGCAAGATTTACCTACAATTCAAGAATGGACATTAAAAGTAACAGATTTAGCAGAGATGGCAAAAATTTCAGTGTATTTGAAGGAATATTCAAATGAAAAATATTTAAGGGACTGGAGAAGATGGATAGATTATATTCAAAATAAATACCGGAATAAGAAGTTGCAGATAGGTTATGAATAAATATGAAGATGTTATTAGGTAATCAAATCTAGCAGGGTGATTGGGGAATTAAAATATTAGGAGATGTTAGATGCTATAATTAATTAGATTAGGATGGATTATGATTGTTGAATAATGTAATTTGTTCTGGGAAGTAATTTGTTCTGGGAAGTAGGGTGGGGGGAGGTGGGTGGTTGGGAAGGGGAAGGGGAAGGGGTGGGGGTTGGGGAAGGAGGTAGGGGGTAGGGGAGGGAGGAGAAGGGGGTAGGGAAGGGGGGATATATATGTAAACTTTTTGTAAAACTTTTCAATAATAATAACAACAATAACAATAACAATAATAATAATTCCATTTTATAACATTTTAACAATTGGCTAATCTTATTAGCTTGTGACAGTTTGTACCTTCTACTGGTTTTCACAATATCAAGACCTAAATAGTGCTTGATTTGACCTAAATTTCTAATTCTAAACTTATTCTGTGACATAGAAATAAGTTCTGTTGCCTCCTGTTCTGTTTTTTTTACAATAGCAATATCACCAGGTTTTGTTACAATAGCAATATCATCAGTAAACAAGAGTAAAAAAATAAATTAAACCATATTTTTCCTGTTTAAATAAACATTTATCTGCTACACCTTCAATAAAACCCATATTAGTCAATTCTTTAACTATACATCTATTCCACTCAAACCCTGATTGCTTTAAACTATAGAGGCTTTTCTTTAGTTTCCAGCAATCAGTTCGCTCATCAGTTCTTACACCTAGTTGTTTTTTCATATAAATATTGTGCTGTAAAGATGCATGTAAATATGCTGTCTCAACATCTATATGAGTAATTTGATAGTCATTCTTTGCTGCCCAGACTAACATTGTTCTCAATGTGGTCGCTCTCAAACTGGGAGCAAAAACCTCATTGTAGTCTTTTTCAGATTGAGCAAATCCCTGAGCGACTAATCATGCTTTATGGGTTACAATTCCATCAACTCCAGTTTTTAATTTATAAACCCATTTACAACCAATTAAACGTTTGCCTGGTGGTAAAGTAACATTTTCATCTACATTCAACTCAGTTAACAATTTAAGTTCTTTAGCCATAGCTTCCTTCCAAGCTACTTAATCCTTTACAGGATACAATTTAATATCATTGTAGTTAGGAAGTTCTATATTTACCTGACAAACCACACTAGCTTGATACCTATTGGGTGGACGTTTAATCTGAGTAGATCTTCTAGGTAATACAGGATTCGTAACCAGTGTTTCAACTAATTCCTCCATTAAAACTTCTTCTTCCCTTACAGTAGGTTCTACATCAGCTATTTCTTTATCAGGGGTATTATTGAACATTTGATTATCAATAATAATATTATCCTCATTTTTGTAACCAGCTTGCTCAAGCTTATCTCAACCAATATGCTCCAGGAACTTAGCACTAGCACTACAATAAATGCTAGTGGTACCTGGCACCCAAAATCTAAATGATCTATGGTTAGATTCATATCCAACAAAAAACATTTTCCTTGCTCTTTGTTGTCTCTTTCACCTTAATTACGATGGTATATGAATCCAAGCAGAGCACCAAACGTATGCAGATAGCTTAATTCAGGTTTTCTACCATGGTAAATGGTAATTCACCAGTTGATGAATTAACTACATTATTCAAAACATGGTTAGCACACATTATTGCTTCACTCCAAAGTGTTTCCGGAAAACCAGAATCAGTTAACACTGATTTAGCCATAGCTTACAGTGTTTGTCCTCTGCATTCTATATAAGCATTATGTTGTGGTTTATAAGGGGCAGAATGTTTATGTGCAATACCTGCCTCCTGCAACATATTCTTTAATCTTATATTGGTAAACTCAGTACCATTATCTGTTACCAAGCAAACCACCTTATGTTTCTGTTTTCTCTCAACAAATTTCAGCCAGTTTGACAATCGCTGAAATGTTTCTGATTTTGTTTTCATCAAGTAACAGAAACCATAATGAGAGAAATGATCAATAATACTTCATATATAGCAGGCCCCACCTAAACTGGGTTGTTTAGGTCCAATTATATCAGCAAACACTACTTCTAATGGTTCCTTAGTTGAAAAACCATTTACTCTGTTTGCTGGGGTTACTTTGCTCTTCTCCTGATTATAGGCATTACAATTGAGCAATTTGTTACATAGCTTCAAGTTTATCCCCTCAGATAATTCTACTGTCCTTCTAAACACCTTAAAATTCATATGTCCTAATTGCCGATGAAGCAAATGAATGCATTCATCATGTGGCTTTTTATTGTCATAAACCGAGTTAGCATTAGCCACAATTGCTGGATCATCCTTCAATATAAACAAATCATTTTCTAGCTTTGCAGTAACACTTTTACCTTCCTTTTCTATTAAACATTTATCGCCCTTAAAGGTTACTACAATCCAGCTTGTAATAATGATTGTATAGATAACAAGTTGAATTTTAGTTTAGGTATATACAACATTGGTAACTGCTCATTTATAAATGAACAATCTGCAATACCTTATCCAGCTACTTTCATTTTCTATCAATTGGCTAATGATACATGTTGTTTACTAGTAGTAAGTTTTACAAACTTTTCTTTACTTCTAGTAATAGATTGTAATGCACCACTATCAACTATCCACAAATCATGGTTTACAATAGTGAAACTAGATATAGCTAAATTAACATTCTTTTTGGCTCTCTTTTGATTACCAACATCCATTTTCTGACCCTTAGTACAGAATTAAGCTATATGACCTCTCGCCCCACAAGAAAAACATTTTTTAACAATATAGGCAGTTGAAGACAATTTTTCTTCCTGTGGCTGTCTCTCTCTTAGTTGTTCTCTTTCTTGTCTTCTTCTGGACTCTTCCAACAATCTTCCGGTTATGCCAGTCAATGTTGTTTATGCCCAGTCAAGGTCAACCATCTGAGAATACTAGATGGACAAAACACCTGAAGATGTTGCCCACATGACACCAACTGGGACTGGGACTGGACATTTACCCTGGGTCTTTGGGGGGAGGGATTGGGGGATACTTTCAATATGTAACTTTTGCGCCTTTTTCTTCAGATCTTGCTTTTCTTTCACTGCTATGAGTTCACACTCAGTAAAAGTACCTTTCTCTACAAACATGGAGCTGGGTTTTCTTTCTTCAGTTTTTTTTTATTGAAAAGTTTTATAACAATACAAAATAAAAGACATTCCCCCCCTCCCAACACCCCTCCCCTTCTTCCCTCCCCCTCCCTATCCCAACTTCCCAGAGTAAAATACAGGGTATTAAAAAAAGAGAGAAAAAACAAAGATCATCTAAATTAATCTATCTAACTTCCAGTTAACACCCCCCCCCCCAGAATCTTAACTCCAATATAATTAACACAACATTTCTATAATTCTTTTTCATTCATACGCAATTTGATGTCTTCTTATTTGATACTTGTTCTGAATATAATTGATCCATTTCCTCACTCCAAAATGTATTTTTCCTGCGTATGGTCTTTCAAATATGCTGAGATTTTTGCCAAAATCTGGCTAAATTCATTACTTTTAAAGTCCATTCTTCTACAGTGGGTAAAGAGTCTTTCTTCCAATATTACACAACCAGCAATCTAGCTGTTGTTATTAAATTTAAAAGCAATTTCATCTCTACTACTGTACAATCATTTGTAACACCCAATAAAAACAATTGTGGGGTAAATTTCAACCTCCTTTTCAAAATATTCTGCATTACCCACCAAATTTTTATCCAAAATGCTTTAATTTTCTTACAAGTCCACCATATATGAAAGTACATTGCATCTCCACAATCACACCGCCAGCATTTAGCTTGTACATTAGGATACATACATGACAGTTTTTTAGGGTCTAAATGCCATCTATAAAACATTTCCAGTTATGTTGGAAACATGGGAAAAGATCTGGGTCCAGAATGTCAAATTTACTCAAGCACAGAATCTGCGGGAAAATTTCTATAAAATGTTTTATAGATGGCATTTAGATCCCAAGAAATTGTCATGTATGTATCCAAATGTTCAACCTAAATGTTGGAGGTGTGATTGTTTGGATGCTACATACTTTCATATTTGGTGGACCTGTAGAAAAGTGAAAGCATTTTGGATTAAACTTTGGTGGGTTATGTAGAATGTTTTGAAAAAGAAGCTTCAATTTTCTCCGCAATTGTTTTTGTTGGGTATAGTTAAGGATTGTTCACCGAGTGAAACGAGATTGATTTTATATATGATTACTGCAGCTAGGTTACTGATTGGACAATATTGGAAAAAAGATAGTGTACCTACTATAGAGGAATGGACATCGAAGATGGGTAATTTTGCGGAAATGGCAAAGATTTCTGCATACTTAAAAGACAGGACCCATGAAACCTTTGTTAGGGAGTGGAAGAAATGGGTAGACTGTGCAGAACAACTATCAAACCAAGAAGTTTCAATTAGTATTTGATTCATAATTATTCTTATTATAACTATTTTATTAAATATTTGAAATTACTAGTATAGTATATATGTTAGAAATAAGTTTATTGTTAGCATATATTTTATAGTATAATTTTATATATACTTATTATATTGTCATCTAGAAAAATCTTAAGGTTAAAAAACTTTATATATATCTATTATATTGTTATTTAGAAAACTTATTATGTTATATATATATACTATATCACCACTTAGAAAAATTATAATGTTAAAAATAAGTTTATATATATTTGTTATACTGCTATCTAGAAAAATCTCAAGAATATATGTTAAGTTTTTATATATGACTTATGGTTAGTATATATTTGATTTACGGGAAAAAATATAATGTTAAAAATACCTGATAAGTATGTATATATGATTTATGTTTAGCATATATTTGATAGATTAACTTTACCTTATTCAATGTTAAAATTTATGATATGTTATCTGGATTTCACCTATATTTTTTGTTTAATATTGATTGATATATAAGATTAATGTTTTATTAGTAAAGGAAGCCTAGGGAGGGAAGGGAGGGGAGGGAAGGGAAGGGGGGGTGGACGGGAGGGGGGATGGGGGGGAAATGGGAAAAAATTGTATTGTAAAACTTTTTCAATTAAAAAAAACATCTTATAAAAGTTTTCTCTTAAATTTTGTGCTTGAATAAATTTAACATTTCTAACCCAGATCTTTTCCAATATTTCCATCATTATTGGTTCCTGGAAGTTTCTAGCCCATTTGATCATACAACTCTGTTTCTGAATCTATCTCTAATAATACATTATATAACTTTTTAATATGCATAGTACTCTGATCTCTAATTTATTTTACCAAGTTTTCTTAATTTTCCATAAAACCAATTTTTTGATCCTCCCTCCATCTTGCTTGAAGTTGACCATATTGAAACCAAGTATAAGTTATCCCTTCCTCCTTCAGAACCTCTAGCGGCTTAAGTTGTAATTTACCGCTTTCATTAAATAAAAGTTCTTTATAAGTAATCATTTCCATCTTTTGTTCTATGCTTATATTTTCTATTGCATGTCTGGGGTTTGCCCAAATAGGTATCTTATAATTTAACTTATATTGATATTTCTTCCAAACTCTCAACAAAGCATTTCTAAGAATATGACCTTTAAAAACTTTATCTACTTTCTTTTCATATAATAAATAGGCATGCCATCCATATAATAAATCGTATCCTTCTATGTTTAAAATTCTTTCCTCAGTCAAGTTAAACCAGTCACTAATTTGTACTAGCACAGATGCTTCATAATACAATCTTAGATTAGGCATTTTCAAACCACCTCTCTCCCGAATATCCTGTATAATTTTTAATTTAACTCTAGGTTTTTTACCTGACCATATAAAAGTATTAAGACCTTTTTGCCATTCCCTCAGTTGTTCATCCTTCTTCAGCACCGGTATCATTTGGAACAAAAATAAAAACTTAGGTAATACATTCATTTTAATTGCTGCTATTCTACCTAATAAAGATAATTGTAACTTTTTCCAATCCTCCATTTCTTTCTGCACCTTTCGCCATAAGACTTCATAATTGTTTTTAAATAACTTTGTATTTGACCCAGCAATAAACACACCCAAATATTTAACTTTTTTAAGTATTTCAAATCCTGATATTTGTTGAAGCTCTTCTCTTTGATTGAAAGACATATTTTTAGTCACTATCTTAGTCTTATGTTGATTTATTTTAAATCCCGAAACTTTACCATATTGTTCTATCATTTCCAACATATATGTAACTGTAGCTATAGGTTGAGTTAATGTAACAACTAAATCATCCGCAAGCGCTCTTAATCTGTAATCTTGCTGTCTAATCACTATTCCTTTAAGTTTCTTCAGATTCACGTATCTTTTTCAGTAGGATTTCTAAGGATAGAACAAACAGCAATGGAGATAATGGGCAGCCCTGTCGTGTTCCCTTCTCAATTTTAAAACAATCCATTAAACTTCCATTAATAATTATTTGTGCTGATTGCTCTTGATATATTGCTTTAATTGAGCACATAAATTGCTCACCAAATTGCATTTTATCTATTATTTTAAACAAAAATTGCCAATTCAATCGATCAAAAGCTTTCTCAGCATCCAAAAAGAAAAAAGCAGCAGAAATCTGATTGTTTTTCTCCAAATATTCCATCAGGTTTATAATTTGTCTCAAATTATATTTCATATATCTCCCTTTTATAAACCCTGATTGATCATTATGAATTACTTGTTGCATAATTGGCATTAATCTATTCGCTAATACTTTAGCAAAAATCTTATAATCAGTATTCAAAAGTGAGACTGGTCTAAAATTCTCAGGCTTAACACAATTCTGATCTTCTTTTGGAATCAATGAGATAAAAGCTGTCCTCCATGAAGGTGAGGTTACTCCCCCTGATTGAATCTTACTAAATAGCATCCTAAGTGGTTCTACCATTTCCAGCTGCAAATTCTTGTAATAAATAGCTGTCAATCCATCCGTTCCTGGTGCTTTACCTACTTTTAACTGTTTAATTGCTACCATAATCTCTTCTGAAGTTATTGGCTGATTCAAACCTTTCCTTTGCTCTAAAGTTAACTCACGAGTATCAACCTCCTTAAGATATCTATCAATATCTATACCTTGTATCAAATCTCCTGCATATAATTTCATATAGTATTCTAGAAAGGCTTTCTTGATCAGATTTTGTTGATAAACTTCTTTACCTTTAAATTCTATCTTACTAATAACTCGTGATTTTTGCTTCTTCCTTAATACATAAGCCAACCATCTACCTGGCTTGTTGGCATTACAAAATGTATTATGTTTAGCATATTGCAAAGTAGTTGCCACTTGATCAGCCATTAACATATTAAATTGCTCTCTTAATATATTTATTGCCTCTTTTACTTTTTTATCTCCTGGATTACCAATTAATAATCGTTCCTTCTTTTTTATTTCCTCTTCAATATCTTTTCGTCTCTTTATCTGTTTTAATCTATGTCTATTATTCATATATATTAACACTCCTCTCATATAGGCCTTACTTGCATCCCAAACCATTTCCATGGAAGTACCCTTATACATATTATTAACAAAAAAACTCTTTCATTTGTTTTTTAAGTTCATTCACATTTTCTTCATATATAAATAAATTTTCATTTAATCTCCAAAACCTCCTTTCTCCCTCCTCCTGTCCCAGTTCTAACCAAACCGGACTATGATCAGCTAAAGTCCTTGGAAATATCTTGACCTTCTTCACCCTAGAAAGGAAATCATTTGTTAGTAATATAAAATCAATCCTGGAAAAAGATTGATGTCCATCAGAGAAAAAAGTAAAATCTTTTTCATCTGCATTCCATTCCCTCCAGACATCTCTCAGTTCTAAATCATCTATGATTTCAAAAAAAGGTTTGGGTAGTTTTGCACGTGAAGAAATTTTGGATGTAGTCTTCTTGTCTTTTAAAATATCAATTACTCCATTCCACTCACCCATTAGGATAATTGATTTGTAATTCCATTGTATTATTGTAGAATGTAAAAGTTTATAAAAATTTTCTTGTTGCTGGTTCGGCGCATAAATCCCAATCAAAAGCATTATTCCATTTTGAGTTTGTAATTCAATTGCTATATATCTTCCTTGATCATCTGCCTCAATTAGATTTGCTGTTAGGCCTTTCTTTATATAAACAACTATTCCATTCCTTTTCTCTGGAGATGATGCCACAAAGTGAGTCCCTAACTTTGAGTTAATTAGATATTTCTGATCAGTTGATCTAATATATGTCTCTTGTAAGCAAATAATGTCATTCTTAAATTGTTTCAAATAATGATATATTTTCTTTCTCTTTTGTGGTGAATTTAAACTGTTGACATTCCAAGATATAAATTTAGTTGGCATTTTTGTTCCCTTGAAACTTAAAGAGCATTTCCTGAAGATCTTCCTTCACCTTTATCTTCGGTCTTGCCCCCCCCCACTACTTCTGTTTTTTGAATTAAATATTGTTGTTGTTGTTTAAAAGTTGATCTTGTCAAACATTGTTCTCGTTCTCTCGGTTCCACTTTGATGGATCAAGTGCCACTCCTTCCAACTTACTTAGGGGAAAAGGGAGAGGCTAGATCCAATTGGGCCTGATCATCTTGCTTCTTAGGTTCTCCGGCCACTGCCTCTGCATATGTTTGCATCTGCTGTTTTCCTTGATCAGTTCCCTTTTTATTCCCCTCAGGTGGGTGTCCAACTTTTAGTATGTTATAATAAAAATCTCTTGCTTTCCAAACAGTATTCAAACGGTATCTTTCCCCGCCATAAGTCACTATTATGCCTGTTGGTACATCCCACCTGTACATTATTTGTTGTCTTCTCAACTCGTCCATTAGAAAGCCAAAATCCTTTTTGTCTCTTAACATTTTGGGAGGAATCTCTTTCACTATCTTAATATCCTGTCCAGATACCTGTACCTTGTTGTTATAGGAGGCTTGCAAAACATCATTTCTAATTCTTCTGTCTATGAAATAAATCACCACATCTCTTGGCAAGTTTTTGTTTTTTGCAATCCATGAATTAACTCTGTAAATTTTGTCAATTTGGCTAATTATTTCCTCCTTTTTTAATCCAGCCACTGATGCAATAACTTCAGCACATCTGTCTCTTAAATTCTCCTGACAATTCTCTTTCAATCCTCTAATTCTCAAGGCAAACTCCATGGATCTATACTGTATCATAATCACTTCATTTTCCAACCTTTCAGATTTAGTTATGATTTCACCCATTTTAGACTCTAAATCTAGAGTAGCCTCATTAATTTCTTCCCCTCTTTCATCAAGCTGAACAAGATGTTTAGACAAGCCTGAAACAGCCAGCAGAATGTCTTCTCTTATATCATCATTCTTCTTTGCAACAACATCCCTAATTTCTTTTATTTCATCCTCAAATTTTCCTAGTTTCTTTTCTATTTTTTTCTCTATCATCGCTGTTTGGGTACTCATAGCTTGTTTTATAAAGTCCTTAAGTTCTTTCATGGAATCCTCCTTATTTTGTGGTTCAACTGGAAGTTGAGCCTTTTGTGACACAATAGAGACTGTAGGAGAACCCCCTCCTATTTTTGATACTGCTTGTTTAGTCTGTTTAGAAGCCATTTTAATTTCTTTGTTTCAAAAAGATCTTTTCTCCTCTTCACCCCACTTTGCAAATGTAAAGTCTCAAAAGTCACTAGAACCAGCTCTAAACAGGTTTAAATTGCTGCTTTTAATGTAAAAATAATCTTCCTCCCCAAGTTCTTTCTTTCTAGCAGCTTGTTTTCAATTTAAAACGCAAAAGGATCTCAGCAAACTTTTTCAGTACTCACTTCCACTTCTCAGAGTCACAAGGACACTCTTGATTGATCACTTTCTCTTTCAATTGACTTCATCAGCAACAAAGTAATCCGGAGTTAAGCTTTGAAATCTTGTTGCCAGTACTCCTGCTTTCACTCTGTCTGCTTTTGGGCTCATTAAAACTATTGATTTGCTTGCAGAGCCGGTCGCAGCACCTATTGCTGCATTTGCAGCAGCGCTCCAAATCTGGAGTTCCATTTCCCTGGGGAGCCCACCTTTCCAGCCCCTGGAATTAATCCCAGGGGCTTTTTTGGCGGTTCTACCTGCCGGAAACTACTCTGACTCCCTTCTTCTCCTGACGAGGGGACTGCAAAGCTGTCGGACAGCTGTTTTGCATTGTTAGGACGGCTTAACGGAGTTTTGGAGCTGGCAATCTAAAAAAGATCATCACCGATGCCTGCAGCGCCGGCGGAAGTCCCCTCTTTCTTGAGTTGTGAACAGAGGCACGCCTAACACTGGGGGAGATGGTTTTTGTCCTCTCAGAGGCTTGAGGAAAGCCTCTGGAGCCCGGGAAAGGCGAAAACACCCCCCACCACTACCACACCATGGTGCAGGAGGCCAACTAGGCCATGCCCACCATGGCCATACCCACTCAGCAACCAGGCAGAGAACCCAGTGTTGAAATTTTTGAAGCCCATCCCTGAGTTGGGACAAGGACAGGAGCTCACCCCATTACACGGTGCTTAGGTTTTGACCCTGGGGTACTGGCTTTCCAACTGATAAGATCAGCATCTTAACTGCTCAGCCACTAAGAACCCCTTGCTAAGGGAAAGTGACTGGCCCCAAGTCAGGCAGCTGACTTTCACGTCGATGTAAGAAAAGACAAGAAGTTATGGTTTCCCAGTTTCTACTTCACCACTTTAATGACTGCACCAAAAGTACTCTTAATTGCAAAAATGTCAGTAAGGAAATAGTCTGAGATATTTATTAGAAATAATAAAAAAGAATATCAACATGTCACCTATCTGTTTTTTATGAGAAAAATTGTCAATAAGAATGTTATCTTCTGGAAACAAAAGACAGGCTTTTTAAAACAAAACACTACAAATTGTTCAAAATAACAATCCCAGTTTTTTATTTTGAAGCTACTAATGAAATTCTACTAATAAAATGTTTTGTATTTGTCAACTGCTTATGTCTCACCTTCCTTCATTTGTTTCTCTACCTCTTCATCTATAAAGCTGATGCTTCTCAATCTCTTGCAGCACATGAGATATTGGCGGCCTTCTGCCGCCAATAGCCTCCCACCGGCCGGTGCGCTCCCACAGAGAGGGTCTCCTCAGGGTGCCGTCAGCTAGACAATGTCGGCTGGCGACCCCCAGGGGGAGGGCTTTCTCTGTGGCAGCCCCTACCCTCTGGAACGATCTCCCTCCAGAACTGAGAACAATTGCTGACCTCCGGACTTTTCGTCGGGCCCTAAAAACCCATCTCTTTCAGCTTGCTGGTCTAGCCTGACCCCGCTGAATTTTTAAGATTTGTACTAGAGGGTTGGGTTTTTTAATTATTCAATGGTTTTAATTTTAGCCATAGTTATATGTTTTTTAAGAAATTTTAACTTTTGTATACTATGTTTTTATTTGGCTGTCCACCGCCCTGAGTCCGCAAGGAGAAGGGCGGTATACAAATCTAATAAATAAATAAATAAATAAAAATAAATAAGAACAAATATTTAATAGCATTTATTTATTTATTATTTTTTATTTTATTGAATTTATATACCACACTACTCCCGAAGGACTCAGGGCAGTGAACAGCCAAAGATAAAAATACAATTTACAAAAGTTAAAAACCCATTAAAAATATATTAAATAATTTGGCCCAAGAATGAATTTAAAAACATCCAATTTATCCAATAAAACTTAAAAACATTTAAAAGGGAGAGTCAGGCCAGACCAGCCTGCTCGAATAAAAATGTTTTGAGGGCGCGGCGGAAAGTGCGCAAATCTGGGATCCTCCATATCTCCAGGGGGAGCTCATTCCAAATGGCAGGTGCTCTCACAGAGAAGGCTCTCCCCCTGGGGGCCGCCAGTCAACACTGTTTAGCCAATGGCACCCTGAGAAGCCCCTCTCTATGGGAGCGTACTCGTCGGTGAGAGGACACTGGCAGCAGAAGGTGGTCTCGTAAGTACCCTGGCCCTAGGCTATGGAGCGCTCTAAAGATGGTAACCAAAACCTTGAAGCGCACCAGGAAGACCACCGGGAGCAGGTGCAGCTCGCGCAGGAGGGGGGGTCACATGGGAGTGCCCCGTCGCTCCCATAACCACCCACACGGCCGCATTCTGGACCAGCTGGAGCCTCCGGGTGCTTCTCAAGGGGAGCCCCATGTAGAGAGCATTACAGTAGTCCAGGCGTGAGGTAATGAGGGCATGAGTGACCGTACGTAATGAGTCCCAATCCAGAAAGGGATGCAACTGGCAAATAAGGCAGACCTGATAAAAAGACCTCCTGGCCACAGCCGTCAGATGCCCTTCTAAAGACAGCTGTGAGTCCAGGAGGACACCCAAGTTGGGAGCTCTATCCATGGGGGCCAACAACTCACCCCCAATAGTCAGTGATGGCACCAACTGACTATATTGGGACATCAGAAACCACAGCCACATGGTCTTGGATGGGTTGAGTCTGAGTCTGTTTCTCCCCATCCAGATCCGCACAGCCTCCAGGCACTGGGACATCACTTCAAGGGCATCATTGGGGTGGTCCGGGGTGGAGATGTACAGCAGAGTGTCATCAGCATACTGGTGGTACTTCACCCCAAAACCACGGATGATTTCGCCCAGCGACTTCACATAAATGTTGAACAGAAGGGGTGAGAGGACTGACCCTTGTGGCACCCCACATGTAAGGAGCCTCGAGGTCAACCTCTGCCCCCCTGTCAACACAAACTGCGACTGGTCAGAGAGAAAGGAGGAGAACCACCGCAACATGGTGCCTCCCACCCCCAACCCTTCCAACCGGTGCAGCATGATACCATGGTCGAAGGTATCAAAGGCTGCTGAGAGATCTAACAGGACCAGGACAGAGGAGCAACCCCTGTCCCGAGCCCTCCAGAGATCATCAACCAATGTGACCAATGCCGTACCCAGGCCTGAAGCCTGACTGGGACGGATCTAGATAGGCTGCTTCATCCAGGCAGCTGTCGTGCAACCACACTCTCAACAACCTTTGCAACAAAGTGAAGGTTGGAGACTTAGCCAACACTGCTGGGTCCAGGGAAGGCTTCTTGAGGAGAGGCCTCACCACCGTCTCTTTCAAGGCAGCGGGGAAAACACCCTCATTCAAGGAAGCATTTATAATCTCTTGGAGCCAGCCTCATGTAACCTCCCAAGAGGCCAGCACCAAGTAGGAGGGACACAGGTCCAATAAACATGTGGCCGCACTCAGTCTTCCCAGTATCCTGTCCACAGCTTCGGGAGTCACAGGATCAAATTCTTCCCAAATAATATTCTCAAGACCTGCCTCCGTCACCTCCCCTGGTTCTACCCAATCAGAGTCCAGATGTTCCTGAATCTGAGTGATTTTGTCATACAGATATTGTACAAAGTCCTCAGCCCTACCCTCCAAGGGGTCCTCCCTCACCCCCTGGTGGAGCAGGGAGCGAGTCACCCTAAACAGGGCAGCTGGGTGATTATCTGATGATGCAATAAGAGTGGAAAAATAATTACTTTTCTCCACTTTTATTGCCACCAGGAAGGTCTTAATATAAGACCTTACTAGTGTTCAGTCAGATTCAGAATGACTAGCTCTCCAACTGCTCTCTAGGTGTGTTTTCTGGCGCTTCATCTCCCTCAGCTCCTTGGTAAACCAAGGAGCCGAGTGGGACCAGCGCTGGGTCAGAGGCCGCAAAGGCACGACCTGGTCTAAAGCTCCAGCGGCCGCCCTATCCCAGGTGGCCACTAAGTCATCAGCCAAGCTGTGTGCCAGAGCCTCAGGAAGTGGCCCAAGCTCCATCTGGAATCTATCAGGATACATCAGGCGCCTGGGGCGAAACCACCTCATTGGTTCCACCTCCATGCGGTGGGGTGTGGTGATTCGAAGGTCTAAGCGAAGGAGGAAGTGATCCAACCATGACAAGGGCTCGATCGCTATATCCCCTATCTCAAGATCACGCAACCACTGGTCAGAGACAAAAACCAGGTCCAGCATGTTTCCCCCCATGTGAGTAGGGCCATGAATTAACTGGGTCAGGTCCATGGCCATCATGGAAGCCATGAACTCCTGGGCCACCTCAGACACCTCACCGACAGATGGCAGGTTAAAATCCCCCATGACCATAAGCCTGGGGGTCTCAACCGCCACCGCGGCTATAACGTCGAGCAGCTCGGACAGAGCCGCTGCCACGTGGCAGGGAGCCAGGTACGTGACTAGCAAGCCCATCTACACCCCATGACCCCACTTCACAAGGAGGGACTCACATCTGGCCTTCTGAGGAACAGTGGCCTCCCTCAGACCAAGACCCTCATTGATGACAACTGCCACCCCCCCATCCCTCCCCTGTGACCTTGGCTGATGAAATACATGAAAACCAGGTGGGCACATATCAACAAGAGGGACTCTCCCCTCCTGGCCCAACCAGGTCTCCGTAATACCCACCAGGTCCACGCCCCCCTCCTGAATAAGCTCACAAATGAGGGAAGCTTTATTTGCCATGGACTTAGAGTTGCACAGCATCAGCCAAAGGCCCAGGGCTGAGGGTCTGTGCGACCTGGGGAACGAGAGGAGCATTGGAGGCTGGAGCACGCCACCACTTGGAGACAGCGAGCACGCACTCCCACAACATGATATGGTCTCCTACTCTCGCCGTATCTGCCCCTCCCACCTACAGTATCAATGTCATAGCCATCAGCACCACATGCTCTAACCTCCTCCTTGACCCCAGGACCCGCCCTCCCCATGCCGCGCTCCTCAGCTGGACTCAGCACCCTCCCCCACGGGTTCTCCCCCAGACCCACACAGCCCACCCCCTCCCAGAATCCTTTAAAATCTTTTTTAAAAACTTTCCTAAAAAACCCCCATAGCCCTCTTTTTGCAGCATGCCATCTCTCAGGACTCCAAAGTCCGTCATTGAGATAGGCCCTTGATTGAGTAGAGGGCCAAACCTGCAAGAGGGGGGAATCTCACAGGGTGAGGAGCTCAAACACTGAATACATCCGTTCATTTGAGGGGTGAGAATAGTCCAAGGTCCATGATCAGGAGACCACAGAGATATCATAATCCACAAGGGAAAAGTTCCAGTCCAGGTACAAACAGTCTGACTCCATTGCCCTCTCACAGCAATGGAGGGGAGGGGAGATACACATTATTCAGCTGCCGGCTGTTTCTTGGCCCAGCCATCCTCTCACGAGGCCGACCCAATTTAAATAATCCAAAGGATTGATGAAAAACCGGTAGTGAAAACAGTCGTACACCGGTTCCCTCCAGACTTGTGTACCCCGATCTAGTTCCCCATACAGGTAGAAGTCAGGGAGCCCAATCCGGCTCCTGGAAGGATTTTGTGCGGAGGAGAGTCCTGCAGCAGTAGAATATCAGAGAGGGCTTGATGAAAACTTGATGAAAACTGGGGGAAGTGGGAGTAACTGAGCAGACCAGGATAGGTGGGATAGCAGTGACCGTAATAAGGCCAAAGGCCTAAACTTGGTCAGAAGAGGAAGGGGGGGCAATATAAACAGCAAAATGTCCATAGTCATTTTCCAACCTCCCCCCCATCCACTTCAACTTCCAGTTGGTGGTAATGCTCCCCGATTTTGTCCCCTCCAGTTCACCATGGAGGTCTCTGGGTACACCAGGGCAGCCCTTCCCCCATGGTCCAAACCCTTTAGCCACCCAGAAGAAAACACATAGAAGGTACTGCCAAGTGTCCCACGCCATCTCCTGCAGGGACTATTGGCCTTTAGGTAGCCGCCCTCACTCCAGCCACCGTTTCCATGACCGCCAGTGCGGCCGACATCGCTGCCACTGACATCGCTATCGCCGGCCCTCCCGGAGTCCTCCATAGCCTCCCCTAGCCTCCACAGTTCTTCCTGAGGCATCCAGGGGAATGGAAAACCCTGCGGGAGTGCCCCAGCGCCTCCATCATCAGCTGCCATCTCCTCCACTGCTGACACCACCGCCGGCGGCCCTCCTGGCGTCCTCCACAATCTCCCCTTGCCTCCACAGTTCTTCCTGAGGCATCCGGGGAATGGAAAACCCACGGGAGGGTCCTGGCACCGCCATCGTTGACCACCGTCGTCCTGCCAGCCGCTGGTAAGCTCAAACACCATCTTTGCCAAACTCCATCCCTCTCAGAGCAGGGATGACCTGGAGGGCTGAAAAAGCCTTCACAACGTTCCCTGAACATTCCTCTACCTGGGCAGGGGGCCATAGATGGTTAGACTGCCCCCCCCCGAAGCCTACTGAGGCCAGGACATCACCCCAAAAGTCCCGGAGCTAGCAGCAGAGCGCCATCTTGGACATGCGCCTTTAGTAGTATTAATTTAATATTTCTTAGCAGTGAAAGCATAGCATCTTTTTTTGTTAAAGAAGCCTGAATATGCCATTTTTAGCACTTCAAAGTAGGCCAGGCAAAAAAACAGACACTACATTTCAGAAATGCTACTTTAACAGAGATCTTGCCCCATCTTATACTAGATAAAATTAAGGCTAAGTTATTTTGACTTTCTTTCTCAAGGATACTGTATTCTGATGTCCAAGTTCATCCTTAATTGACTCTTTCATACCTTCACAGCATCAGTTTTGAATTCCTTTACAGTTACTCATTTAGAGGTGAAAAAATAGATTAAAACTACACTTGCTCAAAAATAATATTACAATTTAAAACCTCCAATTATTCCCCAATGCCCATATTTATCCACATGACTGAAGTAGTTCCACCTCCACATACTAGTTGTTCCACTAACTTTACGATGTTCAATCTAACCCAAAACTAATTGTAGCAATTAAAAAATAATCACACTAGGCATTATGGCTTCCGAGCAATGAACATGCTTAGGCATACTTACATCTATTACAGGGTTAGCCAGTTATTTATAGTTGAATTGCACAAGTACATGCTAGCAGACATGTTCTGCTGAATTGTCACAGGATCACAAATGGAGAAAAAAACTTAGATGAAAATGTTACATGATAATATTACAATATCCATAAAAATATTATCAGTGGAAGATAATCTATTGTATTCTTACAGGATAGACTGAAGGAGTTGTGAATATATAAATATAATCAAATGCTTGGGACATTCCCCACCTCTCAATCCTGCAATTCAGCTGACACTCTGGTGGCATCCTGGGAACAGTCGGCTACCAACGCCTTAGACAGAATTGCACCTTTGTGGCCTCTAACCCGATGCAGATTCTGGGTCTCTCCTTGGTTTTCCATGGAGCTCCGGGAAATGAAACGTCGGAAAAGATGCCTAGAGGAGTGTTGGAGGTCCTCCCAATCTGAATCTGACTGAACACAGTTAAGAACCCATATTAGGTCTTATCTAGTGGCAATGGAAGCGATGAAACGAGATAAGTTCAGTTGCTTTAGCAACTGAACCCTATTTAATGAAAGAAATTGAAAAATTTGGAAAAGTAGCCGGTTTGAAAATTAATAAGGATAAGACAAAAATAATAACAAAAAACCTAACAATGAAACAGACAGAGGAATTAGAGAAACAATCCGGACTAAAAGTAGTTAAGAAAATAAAATACTTAGGAATAAATTTGACAAATAAAAATATAGATATAAAGAAAAACAATTATGATAAATTGGTTCATCAAATTAAAAATGATCTAGAAAGGTGGGGAGGACTAAATATTTCATTTTTGGGAAGGATAGCTGCACTAAAGATGAACATCCTGCCGAGGCTCCTCTACCTATTCCAAACCATTCCGGTGAAATTAGAAAAAAGTTTTTTTATCAATTTGAATAAAATTACGACAAAATTTGTATGGGAAGGTAAAAAGCCTAGAATAAGCCTGAACACACTACAGGACGATAAATTTAGAGGAGGGTTTGGGTTTCCTGCGTGGGACAAATATTACAAAGCAGCAAGCCTGCTGTGGATAAAGGAGTGGGTTAACCTAGAGAATCAACGTTTACTAAAATTAGAGGGGCATGATCTAATGATGGGGTGGCACGCCTTCCTGTGGACTTCCGGGAACAAAAGTTATCATCATTTTAAGAACCATATAATTAGAGGTGCCTTAATCGATATTTGGCTGGAAATAAAAAAAAAAATGTTATAAGAAAGTTCCCGGGTGGTTTTCCACTGTGGAGGCGGTCATGCACCCAAACACCAAACACCATATCCTTTCAAAAAATTATACAATACCGAGATATATTAGACTCAGACGGGATATTAAAAACACGCCAGGAACTCAGAGATGGGGGAATAGAATTAGATTGGTGGCCCTACCTTCAAATACAAAATAGACACAGAAAAGATAGGGATGAAGGAGGAGTCGAGTTAAACCCAAATAGATTAGACAAAATTCTGGAAACGAAAGAAGGGAAGAAGATATCTAAAATATATAAATATTTATTAGAACTGGAATTGAGTAAGAATTTGATTAAAGGGCAGATGATTGCCTGGAACAAAAACATAGGCGGAAATATCCAATTAGAAGAGTGGGAAAGAATCTGGGAAAATAATATTAAAATGACAAAGTCAGTAAGTTATAAAGAAAACCAATATAAGATATGGTATAGATGGCACTTACCCCCGTCGAAGCTAGCACAAATGTATCCCAACTTAGACTCAAAATGTTGGAAGTGCAAACAGGCTAGAGGAACGTTTTACCATATGTGGTGGCTATGCCCCAAAACTAAGGCATATTGGGAGAAAATTAGAATGTGGATAATACAAATAGTAGGAGAAGAAATTGAACTAGACCCCAAGATATTTTTATTAGGAATTTACAAACAAAACATTAGAAAAGAAAAGATATACTTAATACACCATATAATTACAGCGGCGAGAATAGCGAATGCACAAGTATGGAAAAAGGAATATTTGCCAGACGATCAGCAAGTAATACAAAAGATATATTTGTGTGCGGAATCGGATCAATTAACGCAGAAATTAAAAAATGAGGAAAGCTCAAAATATTCTAGGGTATGGGATAGATGGTACGATTGGATCAAAGACAAAATGGATAATGATACTTTTAATTGAATATGAAAGTTAATTTGAATGAGCAATATATGTTGTTATACTCTTAGTGAATTGTAAATTAAGAATGAAAATTGGAAAGGTATTTGTATGATAGTCTTATATAATGTACCCATGAGGATTTCACCGACAAAAGGCATGTGGATGAAAGCAATGAATGGGAATGTAAATAATGCAAATAATAATAATGCATTAATGTAAATACCATGAAAGTATACTTGTTTATGTATAATAATATCATGAAACCGGAAATGACAGAAATGTATTATAATTTTTAATCAATAAAGAAAAAAAAAAAAAAGAAACGAGATAAGTTCGCCGCCTTCATTGCATCTGCAGAAAACTGTCCAGCGGCCCTGTTTCATGTGACCCATTCCCTCCTCAATCAGGGAGTGAGGGAAGACCCTTTACAGGGCAGAGCTGAGATTTTGTACAGTTTCTGCATGATAAAATCGCTCAGATCCGGATCGGATTGTACTCTGACTGGGCAGAATCCAATCGGGAGACTAGGGTGGGTGTTGAGAATATCTGGATTGAGTTTGACCCTGTTTCTGTCAAGGAAGTGGACAGGAAAATGGGCAAACTTAGTTCCTCCACTTGCTTATTGGACTCTTGTCCCTCCTGGTTGGTTTTGGCTGTCAGGGGAGTGACTAGAGACTGGATCCAGGCAATTATGAACGCTTCATTGAGAGAGGGGAACTTCCCTGTCTCTCTTAAGGAGGCAGTGGTTCGACCTCTCCTCAAGAAGCCTTCCCTAGATCCAGACTCACTTAATAACTATCATCCCGTCTCCAACCTTCACTTCATCGTGAAGGTTATTGAGACTATAGTGGCGCAACAGCTCCCACAGTTCCTGGAGGAAACGGAATACCTTGATCCGTGCCAATCAGGCTTCCGACACGGACACAGCACGAAACAGCATTGGTCGCTCTGGTGAATGATCTCTGGCGGGCTCAGGATGATGGTTGTTCCTCCATCCTGGTCCTACTTGACCTCTCAGCAGCTTTTGATACCGTGGTATCCTACTGCAGCGACTTGAGGGGTTGGAGGTGAGAGGCACTATCTTACAGTTGTTCTCCTACCTCTTGGGTCACTTACAGTTTGTATGGGCAGGAGGGCAGAGGTCCACCCCAAGGCCCCTAAATTGTGGGGTGCCTCAGGGGTCAGTTCTCTCCCCCCTATTCTTTAACATCTATATGAAGCCACTGGGTGAGATCATTTGTGGCTTTGGGGTGAGATATCATCAATATGCTGATGATACCCAATTATATATCTCCACCCCAGACCACCCCAGAGATGCCCTTTCTGTGATGTCCCGTTGCCTGGAGACGGTAGGGGCCTGGATGGGTAGAAACAGACTCAAACTCAATCCCTCCAAGGCTGTGGATGCTGGCATCTCGAATTTCAGAAGCCCCATCACTTTTGATGGATGGAGAAAAACTTGCCCCCGTAGATAGGGCTCGCAACTTGGGTGTTCTCCTGGATGCTTGGCTGTCCCTAGAAGACCATCTAACAGCTGTGACCAAGGGGGCCTTTGCACAGGTTCACCTAGTGCACCAGTTGCGCCCTTTCCTGGACTGAGATGTCCTTCGCACAGTCACTCATGCCCTAGTTACTTCCCGCTTGGATTACTGCAATTCCCTCTACATAGGCCTGCCCCTGAGATGCACCCGGAGATTCCAGCTGATCCAGAATGCAGCTGCACAGGTTGTTACGGGAGCCCCTCATTACTCCCATATAACACCCCTCCTGCTTGAGCTGCACTGGTTACCAATGGTTCTCCGGGTCCGCTTCAAGGTGCTGATTCTCACCTATAAGGCCCTACATGATTTAGGACCAGGATATTTACAGGATCTTCTCCTGCCTGCTTCCCACTGTCCTGTTTGCTCACATAGGGCCGCTCTCCTCAGGGTTCCGACGGCAAGCCAATGTCATCTAGGGGTGCCCAGGGGTAGGGCGTTCTCTGTGGGTGCTCCCACCCTCTGGAATGAATTACCAACTAAGCTATGGACGGCTCCTGATCTCCGCCCCTTCCGTCGGGAGCTGAAGACTTGGCTGTTCAAGCAAATAGGCTGACTCTGATTCTGGGTTTTATTATTTATCATTAATTAGTTATTTGATTTAAAGTGTGATTTTATTGTACATGTTTCTTAACTTGTGTTTGCTGCCCTGAGTCCTTCGGGAGAAGAGCGGCATACAAAAACATGTAATAAATAAATAAATATATAAAAGACAAATAGAAAGTTTGATTCCAAGAAAAGATTTGAAAAAGTACAAACTATCCTGTGTCAGAGATATATCTCATTGACTAATTTTTTTTACCTGCATGCTTGTTAAATGATATGATTTTTTAAAAATTACTGCTAGTAATATCAGTTTTACATGTACTAAATTTCACTCACAGTTCACAGACAATTGTCCCAATCTATATTTTTTAAATAAATATGTATTCTTTACATATTCAGTTAAAGAATAAAAAGCAATGTATGAATTGGCGAGTTATCATAGAAGCAAGAATGATCTGCAAGGATAGACATGTATATAGAGGTATAATAAATGATGTTGGTCTAAACTAGTTTTACCTATTTTTCCTTTTATTTTTGCTATACTATTTTTTTGGGGGGGGGTTGTAAATATTCAACATTTGATAAAGAATAAGGTATTTTATTGTTTTTATTTTACTCTTTCTCTTGCAAAAGAAATGCTGTTGTTGATAGTGATTCTCAAAGGTATAAAGGCCAAAGTATGTCATTTATGCTATTATACTATGATCAGTGGTGTGTTGCCCCCCGTTTGGTCTGGTTCTATAGAACTGGTAGTAAAACCGGTGGGAGGATCCATCCACCCGCCACAATGCCATCATGGGTGATCTGCGCATGCACAGAAGTGTGCGCGCCGCTCCCATTGCGAACCAGTAGAATCCACCCCTGACTATGATTCATAATTGACTAAAATTGCTGGGAATGTATAAATTAATATGAGAGGTTTGTTCATAGTCTGTGGTATTTCTTCCACAGAACTCTTCTTCTCATTTTAAGTAAATATCAGTAATCTTTCTAGTTTGATTGCTAATAGATTATATTATTGACCAATAAAGTATCATTTCTTTATATTACTCTAGTAAGTTTACAGATAAAACGTATTAGCTAGATTCATGAACAAAGACATCCATATTTTGAGACTTTAAGAAAAAGAACATTCACTTTTGTAATCAGCATAAATGAAGAATTCCAACAGTGATATAAATCAGTGCAAACCATGGGTGGGTTCTAATTTTTTTTACTACCAGTTCTGTGGGCGTGGCTTATTGTGGCTTGGAGGTCATGTGACTGGGTGGGCATGGCTAACTGGTCATGTGACCAGGTGGCCATGGCTATATGTATAGGAACTACTCAGAGGGCTGAAAAAAGTCATTTCTGACAGGTCCTCACACTTATGACCAGCCTCACATTTATGCCCATGCAGCATTAACAACCATGTCACTCATTTCACAACTGTTTCTCTTCACCATGGTCCATATGCACAAAAGGACTACCCAGAGGGCTGAAAAAAAAGTGATTTCTGACAGGTCCTCGCGCTTTTGACCGCTCTTCGCACTTATGACTGGTCATTTATGCCCATTGTAGCATTCTTAACAACCGTGTCATTCATTTCACAACTGCTTCTCTTCACCATGGTGACAAGATAGGGCAAAAACTTAAAATGTGAGGACAGTCGTAAGTTCGAGGACTGGTCAAAAGTGCGAAGACCAGTCAAAAATAACTTTTTCAGCCCTCTGAGTAGTCCATATGCATAAAAGGATACAGCAATAGAGAGGGATGAAGGAAGGGAAGGGAAATTAGAGTGGGAGTGAGGGTAAGAGAGGGAGGAAGAGAGGAGGAGAAGGAAAAAGGAAAAGGAAGTAGGAAGGAGAAGAAGAGGGAGGGAAGAGAAAGTAAGAAGGAAAGAAAAGAGAGAGGTGGTAGGTTTGAAGAGAAAGATTGCTGTACAATAAAAAAAATGAAAGGGAAGAAAGACAACCTCAAACAAATATAAAGATATTAAGATAAAGAATGAATTGTTAAACTTTAAAGAATAAAAGAGAACAAATATGAATAAATAGCAATAATTAGAAACACACATACAAACTTACAATGTATTTTCTTTGAACAGAGTATTTGGCCGGTTCTCAAATTTAAACAGTGTTTAGCCATTTCAATTGAATTTACAATTTCTATATTTCCTTTTTGCCATATTTATTCCTCATCTATTTTTTTAAAAAACCAATATTACCCTACATCCTCATCTCTAATCTTATTTTTTTTTTAATTTTTATTTATACAAATCAACAATACAATAAGAAACATTTTTGGTTCCATGGTGCATAAATAAATACATAAACTTTTATCTTGTCATACTATACATGTACTATTACTTCTTATAAGTAACTATATGGATATAATAGTGCTAAATTTTATCTTAATGATTATTACACATAATAAGACACAGTAATTATATATATTATCTCGTTTTTTTCCTTCTCTCCAACCACTCGTACCACAAACCCCACACCCCATAATACTCTGAATCCATTCTGTCATTAATTTCTAAGGACAATTTATTCATTTCTGCACATTCCAATATTTTCTTTATAACGAGTTCTTCTGGAGGTAGCTGTTTTTCCTTCCAGTACTGGGCAAAGGAAATCCTTGCGGCGGTCACTATGTGGATAATTAGGTACTTTTTCTCTTTAACATACTCTGTTTTTAAGATTCCCAGGAGAAATGCTTTGGGGTCGAGTTCAAAATCTTCTCCTATAATTTCCATAATCCACTTTAATAACATCTTCCAATATTTTTGTGCATAATTACATGTCCACCAACAGTGGTAAAAGGTACCCTGTTGATGGTCACATTTCCAACAATTTGCTCTCAGATTAGGGTATATCTTCGCTATCCTTGCAGGGGCCATGTGCCACCTATAAAACATCTTATAATGATTCTCTTTGTAAGTCACTGCTCTGGTCATTTTAAGGTTTTTTTTCCAAATCGTGTCCCATTCATCCAGATTTATATTTTTACCAATATTTTTAGCCCAGGCCAACATCGGCTCCTTAACCACCTCCTCTACAGTATCGTATTCCAATAAATAATTGTATAGTTTAGCTAGAATTTTCTCGTCTGAGCCCATCCAAATCTTATCGAATCCATTTGTCCCTATCTCTATGCCGAATTCCTCCTTATCCTTTTTGTATCTTGAAGTAATTTGAGCATATGGCCACCAATCTATAATGATGCCTTGCTCCCTCAATTCTTCCCTAGTTTTAAGGTTCCCTCCCCCATCCAATATCTCATTGTATCTAACCATCTTTCCTATTTCCAGAACGTTTGGATATATTAATGCCTCCATGGTGGAGAGCCATCTCGGGATTTTTGTATATTGCCTCTGTCTTATCTCTCCCCATGTTTGTATGAGGGTCTCCCTTATTTTGTGTCTATGAAAGTATGTTTTGGTTCTTTTTCCAGGATCCCAAAGATATGCATGCCAGCCCTTCTGGAGGTCATGTCCTCATCTCTAATCTTAATCAAATTCAATTTTCCCTCCTATTCTATATTATACTCCTTCCCATTGTCATCTATTTTTATATCCATCCTCACATTGGTTAATTTTTTTTTTTAAATTTGATTTATATGCCGCCCTTCTCCGGAGACTCAGGGCGGCTTACAATGCGTTAAGCAATAGCCTTCATACTTTTGTATATTTATACAAAGTCAGCTTATTGCCCCCACAAACTGGGTCCTCAGTTTACCCACCTTAGAAAGGATGGAAGGCTGAGTCGACCTTGAGCCTGGCTAGGATTGAACTCAGAGAAATTACAGGCAGCTGGTGTTAATTGCTGCCTTTACTAGGAGGCATTAGCCCTCTACGCTACACAGGCTCCTCTGTGTATTATGTAATTATGTAATATTACAGTTGTTTAATACAAATTCAACATTTTAATATAAATCAATTAGTTATATAACTATCTTTTTTGTATATTAATCAATATGAACATGAATATTCCAATTATTTCCATGCAATCCAATTTCTTACAAATCAATTAATTATATTTACCAATAATAATACACCAAATAATTTCCCCCATATATTCCTCCAAACCACAACTTAACCATTTCTGCTTTCAACACAATATACAATTAATAGTATCTCAATTATTACAATTCCCTAGTTAAATAGAGCTTTTTTTCTTTTGTGTTTTAAAATCTTGAACTCTCCTCTTTTGCCCTAAATTTCCCATTGTTTGCAGTTTTGCACCTACCTTTTTTTGTGAGGAAAAAGAAAAAGAAATCTCTCTCTGCCTCATTTTGTCACGGTGCAGCAAAGACCCTGCTTTACTTTCAGTTTCGTTTTTTCAGCATAGCTAGGGGGGAAAAAATCTGCTCCACTTTTTGTAGCTAGCAACAGGGCCCTGAGCAAAACAGCTGAGAGCAAAACAGCTGAGAGTCCGGAGCCGATCTAATCAACTTGTGCTAACCTATGCTGAAGCTGAAAGGGGCTGTTTTTTCTATTTTTGCAGGCACCAGTTTTCTTTTCTTTTAACACTGATCAGCTGTAGAGTGGCCCTTTGAAGCCCTGCAGCAAACAGTTTTAAACAGTTTTTTTTCCCCTCTAGTCATCAGCTGGGACTCAGGAGGCAGCAATAGATTGGGAGTGGGTGGGGTAAGCGAATGACAACTGGCCGGGAACCGGTGTGAGGGCGTGGCCAGCCAATCTTATTATCAGTTCTCCAAACTATTATTTTTTTTTACTACCAGTTCTTGTGATCCGGTGCGAACCGGGAGCAACCCACCACTGGTGCAAACCCTTCCTAGTGTTTCTGATAAATAATATGTAAGCATCAAAATATAGCAGCTGTCACCAAGTAGAAGAGAAGAAGGAAACAATTCCCTATATCTCTTGAACATGGAAATGCAGGCTTCAGATGTGCATAGGAGCAATATTCTGAAGACTAATAACCATCCTATTCAAATTGAATCATGAAATGGATAAAAGTCCTCAGAGTAAACTTCCTTTTCTACGATATGTTAAGATTTTTAATCAAATATCATCTAATGTCAGTGCCTACTAATATACACATATACATTTCAAATGTTCTCTAAACTTCTTTTAGCAATTACATATTCATTATATATCAACATTATTTTGATTTGTTAATTCTGAGAAAAAGCTACCTTCAGTGTAAGACCTTAAGGGTCACATTGTATGAATAGCAAAGCTATTAGTTAAAATTCCCAATTAATGTATATATTGTATTCAGCAGTCTTGTAAAACATGATAAGTATAGAAGTTTTTGATAGAGTCTATTATTAACACTTAGGAGATGTTATTTGTTTCAGACAATTATAGGGGACATAAAGATCATCATCATACATTCATTTGACCATAGCTGTAAGGATCGCCTCTCCTAACTTAAGAAAGTGAGAACTCTTGAAACATGGTTGTTCAAAAGGATTTATTTTATTAAGAACAACCCAAATGGGAGCACCCTAGTAGCAGCTGAGGGGTGTGTCGTTTTCCACTCATCCCCCTCCTTAATTCTCAGATGGTAGTAAGCCTCCCTTAAGTCCAGCTTTGAGAAAATTTTCCCTTTAACGAGGTGTGCTACCATATCTTTCATAAGGGGAAGGGGGTACATGTTCTCTACACTGATAGCATTCAGGGTACAAAAATCAACACAGAGATGTTTAGAGCCATCTTTTTTCTCTCTAAAAAGCACTGGAGCTGCAATTTTTGGTCAGGCTGGTTCGATGAAACCCCTTGCTAGGTTTTTCTCAATAAATGCTCTCAGCTCTTCCAACTCCCTCCCTTCCTCCCTCCCCCGGTGACATGCTGTACATCTTGGGTTTAGGGAGTTTCACACCAGATAAGTGAAACAACCCACATGGCTATCATAAACATTCTTCCACGTTAAGAGGATCTCAAGGCTCTTTGGCGCCAGGATATAGGTTGCAAAATATTTGTTGGCACAGGCAATGCTATTAAATCGAATCCAAGCCTTCCCCTTCTCCCAATTGATTGGCAGTACCATTCTTAGGGATCTGGCCTTTGCAGGCTCTGGAGTGCCAGAAAACAGCCTGAAAAAAGCCCTGAAAGATGGGCAAAACCAGCCAAAAACCAGACCATTTGGGGGGTGTTTGGGGGGACATTTTCAGGCCATTTTCAGTGCATTTCAGGCCATTTTTGGGCCATTTTCAGGCTGTTTTCAGGGCATTGTTTGGGCTGTTTTTTGGGAGGTTTTCAGGATGTTTTCAGGACATTTTCAGGGCCATTTTCAGGCCGCTTTTTCAGAAGATGGCCTAAAAACAGCCCAAAAAACAACCTGAAAATGGCCAAAAAGTGGTCTGAAAATGGCCAAAAAAATGGCCAAAACCCCAGGCCATTTTCGGGCCATTTTTTGGACTGTTTTCAGTCTGCTTTTGGCCCGGAAAACACCATGGAAAATGGTCTGAAATCTTCCCAGGAAATGGCCAAAAAACAGGCATGTGCACACCGGCCAGCTTATCTTCGTTTTTCTGGTGCTCTGGCATGTGCACATACATGAGCATGCATGCTCATTCAGGTTTGGACACTCAATGCCGAAAAGGTTCTCTATCACTGGTCTATAGCTTAAGTGTGGTGGTTAGGATTCTGTTGTTTTGTGGAAAGTAATCAGGATGAGAGATGACAACTATTTTCCAGACTAACTAAGTGGGAAAATGAATTCTGCCAATTGTTTCTCTGCAATTTCTCAAAGAGCATTTTGCTCCTGGGAAAGTTCTTTTCTAACCTTAGAGCAGTGATGGCAAACCTTTTCAGCACTGAGTGTCAAAAAGGGAGCATGCATGCATGCACACGGCATCAAGTGCTGAAAAGGGAGCACTTTGCGTATGCACTTTGTGTACACGAGTGCTTATCAAGGCCTGGACCAGGAAGAGGAGCTGCCCAGGGGGCATACACATGCTGGATAAGGTACTTCTGGTTTCCAGCATGCACATGCATGCTGTCCAGCAAGTCTTCTGGTTACTGCCGCGCATGCACACACGCTGATCAGCTGGTGGCCTGCATGCTCATGGCGTGCATGCTCACATGCATGTGTGTCTGGCCAGATGCTTCCAGCCCCAGAGGAGGAATCCACAGTTCTGCATTGGTGGGGAGGAAATGTTTATCTTGGACTTCTGAGTTGGGAGGAGCCAGAACGAAGGGCAGAACTAATGATAATTCTCCCTACTTGAGTGTCTTGGGTCTCTGGGCAGAGTCCTTTGGGATTTCACCTGAAGGAGGAGAGACAGTTGTGTGGAGAGAGAGAAGCAGAGAAAGTGGGAGGGGGCATCTTGGCTTGAATAACCAACTTGGGCTTCTTCTCTATGCAGAACTCTCTCCACTAGTGGGTGAAGTCAAGGGAGACTCTGTTCTGACTTAGGCTTCCTGTTATAATAAAAGCACACAATGAGTCCCCCAAACCCTCTTTTTATTTCCACGGCTGTGAATTCTGGTCACTCAGAGTCTGTTCATTGCCAATTTGTTCATTCACAGAGGAGTCCCATATAATTGTAAAGAATCCAACAGAAATCTGACACAGTTCTTCGGGATAATGGTGATAAACACCCACCTTTATCTCCCTTGACATGCTGCCAAGACCTAATTGGCAATTAACTTTGCAAATCCACACGTAACACAGAGTCAACACGGAGCTGCAGTCTTGAAACTGGCCAGCACAAACAATAGTTGCTTCCTGCCTTCTGGCAGCTCTGAACATGTGTGCACTGGGAACAGGCTCCCCCTGTTCCTCTGCCTCTGACTCTGATGTCTGACTCTGGAGGCTCCGGAGGTCACACATAACTCCCAGATGGCCCTGGCCCCATCTCTGCCTCCGATGCAGAACCCCCATCCAAATTTCCCCCAGACTCCAGGATTGGCCCAGCTTGTTCTTGCCCAGCCTCTTCATATCTGACTCTGCTGCCAGCTCCACAGTCTGCCAGCGGACCACAACAGACTCTGCTCAGAGATCAATGACATTGCAGAAGGGAGAATTCCCATTGGTCCTCCTTCTTTCTGGACAGTCCCAATTCCAAAGTTTGAGAAAGCCCCATTCACGGCTCATAGACCAGTTCTTCCGGTTTCTAGCACCGCCACATGCACAAAGGCCAGCTAATCATCGCCTGCGTATGTGTGCCAGAAACCCAGAAGAGGAACAGGTAATGCTGTGCGTGCCAGGCGACATGGCTCTGCATGCCACTTCAGAGGGAATTCAGTGTGGGCATATATTTAGCATACAAATGAAAAGCCACAGGGAAGTGAGGAGGAGAGTAGTGAATTTATCAATGTGCTTGTTTTGATAATATGATTGAAAACCTATCTTTCATTGTGTAATTAGAAAGAAAAATGACTTTAGAATCATGGATCTGTGTTACCTATAGTTTGAACCTGAAAGGGGACAAAGTAAATCCATATGAAAGAATCTAGCTTTTGAGAAATCTAGCTTCTGCATAGTCAAAATAGTAAATTGATCACTTTGCCTCAGTTTTTGTTTAAATGCTCAGCTCTCTCATTTCTGGATAGCTACCATCCCAGCTGAAGAAGAAACATTAACCTAGGAATTAAGCATAACAGGACTGGGAAGTGTGTCTTTTGCTAACTATAGCTGGATAAAAAGCTGCTGATTTGAGTCAGCTGGGGCTGGAAGGCAAATGCCTAACCTAAGGAAGCATAAAATAATAAATTCAATTTTTGAACATTTTGTTCTACCACTAATTGAAAGAATCAGAATACAAGACAAAACCAGCTGAAAGCAAGCAAAAACATGCATGCCAATATTTTCATATTACTTAATGAAGTGTCCTTGGATAGTCCATAGAATGGATAGAATGCAAACAATCTCTTCTTAGTTCCAAGTATATTGCCTTTGCTACTAGAAATAGTATTATCACACCTGTATCCGCCATGATTTTGTTAGTTTTTTTCTAAAGCCATCCATATTGAATATGAATATGGAACAAAGATGTGCTGAGAATTTTCTACCACTCAGCTTTCTTCAATAATTCTGGAAGCATCTCCCACCCAGGCTTAATATTATACAATTTTAGAATGATTTGTTATTCTTTTACTGTAAATAAGAAATGTTGCAAACGAGTAATTTGCAACTAAGATCATTTGGTTTGCCTTCCTGTATTTTGTCAGTTCTATATTATTAGATGTATTAGCTAGAAATGTACATACATGCATATAATGATTGTGACCATGCTATTAATTTGGAAAGGTAATATGAGATAGGCAGTGTTATGCATAAACTAGTTACATATTATTGTATTACTTGGGGGTATTATTGAACACTATATTGATAATCAATTGCTATAGAGAAAGAACACAAACATTGGTTCAGGGTTACTTAAAATATATAGAGTTAGATACTATAGTACTTCAACGTATTTATCAGGTTGAAAGAATGCATATTATATCACTTCTTCCATGAACTTGCATAGCTGAACAAATAATAGAGCAGGTTCTAAAACATGAGCATCCCAATTCAGCAAACGGTCCAGGAGACATGAATTAGATTGATAAGGATCAATAATAGTACCTGGACCCTCTTGGAGGTAAAGTCAGAACTTATCAGGATGGACCATGTAATGCTCCTAAAATGTTCTAAAGAATCTTCACTTGAGTGAAAGAAAAATAACCAGTAACAAGCTTGATCTTGGATGATGGGTTATGCAAATACTATATCAGACCATTCAGCATCTAAATGGGTTGTATCAATCATTAAAAAACCTAAAGGTCAACTTCCGGTTTGGCACCACGGCAATCCAGTCAGAGAAATAGTGGGGCCCTGCAAAAACCCCAACTGTTGAGCCACCGCCGGCAGGTCTGCAAACCAATCCTGCCTGTAGGGACAGGGGTAAGAGAGGGACACCTTGGATGGCCAAGAGGAACGGGCAAGTTCCTCGGGGCTGGAGGAAACCCTCTGAGTTGGTGGCAGGAATGCGGCAGCCATGGTGGCTATCTCGAAGCTGGGGCAAACCAGGAAAGCACTGTGCAGGAGGAAAATTGGAGAAAAAAGAGTGAAGCGTTTGGAAGCCGGGTGAGTGATATTAACCCAGGTGGGAACACCACTCAAAAAATGGACTTTTACAAGTGAGCCCTTAGCCTTAATTAGCGGCTAAGACGTCTTAGTAAGATAATTTGCAGGAGGAAGAGACCCATCAAGGAGTTACTTTTATTATGGACTGATTTGGAATGACTGTCTGTTGGAAAGTTACAAAACTTTGAAATCTCTTTAAATTGGAATGGACTACTCTTGGAGACAGAAAGAGGGGAGAGGCAATAAGCAGGAATCTTTAAAAACTAAGGGGAAAGGACAAGCAGACAATTATATAATGGACAAAATGGAGGATTGCCACAACGAAGTGAAAGTGCAAATTGTGGATTGCTTTTAGTGAGAAAGAGAAACAATGTTTCTTGCTACCTAAATTGGATTACTTTGAACAACCAAGGAGATTTGACTCTGGGTGTTCCCAATATGTCTATTGCTGGTTTTATTGATGGAAAGAAAGAAGAAAAAAAATGGAACAATTAAAATTGAACTAGTAGGCATGGCAACCAAAAAAAATGGTGCAGCAACAAAAGAAGGGATGATGATACTATATATAGAATAAATGTTACAAAAGAGTTAAACTTTACAGAGTTTTTAATTTTGATAATGTTGAACTTGAAAAGAAACAGTTTTGGACAGATGGGAAAAGGAAGAAATAAAATATAGCTGGTTGTGAGATAAGAAAAATAAAATAGCTTGATTAAAAACTCTTGGTAGGATGTTCATTTTAATAGTGGCAATTTTGACTAGAAATGATAACTGAAGTTTTGTCTACTTCTCCAAGTCTTTCTCTATCTGTTTGGCCAATTTGGTATAGTTGTCTTCCTTCAGCATCGATATTTTATTGGTAATCCATACTCCTAGGTATTTGACTTTTTTTGTAGTTTGCATTCTCAACAGGTTTTCCAATTCTTTTTCTTGGTGTTTAGTGAGATTCTTTGTTATAATTTTAGTTTTTGTTTGTTGATTTTCAGGCCCGCCACTTGCTGTATTGCTGTATTTTAGTCAATAATTTTAGTCCAGATTGTAACGGTTTGTCTAATATAAATACTATGTCATCAGCAAAGGCCTGCAACTTATATTCTTGATTTTTGATTTTTAATCCCGTTATTTCTGTATCCTTTCTGATTTCTTCTAAGAGTATTTCCAATGTTAGTATGAACAATATGGGAGATAGGGGGCATCCTTGTCTCACACCTCTCTTAATATCAAATTGTCCTGTTGTCTCACCGTTAATTAATATTCTTGCAGTTTGGATATTGTATATTCTTTTAATCATCCTTACGAATTTTTCTCCAAATTTCATTTTTTCCAGTTGTGTGATGAGAAATGTCCAATTAAGATTATTGAACACTTTTTGTGCATCCAGAAAGATTAAAGCTAGCTGTTTATCCGGTTAGAATTCAAGGATGTCCATAATTGTTCTTGTGTTATTTTGGATTTGTCGTCCGGGAATAAAGCCATTTTGATCTCGATGTATATAGTGTTCAATAAAAGTTTTTAGTCTCTGTGTTATGATGGATGTATAGAGTTTGTAATCTATATTGAGGAGGGAGATAGGTTTGTAATTTTTAATTTTGGCAGGGTCCGAATCTTGTTTTGGAATTAATGTAATTACTGTCTCATTCCATGAGTGTGGGGTTTCGGCTTCCAATAATGTATCATTGAATACTTGTAGTAAAATGCTATCTAATGATTGTTGGAATGTCTTATAGAACTCTGCTGGTATGCCATCTGTTCCAGGTATTTTATTGTTTTTTTTGTTTCTTCCTTGTTTCTACTAATTCTAGCATAGAGATTGGCCCATTCAGTAGTTCAGTGTGGTCTCCTTTTAATTCCTGTATTTTTAGTTTATTTAGATATTCTCTCGTATCTTTCTCTCGAATATCTTCTTCTGCATATAATTCTTGGAAGAATTCCTTTGCAATTCGTTTTTTATCATTATTGTTCTGGTATAAGCACCTGTCTTTGTCTTTTAATTACATTATTATCTTCTTTTCTTTTTCCGTCTTCAATTTATAAGCTAACCATCTTCCCGTTTTGTTTGCATGTTTAAATTGATTTTGTTTGGTCATTTTTATTTTCCTTGCTATCTCTGCAGTTGTATTCAAATTCAATTGGTGTCTTGTAAGGTTTACTTTCTTTATGATTTCTTGGTTATGTGAATGTTCTTGCAATTCTAATTCATATTGCTGTAGCATTGACAGTAAGCTTTATTTTGTTTGTTGAATGGCATGACAGTATACTCAAAGTGTCCGTATCGGGTGCCAAATGCCGTCTTCCACTCGTCCCCCTCTCGCATCCGCACCAGGTTGTAGGCTCCCCGGAGGTCGAGCTTGGTGAAAATCAAGGCCTCCCGCAACCTCTCCATCAGCTCCGGGATGAGCGGCAGGGGGTAGCGATTCCGTACGGTGATGGCATTTAACCACCGGTAGTCGCAACAAAGGAGTAGATCCCCGTCTTCTTCTTCACAAAGAGGACTGGGGCCGAGAGAGGGGAGGATGAAGGTCGGATGAACCCTCGGGCCAAGTTTTTGTCCAGGAAGTCCCGTAGGGCGGCCAATTCGGGCTCCGACATCGAGTACAGACGTCCCGTGGGCAGGGGCGCGTTGGGCACCAGATCCACCAGGCAGTCATAGGGTCGATGTGGGGGTAAGTGGTCCGCCTCCTTTTCACTGAACATGTCAGTGAAGGACGTCAGCTCGGGAGGCAAAGAGACGGCAGGGGTGGAGACGTCCTGGCCGGCACAGGTGTGGCGGATGTGGTCGACGCACTGCAGGCTCGGGAAGGAGATGGCGTTCCTCGACCAGGCCACCTGCGGATCGTGCGCCCGAAGCCAGGCCATCCCCAGGATCAGCGGGAAATGCAGGTCCGCCGTCACGTAAAAATGGATCGCCTCCTCATGGGCCCCAATGGCGAGGCGCAAGGGCTGAGTCGCGAACTTAATGGGCCCCGCAACAAGTTCCCGCCCATCGATTGTCTCGACTCTCAATGTAGGGTTCACTGGAACCAAGGGGACCGCAAAATGGGCCACAAAGGCCTGGTCCATAAAGTTCGTGGTGGCCCCCAAGTCCACCAGCGCATGTGCCAGAAGCCCCTCCGACCGGTCGGCCAACAACACCTGGGTGTCCAGGATTAGGTGTCAAGGGGGCCCAGAGTCCACCTCCGCTGAATCAGGCGGGGCAGTGATACGTACCCGGCCTAAGGTTTCCCTCAGACCAGGCCTGCCCCGTTTCCCAGCTGGTCCCGCCGAGATTCAGGAACAGGCGTAAGCGTCCCACTACGCTTCTTGGGGCATGAAGCGGCAAAGTGTCCAGCCTCCCCGCAATAGAGGCATAATCCCCCTTGGCGTCTCCGCATCCGCTCCGGGGCTGTCAGGCGAGGTCGGGCCGCTCCCAGCTCCATGGGCTCCTCCGCAGGTGCCACAAAGCTTGGGGTGACCCGGGACGCTGTCAGTGCAGGACGCGGGGGTTCTTGGATGGGCTGACGGGTCTTGCGCTGTTGGAAATGGGCATCAATGCGCAAGCACTGCATGACAAGGGCGTCGAGGGTCTGAGGCGCCTCCACACGAACCAGCTCATCCTGCAGGTCATCGGAGAGGCCATCCTGGAAAGCGTCCCTGAGCGCTGCATCATTCCAATCTGAGTCCTGGCCCAGAAGCCGAAATTCAGCCACATATTCCTGCAGGGGGCGCTTCCCTTGACGGAGATCTTTGATGCGCCTGGCTGCCGTCTGGGTCTTCAGGGGGTCCTCATACATCACCCTCAGATGTTGCCAAAAGCCCTGATAGTCTGCCAACAAGGGGCTATTCTGCAGCAACAGAGGCGTGGCCCATCGGGCGGCATTGCCGGAGAGGAGGTTGATAACAAACGCCACCCGAGCCCGATCATCTGGAAAATCCTCCGGCCTCATTGCCATAAACAGCTGGCATTGTCCCATGAAAGCCGGGAACATCTCCTGCTGCCCAGAGAATTTATCAGGCACACTGATAGGGCTTTTCCGACGAGGGGGAGGGGGAGGAGGAACAGCTGCAGGCACATTTCCCCCAGCCAGTTGTGCAGTCAACTGGCCGACCTGCTGCTGCAGGAGCTGGTTGTCAGCTTGCAACTGTTGGATAATTTGCTGCAGCTGTGGATCCATCGTGGTAACGATGGGTTAACTTTTCTTGGTGACGAACAAGATGTTCTGGCCCCGTGCCCAGAAATAACCTCCCCTCAGACAATCAGAGTCTAATGAACTGGCAGGCAACCTAGTAAGCTGATAACAAAGGTCGGCAGCAATCCGCAGCTGCTTGCCAACGTCTTTATTAATAGGTCCGTCACATACACACCACCAAAGCTGAGACGCAGGGCCGATTCAAAACCAGGATCCATGAATCTTTGTTCGTCACAAAGATACGGCTACAATCCCTCTCTTATATAGTCTGGGAGGCGTGGTCCACCAGCTAATCATGACCACGCCTTTTCCTCTGCTGGGCTTTCCTGTCTCTCCAACGCTGGCGAGGATCCAACCAAAACTCACTCCCCTCGTCAATGTCCTCTTGTGGCTGCGGGGACGAGCTTGGCTCTGGGCCTATCTCCTGCCCTTCGGTGTCCTCCAGAGGCATTGCCAGAGAGGAGAGTCCTGGAGAAGGAGGCCTTGCCAACTCCTCTCCCTCACTCTCAGAGTCCTCCCCTGCTGATGACGCAGGCTCAGGCAACGGAGCCACAACATTAGTTGTGTCCCATAGGTTTTGCAAGCTGGTGTGTTCTTTGACATTTATTTGGAAAAATAATTTCAATCCCTTTTGAATCATTTCCACATATTGCTTATCATTCATAAGGTCTCTATCCATCATCCATCTTCTTCTCGGTTGGTGGCCCTTCCATGTTATTTCAATCGGACTGCGGTCTGCCCATGTATTAGTTGCTATTTCTATTTTTTTAATATCTGCTCTAAGTTTATTTATTATTTATTTTATTATTTCAATTTATAAACCGCCCTTCTCTTTGCGGACTCAGGGCAGTGAACAGCCAGAATAAAAACATGGTATACAAAAATTAAAAATAATTAAAAATATTAAATATTTTCAGCCGACAATTAAAACAATCCAATTTAAAATCAATTTCAATTTAAAACAGAGGATGGGATCAAGCCAGCCCAGCTAGATGGAACAAATGGGTTTTAAGGGCCCGACGAAAGGTCCGGTGGTCTGGTATCCTGCGTATCTCCGGGGGTAGGTCATTCCAGAGGGCGGGTGCCACCACAGAGAAGGCTCTCCCCCTGGGGGTTGCCAGCCGGCACTGTCTGGCCGACGGCACCCGGAGGAGGCCCTCTCTGTGCGAGTGTACTGGCCGATGGGAGGCTATTGGCGGCAGAAGGCGGTCCCGCAAATACCCAGGTCCTAAGCCATGGAGCACTTTAAAGATGGTCACCAGTATCTTGAAGCGCACCCGGAAGACCACCGGGAGCCAGTGCAGCTCGCGCAGGAGAGGTGTCACATGGGAGTGCCATGTCGCGCCCATAATTCCCCGCGCGGCCGCATTCTGGACCAGTTGGAGCCTCCAGGTGCACCCCAAGGGGAGCCCCATGTAGACAGCATTGCAATAGTCCAGGCGGGAAGTCACGAGAGCGTGAGTGACCTTTCATAGGGAGTCCCGACGGAAGTTCTGCGGTCATCCAGGCCATGTCAATTCTGGACCACGATTTGTGTGGGTTTGAGTAGAATGTAAATTGTTGTCTATTGTGATTAATTTCCCTCCATGCATCCTTTAGTTGTAGCTCGTGTGCCATATCATAAAATGTCTCCGGGAGCACTTTTTTCCTAGATTTATTTTGTTTCTGGTAGTCTTCCTCTATATTCCCAACTGCATTGTAGTCTCCAATGAGACATATGTTTGGGTAGTCCAGTTCTTTAATTCTATTGTGAACCTTCGTGAAGTAATCGCTTTGCATTCCATTCGGTGCATAGAGTGACACTAGTAAAAAAAATTTCCCCGTTTCAATTTTGACCATCAGCATCCTACCCTCCTCATCTGCGTATTCTTGCTTAGCTTGTATATGATTTTGAATGTATATTGCTATACCTTTCTTTTTGTTCCCTGATAATGCTGTGTAAAGTGTTCCTAAGCACTTATTTTCTAATAGTCTACGTTGTTGATTCTTGATGTGAACTTCTTGTAGTGTGATAATATCCATGTTCAATTTTTGTAAATTCCTAAATGTGAGTGATTTCTTAGTTGGTATATTAAGGCCATTTATGTTTATTGATATTAATCTTATTTCTTTCGCCATACTCATCTTCTATCTCCTGTTGTCCTAAGTGTCCTTGTGTTTTTCCCAGTGGTTTGTATCTTTTCCTTTGCTCCCTCTCTTTCCATCCTTTCTTTCTTTCCCCTCGTTCTTGCTTCACGCTGGGCTTCTTCCAGTTGGTCTTCTTGGTTTGCAGATTCTCGATGTGTTTCGAATTCTTGCTCCTCTTCTAAGATGAAATTGGTGTCAAAAAACTGTTGTGCCTTCTGTAGCGTATCCAATCTGTGTTTTTTATCTTGCCAGGATACAAGGATTCCTTTAGGTTTTAGCCAGTGGAACATTATTGTGTGGTTGTTTAGTTCTGTTGTCAAAAAGCTATAATTTTTTCTTATTTCTCTTATTCTTCTTGGAATTTGTTTTAGTGTAATTATTTCTTTGCCCTTATAGGTGATTGGTTCCTCTCTCATTTTTTTATATATTTCCTCTTTCACAGATTTTCTTGCAAACCGAACGCGAATCTCTTTTGGGAGCTTGTTCCTTCGGGCATAATTGGTAAATACCCTATAGACTTCATCGATTTCCATATTCATTTCTTCCTTCTTCTTTTGAAGTGTGGGCAATTGTACTTATCTAATACCAGACCAAACCTTTGCTCTTAAAAGATGTATTTTATGTTTAAGATGTTCAAAAACAAATAAAATATTTTTTTAAAAAACCCTAAAGGTCATCTTTCTTTATGTTTGTATTTTCAGGACTATTCAAGGAAACTGAGCCAGGTGGTGCAGTGGTTAGACTGCAGTCTTGCAGGCTAACTCTGTCAGCTACTAGCAGTTTGATCCTGACCAGCTCAAGGTGGACTCAGCCTTCCACCTTTCTGAGGTCAGTAAAATCAGGACTCAGATTGTTGGAGTCAATATACTGACTCTATAAACTGCTTAGAGAAGGCTATAAAACATTATGAAGTGGTATATAAGTCTAAGTGCTATTGCTATTCATTATTTTGTGCTTTATATTTTTAACTCTCAGATTATTAAAAGCTTAATAATAATAAATGGAAGATGCAAAAGTAGACAACTGGAGATTACTGTGAAGAGTGTAGATGATTTCATAAACTGATAGAGCATGATATACTGCTGCAGCAAAGATTTCAAAAGCTGTAGGAATTTTCTCAAACAACTGCTAGAGGCATTATGGATGTCAAGGTTCATATAGACAAATTGAAAGGTAATTGTTGCTGATAATCATTGAAGATTGGGTAATAAAATGGTGTATGATCTTCCCACACAAGGGGCTGAAGGAAAAGTGCTCCCACAACCTATACAAATATAGCAGAGCTATCTGGGTATAAGCAACTCATCTAATGGTCACTATTGCTATCCCTCCATTTATCCCTGGAGACAAGGATACAGACTCTGCAACATCCTGCATCAGTCTCCAAAACTTTGATCAAGGTTCAGAGATGCTTCCAGAAATGTTCCCAGAAAGGAAAGAGAGAATATAGATTTGTGAGATGGAAGACCCACAAACTAGTACATTAAAAGATCAGGCATGGAAATAGGCAGGACAGGTTGTAAAATAGGACCTCAAGAATCTAATCTACAGAATTAGAAATATACAGGTATATTTGCCCTGGGCTGTACTTTCTAATTTTGTTACTTGCTTAACCAAGTGTTTTATATCCCAATAATCCATATTTATGCCCATTTAGTAATACAGAAAATATATTAGATACTGCAGGAATTTTTGCTTTTTTCTCAGTAATTGCCTGAATGGTTTTTAATTTATTGATAGTAATGCACATTGGTTTAATATTTTTATTTTGTTATATCCCAGTGTCCCAGGATTCCATTTGCTGATCACTCACCACTGACTCAGGATTAAGACTTCATCAGCATCTATCAGTTGTTCTTATATTCATACAGAGAAAGTGAGAGGGATCTTAGCCTTTTGACTCTAGTATCATGTCTATTGTTAATTATGGTAACCTATAATTCCATGTGATAATGGATTTGTGAGTCTTTAAACTACAGATTATTTTAACTTTAATTTGTTTATATGGAGTAATACTTGCCAAAGTGAAATGTTACTTTGAACCTTTTCAAATCATTACACATAATTTTTGTTTGACTTTTTGGCCATGTCATTGTTCACTCTAACTGAAGATCAATTGATTTCCCAATAATTAATAATAATCTGCCCCACAACTACTTACATCATTGATCTGTGATGGCAAACCTATGGCACGTGTGCTGAAAGTGGCATGCAAAGCCATCTCTCCGGGCATGCCAGCCATTGCCCGTTGCTCTTCCGGGTACTGGCCAGTTGGTCTTTGTGTGTGCAGGAGTACCAGAAACCAGAAAAGAAGTTCCCTGGCACACAGCTGGTCTTCACACATGCATGCACACCAGAAACTGGAAGCTCAGCTTCCCAGCGTGTGCATGATTCTTCTGGTTTCCAGTGCTGCCCCATGTGTACACTCACTTGGTGCTGAAAAGGTTCGCCAACACTGCCACAGATTTTTTTCAGAACTTTGATTTCACTTGACAAAGTGATTCAGAACACTAGGCAGCAAAAATATAGCAACTGCATGACACTTTGTAAAGCAAGTGTGTCTTTTATGGGAATACATTGTTGCCGTCAATAACTTAAACATTAATGCCACAATCCCTAAGTATGACTGCAGATGATCTCTTTGACTGAGAACAATGATAATTTTCTTGGTCAAAGAACATTTCAGTCAAAGTCTCTTCAAAACTTTTTTTAATACAATTAAAGTCTTCAAAATATCAATATTCTTATTGGTAAATAGTGACCAGCTTTCCCAGCAAAACACTGCAATTCAGTTAAGCATATTCAATTGGTTCAATTGGTTCAATTTATATGCCACCCTTCTCCAGAGACTCAGGGCGGCTTACAATGCATTAAACAATAGTCTTCATACTTTTGTATATACCTGCTTAGTAGGGCTTTTGCCCCCCCACCCAAGCAATGTTCTTTTTTATACAAAGTCAGCTTATTGCCCCCACAATCTGGGTCCTCATTTTACCTACCTTGAAAGGATGGAAGGCTGAGTCAACCTTGAGCCTGATGAGATTCGAACTTGCAGTAATTGCAGGCAGCTGGTGTTACCTAAATGCACTTTAATCTGCTGCACCACCAAGGCTCTTGATTATATTGTAGCTAATGAAGAATAATATTTTGATGGGGGGATTCGACCGGAAGCATCGCGGCAAGACAGTTGGGAATTAGTGGGCTCTGATGAGCCCCGCAAAATCCTGGGCTGACGAACTGCGCTAGAGCGGTCTTTGGACTAGATCTGTCCTGCAGGGACAGAGAAGAAAGAGAGGCACCTCAGAAGACCAAGAGGAACAGGCAAGTTCCTTGGAGGTTGGAGGCTTTTCTCTTTGATTTTGCAGCAGGGGGGAGGGGGGGCATTACAATTGCCAGTAAATTGGGGCAACCAGATTAAGCAATGGGCAGGAGTGGAGAATTGAACAGAATATTGAAGCCAGGTTATATTGATTTAACTCATAGGCAGAAAGAAAGGGAAAAAAGACTTTTAAAATAACTGTAAAGTCCTGGAGGTATAATAGCAGCTAATAGGCATAAAGGACAGAAGAAGAAGATTAAGGCGGAAGTTATAAAGTGATAAAACCTGACTAGAAATTTGTTTTGGGTTTAAGTAATTGGAGAACTTTAAAAAAAAATCAGAAAAATTAAGAACCCAAAAAGATTCTTTTTAATTCGGAAACTTTAAAGAGAGGAAGATTAAAAGAATAAAGAAAAAATTGTAATAGAAGGACTGGTTAATGACTTTAAATGGAAACTAAATTGGAATGCAGCTCTCAATGAAATTGAGTTTGACACCCCTGATTAAGAGCATCCCTTATTGAGATGGTGGCCTAAACGTCTAAAATATTTATGCCTGATTTTCAAACCTGTCAGTGTAGTAAACACAACAACAGAAACTTGTGATTCAGACTGGGACTTATATGATGTGAATTTGTTGGAAGAAATATCCATCTGGTTTAGTTCCAAACTGGGAAAAAGACACTGGAAACATAGATACTGATTGGAAAGATGGTTTCATGATAAAGCAGAACCACATGGGTTTGAGGTCCTGAGCAGCTGATCAGATGGAGTTAGAGAGGGGTATTTATACCTTCTCTTGGGCTTTGCACTTGAACTTCCAGTTTCTGTGCAAGAACATGTATTCTATTGGCTGTTGTAGGGCTAGCTCTGCAGGTTGTCTGAGCTCTCAGGTTTGGTTGAAGTTTGGTTGATGCAATGTCCTTAGGAGATTGTGCAATGTAGTGAATTCTGCTGCTAGTGGGCTAATCCTATTATGTCCTGGAGGGTCATGCCTTAATCCCATCATCCTGGAGCTGAATGTCTTTTGTTTTGTAGATAGGATGGCCCAGTCTTTCTTAATGGGCAAAAAATATCTGCTGGGGGCTGTTAAGAAAGGTGGTGGCTGCCTCTTTCTGTCTCCAAGAGCATGTTTCTCCATTCCTCCTTTAGGGAAATATAATATTCTGCCTTTTTAATATTTTTCAAAATATTTCATTCTTCTAGGAAAAGGGGTCTTCCCTCAATCCCTCCTTTTTACCAAAATATGTTTGGGTGACACACACATTTTGCTGCAAAAGATTAAAGCCAATTATTTGCACATGTTTGATATCACTTTCTTTGATCTTTCAGTCAGGTTTGAAGCAAGGACAAGCCCCAAAATCTTCACAGCTATGGTTTGGCCTTAAATAACTACAGGCTACTGATTTCCAAGTGTTGGTTCCTGAACCTGCGTTAGCTCTTAGTTTAGTGCATCCAGGGTTTGTGAGGCCAAATTGAGATTAGCCAGTGTGCAATCCAGGCTATTAATATTTTTCCCCAATTACACACAATGAGCCTGGGACTCCTACTAATAAGACCACCAATATAACATATCCTGCTTTACTGGGCAATTGTGCAGTATCATTTCTGAGTTACAATCAGGACTTGGGGTTTGAAGATCTCTTTTCTGCTTACTGAGGGAATTGCCTGAGCGGGCATGCCCCCTCTCCCATGGAATTGGCAGGGAGGTATGACTGCTTGGGCCTTAGAGCTACAGAGGAAAAACCAACCTAGGAGAAGCTTTGTGTGGAGGTAGGTGACGGGGATAGCCTCAGTCTGATTTTGGATGCTATGTCTTTATGTATATGCAAGACAGGCAGTACAAACATGCTGGACAAATTTCCCTCCCACAAGACAGAAGTCCAAGGTGCTGTGCCAACCACTCCCAAATGCCATCCCTCCATGAATCCATTTAACTGATTACAACATAAATGAGGCAAGAAAGAAAACCTTACAATTAATTTCTGCTCTCCTCCCAGTCTTTCCAACTGTCTTCTGGGGATTGAAAAGTCTTTAGTCTTCACTAAAGACTTGTCCATCTCAGGGTCCTCTCTTTCATGACTTTCTAGTGGATGGCTGGATCCAAACTTGATTTCTGGCTCAAATGAATGGGAAGGTCTCCTCTGGAGGCAGCATCTGGGTCAGTATTCTCTGCTTCCAAAGGTTGCAGAGTTGTCTGTGCAGGGCTGAAAAATATGAGAACAGGGTCCCCTTACCTCCTTGTAGGTGATCCTCCCAGGAAAGGCATTGTTGGAGGATAGGAGATGGAGAGGTGGAGTGATAACTTGCAGGCAGAGTTTGAAAAAAAATTAAGGTTAACATTGTAGATGTTAAATAGACAGATAAAACCACTTAAACACATTGTCAGATCCCCAAAAAATGTGATACTGCCATTCAAGTGGAGAAGGGGGAGCAAGGCCTGTGTCATCAGATATTTTACAACCTATATCCTGGCACCAAGGGGCCTGAGAAGGGAACTTTACCTGCAGGAATTTATATGACAGCCATGTGGGTTGTCTCACTTTAAAGGGTAGTGGTGGGAATGCATGGTTGTTCTGGGTCTCAAAAGAAATAGTAAAGAAAATACCTTCACACTTGTGGATTGGCCAAAATCTGCATTCTGACTAAAAGGGAGGGGTCTCTACCACTTTAATCCTATTGTTTTGCCTAAGGGTATTCAGATTGTGCTTTAGCTGGATGGCTTTCACTTCGGCTTAATAAAAGAATCCTTTTGAACAACTACGTTTCAAGAGTTCGTACTTTCTTAGGTTGGAAGGAGAGGCGATCCTTACAGAAAGCACAATCTGCAGAACGGTCAACCCAGAGAAGCAATCTTCGCTCCACTGAGGGGACCTTGCAAACCCTGTCTGAACGAAGCAGAGAGCTGGGAGAAACCGATTGCTGGGGAGAGACAGTAACTGCCACCCAGTCAGATGCCTGCCTCGTGCACCCCATCGGAGAGGATGAGGTAACCCTGGGGAATCTGGAAAAGTCCCGCTGGTCGATTGGCATCGGGAAGAAAAATGGCTGGGATGAGAGAACCAGAGGAGTCATCCTCAACCATGGCAACTGAAAACCGGGGTGGAAACTGGAACTAGAAACCCTTACTGACCAGGGGGGGCTGACCGAAGCACCCCTGAGGGAGGACTATCTGAAGAGGCATATAACCCAATTAGTGATGGAAACTTTGGAAAATCTCAACATCTGAAGGGAGCCAGGACAACAACCAAAAGGCACTGAAAGGGCAGCAGTCACGGATGTTGCCACAGGAGGCTCCTCCCTCTGGAGCCTGCCTATCAAGCAGAGGGCGCAGCAGCAGTGGGAGAAGACCCAGCAAATCCTCCCCCCCCCCCCACGCAGCATGCACACTGGCGTCCATTCCCAACCAACTCTGGGCTCCTCAACTGGAAAGAGAAACTCCCCCCCTTAGGGTGAAGTTTGATGGGAATCCGCAACAATTAGGATTCTTTGTGGCACATGTGCTAACCTACATGCAAGAGTATGGGCGTGATTTCCAAACCCAAGGCTCCCGAGTGCGAGTTGTGACCCTAGCCCTAGAGCGGGCCGCGGCCAGATGGATGGTGACCTTGCATAACACCAATGCACCAGAACTACGGGATTTTGATCATTTCATGATGGCCTTGCGACGTCGATTTGAGGACCCACTGGCAGACCTCAAAGCACGCGACCGTATTAAGGTGGTGAAGCAGGGGCGACGGCCAGTAGCACAGTATACTGAAGAATTCCAGGACCTCGCGTGCCGTGTGCACTGGCCAGAAGATATTTTGGTGAGCTGTTTCAAGGACGGGCTAAGTGATGATCTATACAATGTTTGCTTGGCCCGAGGGGCACCGAATGACCTACATGAATGGTATGTCACCGCTGAAGAAGCTGAGTTCGATATGGCCAGAAACCAGTATCGAGCGGGGCGAGCATGGAAGAAATCCTCATCCCATTGGAAGCAAGAGCCCCTCAAACCACAAACCGCATTCTCTCCGAGATCTTCAGCTTGTTTCAAGTGCGGAAAAGAAGGGCACCAAGCTGCAGAGTGTTGTTCACAAACACCCACCTGGAACCACCCACCAGGGGAGGGTCCTGCGAAACTGGGTTGGCGTGGGAAGGAGACTGCTCTGTGGAGCAGGCAGACCATAGAAGTTCCATCCCCTCCCTCTTTGGGGAGGAAATCCTGGCATCTGAACAGGAGGAATCACATTCATTTGGAAGTGATCCAGATGATGAACCACTGGTAAGCAAACCTATTAAACCACTTACCCTCCCCTTAAGACTATTCATCCCAATACAAGACAGGGAGATAAGCATCTCCGCTTTAGTGGATTCAGGGTGCACTCATTGTTTGATCAGCCCAACCTTAGTAGGGAAGTTAGGGATTAATGTAAGAAAGCTGAAAAACCCCATTGCTTTCTGTCAACTGGATGGGTCAATAGCAGGAGGGGAGCCAGCTTCTCTGGTCACCGAGCCTCTACATATAGGCATCGGAAGCCATGAGGAAAAGCTTACATTTATTACTATAAATGTATAGAGTGGCATGGAGTGGCCGTTGGTTCTGGGCCTTGCATGGCTAAAAAAATGGAACCCACAAATCAACTGGGAACAAGGCATCATAAAATTTCAGAAGAAGGTGATTCTTGCTGAGTACCCAAATAAAAGAATTGAGGGGGCAGAGAATTGAGAAACAGCCATGCTGATCACGCCACACCAATTGAGAGCATACCCATAGAATACAAGATTTAGCTGAGGTTTTTAGCGAAAAAGCCTCAGATGAGCTCCTTCCCACCGCGCCACTGACTGTGCAATAGAAATCTTACCCAGCGCAAAACTTCCTAAACCCAAGATGTACAGCATGTCACCGAGGGAGCTGGAAGAACTGAGAACATTCATTGAGAAAAATTTAGCAAGGGGTTTCATCGAGCCAGCTCGACCAAAAATTGCAGCTCCTGTACTCTTTAGAGAAAAAAAAGACAGTTCAAAACGCCTGTGTGTTGATTTTCGGACTTTAAATGCGATCAGTTTGCAGAACATGTATCCTCTCCCCCTTATGAAAGATATGTTAGCACACATCGCTAAAGAGGAAATTTTTTCAAAGCTGGACTTAAGGGAGGCTTACTACCATGTCAGAATTAAGGAAGGGGATGAGTGGAAAACAGCATTTAACACCCCCCTCGGCAGCTACCAATTCAAGGTACTCCCCTTTGGGTTTCAAGGAGCTCCTGCAGTGTTTATGCAGTTAATAAATGAAGTGCTGCATCAGCATTTATATAAGGGGGTTCTGGTCTATTTGGGCGACATTTTAATCTATACTGAGACCAAAGCAGAACATGTGAAACTAGTCAGGGCAGTTTTAAACAAACTCTGCGCTGCCAAACTTTATGCCAAACTTTCCAAATGTGAATTCCACCAAGAGAAGATTGACTATTTGGGATACCGCATCTCACATCAAGGGGTTGAGATGGATCCTCTAAAAGTGAAGGCTGTACTTGATTGGGACCCCCCACGCACACATAAACAGTTACAGAGCTTCCTGGGGTTTGCCAACTTTTACCGCCAGTTTATCCCTGTGTTCACTCAGATTGCCCTCCCCATCACCAAGCTCTTAAAAATGAAGGGGGAGGACAACCCTAAACCAAAGCAATAATTGAACTGGACTATGGAATGCCAGGTGGCATTTGAAAAACTTAAACGGTTGTTCTCGGCAGAACCAATTCTGAAACACCCAGACACGGAGAAACCATTTGTCATACAAGCAGATGCCAGCGATGTGGCAATAGGAGCAGTCCTGCTTCAGAAGAATGAGTAAGACAAACTACAACCCTGCGTTTACACATCTAAAAAGTTGAATGAGACTGAGCAAAAGTGGGCTATTTGGGAGAAAGAGGCTTATGCAGTTTGTTGGGCATTGTTGACCTGGCGGCATTTCCTAGAAGGCAGTAAGACCCCTTTTGAAGTCTGGACGGATCATAAAAATCTAGAAGCCTTAAGGACCCCAAGGAAACTCTCCCCAATACAAGTACGATGGGCTCAGTACTTTAACAGTTTGATTTTACTCTAAAATACCTCCCGGGAGGAAAAAACTTTCTGGCGGATGCGCTATCTAGGAAACTGCAATACAATAGTGCAAAGCCAGACGTATAGTACAAAACAATCAACTAGCCGCTAAAGTAGTCACCAGATCCCAGGCTAAACAAAAAACATTGATGGACAATGACACCACCCAAACTTTTAAACAAGCATTGAACACTGATGAGTGGTTTTTGAACAACAAATCCAGCTGTCTGATGAAAGACGACTTGGCTTGGGTGGGTGGGAAGTTGTATGTCCCTGCAAGCCTAAGACTATGCTTAATGGAACGGTGCCATAATTCCAAATTAGCTGGACATTTTGGGTTTGTGAAAACTTTACACTTGATTAAAAGACAATTTTGGTGGCCATCGCTAAAAAAGGACATAGAAAGCTGTGTAGCTAGCTGCCCCATTTGTGCAGCAGCAAAAAGACGTCAGGGGAAAACCACAGGTCTATTGCAGAAGGTAGCTGAACCTTCAGCGCCTTGGAGAGAGATCGCTATGGATTTCATTGTGGAATTGCCAAACAGTGAGGGAAATACTGTTATTTGGGTTGTGACAGACCTATTTTCAAAACAGGCACATTTTATACCCTGCCAAAAGATCCCAACTGTAAAAGTTTAGCCAAATTATTCCTAATACACTTTAATCGACTTCATGGTGCTCCACAAAGGATTATCTCCAACAGACAGGCGCAGACCTCCAACTTTTGGAGGGCGTTTTTGGGCTTACTTGGTACTGGCCAGGGGTTGAGCACATTCTTTCATCCTTGTACTAATGGTAATTCTGAAATTTTGAACTCGGTGCTAGAACAATATTTAAGATGTTTCATTAATTTTCAACAGGATAACTGGACTGAACTTTTGCCTTTTGTTGAAGTTGTGTTTAATAATGTTGTACATTCAAGCACTGGTTTTACCCCTTTTAGAGTAGCAACTGGCCAGGATTTCAGTCCCATGCCTGAACTACCCACAGAAGAACCCACCATCCCCTCACTTAAGGAGTGGATAGAAAATTTGCAAAACATGTGGCCAGTGGTTAGATTAGCCTTACAGGAAGCTAGAGAAGCTTTTAAGATTCAAGCTGACAAGAGAAGGATGGAACCCAAACCTTTTCATATTGGTGACAGAGTATACTTATCTACAAAATTCTTGAAATCATTACAACGTTCAAATAAACTAGGGCCAAAGTTCATTGGACCTTTCCCCATCACTAGAATCATCAATCCAGTAGCAGTTGAACTACTCCTTCCAAAGACACTCAGGCAGATCCACCCAGTATTCCATATCAGTTTACTCAAACAAGAAGTAACCTCACCCCTCAGACCACCTGCATCTACACCACCTGTTCCCATCATGATTGAAGGTGAACAACACTTTGAAAATAAGGAAATCCTTGACTCTAGGATACACAGAGGGAAAGTCCAATACTTAGTTGCTTGGAAACATTTACCATCAGCACACAACGAATGGGTCGCTAAACACCATCTTAGGGCTCCAATCTTGCTGAGAAAATTTCACTCCCAACACCCGAACAAACCTTGTTGATATGCTATCAAGAAATCTTGAAATCTTATGTATATTTGTTTTGTTTTTTACAGGTGGACCCTTATGTTTTTTAAGGAGGGTACCATGTCAGATCCCCAAAAAATGTGATATTGCCATTCAAGTGGAGAAGGGGGAGCAAGGCCTGTGTCATCAGATATTTTACAACCTATATCCTGGCGCCAAGGGGCCTGAGAAGGGAACTTTACCTGCAGGAATTTATATGATAGCCATGTGGGTTGTCTCACTTTAAAGGGTAGTGGTGGGAATGCATGTTTGTTCCGGGTCTCAAAAGAAATAGTAAAGAAAATACCTTCACACTTGTGGATTGGCCAAAATCTGCATTCTGACTAAAAGCGAGGGGTCTCTACCACTTTAATCCTATTGTTTTGCCTAAGGGTATTCAGATTGTGCTTTAGCTGGATGGCTTTCACTTCGGCTTAATAAAAGAATCCTTCTGAACAACTACGTTTCAAGAGTTCGTACTTTCTTAGGTTGGAAGGAGAGGCACATACACACATACAGTAAATGCAAGAATGATTTTTCCCTCTAAATCAACTTAAAACATTCTGTCATAATTCCCTTGGGCTGTTCTTAGAGGTACAGAGAAGGAAGGAAAAAAGGTGAACATGTTTCTCTTCATCCTGCTTTTGTTGGCCAGACAAACTCAGGGTAAAAGCTGTTTTTTTATTTTCATTGCTTCAACTCTTTTTCCCCATAACAATTTAAAATTCTTGTCTCTAGGGATCAGGTACATTTAACAGTTACATTTACCTTGAGGGTAAGACTTTGACACACACACACAAAAACAAGGAGAAAGGAAGAGAAAAACTGAACATCTCAGGTTTATACCCTGGTCATTCCCACCATAAATCTCAGTTAAATTAGGGAAGGCACAAATCTTAAACGTATCACATGGTTGCATGAAAGGCAGAGAAGGAGAGAGAGAGAGAAAATCCCAACATTCCTATTTATATATATATTTCCCTTTTCTTTTTAAGTACCTTTATTTAGCCATATTGGTTTTCCAGCTTCATCCCTGAGCAAAGCGCACTGTCTACACAATTTGCTCACATCTTCTTTTTACCAGCCAGGACAGGCACCTGCCGTTTATCTCAAACCTCAAGCAAATCTCCTGGGGGGTGTGTGTGTGTGCCCTGTCACAACCCTTGACCTACAGCTTTCCATGTTCCCCTTCAGATGTGGGGTTCACTTTGGCGTAGCCAGGTGGGAAAAAAATATGCCATCTATAAGTTTTCAGACAAAAAGAAAAAGCATCTGGAACGACTCTAGTTTCCTCACAGAGTATGGGCACCTCTTTTCCAGGAAACCTCTGCCTATGGGTTTTCAGATCAAAAAGGGTTTCAGGAGAATCTGCTGCTCCCTACACAGTGAGTATAGGCACTTCCTAAAATTATGCCTATCGGTTTTCAGACACTCGGGGTCTGGGAGGACCTACAGCTTCTCCCAAGCAATAAGTATGGGCACCTCCTAACACAGGGCTTTGCTTAGTGACTTCCCAGCTGATTAACCAAGTTCAAATCTCTTTCACTTTTCCATTCCATTTTCACCCTCTCTCCCTTCTTTCTAACAGAAGGTCCTGGGCTCTGATAAATCCCCCATGCTCTCTAGATCTAGAACTGCAGATCTTTCTGCAGTTAGGAAAGGCACAGAGGGACCAAGATCCAGCTGCAATTAGGAGAAGGTTTCTCTCACTCACACACACAGGCATACATCCCCTCACTTTTCTGGGCTTTAAAGTTAAAATTTAGAGGTACTCACCTTCTTTCCAAACAGCCTTTTAGCTCAACACTCAAAATTTCCTTTACTACCTTAGTTCCAAATGGCCAAGGTCTGGAAAACTTCCATCCATAAACTCAATGGGTCTGCTGCCGGCAAGGGAAGCTTACCCGGGCCAGGTCCATTGGTCAGGTCAGCTTGGAGACCCATCTTGGGGTGCCAAATTGTTAGAAGCAATATCCATCCAGCTTAGTTCCAAGATGGGAGAAAGACACTGGAAACATGGATACTGATTGGAAAGATAGTTTAATGATAAAACAGAACCACATGGGTTTGAGTCCTGAGCAGCTGATCACATGGAGTTGAGAATGAGAGGTATTTATACCTTCTCTTGAGCTTTGCACTTGAACTTCTTGTTCCTGTGCAAGAACATGTATTCTATTGGCTGTTGTAGGGGTCATAGCTAACTCTGTAGGTTGTCTGAGATCTCAGGTTTGGTTGAAGTTTGGACTCTGATGCAATGTCCTTAGGAGATTGGGTTAATCTAGTGGGTTAATCCCATCATCCTGAAGCTGAATGTCTTTTATTTTGTAGATAGGATGGCCAAGTCTTTCTTAATGGGAAAAAAATACCTGCTGGGGGCTATTAAGAAAGCTCAGGGCTTTCTCTTTCTGTCTCCAAGAGCATGTTTCTCCATTCCACCTTTAGGGAAATATAATATTCTGCCTTTTTAATATTTCTCAGAATATTTCATTCTTCTAGGAGAAGGGGTCTTCCCTCAAACTGAAAGAGATGTGAAAGGATAAATAGTACAGCAAAGGTTAATAATGTATGGTCATTCAAATTTTATTGACTACAACTTCTACCAACATTGGCTATGATGACTAGACTTGCTTGTGGTTTGAGTTTTAGAACATCTGGAATGTCAAAAAATACCTATTCCTATAACAGCTCTTACCACTCATGGTCTAATACTGAAATTGCAGGCCGTAGCTAAAAACTCAATGCCGCCATTCCTGATCTAAACCTTTGTCAATTATTACTGCTTTATTCAAAATTCATTAATCAAGTTGCCATACTTGATTAATATAATTAAGGGGCATGCATCAAAACCTTTCGTATGATTTTGTACAATGATGAAGGAAATAATCTGCATTATCCCACCTGCATACAAGCTATGTATGAAATAATATAAAGCATCAGCACTACTTTATAGAAACAGGCCTCAAGCACAGTAAATTTAATTAGCACAGGTGTTAATTACCTCAAGTGTTAAGAGATTTGAAGAAATAGAGAAAACAGGTGAGTATAATTCTGGCAAGTTAATAGGGGCAAGTGTAATACTTTCAACAAAGAAAAGCCAGGCAGAATATTCTTCACAATAAAGGTAGAATTTAATAGGAGAGAATATATTTAGCTCAAGGTTGAACTGTGGAGTCCTTGGTATTCTCTGAGCTTGATTGTTTGCTTGCAGACATTTCATTAACCAACTAACACCATTAATGGTAGTGAGTATGGGATTTGCTTTCTGTTTTTATAGTAGCTTGGCTTGCTAGTGTATGTGGGTGTGTGATTTTTCTCCTTGGTAATTTCTTAATTAAGCTGTTTTCTGTTGGATTGTTTATTTGGAGTTAATCCCTGTTTATGTAAATATCGCTCCTTATCGTTAGGTGGTTGTGAACAGAGGTGGGTTTCAGCAGGTTCTGACCAGTTCTGGAGAACCGGTAGTGGAAATTTTGAGTAGTTTGGAGAACCAGTAGTAAAAATTCTGACTGGCCCCGCCCCCATCTATTCTCTGCCTCCCAAGTCCCAGCTGATTGGGAGGATATGGGGATTTTGCAGTAACCTTCCCCTGCTACGCCCATCAAGCCATGCCCATAGAACCAGTAGTAAAAAATTTTGAAACCCACCACTGGTTGTGAAGTGTACAAATGGGGATCATGTGATTATGGGATTCTGTGATAATTGTAACAGCTGCCAGTTGTGAAACATCCAAATCTCAATCCTGTGATCACAGGGATATTGCAACAGTTGTAAATCTGAGGACCCATAATAATGTTATCTTTTTAGTACCATCATCATTTCAAATGGTCACAAAATAGGACCACCCACCGGCCGCCCCGAGGCCCCAGACCCAGCTGCCCATTTAAGAAGGGTCCCAAATCCAACCTCCCACCCCGGAGGAACCCAGATGGACCTGCAGCCCTTCACCCCCCACTGCAGAGGCGCTCACCATTCACTGATTGCTTCATGGAAGCCCAGGCTGAGGCCTCCGCACCTTTCCAGTCCTGCTGGTATAATCCAGAGCTGCAATCCTGCTCCTCTGATGGAGAAGAGGAGATCCAGCCCATAGACCTCATCTGATGGGCCCCCAGTCTCCAGAAAGATCTCCAAGCCTTCTTCCCACTCCTCCAAGGTTTCTCTGCCATACAGCTGATTTTCGGGCCTATGCTGAGGCTTCAGTCAGACCTGACTTCAGGACCCAGAGGGGGAGATCAGAGCTCCAACAAGGAAAGCCTTTAGAGCATGCTCCATTTCCTGCACGTGCCCAGATGCTTGAAACTACAGAAAGACTACAAGACAGAGCCAGACCTAAGCAATTGATCCCAGGTTTAGGGATCCCAATGCCATTCACAACAGGCTCTTTTCAGCCATTTGAGCAACTCCCAATGCAGTTTCATGGCAATAATTTTGTAACTTTGCCAAATAATTTTGAAAAATTACATTTAAGTGGTCAGAATTTTAAAAAAATGGTGTAAAGAGATCCAGATAATTCTCTTAAGAGAAACTACTCTGGACATGATCAAAAGACCACCCCCTTTACCTTGGAGCCCCGAAATCGAGTTTCTGCATAAAAGAGCTTACACAACCCTGTTAAGTTCTATAGACACAGCTCTTTATGCCAGTCTTTCAGACGGCCTTACACCTCAGGAATTTTGGACTGCCCTATATAATTTGTTCCATAGTGACAATATAGCTGCAACCAGCAGATTGTCAAGAATTTTCCCCAATTATAAACTCAAACCTGGTGTAAAAATGGGGGAACATTTGGCAACGCTTAAAGCCATGAGGGATGAGCTTATACAGAGGGGGGAGCCTGTTTCTGAATCCACTTTAATTAGCGTGAGGTTGAACTCCCTAGACAAATCCTGGAGTCCCTTTATTATTTCTCTAGAAGGAGTTTCTAGGGAACAAAGAAATATAGAATACTTCTCTGGTCGCTTTATTGAGGAAGATTTAAGGTGCAGAGATGAGGTACAACAAGAAATGAAGGAGGCATATCACAGGTTTAGGCCTCAGAGGTGGCGTCAGGACAGCAGATTAATACCCTTCCCACCTGCTTTGACTGTGGCATACAAGGTCACTTTAAAAGGGAGTGCCCTTGCTCTAGGGCCAACATGGCTGGACCTAAGCACAATAAAAATAAAAGAGGCGGTGGAAGATGGGGAGGTGGTCATAAAGGATACCAATTCTGTAGTTTCACTAATGACAATCACACATCCCAGGTAAAGGATGCTGAGGGGCTGTGGCTTCTTGATTCAGGTGCATCGACACATATAGCTAACATGAAGCAACGATTTAAGGATTTACACCCACTCAAGTCTTCAGTAAAAGTTGCCACTGGGGACAAGGCAGAGGTAACTGGGGAAGGCGTGATCAATGTGCCTGGTATAGGAGATGTCACAGGGGCACTGTATGTTCTCTCAATCAAGAACAACCTTTTAAGTATTTTAAAATTGACTGAGTAGAAAAATGTAAAATTGTTATTTGAGAAGGGTGGAGGTTATGTTTTCAAAAGTGGGAATATTGTTGGCAATATTGTAAAAATCAACAATTTGTCTTATTTTTCCCCAAAAGCAAAGGTCAAAAGGCACAAGAAACTTAACAAAGGGGTTCAGGGAACTAATGCCCACATAGAACAGAAAGCTCCTGTGCCAGCCCCCAGGTTGTCCAAACTCAAGGAAGCTGGACCTAAAACCAATGAAGCTTTTACATCAGCTCCTAGGACATCCAAAGCCATTAAGGCTGAGCCCATTAAAGTCACAACTCCTCAACCAACCCAAGGAAGTCTAAGGTGACCATTAATCCAGTACCTACTATCATTACTGAACAGACCAAGGCTTCTAATGATAAGATGCATAAGGTTGACGAAGTATGCATGGGTAAACCTTTACATTTGGATTGTGCACATATATTACACCGCAGGCTCGGCCATGCCAGCTTCCTGGTTATTAGAAAAATGCAAGATTTTTCTGATGGGCTTAAGATAAAGAATTGTAATACCTATTTGCTGCCATCCGTAAGGCAGCAAAATCTAAAACTGCTTCTATACCTAAGGTCTCTTCCCGTCATGCAAGGTACCCTTATCAGCTGCTACATATGGATTTAGTTGGTCCTTTCAGCCCCACCCTTGGCAGGGGGTGTTATTTTTTAACAGTAGTAGATGATTACTCTCATTATGGCCATGTATTTATTTTAAAGGACAAAACTGAAGTCTTTACCAACTTCAAATATCTTTACAACCAGATCCAAACGCAACACAAGATATGCATCGCTCAGGTGCAGAGCGATAGGGGGACTGAGTTTACATCCAAACCTTTTGAAAAGTGGATGGAGAGAGGTATCCTCCATTTTAAATCATCGCCCCGAATTCCATCCAAAAATGGCATTGTAGAAAGAAAAAATGGCGTACTGCAGAATGTCATGAACTGCCTACCTGCAGATGCTGACATGAGCTTTTTTGGGCAGAAGTGGTCAAAATGGCTAATTATCTAGTCAACAGGACATGGAGTAGTGCCATTAACCAAACCCCATACTTCCTGGTCCATGGAAGGAAACCTAGCCTCTCACACCTGAGAATTTTTGGTTCCTATGCCTGGGTTCATATTCCCAAGCACCTCAGAAGAAAGGAGGGCAAGGCATCGAGAAGGTTCAGATTTATAGGTTATGCAACCAGCAGCAAGGCCTCTAGGTTTGTAGACAAAAATAACCTTGTCATTGTCTCTAGATCAGCTTCCTTTGAGGTGGGGTCCAACTGGTCAAAAATTCATTCCAATGAACTCGGTTATTCCCCTATTAGAAGCAACACTGAACAACCAGCACCACCTGAAGAGGATGAACCAACAAATTCCAAACAACAGACCAGCAAAGATCTAGATGGTGATGAATCCCTACCTGACTCTAACGATTCAGACAAGCAATCCCTTGGTGACTTCACACCTCCTGCCTCACCTAAACAACCATATCTTCGCAGCACCTGGGACAGAGGCCCACCCCATTTTGTTTGGAAAGATACATCCGACAGCTCCAATTCTGACACTGATGCTCCGGATGACAATGATGATGGTGAGTGGCAATTTCCCAGATGGTCAAAACGCTCCAATAAAGTGGTGCCACTCAAAAGGTTGGACATTGGCTGTGTTGCCTCGGTCAACAACATTACCACAGCCCCTAAAACGTACACAGATGTCCTCCAACTTCCTGAGGAAGAACAGCGCAAGTGGAGGGTGGCAATGGAGTGGGAAATGGACAGTCTCAAAAAATTGAAAGTCTTCATCCCCATGGAAGTCCCCAAAAAGAGGAAAGCAATTGGCACCCGTTGGGTCTACAAGGTCAAGCCAATGCCCAACAACAAACTCCTCTATAAGGCCCGGCTGGTAGCACAAGGCTACGCACAGCGCTACTTGCAGGACTTTGATGAAACATACTCCCCCACCGTGAGAGCGGAAAGTTTAAGGGCTGCTTTGGTCACCGCAGCAGCACATGGGGAACACATTTTTCAATTCGATGTGCAAACTGCTTATTTGCACGCACATCTAAAACAAAAAAATTATGTCAGAGGTGCCCCTGGATTCCAGCAGCAAGAAGGCCACACCTAGCTTCTGAAGAAAAGTTTGTACGGCCTCAAACAATCAGGCAGAATGTGGTACAAATGCCTGACTACAACTTTCAAATCACTGGGCTTCCATCCATCTCCAGCTGATAAATGTACCTTCACAAGGGATACCAAAGGGGGGCTGGAGAAAGTCCTAGTGTATGTCGATGACCTTTTGTATATAGGGCCTGACAAGGGGGGATGTAATATATTTGCCAGGACTCTACAAAAAAGGTTCACCCTAAAATCTTTAGGATATGTGGACAAGTACCTAGGCATACAAATCATCACTACACCAAAAGGTTTTGCTCTCTCCCAAAAGGAGAAGATAGAGGAACTTTAGGTGAAATGTAAAATGGAAGATAGCAAGCCAACTGCTATCCCAGGCAGACCGATTATTATGGATTGGCACACAAAGATAGCCCAGAGTTCCAAAATAATACTCTATTTAGGTCAGTGGTAAGCTCATTATTATATATAAGTAACTGGAGCCGTCCAGATATTGCCCTGGCCGTAAACCTGCTATCCAGATAAGTAGAACATCCTACCCAGTTCCACTGGTTGGCCATTAAAAAACTATTAAGATATCTCAAGATCACAGCAGATTACGTGCTTTGCTTGGAACCTGAGAATAGAGACAAGGCCCAATTAAAATGCTTCACAGATGCAGACTGGGCTGGAGATACTAAGACACATAGGAGTACTTCGGGCTTCTTGATACTGTTAAATGGGGGACTCATCCATTCGCATGTCGGGCAACAGAAATTTGTTTCGTGCTCCACCGCTGAGGCCGAATTTGCATGCCTATCAGAGGCAGGGAACAATCTGATATGGTTTGATGCCTTAATTTCTAGCATCTGGACACCACTGACTGCCCATCCAAATTATAGAAGATAACACCGGGGCCATAGCCATTGCCAAAGCCTATGCGGTGGGAAAAAGGTCCAGTCATATTAATATACCCTATCAAAATGTTAGGCAACTAGTAGAGATGGGGTTTGTATCTTTATCACATTGTCAGACCAAATATCAAACAGCTGATATTTTCACAAAACCTCTACTAGCGGATAGGCACAAAGATCTGTGTAAAAAATTATATCTCACAGGGTAAAATCTGTTGTGCATTGCATTTGTATGTTTGCATGCCATTGGCTCGCAAGGAGGGGAACTGTCAAGTATTTGCAAGCCATTGGCACAAGTGTCATACAGACACTAGCGGAGGCAGAAAGTGCCTCCACCCCTGAGTGGAAAGGAGGGGTTTACACTGAGTATAAAACCCCCTTTAACCTTTCCACCATGCTCTCTTTTTATGCTTGTTCTCCATGAGACATGATCTTTGATCAGGGTAGCCACACACGCTGTGTGCCCCCTATCCTATAATGAATATTAAGACAGCCTTTTGTACATAGTTAATATGCTTTGTTATATGAATAAATACATTTAAAACATTTATTCATGCATCTGTCTTTGGACTCTTCTATGCTCCTGGGTGATTCTACGATCCCAAATTCCACAAGTTTTGTCCTTTAAAATAAATACATGGCCATAACAAGAGTAATCATCGACGACTGTTAAAAAGTAATGCCCCTTGCCATGGGAGAGTCTAAAAGGACCAACCAAATCCATGTGTACCAGCTGATAAGGGTACCTTGCATGTTGGGAAGACACCTTAGATATAGCAGCAGTTTTTGATTTTGCTGTTTTACAGATGGTACATTCCAAATAGGTATTACAATTCTTTATCTTAAGCCCATCAGAAAAATCTTGCATTTTCCTAATAACCGAGAAGATGGCATGGCCTAGCCTGCGGTGTAATATATGTGCACAATCCAAATGTAAAGGTTTACCCATGCATACTTTGTCAACCTTACGTATCTTATCATTACGATCCTTGGTCTGTGCAGTAATGACAGTAGGCACTGGATTAATGGTCACCTTAGACTTCCTTAGGGTTGGCTGAGGAGTTGTGTCCTTAATGGGTTCAGCCTTGATGGCTTTGGATGTCCTAGGAGCTGTTTTGGGAGCTTCATGGGGTATTAGGTCCAGCATCCTTGAATTTGGACAACCTGGGGGCTGGTACAGGAGCTTTCTTCTCTATCTGGGCGCTAGCCCTCTTGTTAGTTTTCATGTGCCTTTTGACCTTTGCTTTTGGGGAAAAATAAGACAAATTGTTGATTTTTACAATATCGCCAACAACATCCCCACTTTTGAAAACATAACCTTCACCCGTCTCAAATAACAGTTTTACATTTTTATACTCAGTCAATTTTAAAATACTTAAAAGGTTGTTCTTGATTGAGGGAACATACAGTGCCCCAGTAACATCTTCTATACCAGGCACACTGATCACACCTTCCCCAGTTACCTCTGCCTTGTCCCCAGTGGCAACTTTTACTGAGGACTTGAGTGGGTGTAAAATCTTAAATCGTTGCTTCTTGTTAGCTATATGTGTTGATGCACCTGATTCAAGAAGCCACAGTCCCTCAGCATCCTTTTCCTGGGAGGTGGGATTGTCACTTGTGTCACTACAGAATTGGTATCCTTTATGACCACCTTCCCCTCTTCCACAGCCTCTTTTATATTTATTTTGCTTAGGTCCAGCCATGTTGGCCCTAGAGCGAGGACACTCCCTTTTAAAATGACCTTGCATGCCACAGTCAAAGCAGGTGGGAAAGGTATTAATCCTTTCATTTGTGTCCTGGTGCCTTCTCTGAGGCCTAGGTCTGTGGTATGCCTCCCTCATTTCTTGTTGTTCCTCATCTCTGCACCTTAAATCTTCCTCAATAAAGTGACCAGAGAAGTATTCTATATTCCTTTGTTCCCTAGAAACTCCTTCTAGAGAAATAATAATATGATTGCAGCCATATTGTCACTATGGAACAAATTATATAGGGCAGTCCAAACTTCCTGAGCTGTGAGGCCGTCTGAAAGACTGGCATAAAGAGCTGTGTCTATAGAACTTAACAGGGTTGTGTAAGCTCTTTTATGCAGAAACTCGATTTCAGGGCTCCAAAGTAAAGGAAGTAGTCTTTTGATCATGTCCAGAGTAGTTTCTCTTAAGAGAATTATCTGAATCTCTTTACACCATTTTTTAAAATTCTGACCACTTAAATGTAATTTTTCAAAATTATTTGGCAAAGTTACAAAACTATTGCCATGAAACTGCATTGGGAGTTGCTCAAATGGCTGAAAAGAGCCTGTTGAGAATGGCATTGGGATCCCTAAGCCTGGGATCAATTGCTTAGGTCTGGTTCTGTCTTGTAGTGTTTCTGTAGTTTCAAGCATCTGGGCACGTGCAGGAAATGGAGCATGCTCCAAAACCTTTTCTTGTTTTTTGTTTTTTTTTTTAAATTTGATTTATATGCCACCCTTCTCCGGAGACTCAGGGCGGCTTACAATGCGTTAAGCAGTAGCCTTCATACTTTTGTATATTTATACAAAGTCAGCTTATTGCCCCCACAAACTGGGTCCTCAATTTATCTACCTTAGAAAGGATGGAAGGCTGAGTCAACCTTGAGCCTGGTGAGATTTGAACTTACAATAATTGCAGACAGCTGATGTTTAATTACAATGCTTAATCTGCTGAGCTATCCAGGCTCCTTGTTAGCCTGGCAAGGGGCTTGTAGGTTTGGAGTGGTCCTCTGAGCCGCTGTAGTGCTGAACTGACTGGCTGGAGTTGTAGACCTGGATCATGGAGCTGGGGTAGGCCTGGGTTGTGGTTCTGGCAAAGTGCCCAGGGGAGCTGTTATCTTGGAGGAAGTTGCCTCCAGAAGGGGTCTTGTGGCCATTTTGTTTGGTGGGAAACTGGTTGGGGGGGGGGGAGTCTCTCTGGCAGCAGGAGCCATCTTGGAGAGATCAGGCAGGGGAGTTCTTACCGGAATGGCAGGCATCTCTGGTGCTGCCTCCTCAGGTCTCTTTCTGGCTGCTGCCCTTGTCTTCAGGAGTGAGGCGAGCGCTGCTCGGCACTCCTCTTCTGACATCTCAGCCACTTGCCCCTCCAGGCTTTCATCTTGTCCTTCTGCCCCCTCTTCGTCAGTGCTGAAGACACCTTCTCCAGCATCACTTGGCTCAGCTCCTAGGATCTCTTGCTGCATCTGGGCGGCCTCTGGCTGCCAGGGTGTAGCTGGATGGAAACCTCCTTCAATGTTTTCCATCGTTGATTCAGACTGGGGCTGCTGTGAAGCTCTCCCCCGTTGAAGGCCTCTGGTCACAACAGGAGAGCTTCTCTCACAGGTTATTTTGGAGGGCATCTTGCTTTGTCAACAGCTCCTGGAGTGGAGTTCTGTTACCATTCCCACTGCTATCATTCTGTGGAATTTGGGATTGTAGAAACACTCAGGAGCATAGAAAAGTCCAAGCTTTTGCAGATGACCTAGTTTTTATTCTGGAGGAACCTCAAACAATAGGTCCTAAATTATTAGAACAAATAGAAGAGTATGGAGAGGTTGCAGGTTTAAAAATTAACAAAAAGGAAAAAACAAAAATACTGGTCAAAAATATCACAGAAAAACAGAAAAGAAAACTGACAGAAAAATTAAATATTCAAATTGTGAAGAAAGTAAGATATATAGGAATATATTTAACCTCAGGATGTGTAACAATAAAGGAAGATAATTATTATAAATTAAAAAAACGTATTGAGGAAGATTTGGAGAAATGGAAAAATCTACAGTTATCATTGATGGGAAAGATTGTGATAATAAAGATGAATATATTTCCAAGACTATTGTTTCTATTTCAGATGATACCAATAAAACTGGAAAAGACATATTTTGAAGAAGTAAGGAAATTTATATGGCAAGGGGAAAAAAGTGAGAATAAACCTGAAACTTCTACAAGATGCAAGACTATGCAGAGGATTTGCACTACCGAATTGGGAACTATATTATCAGGCAGCAACATTGACATGGATGAGAGAATGGATTGGACTAAGAAATACAAGACTATTAACTTTGGAAGGACATGATTTACAACTGGGATGGCATGCTTTTTTATGGTATGGCAGAAGCACAATGCACACTTATTTTCAAAGACATTATGTAAGAAATGTATTATTTATTATCAGTGTGGGGGAAGGTTAGAGATAAATATTATTTGAAAATACCAGAGTGGTTATCGACAATGGAAGCTTTAATACATCAGAAATATTCTTAGATAAAAGGATATTCTAACAGATAAGGGGGAATTGAAAGGGAAACAAGAAATAGAAGAACAAGGGATTGAGTTAGATTGGCATGCTCATATGCAAATTCGAACAAGCTATGAAAAAGATGCTAAATTATATGGTTTTTATTTAGAAATGATGGAACTGGATAAGATATTCACAGGAACAGAGGAACACATAATTTAAAAAAAATTATAACCATTTACTTAATGTTGAATTAGAAGGAGAACAGGTAAAAAAAATGATAGTTTGGGCAAAGAATTTTGGATATTCAATTGAGTTAGACAAATGGCAACAGTTATGGGGAAGAAATTATATATTAACAATGTCCACAGCAAATACGGAGAAACAATATAAAATGTTTTATAGATGGCATATGTCACCTGAAAAATTGACAAGAATGTTTAAAGATAAATCTGCAAAATGTTGGAAATGTCATCAGTTACCAGGATTGTATTATCATATGTGGTGGACATGTCCAGAAGTTAGAGATTACTGGATGAAAATTAAAACTTGGTTAGAAGAAATGATACAACAAAATATAGATTTAAAACCTGAGCTGTTCCTATTGAGTATCTTACCAGAGAAATTTAATAAGGAAAATATATATTTGATTGTACATATGATAATTGCAGCGAGGATAGTATTTGTGCAAAGATGGAAAGCAGAGAAAATCCCTATGGAGGAAGAAATAATTAAGAAAATATTGGATTGTGCAGATATGAACGGGTTGGCTTTGATAAAGAAAGAGAGGAATCGGAATATTTTCAGATATGGGGACAATTTTATTATTGGTTGGAGAAGAAATATACATAGAGTAATATTGTAAAGAGGGGAGAAATGTCATAACAAATTAAATGATAAATATTAAGATATGAGTAAGAATTGAAGAGTAGGGAGAAGATACAAAAGGTGTATGCAGACGATACACTGATGGATTGATTATGTATTGTATGTTTGTTTATAAAAATAAAAAAACTTTTTTGAAAAAAAGAAGCCAAATTTTCAAAGAACTAATAACAATTTTAAAAAGTGACTTGATGCTTTACATAGAGTGTTGAGAATTGTTATTCTCATACAATTATGTGATATTGATCAATGTGTACTATTTTATTAGGTTTATGACAATAGTACTTTTATTACTTTAAGGTAAGCACATACAGATCCATTTGCTACTCATTCTCTTTTCCTATTTAATTTTCAAAATTATAAATGTTCGATTTGCTGAACAAGGCATAAAAAGGAGGCATGACAGGATAACAGTTTACAAAATGTTTATTTACTAACAACGATAGGCTAACAGTGACTCGCTCAGTTTGCTAACAACCCTGGAGAGCGAGCAGCATTTCTGAGGCACTGACAGCTCTTTTATACTGAGTGGCTGGGCCAATCAGGAGGTACCCATTTCCTGCCTTCTCCTTGCCAGCAATGAACCAATCAGCTGCTATTTCCCTGTCATGTGCTCGCTGTTCAGATGTAACACCTCTTTCTCCCCAGATAGCGCATGTACAGTCAACAAGGTAAGCTGGGTGTCTCTGGCTCCTCCCCGATCTGCACAGTCCAATAGTTTTAGTCAGGGTAGGTGGACTTATATTTGGAGCTTCGGGGACTCCCAGAGACTGCTTGGCAACTTCGACAAGGAAGTCATTTAGCAGTGCTGGCACAGACTTACCTTACAAAAGGTAAGTCTGCAACCCACTCATTTCCAAACTGAGAGTCAAGAAGTTGTTTGTCTTTGGCTATTTCATCTCCTGCAGTTTCTGGAGTGATTGGCCTGGGTAGGGCCTCACTTATAATAGTTTCTAGTGGAGGCAAACGACGGCGCCGTAGTTGGTCCATGTGCCTCCAAGTATTTCCAAGTACTTCCAACAGGACCCTGTATGAGCGGGGCCCCATCACATCAATTACTTGGCCTGTCAACCAACAAGGGTCTTCCCCCTAAATTTGGTCATACACCCATTCTCCTTCCTGGAAGGAATGGGCCCCACAGATCAAATCCGGTGGCTTCTCAGGAAAAGTGTGTAAACGGTCCAGGTCCATTCTCAGCTGGCAGTCCATTAACAACTCGCCTGGGCTACAGTTTGTTGTTGGACATAGTGTTGCATGCTGGGTTAATAAGTTGGTGGCTAATTTGGTTTGCCAGTCCCCGGGCCCTAGTTTGGTGAGGGCTTCTTTAGCCGATTGTAATGTTAGTTTGGCTAGGCCATTGCTTGCCAGGTGGAAGGGGGCCACCATGACATGCCTAATGCCATGCCTTGCCAAGAACTTTTGGAAGGCGGCCGATGTTAGTTGAGGGCCATTATCCATCACTATGATGTCAGGTAGGCCATGGGTTGCGAATAACTTCTGCATGGCTCGGACTATGGCTTCAGCCATGGTTGAGATCATTGATACCACCTCCACCCACTTAGAATAAGCATCCACAGTGATTATGAAAGTGTGACCTTGGCATGGCCCCGTGAAGTCCACATGTATCTTACACCAGGGAACCCTCAAAACCTCCCATTCTCTAACTGGTGTTATAAGAGGGACTGAACTGGTTAGCTGGTACCATTGGCACTCTGCGACCCAAGCCAAGATGCCTTCATCTAATTTGGGCCACCATAGGTAACTACGGCCTAAAGCCTTCATCGGAAAATGCCTGGATGGCCCTGATGTAAGGTTTTCAGGACTTGCCATTTTAGCTGTAAGGAAATTATGACCCTGGTGCCCCACAACAGACAGCCCCTTAAGGTTGATATCTCTTGTTGCCTGATCTTACAGGGTTGGAACTCAGCAGCCACTTGGCCCAGGTACCATCCCCTCCTTACCCAGTCCAGAACCTGGCATAGGACCTTATCCTTAGCGATGTACCTGGCAATGTCCAAGGCTGACACCGGACTTTGCTGGTCGTCGATCTGAAGGTTTGTCAGAACTGGAGCACGGTCTTCCACAGGGGCAGGGAGGAGACTTCTGCTAAGCACATCAGCATTTCTCAAGGCTTTACCTGGGTGATGAGTTAGTTTATAGTTATAAACTGCCATGAATACAGCCCATCTAGTCATCCTCAGTGATAGGATCTGCAGGGTTTGGCAATTGCCAGCAAGCTTGCCAAAAGTGGCTTGTGATCTGTAAAGAGGTAAAAAAAACCCGGCTATATAAGTAGTCATGGAATCATTTAACGTCAGCCACTATTGCCAGCACTTGCTTATCAATGTGCTTGTAATTATGTTCTGTGGCAGAAGAGTTCTTGAAAAGTAGGTGATGGGAGCCTTAGTCCCATTAGATAGCCTATGGCTCAAAACAGCCCACACCCCATAAGGTGACGTGTCACAAAGCAAAGTCAGAGGGAGGTTGCTGTCATATTGGACCAAAATGTTATCCGATGTGAGCAGTGCCTTGACGGCCTGGAAAGTGACAGCCACCTTCCTTCCACAGTTCCAAGGCATCTTGTTGTCAAGGAGACAGTGGAGAGACAGAAACATATTATAAAAATTCAAAAGTCCCAGAAAAGCCTGCAGGTCAGACTTGCTTGTAGGTGGTGGAGCATTCTGGATGGCTAACACCTTTGAAATTGCTGGATGAAGTCCAGAAGCATCAACAAGATAGCCTAGGAATTCCACTTGTGGCACCCCTAATTTGCACTTGTCAGGCTTGAGCTTCAGTCCTGATTGTCGAAAACGGGATAGCACTGCACGGAGACAGCAAGCTAGCTTGCTTCATTCATGGCTGAGACAAAGTAGGGAATCACCCCAGGCAAGTTATGCAGTAGTTGTTCCATGATGCATTGAAAAATGCCAGGGGCAACACAGACTCCAAATTGCAGTCGTCAAAAATGGAAGACGCTATGGTGGGTGACAATCATTTGCACCTCAGCAGTGGCGTTGTCCACCTCCAGCTGCTAATAGGCTTGTGCCATGTCAAACTTTGCAAAGATAGTGCCATGGCCTAAGGAATGGAGCAGTGTTGCCCAACTGGGACAGGGTATGGATTAGCCTGTAGTACCTCGCATCATGACGAGACTGGTTGGGAAGATACCAGGCTTTAATGAGTCTGGCGAAAACCCAGCCAAATGAACTGCTGTTGGGCGGTCTTCTGACAGGAACTGTCCTGTAGGGATAGTGAAGAAGGAGAGGCATCTTGTAGGCTAAAGAGGAACAGGCAAGTTCCTCAGAAAGCCAGAGAAAACTCTTTGATCCGATGGCGGAGGGTGGTGATCATTGCGAATTGCCATGAGGCTGGAGCATCCGGAATAAGAATTGTGCAGGAGCGAAGATCTGGATGAAGTACTGGTACCGGGTGAGTGATCGGTCAACTCACAGGTATAAAAGGAAAAAAACTGGAAGTTTTAAAATTACCCAGGCATGGAAATAGCGGCTAAACAGTGTTGAGAGGATATAATTGATGGAGAAGAGAGAAAGTGGAAACATTAAAGCCCAAAAAGGAAACTTATATTTAAATTTTATCTGAGGACATTGAATTTGGAGAAACTAATTTGATTACATGAAAAAGAAATCCCCCCAAATTTTTTGGAACAAAATTGGATATAAAAATTGGATATTCGTTGCGAAGGTTGTTGAGAGTGTGGTTGCATGGCAGCTTCCCCAGTTCCTGGATGAAGCTGTCTATCTAGATCCGCTCCAGCCCAGCTTCCGGCCTGGGCACAGCACGGAAACGGCATTGGTCGCGTTGGTGGATGATCTCTGGAGGGCACGGGATAGGGCATGCTCCTCTATCCTGGTCCTATTAGATCTCTCAGAGGCTTTTGATACCATTGACCATGGTATCATGTTGCACCGGTTGGAGGGGTTGGGTGTGGGGGGCACCATTCTACGGTGGTTCTCCTCCTATCTCTCTGACCGGTCGCAATCTGTGTTGACAGGGGGGCAGCGGTCGACTCCGAGGCGCCTTGTTTGTGGGGTGCCGCAGGGGTCGGTCCTCTTGCCCCTTCTGTTCAACATTTATGTAAAACCGCTGGGTGAGATCATCCGTGGCTTTGGGGTGGAGTTCCATCAGTACGCTGATGACACCCAGTTGTACATCTCCATGCCAGGCCACCCCAACGATGCCCTTGAAGTGATGTCCCGGTGCCTGGAAGCTGTGCGGGTCTGGATGGGGAGAAACAGGCTCCGACTAAACCCCTCCAAGACTGAGTGGCTGTGGCTGCCGGCGTCCCGATATAGCCAGCTGGTGCCATCGCTGACTATTGGGAGCGAGACATTGGCCCCCACAGAGAGGGCTCGCAACTTGGGCGTCCTCCTGGATGCACGGTTGTCTTTAGAAGAGCACATGACGGCCGTGGCCAGGGGGGCTTTTTATCAGGTTCGCCTGATACGCCAGTTGCGTCCCTTTCTGGATCGGGACTCCCTATGCACGGTCACTCACGCTCTCGTGACTTCCCACCTGGACTACTGCAATGCTCTCTACATGGGGCTCCCCTTGGGGTGCACCCGGAGGCTCCAACTGGTCCAGAATGCAACCGTGCGGCGAATTATGGGAGCGACATGGCACTCCCATATGACACCTCCTCCTCTTTCTAGTTGCTGATTAAAATTGTAGATCGTAGAGAGACATCTTCAGGAGAAAAAAGATCATTGTAACATTGACTTTTTGTTTCTGTTGCAAGAGATAATAACTGTGAGAAAAAAACCTTGAACTTTGAAAGGAATAACAGTTGTAAGGATTAAGAAAGACTTGCCTGTTTGTAAGCAATTTGACTTCGAAAGGAGGATTACAACATAATTTTAAATTGGAATATTAACTTAGAAAAATAGATGCAGGAACTTAAGGAAATGATGAAAAAGATGTATCTTTCACTGAAAATGGACATAAGGAAAATGACTACAATACTGCAAGGAGTTTTCCTTGCAGTACTGTAGTCATTTCTCTTATGTCCATTGGAATTTGATGACTCAAAAACTGAGTTAGAGTACATCCAAGTTGACAAGGAAATAACAAATGGGAAGCAAGAAAAAGAGATTGTTAACAAAGAAGAAGACAAAGACAAAGAGAAAGACTATGGAAAATTAAATGATTATGTGGGTAGCAATAATAAAAAGGAGAAGTTTAAAGATTACATTGGGATTAACAATGGAAAAAAGAGGAAAGAGGGAAAGAGACAAAGAAAGAAAAGAGGATGGAATGGAAAGACTATAAAAAAATTGAATGATTTCACTGGGATTAACAGTAAAAATAGAAGAAAGAGGGGAAAGGGATGGAAAATAATGAGAAATGTAAGGCAAAATAGAAGAGCTTATGTCTTTAAAATACAAAATGATTCCATTGGGTTTAACAATGGTAAAATGAAAAAAAGAGAAAAGAGATGGGAAATAATGGGAAATATAGAAAAGAAAAGAAGGGGGAAAAAAAGAAAAAATAGAAATAGAAAGGGAGAAAGAAGAAAAATATGATGGAAGGAATGTTAGAGATAAGATCTAATTATGATACTTTAAACAGCTTAAAATAATGGAAAACTAATAGATGTATGAATGAAATGAAATAAGTTTTAGAAATACGTTTTACCTAAAATTGGAGAAATTGTAACAATTGGAATATTTTTAATTGAATGGTTGAAATTTATAAAAGGACAAATTCTAAAAATATTTATTATTTATTTATTATTTATTATTTCAATTTATAAACCGCCCTTCTCCTTGCGGACTCAGGGCGGTGAACAGCCAGAATAAAACATGGTATACAAAAGTTAAAAACAATTAAAAATTATTAAATATTATTCGGCCGAGAATTAAAACAACCCAATTTAAAATCAATGTCAAATTTAAAAACGGAGGATGGGATCAAGCTAGCCCAGCTAGATGGAACAAATGGGTTTTAAGGGCCCGACGAAAGGTCCGGAGATCTGGAATCCTGCGTATCTCCGGGGGTAGGTCATTCCAGAGGGCGGGCGCTGCCACAGAGAAGGCTCTCCCCCTGGGAGTCGCCAGCCGACACTGTCTGGCCGACGGCACCCGGAGGAGGCCCTCTCTGTGCGAGCGAACTGGCCGGTGGGAGGCTATTGGCGGCAGAAGGCGGTCCCGCAAGTACCCAGGTCCTAAGCCATGGAGCGCTTTAAAGGTGGTCACCAACACTTTGAAGCGCACCCGGAAGACCACCGGGAGCCAGTGCAGCTCGCGCAGGAGAGGTGTCACGTGGGAGCGCCACGTCGCTCCCATAATTCCCCGCGCGGCCGCATTCTGGACCAGTTGGAGCCTCCGGGTGCACCCCAAGGGGAGCCCCATGTAGAGAGCATTGCAGTAGTCCAGGCGGGAAGTCACGAGAGCATGGGTGACTGTGCATAGGGAGTCCCGATCTAGAAAGGGACGCAACTGGCATATCAGGCGAACCTGATAAAAAGCCCCCCTGGCCACGGCCGTCATGTGTTCTTCTAAAGACAGCCGTGCGTCCAGGAGGATGCCCAAGTTGCGAGCCCTCTCCGTGGGGGCCAATGTCTCGCCCCCAATAGTCAGCGATGGCGTCAGCTGGCTATATCGGGACGCCGGCAGCCACAGCCACTCAGTCTTGGAGGGGTTTAGTCGGAGCCTGTTTCTCCCCATCCAGACTCGCACAGCTTCCAGACACCGGGACATCACTTCAACGGCATCGTTGGGGTGGCCTGGGGTGGAGATGTACAGCTGGGTGTCGTCAGCGTACTGATGGAATTCCACCCCAAAGCCACGGATGATCTCACCCAGCGGCTTTACATAAATGTTGAACAGAAGGGGCGAGAGGACCGACCCCTGCGGCACCCCACAAACAAGGCGCCTCGGAGTCGACCGCTGCCCCCCTGTCAACACAGATTGCGACCGGTCAGAGAGATAGGAGGAGAACCACCGTAGAACGGTGCCCCCCACCCCCAACCCCTCCAACCGGCGCAACATGATACCATGGTCGATGGTATCAAAAGCCGCTGAGAGATCTAATAGGACCAGGATAGAGGAACAACCCCTATCCCGTGCCCTCCAGAGATCATCCACCAACGCGACCAATGCCGTTTCCGTGCTGTGCCCAGGCCGGAAGCCGGACTGGAGCGGATCTAGATAGACAGCTTCATCCAGGAACCGGGGAAGCTGCCGTGCAACCACACTCTCAACAACCTTCGCAACAAAGCGAAGGTTGGAGACTGGACGGTAATTAGCAAAAACAGCCGGGTCCAGAGAGGGCTTTTTGAGGAGGGGTCTCACCACCGCTTCTTTCAAAGCGGCCGGCAGAACACCCTCACTCAAAGAAGCGTTAACAATCTTCTGGAGCCAGCCTCGTGTAACCTCCCGGGAGGCCAGCACCAACCAGGAGGGACACGGGTCCAATAAACATGTGGTCGCATTCAGCCGTCCCAGGATCCTGTCCATGTCCTCGGGAGCCACAGAGTCGAACTCCTCCCAAACCACACCCCCAAGACCTGCCTCGATTATCCCGTCCGGATCTACCCAGTCAGAGGCCAGACCTTCCCGGATCTGAGCGATTTTGTCATGCAGATACTGGACAAAGTCCTCAGCTCGACCCTGCAAGGGGTCATCCCAAGCTCCCGGTTGAAGGAGGGAGCGGGTCACCCTAAACAGGGCGGCTGGGCGATTATCTGATGACGCGATAAGAACGGAAAAGTAGCTAGACTTTGCCGCTTTTATCGCCACTAGGTAGGTCTTAATATGAGACCTCACCAGTGTTCGGTCAGATTTGGAACGGCTGGCCCTCCAACCGCTCTCCAGGCGTCTTTTCCGGCGCTTCATCTCCCTCAGCTCCTCAGTAAACCAAGGAGCTGGCTGAGTTCGGCGCCGGGTCAGAGGCCGCAAAGGCACGATGCGGTCCAAAGCCCCGGCGGCCGCTCTATCCCAGGCGGCCACCAGGTCTTCAGCCGAATCATGACCCAGAGTCTCAGGAAATGGCCCAAGCTCCATCTGGAACCTATCAGGTTCCATCAGGCGCCTGGGGCGGAACCACCTAATCGGTTCCGCCTCCCTGCGGCGGGGTGTAGCGGTTAGAAAGTCTAGTCGAAGGAGAGAGTGGTCCGACCATGACAAGGGTTCGATGACTATATCCCCTATATCAAAACCACTCGACCACTGACCAGAGACAAAAACTAAGTCCAGGGTGTGTCCGCCCGTGTGAGTGGGGGCGTGAATTAACTGAGTCAGGTCCATGGCCGTCATGGAAGCCATGAACTCCCAGGCCACCTCAGACGTTTCACCAGCAGATGGCAGGTTGAAATCCCCCAAGACCAAAAGTCTGGGGGTATCAACCGCCACCTCGGCTATCACGTTGAGTAGCTCAGGCAGGGCTGTTGCTACGTGGCAGGGAGCCAGGTACGTAAGCAGCAGACCCATCTGAACTCCGCGACCCCACTTCACAAGGAGGGATTCACACCCGGTTATCTGAGGTACAGTGGACTCCCTCGGATCAAGACTCTCTTTTATGATAACCGCCACCCCCCCGCCCCTGCCCTGAGCTCTCAGCTGATGGAATGCATGGAAGCCTGGAGGGCACATATCCATGAGGGGGACTCCCCCCTCCTGGCCCAACCAGGTCTCCGTAATACCTGCCAGGTCCGCTCCCCCCTCCTGGACAAGATCACAGATGAGGGGGGCTTTATTTACCACGGACCTGGCATTGCACAACAACAGCCGGAGACTCGGGCCCTGAGAGTCTGCGCAACCTGGGGAGCGAGAAGGGCTTTGGGGACCGGGGCGCACCATCGCTCGGAGATAGCGAGTGCGCGCCCCCCTCACATGATATGGTCCCCTGCACTCGCCATATCTGCCCCTCCCACTCAGCGTATTGATAGAAAGGCCCTCTGCAGAGTGAACTTCAATGTACCCCTTACCCCCGGAATCTACACCCCCCGTAGCCCCACTAACAGCTGGACCCGACCCCTCCTCCTGTGGGTTAACCCCCACACCCACACAACCCTCCCACTTCCCAGAACCCCTTAAAAATTTATCTAAAAGTTTACCCAACAAACCCCTCAGACCCCTTTTTGCTCCATGCCACCTCTCGGGGCTCCAAAGCCCGTCATAAAGGTAGGCCCTCGATAGAGTGGAGGGCCACGCCTGCGAGAGGGGGGAATCTCGCAGAATCAGAAGTTCTGCCGCTGAATACATTTAATACATTTAATACTCGGGGGAAGTCCATGGCAGGGGGTTAATCAAGATGATCCAAGATTCCGGCAAAAAAGGGGTATCCACTCAGGTTCAGTCAATAAACTCCACTGCTCTCTCACCACAGTGGATAGAGTCTTAAGCCATTTCGGACCGGATGTCCACACCAGCCGCCCTCTCACGGAAGCCGGGAAGGGCCAAGAAACAGCAGACTTGGTCCGACTCCATGTTAGACTTGAAAACCAGGGTGAATCCCTCAACAGTTGGGAAGCAATCCATAACAATCACCAATCCGCAGGAAACTGCTGGCCAAGAGGATGTTTCGATGACTACATTTAGGCGAGAAGGGGCTATAAAAAGTCCATGGGAGGCAGATAACACAATTCCTCAAGGGTCCAGATGATAAATAGTCATAAGGCCAGTGAGCCATATCCGCTGAAAGCAAACTGGCTAGAGATCTTTCCAGCCTATGGGGCAATAAAACAGTAATAGCTCTACTTCACCCCCCATCAACACAAGGAGGAGGGGGGGGGAGCCTCTGAAACAACCAGCGCTGTCCCCTTTTCATGGCTGTTTCAGGTAATCCCAGATGATCCATATTAACGTTGGTGGTATAATTAGTATAGTGCCCCATGTTCTCAGTAATAAAGGCCTCTTGCCTCTCTTCGCCCTCTCTGGCGTCCTCTCTTGCAGCCGTTTTGCAGCCTTCCTCCCCACATCGCCTCCCCCCAGCTGCCAAAACCGCCTCCATCCACCGCTGGGATATGCAGGAACTCCTGCCATCCCTACAGCGTGCCTGAAACCCCCACGAAGGGGGGGGAGGGGGAGGCAGAGGTGCCGAGGTTGGGGGGAGGGGGGCAACAGCAACAAAGCCATCTCCGTCATCTCGGCTGTCCCACGGCCGCTAGAGGACGCCGAGGTACTTTGCGAGAGCGAACTAGGCTGGCTGCAAACCTCAAAGCAGCCGCCTTCGTCCTCGCCTCGGTTGCAGCGTCCTGGAGAGCATCCAGCTCTCAGAAGGTCTCAAAAGGTCTCAAAAGATTGTCGAAGAGCTCCCCTCGCCAGTCCGGGGGCTTAACAAGCTGGTCCGGCCCCCGAAAACCCCCAAAAGCCGGGGAAATTCTCCCCCACCTCACCGCCAATCAGCTGGGAGCAGCCATCTTGGGCATGCGCAGAGGGTCAAAAAATATATATATATATAATTAAGATCAATTAGGGAAATTACAATAATTGGAATATTTTTAATTATTTATTTGAAATTTAATTAAAAAATAAGGGGAAATGATATTGTATTATGAATTAATTAGATTGTGGTACAAGCAGAAATGATCAAAGTGTGGTTTGAAATATATATCTTTGACAAAGTATTTGAAAATGAGAGATAAGGACTTTTGGTGGTGACGTCAGAGCGGAGTGGGTGAAGGTGCATTTTATAGCTCCTGAAAACCCAACTAATTCCTGAAAAGGAGCCCCATAAGAGCAGTTCTAAACCCGGAGGGTTTGGAATACTAAAGGGGAAGGCTTTAAGCTTTGGACAAGACGCTAGTGTCTAGGAGAATAAAAGACGAACCCCTTAAATCCAGCAGGAAAAAAATCTTTTCTTTAAGGCAGACCAAGAGCGATGGCAGCCGCATAGTGAGGAAACAAAAAGTTATTTTCAGCATTGGTGGTCATGGAGGATTGGAAGAAAAAAGAAAAGTGAGATTCTTAGCAAGCTGTCATGAGCAAGAGGGTCGCAGAGGGCGAGGTGAGTGGTGATCGGGAAGGAGAGCATTTAATGCGAGACGATTGAAATTTACAGATAGGCACATGGATAAGGTGGATTTATAAACATTGAGAAGAAAACAGAGTGCAAGATTGGGAGGAGGCAGAGACTGTGCACTGGAGTTTAAAGTGACTGAGCTTGATTTAGGAGATAGAACTAATCTGATACAATAAGGACTGGAAAAAAAGGGAAAAAAAGAAGAAGAATTCAAAAAAGGATAAAGTCTGGTTGGAATTTCTTATACTGATATTGTGATTTGAGGGAGGGGGAATTGCTTTGTTGGTAAAGTTTGAAAAGGGAAAATTATGGAATGTATTGTCAAGATAAATTTATTGTTGAAGAACTGTGTGGATAGGTGTTGAAAGAATCAAAGGGGAAATTTATCTTGATATTTTATAATAATATAATAATAATAATACAATAATCATAGTGAATATAGTTGATATTATAATACATAAATTAATTTGATTTAAAAGGGGGGTGGGGATTATTGTTAAAGAGTAACTGAACAGTTAAACTTGACTTGAGCGGTGGTATATAAATAAATTAAAGGGATTGATATATAAGTATTAATGGTAAAAGATAAACATAGAATATTGATATAGAAAATTGTAGTTATAATTTGAGAATATAGTACATATATAGATAGAGGTATGCATAGATATACATAAAGTCTAATTGAGATAAATACTGTGATTATTAGTAGTAGTTTAAAGTAAAAAAGAAAAAGAAAGCTAATATCTAAATTAAGTCTGTAAGGAACTACAACTAAAGTAATAAGTAGTGGATTTAGAAAAACAAGGTAAATAAAACATTATATGATACTATGGAAGAACCTCACAAGAAATCTAACAATGTCAACAACAGCAACAGTAACGAAAACTGGAAAAAAGCCCATTGCTAATCCAACAGATATATCTTCCCTACTACTCAATGATCAATTGAAAATATGTTAGGGAAGGAAAAAGACAAAATAGATCCGACAATGAATAATATGTAAAACATGCTCCAAATGATTCAAGAGACATTTGTAAGGATCGCCTTTCCTTCCAACCTAAGAAAGTACGAACTCTTGAAACGTAGTTGTTCAAAAGGATTCTTTTATTAAGCAGAAGTGAAAGCCATCCAGCTAAAGCACAATCTGAATACCCTTAGGCAAAGCTGTAGGATTAAAGTGGTAGAGACCCCTCCCTTTAAGTCAGAATGCAAATTTTAGCCAATACACAAATATGAGATGTTTTCTTTACTATTTCTTTTGAGATCCGGAACAAACATGCATTCCCACCACTACCCTTTAAAGTGAGACAACCCACATGGCTATCATATAAATTCCTGCAAGTAAAGTTCCCTTCTCAGGCCATTTGCCGCCAGGATATAGGTTGTAAAATATCTGATGACACAGGCCGTACTAAATTGAATGCAAGTCTCCTCCTTCTCCACTTGAATTGCAGTATCACATTTTTTGGGATCTGACAACATTGATGAAGTCGCAAGAAAAAATGGCAGACAATCAAGAAGAGGTTAGGAAACACCATCAAGAAATTAAAAATGAGCATGAAGAAGATTTGGTAAGACAGATAAAAGATAAAGGCCAAATGCATATCAAGAGAGTTTATAACATTTTGTTAGAAAGAGATTCTGAAAATGAGTTGGTTAAAGACTGCATGATAAAGTGGGTGCAGAATTTTGCAGAACCAGTTATGATGGAAACATGGAAAAAAATATGGGTTCAGAATGTTAAATTTACCCAGTCACAGAATTTGAGGGAAAATTTTTATAAAATGTTTTATAGGTGGCATTTAGATCCCAAGAAATTATCATGTATGTATCCTAATGTTCAGGCAAAATGTTGGAGATGTGAATGCCTAGATGCTACATACTATCATATATGGTGGACCTGCAAGAAAGTGAAGGCTTTTTGGATTAAAATATGGTGGGTTATGCAAAATGTTTTGAAGAAAAAACTCCAATTTTCTCCTCAATTGTTTTTACTGGGCATAGTTAAGGATTCCTCAGTGACTGAAACAAAAATGATATTATATATGATTACAGCAGCTAGATTACTGATTGGCCAATATTGGAAAAAAGACTATGCCTACTATAGAAGAATGGACTTTGAAGGTGGCCAGTTTTGCAGAAATGGCAAAGATATCAGCATACTTAAAAGACCAGACCCAAGAAATTTACATGTTGGAATGGAAGAAATGGATAGATTATGTGCAGAACAAATACCAAACAAGGAAGTACCAGACAGTTTTAGTTGAATGTTAAGATGTAGAAACTTATAGTGTAGTCAGGGGTTAGAGTTGTGGGAGGGTAACATATGATATGGTATGATTTGGATTCCACCTAGGGAAGTCATGAGGGGGGAGGAAGTGGGGGGGGGTTAGGGGAGGGGAGGGGAGGTAGGGGTTATGGGAGGGGGGGTTATGGGATGGGGGGAAATGAGGGGAAAATTGTATTTGTAAAACTTTTTCAATTAAAAAAAAGAAATTAAAAATGAGATAGGGGAGGTAAAGGAAGATTTAAAAAATATGAAGGAAAAGATGGAGAATATACAACAAACAATTGCAGAAAATGAGCAAAAAGTTAAAAAAATAGAAACCAAGGTGGATCAATTAGACCTTAAATTAGAAATGGCAGAGCAGAAGGTGCTACAATCAAACAAGGAATTGTCAGACTCAATTATTATTATTTTTTTGGAAATGGGGAAAGCCTTTTTTTTTCATTTCCAGAATGTCATGGAGGAGAAAGAGGAAGATTTGGAGGATAAAATGAGTGAAATAATAGCAGAATTAATACAGAGAGATAAGTTGGAAATAAAAGATACTATGGATGAAATCTACAAGTACATAATAATTATATAAGACACCATTTAGCACAGGAAGTACATACCAGATTCATTAAAAAAACGAGATGAAATCTATAAAAAATCAAGAGAAGAGATTGTAACACATAAAGGGAAAGAAATCATAATTCTAAAACAAATCCCACGCAGAATTCAAGACCAAAGGCAACAGTATCATTTCTTTTTTTTCTCCAAATCATTTTTTATTTTAAAAAAAAAGTAAAAAAAAAAAAAGGACATCGTTCATTCAATCAAGTTCAGACAGTACATCGGTCGGTTTGCATCCCTAGTGCCCTCTCCTCTTTTCATAATATTACTATATATCCAAAATTTAATCTTACATAAAATATATCAGTTGTATCATCATTTAAGTATTTTGACATTTCCTTACATATCACTATTTTTTGTTATCTACCCAGTGGTAAAAAATTCCATATCAAATAATATTGTTTTTCTTCCTGCTCTCTTATTTCAAATTTCCTCATTTCGGACAGTCCAACATTTTCCTAATAATTTCTTCATCCGAAGGTATCATTTCTTCTTTCCAATTTTTAGCAAATACAATTCTAGCTTCTGTGAGAAGATTCACAATTAAATACTACAATTCTTTGTTATATATTTCTGGTAAAATCCCTAATAAAAATATCTCTGGTTTAAAGTCTATGTGTCTTTTGATCATTGTTTCCAACCACATGTGTTTCTTAGACCAATATCTCCTTGCTTCTAGGCATGTCCACCACATGTGGTAATAGGAACCTTGGGTCTGATGACATTTCTAGCACTTCTCCGATTTATTCTGGAACATTCTAGTGATTCTCAATGGGGATAAGTGCCACTTGTAAAACATCTTATATAAATTTTTCTTATATGCTGTAGACATTATCATTTTATAATTATGAGACCACAAATTTTTGCCATTTTTCTAAATCAATCCCATAACCAAAATTTTTCTCCCATGCTACCATCGTTTCTTTAACTTGGTCTTCTTCCAATTTTAAATCTAGCAAAAACCCATACAGCTTCTTAATAATATGATCATCAGTACCCATTAAAATCTTATTCAAATTAGTCAAATCATTGTAAAACCCTTCTTGCTTATAATCTTTCCGATCCTAGTAAATATTTGCATATATGAAAACCAATCCATCTTAAATCCCTGATCCTCTAGTTCCTGTTTTAATTTGAGTTCACCCTTTTCACCCAATGATTCACTATACCTAATAGTTTGTTCCTTTCTAAATATAAGAAAAAGCTTCTGCTATGGATACCCAAACAGGTATTTTCAAATAATAAAGTTTTTTAACCTTCTCCCAATTCAACCATATAGCTTCTCGTATCTGATGTCTTCTAAAATATCCTTGTATTTTAGTTCCTTTATACCATAAGAAAGCATGCCAACCCATCAACAAATCATGTCCCTCCAAATTTAATAGCCTAGTATTCCTCAGAGTTATCCATTCTTTTATCCACATTAAGCTTGCAGCTTGATAGTACCATTCAAAATTGGGCAGACCAAAGCCTCCCCTTGATTTAGCATCTTGTAACAGCTTTAACTTTATTCTTGCCTTTTTCCTTTGCCATATATATCTCATTATCATTTTATCTAAGTCTATAGAAAATTCTTTATCCAATTTAATTGGAATTGTCTGAAATAAGTACAGGATTCTAGGCCAGACATTCATCTTAATGGTTGAAATCCTATCAATCAAAGGCAATTGCAAATTGCCCCATTTCAACAAATCTTGTCCTATCTATTATTTAAGCTTGTTATAATTGTTTTCTTTCAAAGACTACATCTTGATGTTAAGTGTATTCCCAAATATTTCACTTTATTTATAATCTGCATTTTCGATATCTCCATCAACTCCTTTCTGTTTTTTCAACATATTTTTAGTCATTACTTTCTTGTTTTTAATGTTTTCAAAATAAAAAAAACTTTTTAAAACGAATATGAGGGATCAAATTTAAGGAAGCAATTTGGGTTTTTTATTATTATATAAAAAAGGGAAAAACTGTTACATAAGTAATTGATTGTTATTAAGATGTTGGACTGTATTATTTGGAATAAGATTTAAGAAAATGCATGGTATAAAATGTTTTTGGTTTATTATTTTAGTAGAAATGATTAATACATTGTTGTTGTTTTTTTAAAAGATAGCCAAGAAATTCCACTTGTGGCACCCCTAATTTGCACTTGTCAGGCTTGAGCTTCAGTCCTGATTGCCGAAAACAGAATAGCACTGAGTGGAGACAGCCAGCTAGCTCAGCTTCATTCATGGCCAAGACAAAGTAGAGCATCGCCCTAGGCAAATCATGCAGTAGTTTTTCCATGATGCATTGAAAAATGCCAGGGATAACACAGACTCCAAATTGCAGTCATCAACAATAGAAGGCGCTGCGGTGGGTGACTATCATCTGCGCCTCAGCAGTGATGTTGTCCACCTCCAGCTGCTGATAAGTTTGTGCCATGTCAAGCTTTGTGAAGATAGTGCCACGGCCCAAGGGATGGAGCAGGTGTTGCACAACTGGGACCAGGTACGGATTAGCCTGTAGTGCCTTATTGATGGTCACTTTGTAATCTGTGCAGATGCGGATGGTACCATCAGATTTGAGCAAGAGGACAATTGGCGTCTCCCAGCAGGCATGATCCACCTGCTCCAAAATGTCAAGAAGTCACACGGAGGGCTGAGAGCTGGTTTCTGTCCCACAAGTAAGATTTGGTCCAGAACCAACCCCAACATGAAGGTCTTTTATTTGCTCCTTGTACTCCTTGTCTTTGCATTTTTAACAAGTAATAAATTAAATTTCTGATCATGTCAAAATAACTCATAACTCACCTTTCTACACAGCTATTGTCATGTCTAAAAGCAAGATACTCTTCTCCATTTTTTGTCTGGAGTACCATTTAATCCAGAGCCTTTTAATTCCAGAAGTACAAGTTTAAAGAATGGACTTCTGGAATTAAAGCTCCATTTTTTAGCTAAAACTTAATTCACACCTGTTAATTTTGCTTGAGCAGTGTGAACAATTGACAGTGTGATCCTCCAAAGGTCTGAAAAATATATCATTGATTTTTCTTTGGCATTTAAACTAGATAACAATGTGAAAAAATGCATCAAGGAAGGACTGGAAAGCCAATTCATACTGAGCCATATTGGGTTTTCTGTTGCTATTTGAATAAAATGAAAAGAAATCAAATAGTGGTACCTAGTGCGGAAAAAGAGATGAAATAATGGGTCATTCTCAACACTTGAATTCTCTACACTTAAAATATCTAGAAATTATTATGGTTAAGTGAGTTTTGCCCCATTTTACAAGTTTTCTTGTCATAGTTCAAATCAAAGTTCAAATCAAAGACTTGATAGTTCAAATCAAAGATTTCTGAGACCAATATTGAATACTTAAATTTCAGTAGTCACCAATTCCAGTCTTAAAATGAGTTTAGAATCAGTGGGAATCAATGATAACAATGAACTAACTAGCTACTGATAATGAGTCCAATCCTGCCTTTCTTTTCCTTCTGTCCAAGTTTTGCAAATACTTTTTCCAGGTATATGTTTTATTCCAAAGTATACAACCCATTATTGTTAGGGAAAATATGGGTCTTCCAAGCAATTTTAAAAGATACTGTCAGAATAACTCTGATCTCAGTCCCCCTTGTGGCTCCTTGAAAAGCACACACGCACACACACACACACACACACACACACACACACACACACATGTAAATGAAAAGAATAAGCTTACAAATCCTAGCCTTTTAAAATTGAAAATATGGATAATTGGGAGGATAAATATGAGACACTGAGGAAGATGTTTCAAAAAGTAAGGGAGGCATTTAAGGTAAATAAAAAAGCAGAGAATTGGTTAGCTTGCCAAAAAAAAAAAATAAGAAAGAAAGAAAGAGAAAAGATGAATGAGAAGCAAGAGAAACAAGGAGCTAATATTGAAAAGGAAATAATTAAAAAAAAAGATAAAGATGATTACACTGGGTTCAATAGAAAAAATGGAATAAGATGAAATATACTGCTAATAATTAAAAAGATGAGGGGAAATTTTGAGAAATATACTTGATAAATGAAAGAAAGACCAGGGTTGCCTGGACTCCATAGTGGAAAATATAAAACTGAAAATGAATACAGCAATAGAAAGGGATGAAGGAAGGAGAAGAGAGATAGAAGAAGGAAGGAGAGAGAGGGAAGGAAGAGAAGGGAGGAAGGGAAGGGAAATTAGAGTAGGAGTGAAGGTAAGAGAGGGAGGAAGAGAGGAGGAAAAGGAGAAAGGAAGAGGAGGTAGCGAGGAGAAGAAGAGGGGAGAAAGAGAAAGTAAGAAGGAAAGAAAAGAGAGGTGGTAGGTTTAAGGAGAAAGATTGCTGTGCAATAAAAAAAGATGAAATGGAAGAAAGGCATGAGCGTTTTATCTCCCAGAGTGCTCCAGACATTAGAAGAAAATTACAAAGATTGGAAGGAGCATTGGGTAAGAATACCAAGGAACTCCTAGAAGTGGCGAGGAAGGTCTATCTGAACAGAGAGAAAGAAGAGGAAAAGAGACAAGTTATTAAGGAGAAAAAGAAGACTGAAATGTTAGCTTTGGCACTGGGGGGGGGGGGTCATTTTGGGACACAACCAGTGTGCAGTTTGTAAAGAAAATGGACATTGGAAGAGAGACTGCCCCCGTAAAAGAAGGGAATCCAAAGAAGAAACTTACAGGCGTGAGTCACAGATGGTGAGAGAAAGTCAGAGCGGTGTTTTTCGAGGACGGAACATGAGAGGGATCATGAGAGGAAGTTTTAGAGGAAGGAGGGGGACTGACAGGCAATTATTCCACCAAGCCAGTCATACCGGAATGAGGAAGTGCTCGGCCTGGCTGAAATGGAGTGGGATAATTGAAGATACCACGGCTCCGAGCCCCCACCCCACCCCCCGGAACCTTTGATGGATTTATGGGTGGGAGGATGTAATGTCCGTATGCTGATTGATACTGGAGCCAGTCGATCAGTAATAAAGAAACAGGTGGCCCCTTTGTCAGCTAAGAAAGTTAGAGTTCAGGGAGTGTCTGGTAATGCAGTTACACACAGTTTCCTGAAACCAGTTAAATGCAAAGTTGGAAACGGCTTAGTGGAACATCAATTTTTGTACATGCCTGATTGCCCAGTTCCACTGTTAGGACGAGATTTGCTTTCTAAAATGAGAGCCACAATTTCTTTCAATGATAACGGGCAGTACTTGACAGTAACGCACCCAGTGGAAGAAACGTGGCAATTAATGCTAATGCAAGACACCCTCACAGAAAGCAACTGGGAGGAATTCAATGCTCCTACCTTGTGGGCAGAAGACAACCCCCCTGGGTTAGCTAAGTTTGCCTCTCCAGTAGAAGTTAAATTGAAACCAGGATACTAGCCTATTAGAGTGCCTCAGTATTATATCCCACAAGAAGCAGCTGAGGCCATACAAGTTTTAATTGACAAATTCCTAGCTGCTGGGATATTAAGAGAAACACAATCCCCATGGAATACTGCAATTTTACCGATCAAAAAACCAGATGGCAGTTGGAGACCGGCACAGGACCTTCATCCCGTTAATTTATGGGTGGTAACGCTTCATGCAATTATATCTAATCCCTATATTTTGCTAGGAACCATCCCTGATTCAGCAGCATGGTTTTCAGTTATAGACTTAATATGTTTCTTTCAGAGAGGCTTATTGTTCAATCTTATGCAGACTTCCATGGAAAAAAATGCAGTTTTCTTATCACGTGATTCCACAAGTTGAATCAATTAAGCAGAGTCTTCTTTCCTGCATCTTCTTAAGTCTCTGTAGTATGCAATTACCTTATTTGTAATAAATAAACCTCTGCTTTGAATTATTACACGATAGTCAGCCAAATACTATGTGATTTTTAGTTATAATACAGCATAAATAATATGATGTCTTCATTAGTTGATTATGAGGTTCATTATTAATACTAAATTTTGCTCAATCATGAAAACTCCTATAGAAGAACTGACAGTCTTTGGACAATGAGAAGTAGACATGAGAACTAATCAAGGCAAAAATAAGGCAAATAAGACATGTTTTTAAAAGATCTACAGATCTAAAAGGATACAGAGAATCAACAAAAAAGAAGACACAGTGACAAATATTTGTAGCCAGTTTTGAAGAGGATTATGATCTGGGGGGAGGGGGACAAAAGTGGTTTTATTCTGTTTTGTTTTTGCTTTAGGGGAAAAACAAACTTTAAAAACCTGGCCCATGTTCTTTAGAACATTTCTAAAGACTAGAATACTTCTAAAGACTAGACATTTCTAGTCTTCTTTATTCCTTCACTGCAAGAGTAAATTTACAGATTGGGTTGTCCAGAGCTGAGTCAACAATGTAAGGGATTTTCATTCTGATGACAGGTAAGAGCAAATATCTTGAATTTTGAATACCCCATAGGAAATATTTGATTAAGAATTGGCTTTTTGCAAGACTTGCAACATTTTAAGACCAAAATTACTGAAAATATGAAAATAAATATATATCAAGCTTTTTTTAAAAAAATCACGATAGTCAGGTTTTAACTTAGTGATGATTTTTTGATGAATATGGCTTCATTTAGAACTCAATATATATACATTTGTATTATATTCTGGGGAAATGAAAGTTTAATACAAAAACGTCAAAGAGATATATAGAGCTATAAGATAAGAGCAGTTCCTGTACTTAGTCTTTCCTATAGTTTTGAATTTGTAACTGGCATCATGCTGTCAGTGCTGATCAAGAATCCCATTTATCCAGGTTGGGCTGTAAAAATAGAATAAGCATGCTTCAGTAGGACAGATTTTACTCAGTAAAAATGAAAGAGAAAGAGAGAGAGAGACTGAGAGAGTGAGAGAGAGAGAGAGAGAGAGAGAGAGAGAGAGAGAGAGAGAGAGAGAGATCTTTTATCTTGCCAACACTTCATCAATATTTTGATATTACTTTCATTTCAGACTGTTTCATTTTCTCCACTTTTATTCATTCGTTCTCCCTTTCTCTTCCATTCTTCTACTGCATCTCTGTCTAGTGGTCTCAGAACAAAACCATCTCCTTCAAATTGCCAACCAGTTTAGTATGTTTTGCAGTTGTTCTCAAAAGAAACAGCTTGTTCTCCTCTGCAAGAAGAAAGCAGCTGAACATTCAAAATAGATTAACATTTTAGGATTAATTGAGGCAAAAGCTCCATGTTGAATTTATTTTCTCACAGGTTGTAGACCTAAGTGTTCTGTCAACTCTCCAGAGCTGCTGATCTCATTCTTTGATATTCCAAGGTTGTTCTCCCTGAATGATGTGGATTATGTTGATGGCTGCAGCCTTTCTCCATAAAGCTATTTCTTACAAGAAAATAATTAATGTGAAGCACTCATGGCAGGGGACAACTAATGTATTTGTGGGAATTTGAATTTCTATACAGAACTGACAAAAAGTTTGTTTCAAAATTTTTATAGATTGTTGACAGCGAGGAACTGGAATCCTTATTAAATTGCATGCTATCTCATAATTGGTTTATTCTCTTAAATGTATGTTCCTCAAAATACATGTAGTTAAAGGACAATATCCTCTCACTAAGTCTCTCTTGTTTCTTTAACAGGCCTAGAATCATTCAGAACTCCATACAACTAGTTAGGAGTTTTTCCTTAGCCTATTGATGCCTCAATTGGAAGAATGATTTTGTTCCATTGGCATCTGGGCATATTTTATCATAAATGAGAGAATAATCAGTCTACCTGGTACAGCAACAGAATGAATAATGTCACCATTTACCGCATTCTTCAGAGTATAAGATGCTCCAGAGTATAAGACGAACATTATTTTTTGGGGAGGAAAACAAGAAAAGAAATTCTGCCTATGCCTACCAGCATCCATCTGTATTCATCTGATTAGCATCCTAGCAGCAAACAGCAAACAGCCTAGTCAGCTTCAGCATGTTATCGCAGTCTGATGAGCAGCTGATTGGCGGTTGGATCAGCCTCCCAGAATACTGCCAATCAGCTGTTCCAGGCTGTGGGGATTGCCACAGCCCATCACCGCCTCCATGCATTGTGTTTTCAACCTCCACATGTTGCATTTTTTACCTCTGTGCATTGCATTTTTGTCCTCTACATGTCCCATTTTTGTCCTCCGCACATCACATTTTTAGCCAATTCCAGGTGGCGGGGATTGCTGCCACTGCTACTGATCCCTGCTGCTTGTAGCTGGCCAAAAATGCAATGCACGGAGGCTGAAAACGTGGTTTGTAGAGGCCGAAAATGCAATGTTCAGAGACCGAAAATGGGATGCATGGAGGCGGTGATTGGAGCCAATGTGCTGTGGCAATCCCTGCAGCCTGGAACAGATGTAAAATGGAGCATGCAGAAGCCTAAAAGGTGACACACAAAGGCTGAAAATGGCCAAAGGGTGGGGGCCGGTGGGTGGACAGGGCTTCGGCAACATTTGGTGTATAAGACACACCTCAATTTTCACCCACTTTTAGGCAGGGACTGTGTCTTATACTCTGAAAAGTATGGTTGTCAGATCCCTAAAAGTGATACTGCCGATCAATTGGGAAAAGGGGGAGACTCGGATTTGATTTACTAGCATGACCTGTGTCAACAGATATTTTACAACCTTTTTCCTGGCACTAAAGAGCCCTGAGATCCTCTTAATGTGGAGGAATGTTTATGATAGCCATTTAGGTTGTTTCACTTTAAAGGATAACGGTGTGAATACATCTTTGTTCGGGTTCTCAGGGAAACTAATAAAGAAAACATCTTTACACTGGTGTATTGGCTAAAATCTGCATTCTGACTTAAAGGGAGGGGTCTCTACTGCTTTAATGCTACTTGTCTTGCCTAAGGGTTTTAGATCTTGCTTTAACTTGGTTGCACCTCTGCTTAATAAAAGGATTCTTTTGAACTACCACATTTCAAGAGTCTTTACTTTATTAAATTGGAAGGAGAGGCAATCTTTAAAATGGTACATTGGAAGCTGTATCAGTGAATGTTTAAACAGCATGTGGAAAGGCCAAATGTGCAAATGGGTAAGATTTAACTGCAACTGGAGAGCTCATTCACAGCAGAAATTCCTTAATTGAGCAAGTTATGTTAAATAATTATATCTATATCTAAACCTATAGATATTTATATCTTTATATTTATTTCTATATCTATATTTGTACATCTATATCCATACATCTATATCTATCTATCTATCTATCTATCTATCTATCTATCTATCTATCTATCTATCTATCTATCATCTATGTATCTACATACATATATATGTATGTATGTATATCATGTTTCCTCAAAAATAAGACCCTGTCTTAAATTTTTTTGAACCCTGAAATAAGCACTTGGCCTTATTACCATGTGCTCAAAAGCCCGATTGGGCTTATTATCAGGGGAGTCTAATTTTTCTTTTCATTTTAAGTTTTTGTGATACTTCACATAGGGCCATTTTACTTATAAATTTATCTTTTGCAAACTTTTTATGTTTCAATATAAGATTTAACCTAAAGGCTTCCATCCGGAAAAAGGATGACTTCAGTTTATCAGAATTTACCCATCCATTATCCATTTATTTTTATGATGTTAACCTATAAAGTAGATCTCATAAAAAGACCATTTTAACAATATATAAAATATCTCATAACTTCTCATGGGATTTAGGACACAGATTTATGTATTTTATAAATGCCTCTTGAATCCTGTAAACCAGAGCAGAATTACTATAATCCATGTTGATGTTCTCTAGAAAAAGAATATTAAATGAAAAGTAAAGTTTCAAATATTTGTTCTATACCTACATTTTCCATTCTTTGATGGCCAGAAAACAAGAGTCATTAATTAGAAAAAGAATTAATAACAAGGTTGTTTTAAACTTGTCACAACCATTTTCTCCAGGTTAAACTATTCAATATGAAGCACTCATACCATCACAAGTTTATGGAGAATTTCAATCAGAAGGGACAGTTTGTTATAAAGTTTGTTCACTGGCATTTCTATTATATATTCTTATTATAATCACATGTTTTAATTTAAATTTTGTTTTCCTATTTTGCCCAAGTGAAAAACTGGAAAAAACTGAAAAATGTTTTAAAGGGAATCATAGTGTATTGGATAATCAGTTTAGATTAGTTTAGTAACAAGGTAATAACTTCCTTGATATTATCATAACTGATATGCCAGCCTATGTCTACTTTTTTAGCAGCCAGTTCTAATAAATTTACTAGGGCTTACTCCCTAAAGGTTTGGAGATAATTATGGTTAAAGCAATAGATGCAATGTAATGCAAATATCCTAAGAAAGTCTTGGCTGCAAAGACATCCATAAATAGTAAAAAGTGGTCCTAAATTAACAGTCACTAATTCTGTTCCCTATCATCATAGCACCCCACAGTTATGTGATAGAGATCTGGATGCTTGGCAACCAGGTGGCATCTACAAAATTGGCATTGTCTCATAATCACATAATCACCATTTGCAACTTCTAGGCCAGCAGTCCACAAGCAAAGTCAATGGGGAAACCAGCAGAGAAGGTCACAAGTCACTTGAGTAAATTGCTTGTATTCTCATGGCTTTTTCTTCTAAGGAGGCAAATACAAGTCTGTGGTGGCTCCCTGTGTACCCTCCTTCATCTGGCAGCAGCCACAGCCCAGCCCAAACACACCCATGCCATATTCTAGCAGCCACTTACCTGCCCAGTGGCCTGCCTTAAGTGCTGCCTGGGAATTGCAATTCCCTGCCAGCTTCCCCATTGAGTTTTCTTGTTAGAAGCTAGCAGGAAGTTGTGGGAAGGTACTCACTTAACAACCCATAGTCTTTGCTTAACAATGGCAACAGGGATGCTGGGATTGCCATCACTAAATGTTATGTGTAACGTTACATTTTATGACCATATGGTTTAGCGATGGAAATTCTGGTCCCAATTGCCATCATTAAGGACTACCTATACTAAAATGCAATTTTTAATGTGACTCAATAACCAATTATATACATGACTGGAGAATAATATCAGAAATTTTTGAGTTGAAATTTAAATGTAAATGAATTGAAACCACAGTTAAATTACCTTTAGCACCACACACTATTGTGAAGAGTGATCCCTCACCTGACTCTCAAAGGCCAATTAAAGCCCTTGGCCTAAACTGATAAATGACTAAGGCTACTTGCATATTTAAGAGAGCAACTAATTTTAGGTCATGACAAGTGAAAACATTGGTTCATAAATCCATTCCATGTTTCCCCGTTGATCTGCCTTTACACAAAACTGCTGGTCTACTTTTATGAAAATACTTTATTCTCTTGCTCTGAAACAGTATGCTATTTTAAATGATGTATATGTACCAAATTTCTTTAACATTTTATGTTATCACCAGAAGATAACAGGAGCAGAACCCATGACAGTATGAAAAGATGGAATAGTAATCACCTATCATTTCTAGCTGAAACAATAACAGTAACATTCTTCAGCCTTTCAAGAGTTTGAAGACCTGGCCCTGCCAACTCATAAGGGGCTTGTAGAGTTGCACACAACCATGGGGATAGTTTTCGCAAAGGTGCTTTTCAAAGGGCAACTGGGCTTTCTTTTTTTCCCCTTGAAAATGTTTTGCTTCTCATCCAAGAAGCTTCTTTGGTTCAAATGTTTTCAAGGGAAAAACTTTAATAAAGTCTAGTTACCTTTAGAGAAACACATTTGGGGCAACTATGACATGTATGATTGAGAATCTCCATAGACACCTGGGGTGGTTAATACCTTGAAGCCCCTCCCCCTGCCTTTTAACTTATCCTTGGTTTTTATCTTTTTTAAAAAAAATTGATTTATATGCCGCCCTTCTCCAGAGACTCAGGGCGTCTTACAATGCATTAAGCAATAGCCTTCATACTTTTGTATATTTTATACAAAATCAGCTTATTGCCCCCACAAACTGGGTCCTCATTTTACCTACCTTAGAAAGGATGGAAGGCTGAGTCAACCTTGAGCCTGTGAGATTCGAACTTACAGTAATTGCAGACAGCTGGTGTTAATCACAATGCTTTAGTCTGCTGAGCCACCAGACTTTGCTTCTTTTATTGATACAGTTTATTTTTATGGCTTTTGTTCTTTACACTTTTATCTGTATATTGACCAGAGCCCCTCGGAGAGTCACATGGGCAGTACCTAAGTTTGATAAATACATAAATAACAGAAAATAGTATTATCTTACATTATATATTATTTTATTTTCAATCAAACATAGCAACATTTTAAAAACAAGTCCAGCAATCTACTTCTATTGCAGCATGGCTTTCAGAGATTGAAGGGGGGAAAAGTTATTCTGGGGCAAACTCTCCAAATACAATATGAAAATGCTAATGACCAGACCCAGCCAGATCACTCTGAATAAAGACGGATGACACTGAAGGACAGTCTAGAACTCAAGAAGCACAACTTAACAGGTGTCCTTCTAGAAATATTAGTCACTAAATTTTGGTGTTTGTAGTCTTCCAAACCAATTGCTTCATGCTATTGGATGCTTAGTTCAGTCCTATATACATACATACACACACACACACACACACATATACATACATACACACACATATACATACATACATACACACATATACATATACATACATACATACATACATACATAGATACATACATAAATATATTACTTAGACAAACCTAATAAATTATGACAGCTGCATAAACAAAATGCTATTATTACCTTCATGGGGCCAAGGGCTGCATATCAAAAAATAGATGGGATGAAGACAAGATGAAAACATTGATTTCAATGTTATTTATTGTAGAATAATTAATGCATTATTCTATCATTGTTCATGTATTAAATAATTTTTCCCTTGTTCACTTTAAAAATTATAATTAGTCAACTTTTGGACAGGAACTAAGGACATAATTCAATGCTTTTATTTGATCCTTTCAGGATACATATCCAAAGGTTCAAGACTTGAAATGCCATTATTATTTTGATGAAAATGCCCAAAGATAAGTATCAGGATCCTATTATGTCATAATGCAGTTAGTGCAGTTAGCCTACAAATCCCATTGTTTTCAGAAGTTCTCTATCCAATCTACTGTGGCCCTTTGTAATCTATTCATCAACAATAGCAAATTGTAGGGTAAGAGAAAAAGTAATGGGAGGACTATTTTTCTTCCTTTACTTTAAGCAAGGAACACATACCTCAGCTTGGTGGTCACAATTTAAAGTATGGCCAAGTTAACCGATAATAGAGCTGGCTCTGTGCTAGCCATACTGGCACAAACGATGCTTAGCCCAGCATGACAAATTCTGTCAATTTCTGCTTCTAGTACAAGTGCCAAGAGAACAAGTAATCTTTTTTTTTTTTAAGCTGACTCAGAAGAACTAAAAACAGAGAAATGGCTTCCAGTTTGCGATCGCCTCGTCGCAGGGCAGCTCGCTCGTTCGGCCGCCGCCCCAGCCGCCTGTAGAGCCGCTTTTTTAGCTAAAAAGCGGCTCGAAAAGCTCCCCTTTTGTAATAAGGGGGAGCAAGAGTGGGCAGTGACAGGTTGAGCCCCAGAAGTGCAGCCAGGGAAGTCTTTGAGCCCTGGCAAGCGCTTCTTGTTTGGGCTCCCTCTACAAGCTGCTGGATCTCCGAGCGGCGCGGGACTTCTGCAAGCCAGAACAAGACGGGGAGGAATCGCCAACGAACGAAGCTAATTTCCAAATGACTATCAACTAGTTTGGTGAGATCTGGAATCCTTCTTGATAAGTATAATGTTTTTAAATGGACTTTTTTAACTTTGAAAAGCAAGCTGTCTGAGTGTAAAAGTGCTTGAAAATGGCGGCTGATTAAAGCGGAGTTAGTGAAAGCGGAAAGAAGAAAGTGCAACAGGAAAGTGAAAGTGTGCCTGCCTGTAATTGTATTCTGCTTATCTACAAGTTTTACAAGTTTTTTTTATTGTAAGTTAATGGATTTTACTCCTTTTCTGTAAAACTGGGGAGGTCAGGAAAAGGAGGAATATTTTTTTCTTTTTTTCCAAGATTTAAACTCTGTTCAGGCATGGCTTCAAAGAGAGCGGGGGGGGGGATTCCCCCACACATCAGACAAAGGAAAAGTCAGTGTCAGCCTCAAAACAGCCAAAACAGTCACAGGACAGTGAGACAGAAGACTTGAAAGCATTTATACACAAATATTTGGGAGAGCTTTCTGGTCAAATGAGTAAACTGGAGGAAAGGATGAGTAAAAATCAGAAAGAAATGAAAATGGTGGTGGGGGAAGTGAAGGAGTTGGTGGAAGAAAAAACTGAAGGATTACATCAGAGTGTAACCAAAGTAGCTACAGCTCTCACTGATGCCCTACTGGTGATTGAGAAAAAAGTGGAGGATTTAAATCTTGAAGTGGAAGCCAACAAAAAAGAAGTAAAGGAACAGATGTTCAAGGTGGGGGTGCAGAACCAGAGGTTTGAAGAGGAGATCACGATGTTACAATTTCGGAATATGGAGTTTGCCATAAGATTAAGAGGCTTAAGGGAGAATAATAGAGAAAACTTGAGGGCAACCTGTGTGGAGGTGTTGGCGAAGATTTTAAAAGTTGAACCAGCTGTGATTGACAATAGAATTGACAAGCTGTATAGAGCCAACTCACGTATAGCGAAACAGAGGAATTTGCCAAGAGATGTGGTGATTTACTTTACTGAGAGGAAATTGAGAAATGACATTTTGCAGTGTTCCTTCCAAACTACAGTTCAACATGATGGCAACCAAATTGGGGTCTATAAAGAGTTACCACCAAAGATGCTAAGAGATCGGAAAGATTTTGGTTTCCTTGTGAATGAGTTGAAAAAGCGTCAGATCCCATTTAGGTGGGATGTTCCTGTTGGTATCATTTTACGACATGAGGATGTAAGATATCGCATCAACTCTGTGGAGAAGGCGGAACAGTTCTATAATAATGTTTTGAAAAAAATTTCAATATCACCCCGCTCTTCTACACTTTTACCTATTGAAGATATTTCAGTTGAGAAGGCTCCTCAAGAGGGGATTCAAGGAGAGGCCTTGTTAAAAGAAGTTAATCAAGAAGTTCCAAGGGAGGAAATTCTAGGTGCGGTAGGAGGTTTTTCAGAGGATTCATTAATAGAACTTTTTGAGGTGAAACCAAAGCAATCTAGAGCTACAAGAGAGGTGGAGCCCGATCTGGATTTATTGATGCAAGAACCTAAGGATCAACGTATAACTCGAGCCGCAGGGAAGCAAAGATTGGAGACATATCAGGGGAAGATACCACAGGATGAGAATGGAATAAAGGGGAAAAAATCATACTCTGAAGCCGTGGGAGGGGCAAGACCGAAGACGTCGGCGGTTGGCGAGAGTCTTCGTGAAATGCTTAAAGGGCTTCGACCACTTTCAGAATGACGCTCAGAATTTTATCATGGAATGTGAATGGCTTGAACTCACCACAGAAAAGAAGAAAAATATTTCACTATTTGAAGCAATATAATAATGATGTTGTTTGCTTGCAGGAAACCCATATTAGAACCCAGGACCAGAAATTCTTAATTTCAAAAATTGGATCACATTTTATATCTTCTAGTGTGGCTAAAAGGAATGGACTTGTTTTTTATATTTCTAAAAGAATACCAGCTAAACTTATAGAAGCGGATGAGGAGGGGAGATATATTGGAGTTGCAATAACTGTACAGAATGCTACGATGCTCTTAATTGGCATTTATGCCCTGAACCAGCAGCAGGAAAGTTTTTATAAAATGCTGAATGATAAAATATTGCAGTGGAATTATAAGTCTTTTTTGATTATGGGTGACTGGAACGGGGTGATTGATGCAACGCTTGATAAAAAGACGTCTGCTAAGAAAGGGAATAAGGTACCACCGACTTTTTTCTCATTGAAAGAAGAATTAGAGTTGAAGGATGTTTGGAGAATTCATCATCCTAAGGAATTGGACTTTACTTTTTTTTCTGACAGACACAAATCTTTTTCGAGAATTGATTTTATGTTGGTTACTACTGATTTACTTACCATTGTGACTAAGACAAAAATATTTCCTAGAACTTTAACGGACCATAGTCCAGTGTGGATGGAGATAAATTTGGGCAAGAGAGAAAGGAGATCTTGGCGTATGAATGAAAATTTATTTAGATATGAAAAGTACATTATGGACCTTAAGAAAAATGTTAAAGAATTTTTTGACACTAATTTGAACAAAGGTACCCCTATTGAAATAGTATGGGATGCATCCAAGGCTTATATGAGGGGTGTACTGATTTATATAAATTCTAGATACAGATCAACACGTCAGAAGAAAAGAATAGATTTGGAGACAGAGATAAAGGAGAAAGAGCAACTGCTTATTAAGAATCCGACTGATGAAAAGGTACAATTAACGATAAAACTCCTGAAAGATCAATTTCAAATATTGATGGCGGATCAAACAGCAACTAATCTGCAATTTGCTAAACATAATACTTTTTGTAACGCTAATAAACCTGGCAGATGGTTGGCTTATACTTTGAGGAAACAACAAAATTCTCGTATGATAAATACTATTGAGTACAAAGGGAAACGAGTGCATCAGCAAAATTTAGTACATCAAGCTTTTTTAACTTATTATTCTAAATTGTACCAAGCTGATAAAATCAAAGAGGACCTTATCGATGAATATTTGCAGAAGAAGAGAGTTACAAAAATTTCTAGTACACAAAGTGATAGACTGGACCGACCTATAACATCGGAAGAGATCTTATATGCAATAAAACAATTGAAATTATCTAAAGCTCCTGGGACAGATGGCTTGACGGCAGTATATTATAAGACTTTGCAAGAGGAATTGGTTGAGCATCTTAAGGACTTGTTTTGTAACATTCAGCAGGGGGGTAAAATACCCCCCTCGTGGAAGACGGCCTTCATTTCACTGATACCTAAAGAAGAAGAATCTGTTAAACCTGAAAATTTTAGACCAATATCTCTCCTGAATACGGATTATAAAATTTATGCTAAAGTATTAGCCAACAGATTGATGCCAGTTATACAAGATGTGATTCATGAAGACCAAGCAGGTTTTATAGAAGGTAGACATATGAAGGACAACGTCAGGCAACTTATAGATTTGTTGGAATATCTTGAGGAAAAGAAACAGATCTCTGCAGTGCTGGTTTTTTTGGATGTGGAGAAAGCCTTTGATCGAGTCAACTGGGACTTTCTAAAAAAGATATTGCACAAAATGGACTTTGGGGTACAGTTTATACAAGCGATTTCAGCAATTTATCAAGAACAGACAGCACAAATTATTATTAATGGCAGTTTGACTACCAATTTCAACATACAGAAAGGAACAAGACAAGGCTGTCCATTATCTCCATTACTGTTTATTTTGACTCTGGAAGTGCTGTTGAATGCTCTACGGGACTCGGACAAACTGAAGGGAATAGTTATAAGGCAAAGAGACTACAGAACAAAGGCATTCGCAGATGATCTGATTGTTACCCTAACACGACCTTTGGAATCAATCATCCAGATGAAAACCATTATAGAGGAATATGGTCTGGTTTCAGGTTTTAGCCTGAACCAGAAAAAGACTAAGATGATAGTTAAAAATATGTTGGAACCACAAAGGAATGAACTTGAAAGGGTGGCAGGCTTTGAAATAGCTACAAAGGTGAAATATCTAGGGGTACAAGTTGCAGCATCTAATATAAAACTTTTTCAAAATAATTATGAAGAACTTTGGCATAAGATTCAAAAGGATCTTGATATATGGAAGAAGCTGCAACTATCTTTGCTTGGTAGAATAGCAGCGGTTAAGATGAACGTTCTACCTAGATTTCTGTTTTTGTTTCAAATGATTCCGGTGCTTAAAAATGATAAGTTCTTGATGGAATGGCAAGCAGGTTTAAATAAATTTATTTGGAATGGGAAAAAACCAAGAGTTAAACTTAAGATTATGCAAGATGCTCGAGAAAGAGGTGGCCTTAAAGTTCCAAATCTACGTTTATATTATGAAGCTGCAGTGTTGACACAAGTTGGAGATTGGATTGGAACAACTAAAAGAGAAATTTTGAACATAGAAGGCCATGATTTGCAATTTGGATGGCATGCATACTTACTTTATGAAGATAAGAGAGACAGTGTATTTAATAGGCATATCTTAAGACACGCCTGGCTGAGAGTTTGGAAGAAGCACCAGCTTCAATTGGATTACAAAATACCTTTGTGGTTGGATCTTGGGCATATTATGCCAAATATAAAGTCACTCGGGGGGTTGTTGTACAAAGAGATACTTTTTAATGATGGGGGCAGATGGTATTTGAAATCTTTGAACACCCTGTTGGAAGAAGGAGTCAATCTAACCTGGTTGCAGTATTTTCAACTTCAAGCAAGATGGAGAGAAGATCAGAAAATTGGATTGATGCTACACGAAGAAGATTTGGTGACTCAGATAAAATGTAAAGGGCCGATGCATATTAAACGAGTGTATAATTTATTGTTAGAAAGAGATTCAGAGGGTGAATTAGTTAAAGACTGTATGATAAAATGGGCACAGAATTTTGCAGAACCAGTAATGTTGGAAACATGGGAAAAGATTTGGGTCCAGAATGTTAAATTTACACAAGCACAGAACTTGAGGGAAAATTTTTATAAGATGTTTTATAGATGGCATTTAGATCCCAAAAAGCTATCATGTATGTATCCAAATGTTCAACCTAGATGTTGGAGGTGTGATTGTTTGGATGCAACATATTTCCATATTTGGTGGACATGCAGAAAACTGAAACCATTTTGGATTAAACTTTGGTGGGTAATGCAGAATATCTTGAAGAAGAAGCTGGAGTTTTCTCCTCAGTTTTTTTTGTTGGGGATAGTTAAGGGCTGTTCAGCAATTGATACTAGACTAATTTTACACATGATTACTGCAGCTAGATTATTGATAGGTCAATACTGGAAGAAAGATAATGTGCCTACTATAGAGGAATGGATATTGAAGATGTCTAATTTGGTAGAGATGGCCAAAATTTCTGCATACCTGAAGGATAGGACCCATGAAGTTTTTGTTAAGGAGTGGAGGAAATGGGTAGAATATATGAAGAATAAATATCAAAGTAAGAAGTTTCAATCAGTGCTCAGTTGAATTTAAATTTTACATATTTAAGTAATTTAAAAGAAAGGTATTGAATTTGATAAATTTCTATTTTTAAAGAGAAATCTATTATTATATTTTATGTAATTGAATTTATAAGTTTGATATTTAGACTAAATGTTAAAGAGAAATGTATTTTTTTTTGATATACAAAGAATGGAATATATTGAATTTGATTTTTAATTATATTTTATGTAATGGAATTTACAAGTTCAATGTTGGGAATTATAGTTAATGTTATATATTTTTAGTATCTGTACGATGCTCAAAACATTTTACTAGATTTCTTAAATAGATTGTTTAGGGTTAAGTGTTTTTTTTATTTAAGGTTAAAAATGTCTTAAAATAAGGTTATAGAGTTTTTTTTTTTCTTAGAGGGATCTCACCTTTAAAAATTGTTAAATATGTTAAGGTTGATGTTTGTTAAATAGCGGAAGTCAAGGGGGGGAGGGAGGGGTAGGGGGGGTAGGGGGGGTTAAGTAGGGGGTTGGGAGGGGGAGGGGGAAGGGGGTTTTACAATAAAATGTAATGTAAAACTTTTTCAATAAAAAAAAATAAAAAAAATAAAAACAGAGAAATAATCAATCCAGGGTTATAGTAAATATGATTGAATATCAAATCATCATCACAGTGAAATGGAAAAGATGGGTTAAGCCAGCTTTATTTCTAGCTGGTTGACGCATGGGAGTTTAGCAACTTAAGGCTACAGAGTTGAAAAGACTTTAGTCCAAACTGAAATTTCACATTTCCCAAAAAACCAAGTTCAAATCTTGACTCAATTTTCCAATAACAAAATGTGCACTCTTCCAGATGCATTTCCGTTCTGTATTTCATCAAAGGACTCTCACATTGGAGGTCTCCAGAATCTTGCTATAACTTTATTTATTTTTTTTATTGAAAAGTTTTACAAATAAAAAATAACATTTCCCCCCTGCCCCCCTTCCCACCCCCCTTACCCCCCTTTCCCTCCTCCTCCCTCCCCTCCCCTCCTCCCCGACTTCCCAGAGCAAAATACAGGGTATTAGAAAAAAAAGAACAATAATCATAAACTAAATTAACCTAACCATCCATAAACTAACCAACCCCCCCAAAACAACCTTAACTCCCTTATAGATAACCCAAATTATCTTTACACTCATGCATACACAATTTGATATCTTCTTGTCTGATACTTGTTTTGAACATAGTCTATCCATTTTTTCCATTCCAAAATATATCTCTCTTGCATATGGTCCTTCAAATATGCTGAGATCTTCGCCATTTCATCTAAGTTTGTTACTTTCAATGTCCATTCTTCTATAGTAGGCACAGTGTCAATCAAACAAACAGCCTAGCTGCTGATATAAAGTTTAAAATCAATTTAATCTCTATTACTGTACAATCAGTTATTATACCCAATAAGAACAATTGTGGAGTAAATTTCAATCTTTTTTTCAAAATATTTTGAATTACCCACCAAACTTTTATCCAAAATGCTTTGATCTTCTTACAAGTCCACCATATATGGTAATAAGTTGCATCATCACAATCACATCTCCAACATTTGGGTTGCATATTTGGGTACATACATGACAATTTCTTGGGATCTAAATGCCATCTATAGAACATTTTATAAAAATTTTCCCTTATATTTTGCGCTTGCGTAAATTTAACATTTCTAACCCAAATCTTTTCCCACGTTTCCATCATTATTGGTTCCTGAAAATTTTGTGCCCATTTAATCATACAATCTTTAACCAATTCCGTTTCCGAATCTATTTCCAATAAAGCATTATACACTCTCTTAATATTCATTTGACTCTGGTCTCTAATCTGTTTTACCAAATTTTCCTCACTTTGCATAAAACCAATTTTTTGATCTTCCCCCCACCTAGCTTGGAGTTCACCATACTGAAACCAGGTATAAATTATCCCTTCATTCTTCAATACCTCTACAGACTTTAGTTGTAAATTATCCCTTTCATTAAACAAAAGCTCCTTATAAGTAATCACCTCCATTTTTTGTTCTATACTTATATTTTTTATTGCATGTCTAGGATTTGCCCATATAGGTATCTTAAAGTTTAACTTATATTGATACTTTTTCCAAACTCTTAACAAAGCATTCCTTAATATATGACTTTTAAAAATCTTATCCAATTTTTCTCATACAATAGATAAGCATGCCATCCGTATAACAAATCATATCCTTCTACATTTAATATCCTATCTTCAGTTAAGTTAAATCAATCACTAATTTGCACTAACACAGATGCTTCATAATACAACCTTAACTTAGGCATTTTCAGACCCCCTCTCTCACGAACATCCTGTATATTTAATTTTACTCTAGGTTTCTTCCCAGACCAAATAAAAATATTAACTCCTTTCTGCCATTCTTTTAAGTTCCCATCTTTCTTAAGCACTGGTATCATTTGAAACAAAAATAAAAACTTAGGTAGTACATTCATTTTTATTGCTGCTATTCTTCCCAATAAAGATAATAGCAATTTTTTCCAATTTTCCATATCCCTTTGCACTTTTTGCCAAAGAACTTCATAATTATTTTTAAATAACTTTGTATTTGAAGCTGCAACATATATTCCCAAATATTTAACCTTTTTAACTATTTCAAATCCCGTTATTCTTCCTAATTCTTCCCTTTGAAGTACAGTCATATTTTTGACTATAATCTTAGTTTTATATTGATTTACTTTAAATCCAGAGACCTTGCCATATTGTTCCAATATATCCAAAATATATGGAACTGCTTTTATAGGTTGAGTTAAAGTAACAACCAAATCATCTGCAAAAGCCCTCAGTCTATAATCATCTGCAAAAGCCCTCAGTCTACAAATCATCTGCAAAAGCCCTCAGGTCCGCCTGATACGCCAGTTGTGGCCCTTTCTAGATCGGGACTCCCTACGCACAGTCACTCAGGCGCTCGTCACGTCTCGCTTGGACTACTGTAATGCTCTCTACATGGGGCTCCCCTTGGGATGCATCCGGAGGCTTCAGCTGGTACAGAATGCGGCCGCGCGGGGGATTATGGGAGCGACAGGGCGCTCCCATGTGACACCTCTCCTGCGTGAGCTGCATTGGTTGCCGGTTGATTTCCGGGTGCATTTCAAGGTGTTGGTAATCACCTTTAAAGCGCTCCATGGCTTAGGACCAGGGTACTTACGGGACCGCCTTCTGCCACCTATTGCCTCCCACCGGCCGGTTCGCTCCCACAGAGAGGGCCTCCTCAGGGTGCCGTCAGCCAGACAGTGCCGGCTGGCAACCCCCAGGGGGAGAGCATTCTCTGTGATAGCCCCCACCCTCTGGAACGATCTCCCTCCAGACCTGAGGACTATCGCTGACCTCCGGTCCTTTCGTCGGGCTTTGAAGACTCATCTCTTCCAACTTGCCGGACTTGCCTGATCCCTCCTATTTTTAAATATTTTTAAATGCTTTTAAATTTTTAGAGTCTTAGAGTTTTTATTCGGTTTATATTTTCAGCCTAAATTTATATTGATTTTAGTACGTTTTAACTTATTGTATTGTATTGGTTTTAAATTGGCTGTTCACCGCCCTGAGTCCGGAAGGAGAAGGGCGGTATAGAAATTTAATTAATAAATAATAAATTAATTAATAATAAATAAATAATCCTGTTGTCTAATAATTATTCCTTTGAGTTTATCAGATTCACGTATTTTATTTAACAAAACTTCTAAAGATAAAATAAATAGCAATGGTGATAAAGGACAACCCTGTCTTGTTCCCTTCTCAATCTTAAAATGATCTGTTAGGCCTCCACTAACAATTATTTGTGCTGATTGTTCTTGATATATTGCTCTAATTGATTGTAGAAACTGGTCTCCAAATTGCATCTTCTCAATTATTTTAAACAAAAATTGCCAATTCAATCAATCAAATGCCTTCTCTGCATCCAAAAGAAAAATGCTACAGAGATTTGGTTATTTTTTTCCAAGTATTCCAATAAATCTATAACTTGTCTCACATTATGTTTCATTTGTCTACCTTTTATAAATCCTGATTGATCATTATGAATTAATTGTTGCATAACTGGCATTAATCTATTTGCCAATACCTTAGCAAAGATTTTATAATCAGTATTCAAGAGTGAAATTGGTCTGAAATTTTCTGGCTTAACATTCTGCTCATCTTTTGGAATCAATGAGACAAAAGCTGTTCTCCATGAGGGTGGAATTCCCCCCCCCCCCATTGGATCCTACAAAATAATAATCTAAGTGGTTCAATCATTTCAGACTGTAGGTTCTTATAATAAACAGCTGTCAGTCCATCTGTTCCTGGTGTTTTACCTAATTTTAATTGCTTAATTGCTAAACTAATCTCTTCAGAGGTTATAGGTTGGTTCAAACCTTCCCTTTGTTCCATTGTTAATTCAAGACTACTATTCTCCTTTAAGTATTTATCAATATCTGAACCTTGTATAAGTCTCTTGCATATAGTTTTGTATAATACTCTAAAAAAGCTTTTTTAATCATATTTTGTTGATAAACTTCTTTACCTCTAAACTCTATCTTGCTAATAACTCGTGATTTTTGTTTCTTCCTTAGTATATAAGTCAGCCATCTACCTGGTTTGTTGGCATTACAAAAAGTATTATGTTTTACATATTGCAAGGTAGTTGCTACCTGATCAGCCATTAACATATTAAATTGCCCTCGCAATATATTTATTGTTTCCTTTGCTTTTATATCTCCTGGGTTACATATTAATAATTGTTCTTTCTTTTTTATTTCCTCCTCAATCTCTTTCTGCATCTTTGTTTGCTTTGATTTATATTTATTATTCATATATATCAGAACTCCCCTCATATAGGCCTTACTTGCATCCCATACCATTTCCATAGAGGTACCCTTATCCATATTATTAATAAAAAATTCTTTCATTAGTTTTTTAAGCTCGTTCACATTTTCATCGTATCTAAATAAATTTTAATTCAATCTCCAGGACCTCCTTTCCCCTCTTTCCTGTTCTAATTCCAACCAAACCGGACTGTGATCAGCTAAAATCCTAGAACATATCTTCGTCTTCTTTACCCTAGGGAGGAAATCATTTGTAATTAATATAAAATCAATCCTGGAAAAAGATTGATGTCGTCAGAAAAAAAAGTAAAATCTCTTTCATTCACATTCTGCTCTCTCCAAATATCCCTCAGTTCTAAGTCTTCCATTATGTCAAAAAAAAGATTTAGGTAATTTTGCACGTGTAGAAACTTTAGATGTACTCTTTTTATCCTTCAACGTATCTATTACTCCATTCCAATCACCCATTAAAATAAATGATTTATAATCCCAGTGTATTATTTTAGAATGTAAATGTCTATAAAAATTATCTTGTTGCTGGTTTGGGGCATATATTCCAATTAAAAGCATTTTGCCATTTTAAGTTAATAATTCTATTGCTATATATCTTCCATACACATCTGCCTCAATTAAATTTGCCGTTAATTCTTTCTTTACGTAAATAACAATTCCATTCTTCTTCTCTGGAGCTGAGGCCACAAAATGAGTCCCTAATCTTGAATTTATTAAGTATTTTTGATCTGATAATTTGATATGTGTTTCTTGCAAACAAATAACATCGTTCTTAAATTGTTTCAAATAATGAAATATTTTCTTCCTCTTCTGTGGTGAATTTAAACCATTGACATTCCAAGAGAGGAACTTAGTTGCCATCCTTGGCACCTTGAAGTGTTAAGAGCATTTGCTGAAGACTGTAGACGTTCCTCTCTCTCCAACACTGGCCCTTCAATGGAAAAGGAAGATCTTCTTGCACTTTTCCTCCAGCTGCCACATCAGCATAAGTTATCTGTTTTCCATTTTTCTCCTGTTGAGATATCTCTTTTTCTTTTTTGCCCTCCTTGGGTGGGGATGAATGACCAGCCTTCAAGACATTATAATAAAAATCTTTGGCTTTCCAGACTGAATTCAAGCAGTATCTCTCTCCACCATAGGTAACTATTAAACCTATTGGTGCATCCCATCTGTACATTAGTTGTTGCCTTCTCAGCTCCTCTACCAAAAAACCAAAGTCCTTTCTATCTCTTAACATTTTAGGAGGAATCTCTTTCAAAATCTGAATTTCTTGTCCAAACACCTGGATTTTGTTTTTATAGGAAGATTGTAAGATATCATTTCTAATTCTTCTATCAATGAAATAAATCACCACATCTCTTGGCAGTTGCCTTTGTTTTGCCACCCAAGAGTTAACTCTGTAGGCTTTATCAATCTGGTGTATCATGTCCTCTTTTCTCGCTCCAATAATTGCTGCTATGGCTTCTGCACATCTGTCTCTTAAATTCTCCCGACCATTCTCCTTCATTCCTCTCAGTCACAGGGCAAACTCCATAGATCTGTATTGAATCATAGTCACCTCATTTTCCAGTCTCTCAGTTTTAGTCATTACATCACCCATTTTGGCTTCCAGGTTTAAATTAGCCTCATTGATTTCTTCCACTCTCTCATCCAACTGAATAAGATGTTTAGACAAGCCAGACACTGCTAGTAAAATATCTTCTCTTATGTCATCATGCTTTTTTGTAACAACATCCTTAATTCCATTTATTTCTTCCTCAAATTTCTCAAATTTCTCTTCTATCATTGCTGTTTGATTATTCATAGCTTCTTTTATAAATTCTTTAAGATCTTTAATAGGAGTCTCCTGATTTTTTGAGTCTTCAGGAAGTTGAGCCTTCTGTGTCACAACTGAAACTACAGGAGAGCCCCCTCCTACTTTTGGAATTACTGGTTTAATTTGCTTGGAAGCCATTTTTATTCCTTCTTTCTTAAAAATCTTTTTTCCTCTTCTCCCCCCTTTACAAGCACAAAGTCACAAAAACAATTTTCAGGGCCTTTAAAATTGGTAAATGTTTTTTTTTCCTTTTAAAACAGATTAATCTCCACAGTCTGTTTCTCTATTTCTTTATTTCCAGCAACTTCAATCAGTTCAATACACAAAAAGCCTCAGCCAGGGCTTTCATTACTAGCTTTCGCTTTTGTTGTTAAAGCAAAGACCATTAGATAAAAACTTCCACTTACTTGACTTCCGTTTGAGACAATGAAACTTGGAGTCCACCATTAAAACATCTTTCCAAGCAGTCTCCATGTTTCCAGTGTCTTTTTCCCCACTTGGAGCTGAACCCAGAAGGATATTTCATCTTACAATTTGGCACCCACAGATGGGACTCCAAGCTAACCTAACCACTGGAGCAGGCCCAGGTAAGTCTCCCTTGCTAGTAGCAGACCCATTGAGTCTGTGGTATGTTTTCATGGACCGTGGCCATTTGGAACTAGGTTTTAAAGGGGTTTGAGTGTTGAGCTTAAACATTGCTTGGAAAGTAGGTGAATACCTCTAAATTTTAATTTTAAAGCATGGAAAAGCATGGGAAATGTGTGTATGCCTGCATGTGTGTGAGTGAAGGCCCTTCTCCCAATCACAGCTGGATCTTGCTTTCTCTGTGCATTTCCTAACCTCAGAAAGACCAACAGTCTGGAGAGCATGGGGATTTTGCCAGAGCACAGGACCTTCTGTTAGGGAAGGAGGGGGGATTCCACCCAGAAAACAGTCTGATTCCACCTCTTTGAGCGACCTCTAGCCGCATCTCTGCCTATCGCTAGCTCCACCGAGCTGTGACCAGTAGGATAGAGAAAACAAGGGGGGGGGTCGCCGAACATGGGACTTTGTGTTCAAAGGGAATGGAAGCTTAGTGGGTATTGAGTGAAAGTGAAAGGGTAATAAAGGGAAAAAGAAAGTCTCCGGTGCCATTAAAGAGAGCAACTCTTGAGTGTGTCTGTATAGACAGAGGAGGTGCTAGTACCTGCTGGAGGGGCAGTCAAGTCCTCCTTTTTTGATCCAAAAACCTAGCAGAATTCCCTAAAAGGAAGGTGGCTTGTACTTCATGAGGGAATCAAAGTCCTTCCCAGATTTTTTTTTTTCTGAAAACTGGATGAGGTTAGATAGCCTGGCTTGTCAGAGCGGCAATCAGCCCCGTTACCTTGCGTGGGGTAATTGCCCTCATTTTGAGTTGGATCGTGGCTTTTATCCTGTTGCATACTTTGATCAATAAGACCGAAGAAACATCTTCTAATTAAACTCATATTTATTATAAGAAAATAAAAACAACTCATTATCTAAAATAGCTTACATGTTGGCAAAGAATCTCCAGCCTGACCTTAGCTGGCTGGAGAACAAAGGAAAGTTTCTAGAAGAAGTACAAAAGAATGCAATGACATGCGTAGTAGGTGCTGTAGGTGCTGATAAGGAATATGACTACGGTGAGTCTGATAGTCCAGAAATATTAGCTCTGCTGGTAAATATAAAAACGCAGTGACACCCCTTCTTTTGCCAGTTGAGCGAACATCAGGTATATCATCAGATAAGGCACATCTTGTTACGCAGATACTCGTGTTGAGCTGCTGGAAGCGGTTTGTTGAGCATGTCTGCAATCTGATCATGTGTAGATACATACTGCAATTTTACAAAATCTTGTTTCACTAATTGTTTGATATTTCTATAACGGATGTCAATGTGTCTGGACCTAGAACCTGTGAAATGTGATTCAATAACTGAACGATAAAGTGTTTGATCCTCGAACTCAGGACTTGGTTCATGTGTCAAGTTGTGAAAATCTGTTTGCATGGGTGTCTTTGTTGTGTTAGCATCCTTCATGTTGCAATGATGCAAAACTTGTTCAATTTTATCTTCTTGTGAAAGACTAAACCCCTTCTGTGATTTTTTCAATCTGAACACCTAAATAAGTGCTAATGTGACCTAAAGTTTTCAATGTGAAGTATTTCTGCAAAGCTTTGGCAAAATTCTCACTCATCTGCTTATTTGGACCAATATAAACAATGTCATCAACATAAACAAAAACTATCTCATATGCATTGTTAGATCTTTTTGTGAACACGCACTCATCAGTTTCGGACTTAATAAAGCCCATTGAATTTAGTTTGTCAGTTAGACATAAGTACCACATTAAACCAGACTGTTTCAGACCATAAAGACTTTTGTTTAGGAACCAGGTATCCCCTTCTTGCTGTCGGAATCCTGGAGGACCTCTCACGTAGATTTCTTCATCTAGGTCAGCATGTAGATAAGCGGTGTCAACATCAAACTGGAAAACTTCTAAACCAAGGATAGTTGCAGTGGCTAAAGCAATTTTTACACTTTCAGTTCTGACTGTCGGTGACTAGGTATTTGTGTAGTCCTCAGGATAACGTTGAGCGAAACCTTGAGCTACAAGTCTGGCCTTGTACAATGACTCACCATTTGGTTTCTTTTTGATTCTGTAGACCCATCGAGTGCCAATGACCTTTTTCTTTGCTGGAGATTTTGCAGGTGTAAATACCTTAAGTTTCTTTAGACTGTCCATTTCAGCTTGCATTGCGTCATACCACTTCTCTTGCTCTGAATCAGGAAGATGTTTGATTTGCGTGAAGTTATTGGGAGGAAGTGTAACATTACAAATCAAAGGCAAGGGTGCTTTTGTCAGTTGCCACGAATATCGCTGTGGAAGGATTCCCTTTGTGGCTCTCTTGGAACGCCTCGGAACAGTCATCCATTCTTCTTCCGTTTCGTCCTCGTCTTCATCATCGTCGCTAGCATCAGCATCCGCGGCTTGCGAAGACGGAACATCATGTTTGGAAGAACTGGTGGATGGAACATTTGCCTGTGAATCTTGATCATCAGGCTGCGTGGCATCAGTAACTTCATCTTTAGGAAAATAAACTCCAGGATCATTGGAATGAATCCTGGACCAGTCAGCATCTTCCTCAAAATTAGCAGATTGGGAAGTCACTAGTCTATGATTAGAGTCAATAAATTTGCTCCATTTTGAATTGTCATCAAAACCCATAAATCTCAGTCTCTTTGCTGCTGGACCTCCTTTCCTTCTTTGATCTAAGGGAATGTTCACCATGGCGTACGAACCAAAAATATGGAGGTTCTTGAGATCTGGCTTGTAGCCATACATCATGAAGAAAGGAGTTTGATTTATCGCACTACTCCAAGTACGGTTGATGATGTAATTTGCATATTTAAGAGCTTCACCCCAGTATGGGTTACTGAGATTGGCGTCTTCTAAAAGACAACGCATCATGGTTTGCAGGACCCCCTGTCTTCTCTCTATGACTCCGTTATGAGGGGGAGTATAAGGAGCCGAAGTCTGATGAAGAATTCCATTCTTACACATCCAGTCCTGGAAACGCTGAGACATGAACTCGGCACCACGATCACTCTGGATTCTGGCGATGTTTACTCCGTGTTGGGTAGAGACGAGGGCTGCAAAGTCTTTAAAGATCTGAAAGGTCTCAGATTTTTCTCTCATTGGATATACATATCCATATCTAGAATAATTATCAACAATTGTTAAAAAATATTTTCTACCACCAATTGTTGGCGGAAATGGACCAACTATGTCAGTGTGTACCAAATCAAAAATGCGTGTTGACAGGCGTGTAGCGTGTTTTGGAATGGCTGCTGCTTTGGATTTGGCTTTTTTGCAGACAGCACAATCCAGAAACACCTTACACCCCTTTAGATCCAAACCTTTTGCGAAATCCGGCATTTTTCTAAGAACCCGGAAGCTGGCATGTCCCAATCTTCTATGCCACTTATGGATGCACCTGGAATGCAAAGGTTTACCACTTAGTGAATTTTCAACATTAACAGTTTTATGTGGAACCTCAGGCTTGCTCTGAGCAACCTGTTTCCCAATTTTCTTTTTGTTGGCTTTAGGAGCCTTTGGAGTAGCAACAGGATCTCTCACTGGGACGTCTCTCTCTGGGCCTGTGCTCTCCTCTTTTGGAGTTTGTATACTTGCCTGTGCTTGCAATTTAGATTTTGGTTTTAAGTAATAAACACCACCAATTAACATGGTTTCAGCAACAATATCTCCATCTTTAACTATGTAACTTGCTTTCTCGAGGTGGTGAACCTGGAACTTTAAAACTCTAGACCAGTGAGCCTGACTAAGCAAACTAAAAGTGGCTGTCAGTATGTAGCAGACATCAGGAATGAATGCATTGAGCTCTTCAACATAAACAGTTCCTTTTCCTTTGACCTGACAAGGATGATTGGAGAAAGAATAAAGTTCACGTAGTTCAGGTTCAGGTTCGTGCATCTCTGTGAAAAGTTCTTTTCTGTAAGTAACATGGAAAGCTGCACCGCTGTCCAAAGTCCACAAAAGCCGTCTGTCGTATTCTGGATGAGGTTGTGGATCGTTGGTTAAAGCCAATGTGGCGAGTGGAGCTTGTGAATCACGCCTTGGACCACGACGACCTTGTCTACCGCCTCTGCCTCTGCCTCTGGAGTCTGTTCCTCTGGGCTGGTACGTGACAGGAGCTGGAACTCGTTGGGGACAATCCCGGGTTGCATGTCCCACACAGTTGCAGATGTTGCATCTTGGCATCCTTGGAGCGTAGGTCCTTCCTCGGAAGGGACGCCTAGCTGGAGCTCTTGATGCGGGTGGTCCTCTCAAGTGTGGTGTGGCTAACATCAGTGCCTCCTCTTCAATTAGGAGTCCGCACACATTGTCCACTGTGCGTTGAGCAATAGGCACTTGGTTAATCTTTGTAATGGCATCTTTCCATTCATAGTTCAAAGAGTTAATGATAATACTGATCATTTGAATATCTTCAATAAGATAGCCCCTTTCTCTCAATTCTTCCCTCATACCTTTCAGTTTGGTCAAATGTCCTCCAATTTGTTCACCAGGTTTCAATTTCGAACCATGGAATTCAGACATGAGCAAACATGAAGACTCAATTGAGACAGGCCTGTAGCAATTTTCCAATTGGACCCAAATTTGTTGGGCTGTTGCATCAGGCGGAAAAGTAACCTGCAGTTCAGTATCCATGGACATCAATAAAGTTGTGCAGGCTTTAGTCTCTAAGTCTCTTATTTCAGGCGTCCATGGTTGGGCAGGAGGGTTAAACACCATACGATGTGTGCCTTCTCTACATAGCAGAAGTCCAACCTCACTGACCTGAGCCTTGTAATTCTGCCCTGACATCTTTAATTTTGACTCACCAGCCAGTGGAGCAACAGAGTATGCCTGTTGAGGAATAGGCATTTGAGGTGCTGCTGTGGGGGCAAAGGCACTTGTTGTGCTGGAGGTGGACCAGGGGCTGGCCCTGGTTGTACAGCTGGAGGCATGTGTGCATGAGCTTGTACCTGTGGCATTTGAGCTGCAATATTAAAATGACCTGCTGGAGATGCAGTCATTTGCCTTTGCTGCATTAAGCGTTGTGTTCCATCTAAAAAGACCCCAGCACCACCAGGGGGTACTGAAAAATGAGCCTGTGGAGACACTTGTGGCATTGCAGTTTGAATCTCTGAGTGAGTTAAGGACATATCTGACAAAGTCTGTTGCAATGCCTGTAATCGCTCTCTCAGATCATGATGCATTTCAGCTTTCTCTTGTAAATTACTTTGGCCGGCAGATGATGCTGCAACTTTAGTTGTAGGCAGCTCAGATAATCTTTCTGTCTGCGTGGCGTTTGCAATTTGAGAATAATGTGGCAAATGTGACGTGTGCACAACTCTCTGTTCTGATTTGCCTGACACAATATCCACCAGGGGGTGTGTCTTTGGCTCTGAGAGAGAAGAAGGCAAAATGGCGGTTTTTGAGATTTCATGAACGTGGGATTCTCTCTTATCTGGCTCAAGCCTAGATAAAGCCATTTTTGCCTCGGATAGCTCACGTTCAAAAATTTCTATCTGGTCACGATAGTTTCTTATAGCTTGCTCATGAGGAGAGACTTTGAAGGTTTGAGAGGGATGATAAAATGTTTCTCCCTCAACGTGGGAGGAAAAAGGCTTTGCCGTTTGTGGAAGTTTTGGCTTAGCCCCAAGCATTTCAAAATCAGAAGGCTCGAGGAACACAGTTTGAGAGCATGCATAAGTAGAAGGTTGAGTTACTGACCTCGGTCGTAGTACTTCACCTTCAGAAGCAGCTTTTCTGTTATTTTCCTCCTGAAGCTTCGTTAAGAGCATCTTTTCTGATTCTTCTGCTTCTCCCACAGTTTCTTTTTCTTCCAGCTGAGTGACTGGTGCCAGTGGATCGAAAAAGATCAAATCATTTGTAGAGAGAACTCTAAGTTTCGTTTGTTCTTCTCCTGCTTCTAACTGAGTGGCTGATGCGAGAGGCTGAAATCTGGAAGATCTTTCCATTTCATCCTTATCTGAAGAAGATAAGAAGGGCTTCATTTTGCCCTTTTCTTTCATTTTTCCTTTTTTCTTCTTTCTCGGCATCTTAGAAGTTAATTGTTTAGTGTTCCGCAGTCACTAAATCAACTATCTGTCTAATTAGCCTAGATGGTCATGATCAAAAGTAACAAACCAGGAATAGCCATAAATTAACCACCCTCCTGCTGCCATTGTCAGAGCGGCAATCAGCCCCATTACCTTGCGTGGGGTAATTGCCCTCATTTTGAGTTGGATCGTGGCTTTTATCCTGTTGCATACTTTGATCAATAAGACCGAAGAAACATCTTCTAATTAAACTCATATTTATTATAAGGAAATAAAAACAACTCATTATCTAAAATAGCTTACATGTTGGCAAAGAATCTCCAGCCTGACCTTAGCTGGCTGGAGAACAAAGGAAAGTTTCTAGAAGAAGTACAAAAGAATGCAATGACATGCGTAGTAGGTGCTGTAGGTGCTGATAAGGAATATGACTACGGTGAGTCTGATAGTCCAGAAATATTAGCTCTGCTGGTAAATATAAAAATGCAGTGACACGGCTAAGCCATAGTGAGCCTTACATTTCAAGGATCATGGGAAGCTGTAGCTCGAGGGCAGAGGAAAATCCCCTGGAAGAGTTGATTGTGGCCTGGGACACTAGGCAGATGCCAGTCTTAGCTGGCATGAGTAAAAGGAAAGCCCGGAAATTGTGTAGAAAATGGGCACTGATAAAAGATGGCACTGGGAAATAAATTTTGCTACTTAAAAGAAAAGGAATGTATAAATAGGACTGTTGAGGTTTTTGTTTGTTTTGTTTATTTGTTTGTCTCTCTGTCTTCTATGCAACCACATGGTATTTTTGTTAAGATTTGTGCCTTCCCCAATTTAACTGAGATTTATGGCAGGAATGATCAGTGTTTGTGTAAATCTCAGAGTTCTGTTTTCCTCTCCTTGTCCTCCTTTTTTTTATGTGTGTGTGTCTAAGTCTTTGTGTGCTCTCAAGGTAATTGTAACTGTAAAATGTATCTGATCCCTAGAGACAAGAATTTTAAATTGTTAGGAAAAAAAGGTTGAAACAATGGAAAATTGGGGAGAGAGAGAAAGAAAAAGGAAAGGAAGAGCCTTTGCCCTGTGTTTGTCTGGCCAACAAGAACAGAGTAAAGAGACCGGAAGTTGGCACCGCATGAAGATGCGCGGGGGTTTTCAGGGCTCCTGAAACCCCGCTGAGAAACTCCGCTGCTGGACGGTCCGAACTGGACCACACAGACTCATTTTGACTGTGTTAGTGGAGGGCACGTCCTGAGGCTCCCAGGGACATTGCTAAGTCCCTGGTTGAGCCAGGAAAGCCCTTTTTCCAAAAGCGGAGCAGCAGCCATTAGGCTGCAGAGGCTGTGGCAACTTCAGGAAGGAAGATTGGAACAACAGTGAACAGAACGGTGAGAAACTTTCACTTTTTTTCTCTACTAAGATCACCCTCATTAATGCATGGAATTGTGATGGATAATTAATGTAGAGAAGCGGTGAACCTATTTTGGATTGATTTTATTTTTATTTTTCATATTTTTAAAAGACTTGAAATTGCCTATTTGTCTTATTTCTGTTTCAGATAACTGGATTGGATTAAAAGCAGGAAAAACAGTATTGGGACAATTTGAAATTTTTTGATCCGGTGGATTTTGGTTTACAGTATTTGCTGAGTTAATACATCTGGATTGGCTTTACTTTCTTATTTTTGATTATTTAAAAGAACGTTTTTTTACTTTCCCTTTTTCCCGCCCCTTTCCCTTATAAGGATAGGAGAACTAAGTGAGTGTGTAGTGCTCTTCACTGGAAGAGAAATTTTGTTGCAGAAGAAACATTGTAGTCAAAACAAATGCAGAGACTGAAGAGTTACTGAATGTTGTTTACACAGGTGCTCTACTATCTAAGTTTTTAAAGCTTGGGAATATACTGGAAGGCTCTGAAATCCTTTGGTTTTTTTTTTTTTGGTTTTTTTTTTGGTTACTTTATTTTTTCCTTTCGCTGAGTAAATATTACAATCCCAGTGAGAAGTGTGGCTTGGAAAGAGGTAAAAGGGAAAATTACCCCCTGCAGGTTCTCTGGACATAAAGGATTTGAAGAATTAAACTTTCTGTTGTTGCTTTTGCTTTTTACTTATTTTTTTCTTTTTCTTTTTCATGGATTGTATACAGATTCTGGATTAAGGCATTCAAGAGCCTGAAGAATTATTGCTAATCTTTAAAAAAAAATCTTATTTCTTTTTTTATTTTTTATTTTTTACTTTGGCTTTTTATTTGGAGGAGTAGCTCAATTTTTTGTCTCTTCCTATTTTGCTTTGGATTAGGATTTTTGGAAGAACCTGAAGAATTGAAGAAATTATTATTACTATTCTTCTTTTTTATGGAATAAAAGTTATTTTTATTTATGGAGTTATGGAATATAAGGAGCAATGTGAAGCCAGATCAACTAGAGCAATAAAACCTAACTATAAAGTATGAATATGGAAGAAAGGAAATTGATTTAAATAAACATAAATGGACTCAATTCGGCCAATAAAAGAAGAACAGTTTTCCACAAATTAGAAAAATTAAAATTTGATATAATTTGTTTATAAGAAGTTCATATCAAAAAGTAACATGAACAATGACTGATTCATCCAAAACTTGGTCAAACCTTTCTATCATTGGCACAAACTAAAAAAAGAGGTGTTGCTCTGTATATTAGAAATGCATTTACAGCTGTGCAGAAGTATGCGGATCCAGAAGGCAGAATTTTGATGGTGGAATTAATTGATAACAACACAAAATTACTTTTAGTAGCAATATACGGTCCTAACAACAATCAGAGTGATTTCTATAGAAACTACACAACAAGATAATTGAAATGGAGTATGAAAATGTTTGCATGATGGCGGATTTTAATGGAAATGTAGATGAAAAACTGAACTATAAAACAAGTAGAACAACAAGACACAGTAGAAAGATATTACCGAGGACCTTCTTTAAAATGATAGAGGAAATAAACTTGAAAGACACTTGGAGAGAAATGGGAAAAATAGACAATATACTTTCTACTCTGACAGACATTTATCATGGTCCAGATTGGATATGATATCGGCAACAATGGAATTGATTTTAAATATTGAACAAGTGAATATAGATCCTAATACATGGGCGGACCATAATCCAGTAATTGTCATTTGAAAAGGGTGAAAAAGCAGATCTAGATGGACATTAAATAATACAATACTAAAAGAGGAAGATGTATACAGAAAATGAAACAATAATTGGACTTCTTTTTCAAGGAGAATAAGAAAGAAACATTGATACAAAACCGTTGGGATACAATGAAAGCCTTTGCCAGAGAATTAATCATTGATTATACATGGAAAAGAAATGTGAAGAGAAGACAAACCCTTAAAATATTGAGAGATGATCATAAAAGTCTCGAAAAAGAATTCCAGAAAGATCCATATAAGAAAGATATAAAAATTAAAATGGATATTATAAAGCACAAAATGGACGTACTGGAGAAGGAAGAATTAGTGCAAAAAATAAGAACTGTTAAACAGAATTATTTTGAAAATGCAAACAAACCTGGCAGATGGTTAGCATATAAATTGAAAAAAGAAAGAGAATCAAAGAAAATAACGCAACTAATTGATCATCAAGGACAAAGCGGATTTGGAAATAAAGCGATGGGGGAAATAATACAGGAATAGTATTATTTCTGTACAAAAAAGATGCAATTGAAGAGGACAAAGTGGCAAGGTATTTACAAAAAGCTAAACTACCAAAAATTTCCAAAGAGGTTGAGGAGTTATTGGATGGAAATATAACAATGATGGAGCTATCTGAGGCAATTAAGAAACAGAAGAATGGAAAGGCACCAGGTCCAGATGGACTGCCAGCCAAATACTATAGGACTTTACAGGAATCACTATCGATCCCAATGCTGGAGGTCATGAATGAAATAATGATAAAAAAAGAAATACCCAAGACATGGACTGAGGCATATATCACTTTGATTCATAAAGAAGAGACAGACCCACAACAAATCAAAAACTATAGGCCGATATCCCTGCTAAATGCAGATTATAAAATCTTTGCTATGATACTGGCAGAAAGACTTAAGAGATACTTGAATAATTTTATACATTCCGATCAAAATAGATTCTTACCTAAAAGACAAATCCGAGACAATATAAGAATAATTTTGGATACCCTAGAATATTATGAAGCTCATCCTGAAAAGCAGATTGCTTTGATATTTTTAGATGCACAAAAAGCCTTCGATAATGTCAATTGGCGATTTATGTTGTTACAGATGGAGGAGGTGGGCTTCGGGAAAAAAATTCTTCAGGCAATTGAAGCTATATATTCAAAACAAAAGGCTAAAATAATGATAAATGGAGAATTGTCTTAATATATTGAAATAGAGAAAGGCACTAGACAAGGATGCCCATTGTCCCCACTGTTGTTTATACTGACATTGGAAGTGCTAAACAGAAATATTAGAGAAGAAAAGGTGATAAAAGGTATGAAAATTTGACAAGAGGAATATAAATTACAAGCTTTTGCAGACGATTTGGTTTTCATTATGGAAGAACCTTTAACATCAATAAATAAATTGCTAGAAAGAATTGGAGAGTTCGTAGAGGTGGCTGGCCTAAAAATTAATAAACAAAGATAATGACTAAAAGTATGCTGAAAAAGCAAAAAGAAGAATTGACGGAGATCTCAAGTATCCAGATTATGAATAAAGTAAAATATCTGGGAATACAATTAACAGCAAGGTGTAGCTCTCTCAAAAAAGATAACTATATTAAGGTTAAGCGACAGATAGGACAAGATTTGGAAAAATGGAGAAATCTGCAACTATCTCTAATTGGGAGATTTGCAACCATTAAGATGAACATTTTGCCCAGAATTTTATATCTATTCCAAACAATTCCAATAAAGCTGGACAAGAGATTTTTTATAGATTTAAATAAAATGATACTGAAATACATTTGGCAGGGGAAAAAGGCAAGAATAAAAATGAAATTGCCACAAGATGCTAAAATGAGGGGTGGATTTGGCTTACCTAACTTTGAACTTTATTACCAAGCAGCTAGCTTAATGTGGATTAAAGAATGGATATCATTAGGAAATACTAGGTTGTTAAATTTGGAGGGATCTGATTTGTTGTTGGGGGCATGCCTATTTGTGGTATAAAGGAACTAAAATACAAGGGTATTTTAGAAGACATAAAATACGTGAAGCCTTATGGTTGAACTGGGAGATGATTAAAAAAGGACACTATCTGAAGATACTAGTCTGGGTATCTACAATTGAAGCATTTTCATATTCAGTAACATTTAAAGGGAAACAAATCATAAGGTACAAGGAACTATTGGATGAAAAGGGTGAACTTAAATTAAAGCAAGATATAGAAGGTCAAGGGTACAAGATGGATTGGTTTACATATATATGCAAATACTTTCTAGACATCAAGAAGATCTTAAACAAGAAGGGTTTTATAATGTATTGACTAATTTGAATAAGATTTTGATGGGTTCTGATGATCATGTAATTAAAAAGCTATGTGATTATTTGCTAGAAGTTAAACTGGAGGAAGAACAAGTTAAAGAATCAATGATAGCATGGGGGAAGAATTTTGGTTATGGTATTCATCTAGAGAAATGGCAAAAATTATGGTCACATAATTATAAAATGACAATGTCTACAGCATATAAGGAGAATTTGTATAAGATGTTTTACAGGTGGCATCTACCCCCATCAAGGATAGCCAGAATGTTCCAGAATAAATCGGAGAAATGTTGGAAATGTCATCAGACCCCAGGATCTTACTACCACATGTGGTGGACATGCATAGAAGCAAGGAGATATTGGACCAAGATACACATGTGGTTGGAAAAAATGATAAAGAGACATATTGATTTTAAACCAGAGATATTTTTATTAGGGATCGTACCAGAGATATATAATAAAGAAATGCAATATCTAATCGTAAATCTCTTGACAGCAGCCAGAATTGTATTTGCTAAAAACTGGAAAGGAGAAACGATGAGGAAATTATTAAGAAAATGGTGGATTGTGCTGAAAAGAGCAAATTGACATTTGAAATAAGAGAACAGGAAGATAGACAATAATATTTGATATGGGATTTATTTTATCAATGGATAGAGAATAAGAATTGGAAATAATTATGATATAAATGATGTTGAAACTTTTTGAAAATAAGTTAAAATGCTTAGTGATAAATTGAAGAAAGGAGGAGCACAAAAAATACCACCAACTGTTACACTGTCTTTGATTGTATGGAATGATAATGGTTTTTATATTCTGTTTTATTCTGTTTTGGGTTTTTTTGAAAATAAAAAATTCTTTTAAAAAAAGAAAGAACAGAGTAAAACAAGCTTTTCATTTTATTTCTAATTTTTTTCCCTTCCCTCCCTGTATCTTAAAGTAACAACTCAAGTTTATGAGGAAACGTTTTAAGTTCATTTACAAGAAAAGAAAAAAAATTCAGTCTTGCATTTACTGTATGTGTTTAAATGGTTTTACCTGTTCATCTGTTTCCTGAAGTATGTGAATCCAGTTTTTTCTTTCTCATCTGTTGTGTCTCTATTTTGTTGAAACTGCATTATCTGTTTAGTAACTGCAATACTGTTGTGTTGTTTCTTTTCAAACTTTGCCTGCAAGCTATCTACCCCCCACCCCATCTCTAATCCTGTTATAATGCCTTTCCTGGGAAGATTACCCACAAAAGGGCAATCCCCTCAGGCAATTCGTTCACTTGAAGAGATAGCAGAAAAAGTGATATCCAAAACCCAAGCCCTGACTGTGACTCACTAATGATGCTGCCCAGTTGCCCAGTAAAGCATGATACGTTTGTTTGCTTATTTATTTATTTATTTATTTATTTATTTATTTATTTATTTATTTATTTATTTATTTATTTATTTATTTAATATACCACCTTACTCCTGAAGGACTCAGGGCAGTGAACAGCCAAGATAAAATACAGACAATACAAACGTTAAAAACCGAATAAAATTATTAAATGTTCTGGCCCAAAAACAAATTTAAAACACCCAATTTATAAAACAGATTAAAAACAATTTTAAAATTTAAAAGGGAGAGTTAGGCCAGGCCAGCCTGCTGGAATAAAAACGTTTTGAGAGCACGACGAAAAGTATACAGATCCAGGATCCTCCGTATCTCCGGGGGGAGCTCGTTCCAGATGGCATGTGCCCCCACAGAGAAAGCTCTCCCCCTGGGGGCCGCCAGTTGACAGTGTTTGGCCAATAGCACCCTGAGAAGCCCCTCTGTATGGGAGCATACTGGTTGGTGAGAGGCTATTGGTAGCAGAAGGCGGTCTCGTAGATACCCCGGTCCAATGCCAGGGAGCGCTCTAAAGGTGGTAATCAAAACCTTGAAGCACACCCGGAAGACCACCGGGAGCCAGTGCAGCTTGTGCAGGAGGGGGGTCAGATGGGAGCGCCACGTCGCTCCCATAACCACCCGCAGCCGCATTCTGGACCAGCTGGAGCCTCTGGGTGCTCCTCATGGGGAGCCCCATGTAGAGAGCATTACAGTAGTCCAGGCAGGAAGTAATGAGAGCATGAGTGACCATATTTAACGAGTCCCAATCCAGGACAGGACATAACTGGTAAATCAGGCGAACCTGATAAAAAGTTCCCCTGGCCACAGCCGTCAAGTGCTCTTTTAAAGACAGCTGTGAGTCCAGGAGGACACCCAAGTTGCGAACCCTCTCCGTGGGGCCCAATGACTCGCCCCCAATAGTCAGTGATGGCACCAACTGACTATATTGGGATGTTGGAAACCACAGCCACTTGGTCTTGGATGGGTTGAGCTTGAGTCTGTTTCTCACCATCCAGATCCATACAGCCTCCAGGCACTGGGACATCACTTCAAAGGCATCATCGGGGTGGTCCAGGGTGGAGATGTACAGCTAAGTGTCATCAGCGTACTGGTGGTACTTCACCCCAAAACCACAGATGATCTCACCCAGCAGCTTCACATAAATGTTGAACAGAAGGGGAGAGAGGACCGACCCTTGCGGCACCCCACATACAAGGGGCCTTGGGGTCGATCTCTGCCCTCCTGTCAACACAGACTGTGACTGGTCAGAGAGAAAGGAGAAGAACCACTGTAGCACAGTGCCCCCCACTCCTAACTCCTCTAACCGGTGCAGCATGATAACATGGTTGATGGTATCAAAAGCTGCTGAGAGGTCTAATAGGACCAGGACAGAGAGCAACCCTTGTCCCGAGCCCTCCAGAGATCATCAACCAATGTGACCAATGCTGTTTCGGTGCTGTACCCAGGCCTGAAGCCCGACTGGAATGGATCCAGATACGCCGATTCATCCAGGTACTGAGGGAGCTGTCGCGCTACCACACTCTCAACAACCTTCGCAATGAAGCGAAGGTTGGAGACTGGATGATAATTTGCCAACACTGCTGGGTCCAGGGAAGGCTTCTTAGGGAGAGGCCTCACCACCGCCTCTTTCAAGGTGGCGGGGAAAACACCCTCACTCAGAGAAGCATTTATAATCCCCTGGAGCCAGCCTTGTGTAACCTCCCAAGAGGCCAGCACCAATGAGGAGGGACATGGGTCCAATAAACATGTGGCCGTGCTCAGTCTGCCCAGTATCCTGTCCATGTCTTCAGGTGTCACAGAAGCAAACTCCTCCCAGATAATACTCACAAGACCAGCCTCCATCCTCCCCCCTGAATCTACCCAGTCAGAGTCCAGGTGTTCCCGAATCTGAGCGATTTTGTCATACAGATACTGTACAAAGTCCTTGGCTCTATCCTCCAAGGGGTCCTCCTGCGCTTCCTGATGGAGCAGGGCGGCCGGGAGATTATCTAATGACGCAATAAGAGCGGCAAAATAGTTATACTTTGCCACTTTTATCGCCACCAGATAGGTCTTAATATGTGACCTTACCACTGTTTGGTCCGATTCAGAATGGCTGGCCCTCCAACAACTCTCCAGGCGTCTTTTCCAGTGCTTCATCTCCCTCAGCTCCTAAGTGAACCAAGGAGCCAGGCGAGATCGGCGCCGCATCAGAGGCAGCAAAAGGCATGACCCGATCCAAAGCTCCAGCGGCCGCCCTATCCCAGTGGCCGCCCTATATGTTGCGCTGGTGGTCTCATGAGTAGAAGTCCCAGGGCTCATTGTGTATAATAATACCAAAAAAAAAAAGAAAGAAAGAAAGAAAGAAAGAAAGAACCTAAATTGTACACTGACTAACCTCAATTTGTATTCACAAATTCTGGATGCACTAAAGTAAGAGCTAGGGCAGTTTAGTAACCAACCCATTAAATGGACAGCCTGTAATTTAAAGGAAAATCATGGCTGTGAAAAAATTTGGGACATGTGCTTGCTTGAAACCTGACTGGAAGCTCACAGAAAGTGATATCTGAAATCTGAAATTAATTGGCATAGAAATTGGATACTGTAAATTTCTTTTCAGAATTTTTGCCCTGGCTGCTAGACCTTCATGGTTGAAAGCTTTTGGAAGCCACTGAAGGAATCCTTTTCTGTTGCCTCTATCAATGCCTTCCCCTTTGCATTAGAACAATTAAAAGCACCCATTAAGGCTCCCTGACCTGATCAATTTTAATCTTTTGCCAAGAACTTGTTTCAAAATTCACATTTTTTTAAAAAAAAAGTAGGGATTTTTTTTTTTTTTAATTTGATTTATATGCCGCCGTTCTCCGGAGACTCAGGGCGGCTTACAATGCGTTAAGCAATAGCCTTCATACTTTTGTATATTTATACAAAGTCAGCTTATTACCCCCACAAACTGGATTGTAGGAAGTTATCACCTACCCCTTTCCTAGAAGAATGAAATATTTTGGGAAATATTAAAAAGACAGAATATTATGTTTCCCTGGATGAGAAATGGAGAAGCATGTTTTAAAGACAAAGCAGCTCCCACCTTCCTGCCCCCACCCTTTTGTTAATGGGCCAGAGGCAGAAACTCAATCTTTGTCTATGGACATCATCTGCAAGACAATGGGACCATCTAGGACAGAAACTCACCACATGGGAACTGGGAAGATTACATCAGCCAGCAGGGCTAGCTAAGATCCCCACCCCCTGGAAGTCTGACAACCAATCAGGATACTCTTTCTGGGCCCCAGGAAGTTCAAAGCCAGAGAAAGCATGTAACTCTCACCAGGAGACTCGCTGTATCTGCCCTTTTCTGTTCAGGAACACAAATCATGTGATCTTGTCCACCATTAAACCATCTTTCCAAGCAGTCTCCATGTTTCCAGTGTCTTTTTCACCACTTGGAGCTGAACCCAGAAGGATATTTCTTCTTATACCAGGAAACATAGTTTGTTCCATTCAACCGGGTTATCATGGATATGCAGGATGACTGTTGTTACACCATCTTTACTTGGACAATTAACCACAAAAACAGCTATCTGAATATGGTACTGTGTATTCACACCAACTCTCAATATTCTGAGCCCATAACTAATATTAAGGAATATGCGCAGAGTAACCCTTCAGTAGCAAAGTTGTGCACATGAGAAATGGCTGAGGGTGATTGTGAATAAGCACTGTCAATACTGAGTTGTGATATTCTTTTACTTTTAGGAAAAAGCAAAGCAAAGTCCAGTAAACAATCCAGGTCATACACAGATAAAGATAGTTAAATTATCAATCCAGGGATATTCCAAGAACAAAGTCTTCTTACCAGTTGTTGTAGTCACATGCAATAAAACAGTTCTTTTTGGAGTTGCAAACAGGAAAAGTACAGCAGTAAAAGTCTAGTGGGTGATTGCAGACCATCGGCAACCCCCCCCCCACCCAGCCCGCGGAATATCTGGCCCTCTCGCTGGGGGGCTGGTGCCCACCAGCGTTCTCCATTTATTATCGGCCTTCGGGATTTGTGTATGAGGAGAGAGGAGAGAGACGCCGCCGGAGCAGTTTGGAGTGGCGGCAAGCGGCGGTCAGCGGCGAGAGCGGCGAGGAGGCCAGCGGAGTCTAGGGGGTGATTGCAGACCATCGGCAACCCCCCCCCACCCGGCCTGCGGAATATCTGGCCCTCTCGCTGGGGGGCCGGTGCCCACCAGTATATGATCTTCTGAGCCACCAGCTGCTAGCCGGGATAGACGCCGCGGGAGTTTGGTGGTGAATGGCGGTGGCGGCGGTTAGTGGCCAGGCCCGCTGGCCTTCATGTTTACAACGGTTTGGGACGCCTCTGGGATTGCTGGTTGCGGTGCCGCTGGAGTGGTCTGCCCGCCTGCCGGCAGGCACTTGAGAGGAGAAAGGAGAGTGCCTGCAGGAGAAGGAAGATTTCAGCGAGGAGGCTACCTGTTTTTCTTCTGGCGGCCTGACACTGACGGCGCCAGCGGGGCCTCAGCTGGCCAGCGGGTCTGCCAGTGGTTGGCGGGGGATTATATATATGGAGGAGGCTCTCAACAGGAGGTCGAAGACCCAGCAGGGTCCACTAAATTGCCCCCATGGCGGTGGTGAGGATTTCCCGCCCATTGACGGTTTTGAGCTGCAATCTGGGGGTTTGCTATTATACTATCATCCCTGTTGGAGTTGGCCCCTCCCCTCCCCCTGCCCGTTTCTCCATCGGCCTTTGATACATCATGGCCTGTAGTACCATTGATCCGCCAACTTCCCGGAGTAGCTTGGAACTCGGCCCTAGTACCATCTCACACGCTGGCGTCATCGAAGAACAGGACAGCTTACGGGAGGATTGATGGAGCCGGTTCCATCTTCGTTCATTCCTGATGGGGAGTCTTACCTCGCAGGACTAATATGCCAGGCCTCTGTGAGAGAGTGGCCTGGACTTTCCAACTTCCTGACTGTATGGCGGACCTCTGTGAGAGGGCGGTCCGGACATCCCCGCAGCTGATCTGAACGTATAGACTCCTTCCCGCTACCGTGAGAGGGTAGCGGTGATTTCTCCTGACTAATTAATTCTTGTTCTTCGATATTTCTTATTTACCATCACAGACTCCAGCCTTGCCTTATTATTCTGTCCATCTCCGTCCTGTGTTCGGATGTTTTCCAGCCTTCTTGCCTTGTGAGACTCCCCCCTCTCACAGGTTTGGCCCTCTACATTATCGAGGGCCCACCTTAATGATGGGTTTTGGGACCCCGAGAGGTGGCATGCCAAAAAACGGGGATTGAGGGGTTTTTTAAGCTCTTGTTTAATTAAATTTTTAAGGGGTTCAGGGGTGGGGGTGGGAGTGGGTTTGGGGGAGAACCCACAGGGGGGAAGGTTAGGTCCAGCTGTTTATGGGGTCGCGGGGGGTCAAGATTCTGGAGGCAAGAGGGCTTCTACTAAGCCCTCTGTCGAGGGCTGTGCGATCAAGACGCTGTGTGGGAGGGGCAGATATGGCATGGGCAGGGGACCATATCATGTGGTGGGGGCTCGCACTCGCTGTCTTCGAGCGATTGCGTGCCCCGGTCCCCCGAGCCATTCCCGTTCCCCGGGTTGTTTAGAGTCTCAGGACCCGAAGCTCCGGCTGTTGTTATGCAATGCGAGGTCCGTTGTCAATAAGGCCCCCCTCATATGTGACCTTCTTCAAGAGGGGGGAGCGGACCTGGCCTGCATTACTGAGACCTGGTTGGGCCACGAGGGGGGGGGGTTCCCCTCGTGGAGATGTGCCCACCAGGTTTCCTTGCATTCCACCAGCCGAGAGCTCAGGGGAGGGGTGGGGGAGTAGCGGTCATCATTAAGGAAGGTCTGAGTCCGAGGGAGACCACTGTACCTCAGCTAGCCGGGTGTGAGTCCATCTTTGTGAGGTGGGGTCGTGGTGGGCAGATGGGTCTGTTAGTCACGTACCTGGCTCCCTGCCACGTGGCAACGATCCTGCCCGAGCTTCTCAATGTTGTAGCCGAGGTGGCGGTTGATACCCCTAGGCTCATGGTCATGGGGGATTTCAACCTGCCATCTATCGGTGAAACATCTGAGATAGCCCGGGAGTTCATGGCTTCCATGACGGCCATGGACCTGACCCAGGTAATTCAGGGCCCGACCCACGTTGGTGGACACACCCTGGACCTAGTTTTTGTCTCTGGTCAGTGGTTGAGTGGTCTAGATATTGGGGATATAGTTGTGGAGCCCTTGTCATGGACTGACCACTCGCTCCTTCGACTCGACTTTCAGACCGCTGCACCTCACTGCAGGGAGGCGGAACCGACTAGGTGGTTCCGCCCCAGGCGCCTGATGGATCCTGATAGGTTCCAGACGGAGCTTGGGCCATTTCCTGAGACACTGACACACGACTCGGCTGAGGATCTGGTGGCTGCCTGGAACAGGGCAACTGGTGGGGCCTTGGACCACGTCGTGCCTTCGCGGCCTCTGACCCGGCGCCGAACTCACTTATCTCCTTGGTTCACCGAGGAGCTGAGGGAGATGAAACACCGGAGAAGACGCCTAGAGAGCAGTTGGAGGGCCAGTCGCTCTGAATCTGACTTGACACTAGTAAGAGCTCATATTAAGACTTACTTAGTGGCGATAAAAGCGGCAAAATCTAACTATTTTGCCGCCCTTATCGCGTCATCAGATAATCGCCCAGCCGCCCTGTTTAGGGTGACCCGCTCCCTCCTTCATCCGGGAGCGCGGGAGGATCCCTTGCAGGGTCGTGCTGAGGATTTTGTTCAATATCTGGATGATAAAATAACTCAGATTCGGGATGACTTGGCCGCTGACTGGGTTAGTTCGGGCGAGGTAACTGAGGCAGGTCTTGAGAGTGTTATCTGGGTTGAGTTTGATCCTGTGGCTCCCGAGGACGTGGACAGGACCTTGGGGAGACTGAACGCAACCACATGTTTATTGGACCCGTGTTCCTCCTGGTTGGTGCTGGCCTCCCGGGAGGTTACACGAGGCTGGCTCCAGGAGATTATAAATGCTTCTTTGAGTGAGGGTGCCCTACCGGCCGCCTTGAAGGAGGTGGTGGTGAGGCCCCTCCTCAAGAAGCCCTCCCTGGACCCGGCTATTTTGGCTAATTACCGTCCAGTCTCCAACCTTCCATTTCTAGCGAAGGTTGTTGAGAGTGTGGTTGCATGGCAGCTCCCTCGGTACCTGGATGAAGCTGTCTATTTAGACCTGCTCCAGTCCGGCTTCAGGTCTGGATACTGCACCGAAACAGCATTGGCCGCGTTGGTGGATGATCTCTGGCGGGCCCAGGGTAGGGGTTATTCCTCTATCCTGGTGTTATTAGACCTCTCAGCGGCTTTTGATACCATCGACCATGGTATCATGTTGCGCCGGTTGGAGGGACTGGGGGTGGGAGGCACCGTTTTACGGTGGTTCTCCTACCTCTCCAACCGGTCGCAATCTGTGTTGACAGGGGGCAGCGGTCGACCCCGAGGCGCCTGTGTGGGGTGCCGCAGGGATCGGTCCTCTCGCCCCTCCTGTTCAACATTTATGTAAAGCCGCTGGGTGAGATCATCCGTGGTTTTGGGGTGGAGTTCCATCAGTACGCTGATGATACGCAGCTGTACATTTCCACCCCAGACCACCCCAACGATGCCGTGGAAGTGATGTCCTAGTGCCTTGAAGCCGTGCGGGCCTGGATGGGGAGAAACAGGCTTCGACTCAATCCCTCCAAGACCGAGTGGCTGTGGCTGCCGGCGTCCCGATATAGCCAGCTGACACCATTGCTGGTTATTGGGGGCGAATCATTGGCCCCCACGGAAAGGGTGCGCAACTTGGGCGTCCTCCTGGACCCACGGCTGTCCTTAGAGGATCACACAACAGCTGTGGCCAGGGGAGCTTTCTATCAGGTCCGCCTGATACGCCAGTTGCGGCCCTTTCTAGATCGGGACTCCCTACGCACAGTCACTCAGGCACTCGTCACCTCTCGCCTGGACTACTGTAATGCTCTCTACATGGAGCTCCCCTTGGGGTGCACCCGGAGGCTCCAACTGATGCAGAATGCGGCCGCGCGGGGGATTATGGGAGCGACGGGACGCTCCCATGTGACACCTCTCCTGCGCGAGCTGCATTGGTTGCCGGTGGACTTCCGGGTGCGTTTCAAGGTGTTGGTGATCACCTTTAAAACGCTCCATGGCTTAGGACCAGGGTACTTACGGGACCGCCTTCTGCCGCCAATAGCCTCCCACCGGCCGGTGTGCTCCCACAGAGAGGGCCTCCTCAGGGTGCCGTCAGCCAGACAATGCCGGCTGGCGACCCCCAGGGGGAGGGCTTTCTCTGTGGCAGCCCCTACCCTCTGGAACGATCTTCCTCCAGAACTGAGAACAATTGCTGACCTCCGGACTTTTCGTCGGGCCCTAAAAACTCATCTCTTTCAGCTCGCTGGTCTAGCCTGACCCCTGTTGAGCTTTTAAGATCTTGTATTGTAGGGTTGTGTATTTTAAATATTTAATGGTTTTAATTTTAGCCAAAGTTATATGGATTTTAAAATTTTTAACTTTTATGTACTGTTTTTTATCTGGCTGTCCACCGCCCTGAGTCCGCAAAGAGAAGGACGGTATACAAATCTAATAAATAAATAAATAAATAAATAAATAAAACAGTAGAAAACAACAAGTAGCAATGATCAAGCAGTGATCATGCAGAGAGAACAGGCAGAGAGGAGAAGAGGTAGCAGTAATATTGTATTATGAAAAAACAAGCCATGATTTAATCTTCCACTTAAGGACATTGGCTACAGAGCTAGCCAATCAGAATACAGTATGATGCAATGCAGCATTACAGTCTTAAAGCTATACATTACATTTTGACTGCAAACGTGCATTGATGGTTTATATATATTGCCAACCCAGCCAGTTAGGCAATAGCCATTCCCTTACAGGGTGAGTGCTAACTTCCTACAGAAATTAAAAGCACACTGATGGGAAGAATGAGATTCACTAAGGAATTCTTCTAATTTGATTATAATTGTGTTTCCCAGAAGTTCCTTTGACTTTTATTATTACACATATTTGCAAATCAGTTAAGTTTAAACCTGCAGTCTTTACTTTCTTTCTCCTTTATGTCTACTTCCCACATATATTTACTCATGTAGAAAGCATAAGGCTTTTCTATCTATATCTAGATATTAAGGGTGGAGGATAGAGGGGAGAATGTGAATTTTCAAGTGTAAAATTTAGCAGAACAGTTTAATTTTCTAAACATCTGCAAATGAGTATATTTTGTTGAAGTAATTAAAATTCTTAATTAAGTACACCTTGCAGCTTCTGAATGTCTTCATTGGCAATAATGCAGCAAGTTTATTACCTGCGTTTAGAATTTGTAAAAGAAGGAAAGGGGCTTTTTTTTAAAAAAAACACCTTTGCTCCCACACCGTTCAGAGAGTTCACACAAAGAAGATCCCATGGCAACAGCAAGTCCCACAGTTTGCTTTATACAGAAACACACAAATCCAAGAATAGATAATGCATCATCGCTTTTTAAAACAACCCTTCACTAGAGAAATTTCTGGAGGAAGGCTGCTTAGCTGATTAACGTCGAACTTCTACATCAAGCGTTTCCTCCTGACGTATTATCTTCGGTGTTCATTTCCATGTGATGGGATAGGGTGGGGCGGAGGACAAAGGACCTGTTATGATTATCTGTCCCCGAAACAAATGGGTTACAACGATTCTTTCTTTACTGTCCCTTTCCTCAACCCTTTTGCCTCGTCTCTCTGAAGGCTTTGCAGAGGCAATCTGCTGTGGATTAGTTAGGACTGAATTATCCATTGGGTGGCAGTAACAGTTTCTTTATGACTTGCAGCAAAGCAGAGAATGCATTCAGTCAAATGAACCGATTTTGCAGAAACACTGGAATCATTTATGCATTGCATTGCAGTTTCTGTTCGTCCTCTTCTTTCGTTCTCTCCTGCTCCCTCTTTTTATCCCTCCTTTGTTGCCTGCATTAGATAGAATATTCAGAGTGGGTTGACATTTTTTCTCATGCTTGCTCTTTTGGTTTGTTGATTTGTCATTTTCACCGAAGATTATCATCATTCAAGGAAAACGGACAACTGGGGTTTCTCCTCCCTCCCGCTTTCCTTTTTTTTAAAAAAGAAGCCTCCTGCTAATGAGAGTTTTAGGACCCAGGAGACATCTTCTGAACAGCAGGAGCTGTATGCTTTCCACATAGCTGTATAGTGCAAGGAAAACCCCGTCGAATTCGTTATTGAAGGATACTTGGAATATACCCGGGATTCGGGCTTTTTATGGCCGTGCGGTTGCTTTGGAATTTTTACATGTGTTTCGAGAAATTTTGAAAAGGCTCCATGCTCATAATCCAGGACTTCCTTTCTTGTTTTACAGCTCGTAGACTTCTTAGGTCATCGATCTTTTCATCTTCTTCACCTGCTTCTAGCAAGCTTTTCCGCCTTCTTTTGCCTTTTATTTTCTCGGCTAATTTTAATTTGGGCTTCTCACCTGGATTGTACCATCGGTGAACAACCTGGTCACTTTGAGGACAAGCAGGAAGCAAATCTTGCAAGGGATCTCTACCTCTACATGGAATTATCTGCTTGGATGGTGAATTTGGCGCTTGTAAATGGGCATCTCTTTTCCCTTCTTAACTGTTAGAATTAGGAAAAAAGAATCCAGAGGAGTTCTTACATACCGTGGGATCCCTGACTACGTATTGTGATGATCAGTACTAATTTTACTCACTGATACCGGGAGAAGAATTTTTACAAGACTGTGGTGGGTAAGATAATCTTCTCTTTCCTCCTTCCCCACTTTCCCCAAACCTATGTAAAAACTAATCAGAGATATTGCTAAACTTGGCAGCTTGTGATTGAATTGCTACTTTCATGATTGCTGCATTTTACTTGCTTCTGTGTGTGTCTGTTTATGTGTGTGTCACAGAGAGAAAGACAGAATGCTCTATTATTAGTTCAGTAAAAGAACTGCATTTTGTGATAAATCAAAGCATGGGCAAGGCAACTCACCACCTGAGATGGAAAATCAGCCTGTTTGCAGTCTGGGTAGACATTCTTCCAAGTCCTTTCCATCTTCTCTGTGTGACGTATTTTGGAATAGAACAAAATGTGTAGCAGTCAGAGGAGCACTCTGTGATGGACCCTTTCTAATGTAAAATGGATTGTTTTATTTTCCCTCAAAGCTCTGTGCAATGTTATCTTAGAACTGCACTAGACACTGACAGTTCTTGCTTTGATCAAGTTGCAGAAGTTTAAAGTGCCTAATCTGCATTCATTGGCATTATGAGGTAGTGGGAATTAATACTGTTATGGAGCCTGACATTGCTGGGAAATTTGACCGATGAACGCTTCTTTTCTTTAAAAAAGGGCACATACTGTTTATGATGGTTCTCTGCTGCTTTGTAGTCCCCCTTTCTGGGAAAACATTGTCATTTCTTGTCCAAATACTTATGACTTGATACCCTGACTCCCAGCCCACGTGCAAGAGAGCTGGAAATCAGTAAAAAGTGATATGACCTCAGCAGCTTTGCCCAAAGCTTACTGGAGCAAATGTATCCAGGGCCTTGGTAGATCAGAAAGACATCATAACTAATATTCTCTTGGTGCAAAGCAAAATACATTGCTCAACCTTTTTATGTAAATTCATTTTGATCAGAGGAAGAGAGGAAGGACTGTGGAAATCAATAGTGATGACGTGGTACAATACACTGCACTGCAATGCTAAACTTATACAGTGTGTGCTAGAATGTAGACCCCCATGTATGGTTAATGGTTCACTCTTAATGGATGTGGTGTAACATATATGCTGCTTGAAAAGGAAGATAGCTATAGCTGAGCACAATGAACTATTATGTAACTTCAATGCATCCAATAACATTTTTATTCTAGCTGTTAGTTGGGTTAACTTTGGAAGACTACTGATAAAGACAAACACAGCTAATCTGATATTGAGGAAGGTAAATAACTCCTATTCTCCCATCAGAGTTCCATCTGGGATAATGCTATAAAAAAATAGAACATTACATTTATAAGTCAACTACACCTCCTCTCAGGGCAATACATAAGAATGTTCAGTCACACATAGAGAAACATATAATCTGACCCATCAGTACTGCACATTTCAACAAACTTCAAGTTGACTGAAACTAAATAATTGGTGTAACCTCATTTTTTTTTTGAGTTAAAGGTATTCCCCCCTCACCAAGTAAGACTCTAGTTAAGAAAAGTGTCCAGTTATTTGATGTGGTGGTATACAAATTTGATAACTAACATATATACATTCATGCGCGCGCACACACAAACACACACACACAGGCATAGTTTGCCTTGATGGGAAGAAATATGCTTTAGAGCTTTGGTTGGTTATTAATTAAAAGCTTTCTGCAGCTTTCTAGCATAGAACCTTTTGTAATATAAGATTATGATAAGTGGCTCTCCTAAATTGTTGATAAATCTGAAAGTACATGAAATAAATAGCTAATTAACAACATAGTTTGAGGTCCCTAAATATCCCACGTAGACTAATTGTAATGTCCTCCTTTATACAAAACAGATGACTAAAGAATATACAATGGGCACAAGAGACTGAAAAACAGCATCCACCTCAGGATGGTATATTCAATTCTAGAAACTTTGCAAATGATAAATTTTCTTAGCAGCCTGGAATCACATTTCTTTAAACATGTCTTTTGGACTTCTTTATTTTAAAGTGGCTTCCTAGGTCTGTTTTTTTCTTATTTTTTTCCTAGAACAATCTGACAAATACATTAATACATTGAATACAGGTTAGGGAGTGGAACCGATAGAACACACACACACACACACAAACACACAGAAAATTAATTCCTGTTTCTATCCTTCAGGGGTCAGAATAACACTATGGCATATTTTAAAGATTAGCATGCAATTTTGCAGGAATGTTCCTAGCATCAGAATTTTTCTCCTTCACACTTCACTATGTATATTCTAATTCTTGAATTACTTTAGGATTTTCTTGCACTATTTCAACAGAACCACAGTTCTATACAGAACCTTTTAGAAGCCTGCATATTGAAATGAAGAAGGATTCAAAGGAGCAATTGTGTAGATGGGACTAGGATGAATCTGTTTATAGTATATTTGAATTGCAAGCTGATTTCATTGGAGTTGATAAACTAACTAGATGTAGAAGTGGATTAAACTACCTTTAAATCACAATATCCAGATTGTATCTTACATTTGTAATAAGAATCCAATATACTATTATACAATATTTATGTTTCTACCTGCTACAAAAAGTTAGTATAAAATGTAAATTATTGTTCTGATCACCAAATGTTTAATGAGATCTTAGTTGCTCAGGCTTACAAACACACATTTTGAAACTTATATTCATTGAGCGAAAATTCAAGGCTAAGTAAAGTGGTGATTTTTTAAAAAATAAGCAAGTTTATTTCCCTAATGTTTAACTAATTTGGTTAATAAAGTTTGATCTATAAATCACAGCCACCTGATTCATAGAAAATTCCCTTGAATAAATTTCTTATTAGATTATGGAGAATCATCAGTTATTTTATATTGGAAATAATACCAATACAAGAGTAACATATTTGTAATATGTAATCCACTTCTATACCTGGTTAGTTCATCAAGCTTAAGATTCAAATATATTGTATATAAATTCATCTTAGCCCCACCTACACAACTGCTTTCTTGAATTTTTCTTCATCTCAATATACTGGCTTCTAAAAGGTTCTGTACAGAACTGTGGTTCTGTTGAAACAGTGCAGGAAAAGTTTGATACTATTATAAAATACAGTTAATTATTGAAAATATGTCTGATATTTAAATCTGCTTAATAATAAAATGCTTTCTTTTTCAAACTGTTGTTTGTATCCAAGACAATCTCAGCACTTTTTTTATGACAAAGGACATAACTTGGATCAATATTTTTTTCCCCTTAAAAAATCAAATTGGTGGGTGGGACTCAAATTATGAAGAACAACTATAGAACCATACTGTTTTCATAGCTACTGACAAGGGTTGTGTCGGAATTTTTATTCCTCTATAGATCTGGATTGGATTGCTATTTCTCATGTTAAGGATCAAAGAAAAAAGAAAATTTTAATATATCAAATTAGTAAACTATGCCTACACATGTAATCTTGTAATTCTACCATGTACATTGGGGTGTCTATATCACTGTGGGAATAAATCAATATAGTTACCAATTATGTATGTATTTGACTTTTGCAGTGCAATAAATTTAGACTAGAAATAGATCACATGTAATATGATGATATAATCAATGTCTTTATTGATTGGATGTGTTTTGATAAACAAAGATTAGAGGACCCTGTTTCCATGTATGAATGTTCAGATGAGAAATAAATATAGCCTTTCTGAGTACAGTTTAATAATACAGAACCTTCTGATTTAGAAAAAAACAATGATTGTCCACAATTTTAAACACCTGATGCTTTCTGTTGTCTTGCTTGTCTTGGTCTGCTGGCTAATTATCTACAGTATAATTGTAAAATCTGGCTAATGAGTGTTGTAATATACTAATACATTTTAATATGTGTGAATAATGTTGTATACACTAAATTGACACCCATCATCTTGTAATTTATTTCAAGTGGGAGTTTAATACTGTAGTCACAGAAAGCTTTATCATCGATAACAGAATGACTATATCTTACCAGAAATATATGAATAGTTTACTGGTTACTTCAGAATTCACACACTCTCAGTGCCAGAGAAAGATTGTATTAATGTGAAAACATTTATTATTATCTGCTATGACAATATCATTTTAAAAATGTATGTTTTTCTTTTTAGTTTTGTTCTCTGGATTTTACTAATAATCATCAAGCCTGATTACCTGAAGAATGTTCACTTATCATATTACATCAGTTTTGTAAACTTGATGCCTTAGGCTAAAATTCCAAAATTCTTTGACAGCACTAAATCAGTATTGGCTAGAATTCTGGGAGCTGTAATTACAATGGTGAACCTTCATTAGATCACACTGCCAATGTTGATAAATAGTTTTACTTGTAACTTGCAGGAACCTATGAATTGGCTGCAGATGCTAGTAAATATACACAAAAGAGAGATCAGAATGATCATAGAGCTGTAACATTTCTTTTGTCAAGAAGAATTACAGTGTCTAAGGTTTTTTAGCTTGGGGGAAAAGGTGAGTAAAGTGAGATGTGATAGATCATCATCTCATGTGTGGAGAGGGAATCTCGTGTGGAGAGGGAAATCTCATGTATAGAGAGGGAAATGTGATGTGTGTATTTTCCTCTTAGAATGTTATAAAGCAAGGTCATCCATTAAAATAAAATGTTTAGGACATCATTGAGGGCCTCATCAGGGTTGTGTTTGACCTTGAGGTGGTGGGGGGTATGGCTGGGGTGTGTGTGGTAGTGGGAGCCTTGCTGGGGTGGGCATAGCAGGGGTGGGCATGGTCAGCTTGACATCACTCATGTTGGGGGCACCTGTGGTAGCCTGGGTGGGGCTGGGGGATTCCATTGTCTCCAGTGGAAGGCGAGACCAGGGAGAGCGCTGAACCCTTGTTGTCCAGAGGAACCTCCCCGTCCCTCTCAGGCCATACAGAGGAGCCACAGATGGCGGTGCTGGCTATCCAGAACCCTAGGTAGTGGAGGGCAAGCATCCAGCCCGCCCCTTGAGGTCTCAGAGCACTGGGACCCTACAGCTCAGCCCAGCCCCACTTTCCCAAGGGGGTGCCTGGCTGAGTTTACCTCCTGTCGAGGCTGCTGCTGCTGTTCTTGCTCTCCTTGGCCAGGTTATTCATGGTGTGTGAGGGAGGGCAAAGTGTGTGGGTCAGAGGGAGGCCCTCTCCATGCAAGGAGACCTGGCTTTATAATCAAAGCATTCTCAGCTATAGGATGGGAGACCACTGGGAGAGGTCAGGAGGAGGAGAAGACAAGGGGATGGCAAAAGAGCAACAGGGGTCTGTAAGGTTGTATCCTCATTTGAATTCTCCAAGAAGAAGTCCAATTCTTTTTCCATCCATTCTATATACTTTTTTTTTAATCACTTTTTGATTCATGAGCCATCTTCCTCTAAGTTTAGGCCTTCATTTCCATTTTAGTATAATTGGGCTATGATCTGCCCATATATTAGTTGCTATTTCTACTTCATCTATATTTTTAGTTAATTTCAAATCCGTCCAGATTATATCTATTCTGGACCATGAATCATGTGGGTTAGAATAAAAAGTATATATATTTTTTGTGGATTTCGTTCTCTACAGATGTTTTTTAGATTTAGCTCTTGCATCATATCAAAAAAAGTAGATGGTAGTATTTCCCTCTGTTTTTTATTTTTCTTCCCCAATCTATAATCTTGTTTTGGATCTATGACCGAATTAAAATCCTCCAATAAACAAATATTCTCACTCTCCAATTCCGCTATTTTTTAATGTAATTTATAAAAAAAATCCCCTTGTCTAGTATTTGGCGCATAGATAGCCGCTAATATCATTTTTTTTGCCTTATTGTTATCTCAATTAATAAAATTCTACCTCATCTGTGTAAATTTGTTTCAGTTGTAACCAATATATATAACTACTCCTCTCTTTTTTTGTGGGGCAAGAGCTGAGTAGAGTTTTCCTAATTTAGGGCTTTCAATAGGTGTCCTTGTTGTCTTTTGATGTGGGTTTCTTGTAGGCATGTAATATTTGTGTTATGCTTTTGTAATTTAGCTAGAATTTGTCTCCTTTTAGTTAGAGAATTTAAATCATTGATGTTCATCAAAATTAATTTAATTTCTTTGTCCATTTACCTTCTACTGATGACCCTAGTTTCTTTTCCTTAAATTTGGTTCTGTCTGTGTCCTTGACCTTGTCCCTATTCTTTCCTGCTGCTCTTTTTTAGTCTTCTCCTGTAATTCCATTTCCGACTCTTTTCCTTCTTCCTGACTCTTATCTTCTGTCTCCTCCCCATTCTCCCTCTCTTCATCTATTGCTATACACTGTTTGTAAAACTCCCAGGCCTTGTCTATTGTATCTAGTCTAATTTTTTTGTCTTGCCAGGTCACTAGCAAGCCCTCTGGGATAAGCCACTGAAACATGATTTTATATTTGATAACTTGGGAGGAGAGAAAGTGGTAACTCCATCTTTGCTCCTTTACCCTTCTGGGTATTTGTTTAAGAGTCAGAATCTCTTTCCCTTTATATGCCAATGTTGTATCTTATGTTCTCCTGTAAATTTCGTCTCTAATTGTTCTTTTAGTAAATTGTATATATACCTCCCGTGGCAATGTATTCCACTGTGCATAATTAGTATGCATCCTATACAGCTCATCAACTCACTTATTCATCTTCAGACTACCAGCCAACAACTCTATCATAAAACTCAGGTGGTTGTCTTCTTTATTTTCTTGTATATTCTGAAATTGTAAGTAAAATGTGAAGTTGTCCATTTCCAGAAATGTTATTGCCTCCTCAAGTTCTCGATTTATTGCCATCAGTTTCTTTTCTGTCTCCTCCAAGTTTTTTTCTGTCTCTAGACAGAAAAAAATAGTGGACGTTCTTTCGTCCACTATTTTTAGCCTCTGTTGATTCTTAACAATTGTCTCTTGTATTTCTCCTATTCTATCATCTAATTCTCTTATGTCACCTTTAACTTCGTCCATGTCGTTTTTCAATTCCTCAGGATTCTTTCCAATCGATTCTTGAGTCTTCAGAAGTACCTCCTGAATCATATTCAGAGTTGTCTGCATACTTTGTAGATTCATTGAGGTCCCTGCTTTCTCACCTCCCAACATATCTCCTATCAGTTTTTGTCCCGCTGGATAGGCAGTCATTTGTGTAACTTTCCTTGCAGTTTTGGTTACTGTTGCTGTATTTGACATTCCAAATTTCCCAAAAAATTTCTTCCACAAAACCTTCTTTCTATTTCCTTCCTCCTCCTGTAGTTTATCTTTCCTATCTACTTTTAGGTATTAAATATTCCCTCAATTACAGTTCTTTTAGAATTCATTAACTAGAATAATTAAATACTTAAATAATTAGATAGTATAATGAATTAATAGTATAATTAATAATAAAGAATAATTAATAATAATATCTTCCAACTTTATCAATATAAATTTTCACTCTAAATTCAATTAACAATACCTAAGTAAACGAGTATATTACTTCAAAATAAAGAAAGGATATATAGACAGAAAGACAAGGCAAAATGAAACAATAGTAATAATTACTCCAAATATAAATTGTTTAGCCCTATTTGCAACTAGATTTATCTGTTTATATACACTATCTTATAATATATCACTATTTTCAAGAGTCAGTTGGATGACAGATAATGACAATAATAAAAATAGAGAAAGTCTAGACATATACCATATTGTTTATCTCTAAATAGACACAATATACACCTCTACCTTCTAATCTCCCCAGCCTAAGTTTTCTTAATGATTCTAAACAAGTCTTCTGTTCTCCTATTTCCTTGCATTGTCCAATCCTCTTCCATCACTACTTTCTAACTTCTTCATCCAAGATGTCTTCTCCTCTTAATATGCACTGTCACTGTTGCCGTCACTCTAATCCACACTCCAAACCTCATTGTTTAGATTGTTGTATCCGCAATCCACCTTTTTTCACTTTCAAATCCCGATCAAATTAGTCCTAATCTTTACCAGAATTCAAGTTCCTTCCTTTCTCTTCCTTTCAGCTCCTCCAATCGCCCTCTTTTCTCTCTTCCACCCTTTTCACACTGTTCCGCTCCACCGCCTGACGTGCCACTTTTCTTCCTTTTAGAGACTCCTTTGTCTCACCTTTTAAGTTTCACCAATTTAGGGAAGTAGTTCAGTAACTCAACACTGTCTCATCTCTATTCACTGATGTTTCTAGCTGTTTTTCCATTTCTTGCTTCCTTCTCTATTCAAGTGGGCTGTCATGCCTCCGGATCCAACCATTACAGCCAGTTTCTTCCACGCTGAAATTTAAGGAGTTTTTCCTTCCATAACAGAGGATCGCACACACCCCTGTTACCCTGAGAATTTCCCCTCTATAGAACCAGGGTCAGCTCTCGCTGTTACTGGCTTCCAAGCGCGGAAATTCGATCCAAGAAGACGGAGTTCCATTTCTTGGATCGCAACACTGTGACGTCACCCTGGAAGTCCCCCCACCAGTCTATTTCTACTCCTTGAGATTTTAGGTCTTGGTTAGATTTAAGTTTTCCTTGCCCATCTAATAGTTCTTTGTATGTCACTACCTTATTCTAATCTAATACATTGGGGTAAATCATTGCTTCCATGATTGATAGCCACCTCAGTATTTTTGTCATTGTTGGAATTGTTGCCATTGTGTATGGAGGTGCTCTCATCGTGGATGGATCTGCTACCATCATTTGTTATCAGCATGAACTTACTGTTTATTACCTACTGCTGTTTTGTATGGTAAGAAGTTTTCTGTAACTCTGGACTGATTTGAATGGCTAAAGACTTGGATTGACTAAAGACTATGCAATTGTTTTTCGCTACAAAGTAAAGTAAAAACCTTGATAAACCAGTTTGTATGTATCTTATTCATTGCTTTCAGCATTGTTTTTCTGTGCTCTATGCTTTGTTGGTTGGTTAAAACAACAATATCCTTAACATTAGTTATGGGCCCAGAGCCAACCAGAACTAACTAGGATTGTTCAGAGCTAAATTGAGAGTTAATGTGACTAGTACAGAAAACTGTGTTTATGATATATAATCCAAGTGAAGATGGCACAAGAACAAGTATCGAATATTTCCATGATAACCCGGCTGGATGGAACAAATGTATCCTGGTCTACAAAATGTAATCTACTTTTGCATAGAGAAGGACTGTGGGACTTAGTAAATAATCCATCAGATGTAACAGCATGAAATCCTGCTGATGAGGAAGATGCGAAGAAATTAGCCAAGTTTAACAGAGACAGTGAACGAGCTCTTTGTATTATTGGACTGACACTGAGTGACCAGCAGCTTGTCCATATTCGTGGCGAAGAGACTGCTGCTAAGTGTTGGACCAAGTTGAAGAAACTATATGTTCGTGACACTGTGGGTGCTCATATTTATCTCACACGGAAATTATTTAAACAACATCTTCTTAAAGGAGGAGATATGATGGCTCATTTGGAATCCATGACCAGAATTTTCCAGGAGCTGCATGAAAAGGAACTTGTTTTCTTGGAACTACAACAAGTTTATATAATTCTTTCTTCTTTGGATGATAGTTATGATGACTATGTTTCTTCACTGGAAGTTTTGACCAGAGATGAACTCACATTGGCTGGCCTAACCGGTAGGTTATTGGAAGAATCCAGAAGAAAAAAAGAAGGGGATCAGTTGAGAGTGCAACAACCAAAAGAAGAAAAAATGTATTCAGCTGCCTATTTTGTAAATGTTTTGCTTGTGGGGCTAAGGGTCATAGAGCTAAGTATTGTAAGAATAAGAAAATGTCTGTTGGGGACAATAATAGACCGAAGAAGGGTTGTAATTTAGCTATATCCAGTTCAACTACTAATGTTAACCAGGATTGGTGGGTTGTTGATAGTGGTCTTCACAATCTATTACTAGGAATAGAAAAATTGTTAAAATGAATAAGAGTAACCAACGTGTTAAATTAGCAAATGGTTGGAAAGTTAAGGCAGCTGGAGAGGGTGTTGCACGTTGGTCATTTAGTAATGAACCATTGCCTATGTTATATATTCCTGGGTTAAAATTAAATTTGCTATCTGTTAAATTTTTATTGCAGGTTGGGTTTACAGTAACATTTTAAAATGTTAAGTGTATAATTGAGAAAGATGGCAATGTTGTTACTGCAATATTAGAAAATGATTTATTTATTTTACGTAAGAACCCAGTATTAGTAGCTAATCCTAGGCCAGTTTATAGGAATGATAAACCACATGATGAATGTATTCATCTATTAAATCAGAGATTAGGGCATATACATTTCAGGATGTTAAAGAAAACAGTTCAGTTATCTGAAGGGATACAACTACAAGCATGTAGTAAGTATTTGAACTGCAATGCCTGTAGTCAGCAAAAAAGTAGGGTAACACCAAGAAATCGTATCAATGGTTTTAAAACCAAAAAGCCATTAGAGGTAGTGTTTGTAGATTTGATTGGACCCAAGAAACCCAATATAGGAGGTTTCTGCTATATTCTAAGCATAGTAGACCATTCCTCTAGATACGGATTCTGTTATCTAATGAAAACGAAATATGAAACATTCCATCATATAAATAACTGGCTGCAATTTGTTGAAAGGAAGCAGAAGTTTAAAGTAAAGTGCTTGTAACTGATAATGGCACAGAATTCACTAACCAAAGATTAGAAAAGTTTTTGCAGGAGGCAGGGATTCAGCATAAACGGTCTGCATGGTATAGACCACAACGTAATGCTTATGTTGAAAGAAGGGGTCAAACATTACAAGCCATGACTAGAACAATGTTGGCAGATTCAGGTTTGCCTGAAACTTTATGGGGTGAGGCTGTTATGTGTGCTAACCATGTGCTAAATAATGTTGTACATTCATCTATGGGTGAAATACCATTTACCTTATGGCATGGGAGGAAATCAAATCTTAGTTACTTGCACACATTTGGAGCCCCAGCTTGATTCATATTCCATCTAATGTGAGGAGGAAGGATCAACAGAGAGCAAGAAAAATGTTTTTTGTTGGCTCTGACTCAGATCATCGGTCTTTTAGATTTTGGACACAAGGAACTACTAGTGTTTACTGTAGTGCAAATGCAAAATTTCTAGAGCACGAAGGATGGGATAAACTTGAGCGTGCAGATTACAGAGAGGATGACAATAATGTTAGCATTGGGCATCAAATGATTAATGATACCCCTGATGAGGATATAGACAATGTAGAGTCTTCTATTAAGTATGAAGAAGAGGAATTAGTTTTAGGGGAAGAATCAGATGAAACACCTGCATTGAGTCCTGTATTGCCTAGGAGATCTAATAGAGAAAGACATCCACCTGATAGGTATAAAGCAACCGTGGTTTACCAGGTTAACATAGAACCTTCAAATTATGAGGACATTAAGATGTATCCTGAAAAAGAGCAGAATGCATGGAAGGAGACAATGAGTAAAGAAATTAACTCATTAACTGAATTAGGAGTTTATGAAGATGTTAAATTACTATCTGGAGAGAAATTGATTGGTTGTAGATGGGTGTATAAAGTAAAGAAAGGTATAGATGGGACTGTAACCCATAAAGCTTGCCTTGTAGTTCAAGGTTTTTCTCAAACTGAAAAAGATTTTGATGAGGTGCTTGCTCCGAGTTTAAGAGCTAGCATGTGAAGAACTATGCTAGTGTGGGCGGCAAAGAATAAGTATATCATTAATCATATAGATGTGGAGACGGCATATTTGCATACTCCATTAAGACATCCCATTTATATGAGAAAGCCATTAGGAGTTAAAACAAAAGATCAACCTGATTGTTGGAAATTAAATAAAAGCCTTTATGGTTTAAGACAATCAGAGTTTGAATGGAACCAAGGTATAGTGAAAGAGCTTAATAATATTGGTTTTCGGGAAGATGTAGCAGACAAATGTCTCTTTAAAAGAGAGAATAATGGTTTAGTATCATTTTTGCTATTTACTGACGATATAGCAATTATAACCAAAACTGATAAAGAAGCAATGGATATTGTCAGACAGTTACAGGATAAATCTAAGGTTAGGAATTTAGGTCATATTAGACATTATTTGGGCCTTGATATTATTCAAATAGAGGATATAAACTGTCTCAGTCTAGCAAGATAAGTCAGATGTTGAAACACTATGGCATGGAGTTATGTAAGCCAGCTAAAATCCAGCCTGTGGCACAGGATTTTCAACAGGGAGAAATCCAAAGCCCTGGATTTAGTAAGGAGATCTATCAATCTTTAATAGGTAGTCTATCCTATATTAGCAATTGGTCGAGACCTGATATTTCTTATAGCATAAACAAATTAGCAAGATATAATGCAGAGCCAAGAGATCGGCATTGGTAGGCCGCAAAGCGGATATTGAGATATTTAAAGATGACAATGCATTATGCATTATATTTAGAACATAACTCTGATCCTACACTGAGCGCATATGCTGATGCCAGTTTCGCTATTGATTTGACCACCAGAAAGTCTACATCAGGTATTGCGATAATGTTAGGTAACTGTTTAATCGGATGGAAATCAATACGACAGAAACATATCAGTCTATCCACTATGGAGGCAGAATTCTCATGTTTGTCACTGGTATGTACTGATTTAATTTATTATAAACAATTAATGATTGATGTTGGATTAAAGGTAGAGTATCTTATCGTAATTTATGAAGATAACCAAGCTGCTATTAAAATGGCGACCAATTTAGCGGTTAAGACAAGGTCTAAGTATACTGATATTCGTTATTTAAATGTTCGTCAGAGTATTCAAAGCAACATGGTTCAGTTGGAATATTGTATGTCTGAAAACAATATTGCCGATAATTTCACCAAAGTGCAGGGTGCAATTAAATATAAGATGTGTTGCGAAAGCTATGGCTTGAGAATATAAACAGGTATATATTGGCCTGTCAAAAGGGGAGAATGTTAGGATATGGTGTAAGCCTAACGAGTTGTCCAGGCAATATATGAACACATGAAAATGTATTCTATCTCTTTAAGATGTAATACTGAGTAATTGTACTGCTGAGTCATTGTAATAACTGCTGACTGACTGCTGACTCCAATTATCCTAAGTGTACTGTTGAGTCATTGTGCTGCTGGCTCCACCCATCGTAATTAGATAATCACTAGTTTAAACTGTATATAAGAAGGGAGCTGAACTATAGTCATTGTTGGAACTGTAGCCATTGTGTATGGAGGTGCTCTCATCGTGAATGGATCTGCTACCATCGTGATTTGTTATCAGCATGAATTTACTGTTTATTACCTACTGCTGTTTTGTATAATAAGAAGATTTCTGTAACTCTGGACTGATTTGAATGGCTAATGACTTGGATTGACTAAAGACTATTGCCAGGTATGCTTCCTTCAAAATCCAGAAAAGAATGACTCAGACTCTATTAAAGAATAAAGTATGGTACTTTTACTAGAAATGAAGTGAACGCAAAGGAAAGCAGAATCTAAGGCAAAACACGTGAAAGTTACAGATAGAAAGCATTCCCTCCCGCTGTCCACCGTAAATCATCCAATTCAAAGGTCTCCCAGAGGTCAGGTGGAAGCACACGTCTGGCAGTGTCATCAATCAGGAATGCAGTGGCCGTTGACCCGATAGCAGCTTCACAAGTTCAGCAATAAGTCTTAAGAATCAGTTTCATTTCCCGGCCAGCATCATACATAGCCCGGCTAGGTACCTCCCTCCCTCCTTTACTATGGCAGCCAAAGCAGAGAAAAGCGGAGGCTGACATTTGGCCCCCCTTCAGAAGAGAAGAACCTCTAGTCCTGAAAGAGAGAAAGGAAGTAATACCACAAACAAAATAATTACATTACTATCTAAGGTTTATCAGGATATTTGGTGTGAAAAAATTGTACTTTCTTAGGTGCCTGAACATCACGTTTGTTCACCCATTCAGCTTGTGATAATGGGAAATGTTTCCAGGCTACCAGATACTGCACTTTACCATGATGTTTCCTAGAATCCAAAATCTCCTTAATCTCAAAATGTTGTTCCCCTTCAATAAGTATGGGAATGGGAGGAGGTTCTTGGGCTGGACGTAAAGGGGCCGAGTGTTCCGTTTCAGTAAACTAACATGAAACACGGGATGAATTCATTGCAAATTCTTTGGCAATTCCAATTCAACTGTTACTGGGTTAATGATTTGAGTAATGGGGAAAGGCCCCACATATTTGGGCCCAAGCTTCTTTGATTTTTGAGGGGTTTGTAAATATTTGGTAGAAAGATAAACCATGTCCCCCACTTTATAAGCATGTGCGGGGCACCTCTTTTTGTTGGCTTGGGTTTCATGAGCTTGGTGAGCTTCATCTAAAGCTTTTTGGGTTACTGCCCAAATCCCTCATAACAGTTCAATCCACTCAATCAAAGAAGGATTCTGTGGGTTATCTTGAGGTAGCTCTGGGATTGGCACAAATTCCTGGCCAGAAGCCACCTTGAACGGAGTGAACCCTGTGCTGCTATGTATGGAGTTATTATATGCCACCTCCGCAAATGGCAATAAGTCCACCCAGTTATCTTGCTGATAATTTATATAACATCTCAGATACTGTTCTAACATGGAATTGGTTT